>CM022087.1:7221134-8421134 GCA_011114355.1 Carex littledalei
ATGTTGAAGTTGAAAAATTACCCAATGGAGAAGTTTTACTCCATAACCCTCAAGGTGTATACCAGTGCCCTACCAAGAATATTTTGACAACCTACACTAAACATATCCCTCTCTCTCCTGCAGTTGGACCTAAGGCCGCTAAAACTCTTCATGCCATCAATGCCATAGCTGTCCTCATGACCCAAATGGTAATCCCTTTGCTGGCTCATCATGATTCCTCCATGTCTCATACCTCCACTCAGAAGGGGATGACCATTGCTACGCCTGTCATGCTGAATGAAGCTCCTAGTAGCTCTAGGAAAAGAAGACACCAAGCTCCTGGTGGCATCAAACTCCCTCCTAGCAGGAGTGTCAGGATCAAATCATAAGGAGGAGACACAGTTCAAGTCCTGGTCCGCAGACTGGGTTCGCACACCAAAATGGCCTGGTCTGCGGACTGGGGAGGCGCACCAGCCTTTGTGTTGTATAAAAGCAAAAATTATAACATTTTTCATTCACAATTCGCCAAGGAGGCAGACAAGTGAGCAAAAAGTAACTTGTTTTTTTCACCTTAGTCCTTTATTTTTTTTATAATTATTTAATTGTATTTTTAATTTACTGTAAATTTATTAATTGTTAGGTTTGTTCTGTAATTCAACCAAATATGATTAAAATTGCTTGTTATTTTGGTGGTGAAGTATTACAAGGGCCAAATGGTGCTTATTACAGTACCCAACCCCAGAAAAATATTCAATATCGGCTCAGGTTTAGATTTCAGTGGTATAACTAGGGAAGTGTACCAGGAACTTGGTATTAACCCGAATTATTACGAACTGGTAATGTCCGCAAGGATCAATATTGGCCAAGGCAACCAAACATGGTTCCAACAGCTCCTTGTACTAGATGATAACAGTTGGGGGTTGTATACCCAAATGACCATGAATATGACAACACCTTTCAAGCTCCTAGAGTTATATGTGGTTGCCAACCCTAGACAAAAGCCCAAACAGAATACCAGACCATTGTTGCAGTTGACCCAGGGTCGGGTCATTGAGCATTCAGTGACAGGTCCTACTCGGGCCCTGACTTTAGCAGGTACTAGTCAGTCCCCATCCGTAGGGGCTGGTCCTAATCGGGGCCGATCTCAGGTTCCATCCTCCAGCTCTAACCGTGCCCAATCTGATCGGGATCGATCTGAAACCCCGAAACCACTTTATTATGCTGACAATACAGATGAGGATCCCGAAGAACGGGAGGCAGAGGAAAATTGGGATGCTAGTGACGACGGTGGGGGCAGTAGATCATAGTGATGAGGAGTCTGGTCGTTCTGTGCTTGGTATGCGAAAGTGGCCGATATCGGTCATAGAGAAAGACACCCATTAAGAGAATTTCATGACACATCGGGGTTTTAAGAGGCTGACATCTTTTTTGTGGGTTCAGAGGTTCGTTTGTTAATTTATATTTCTATTTTATTTTAAAAAAAATTTAAAAATTCAAATTTTTAAATTAGGTTGGAGAAGACATAAATTATCTGAAGGGATGACGTATGACAACAAGGATCAAATGAAAGATACAATTCACCACTGGTACATAAAGGAAAATATCGAGATCAAACAGACACACAGCTACACAACCAGGATAAGGTATAAGCGCAAGAGCGCCCGGTGTAAGTGGGGGTTGGTTGCGAGTGCTACAGGCTTTGGAAATTCTTGGGTCATCACGAAGAATAAGGAAAAGCACACATGCCACGTTGAGGCAACTAGGTTAGATCATGCGTAGTTGACGTCCACTATGGTCGCCAACTGCATAAAATTATCTTTGGAAAAAAATGCTGATATTCGTAGCAGAGCTATCAGTGACCTGGTTGCTGAAAGGTACGAGGGCATCGTCCCAAAGTACAATAAACTGTGGCGTGATAGAGAGTTGGTAATTGCCCGGGCATTTGGTAGTTGGGAGGGGTCTTACGCGCTGATTTTTCCTTTGTTGGAGTCAATCAAAAGAGAAAATCCGGGAACCCACTATAAAGTTGTTTCAAAGCCTTCAGAAAAGCCAGGGTACCGGTATTTCATGAGATTGGCATGGACATGGGGACCATGTATAGAAGCAGTAGGTCACCTCAGACCTGTCATCAGCATCGATGCTTGTTTCTTGTCAAGTAGATACAAGGGTAAATTGTTGATTGTTACCGAATATGATGCGGAGAATCAATTAATCCCGCTAGCATTTGGATTGGCAGAGAGCGAGGATTTTGAGAATTGGGGGTGGTTCATGAAGTGGGTACGGGAGTTTGTAATTGGTCCGAATAGATTCATATGTGTGGTGTCTGACTGGCACAAGGGCATAAAAAAGGTGTTCATACAAGATGATCTGGGTTGGTCCAAAGAGAACGGGGAGTGTGCTCACCGGTACTGCTCTCAACATGTGTTTGAAAATTTTGGAAAACACACTCATGATAAAGTCGCTTCTAAATTTTCAAGATCATGGTTAAAAAGAAGAAAGGAAGAAGATTACAAGAAGGCCTTGATGCAATCAGAAGTACGATAATTGAGGATGATGTAACTTACAAATGTGTGAAAAATATAGGAAGTATGATCCAAATGTCTTCGTAAATTACTACTACAACATTCAAACACTCATCGACACATGGAGTGGTGAATTCCACGTGTATGACAATCAAAGTGAGTGACCGGCGTACGAAGGAGCGGTCTTAGTTCCAGAGCATCGGTTAGTGAAGTTGGGTAGGAGAAGACACAACCGGATCCAAATGTGGATGGACATACTGGAAGGAAGAAAAAAAGGTCACCAGACCAACAGAGCAACCCTCGAAAAGAATGCGAGAAGGAGAAGGGATGTTAGGAACCGTACTCAATAAGGTAATTTTTTTTTTAAAATTACATATAAAAAATTAACAATTGATGTAACAATGGTTGTAACAATAGATATTTTTTCATGCAGTTTCATCGTTCAAGAGATGGTAGAATTTATTAATTATGTTATAGTAGACTTTATATTGTGTTGTAGTAGACTTTATGTTGTATTGTAGTAGGATTTATTAATTATGTTATAGTAGACTTTATATTGTGTTGTAGTAGACTTGTTTGTAATATAAGTATGAAATTTTGAAATTCAACATTTTATTTTATATTCTGTTTTTAAAATTGCAATGTACGTATTTTATTTATAGTCAATATATTATACGTATTTTTGTATGTCCGGCGTATTTTATTCTAAATAACAGTCCGGAAGACCTAACAACTAACAAAATAACAAGTAAAAAGTGGTGCTCTATTTGCTCGATGGTGTGTACGGCACCTTCTCTTTCCTTATTCTCTTACCCCGCCCCTCCTCTATCCGCTCCAATTCTGCCAGCGGCGTATACTATCGTGATGGCTATGGTAGGGTCTCCTCCTGGATCTCTCCAAAAAGTCTCTCCTCAGGTGGGCCCTGATCTGCCCCGGGACCGAAAATAACCTCATGTGTATCCTCTGAAGTGTACACAGGTCGATACTAATCTACTTACTGGATCTCTGCTGCACTGTACTGCGGGAGTGGCTCCTCCTGTGTGTAAAATATAGGAGAGGAGTAATCCTGAGTGTAGGCACTGTACTGAGAACCGCCCAAGTCAAACTCAAAGGGTGGCGTGGGCTCCTCATCATGTCCCCGCGGTATATCTCCCTGAAATAAATAGATAATTAGGTTTCACAATGTAGATGATATTAAAATTAATTATAAAAAATACACGTACCACTGCAAGACCAGCTGCCTCAGCAGTCGTCGTAGAATCTGCATCATCGTAGTCTTTCAAATCTTCATATTTGGGCAGATCTAACAGCCTGAGGACCTGTCGAGCTGGTCCTTGTACCCGGCGACGACTACTGGTGGTGCAGCCACACTACAAGAATTTTTGTAAATGTTGTCAATTTTTGACACTATCGATACTAAACGTATAAATTTCAAACAATACAAGGTCAATTTAGTGCATTTCTAGTCAATTTTGGTCTAAAATACCACAAATATGGTACATCTATAATTACTAATTTTTGGGCACCATTGGTAAACAAAAGGTTCAATTTTGGGTAAATTCAAACAATTCAAGGTCAATTTGGTGCATTTCTATTCAATTTTGGTCTAAAATACCACAAATATGGTACATCTATAATTTACTAATTTTTGGACACCATCGGTAAAAAAAAAGGTTCAGTTTTGGATAAATTCAAACAATTCAAGGTCAATTTGGTGCATTTCTATTCAATTTTGGTCTAAAATACCACAAATATGGTACATTTATAATTTACTAATTTTTGGACACCATCGGTTAAAATATGGTACAATCTTGGTTAAATTCAAACAATACAAGGTCAATTTGGTGCATTTCTATTCAATTTTGGCTAATTTGGTACATTTCTAAAAAAAAATTGGTCTAAAATACTACAAAATATAGTTTATTTAGAATATTACCAATTTTGAACACCATTTGAACTATTTAAAACAATTCTAGTTTATTTTGGACTATTTTAAACAACTACACTCAACTAACTAATTTAAAAACAATAAAAAAAATTACCTTTCTACGCTGGCTGGTGCGCTTCACCCGTTTGAGCACCAAATTTGGTGCGCGCCGCCCTTTATAGCACCAAACCTCTTGGTGCACCTACCTAGTCCGCGCACAAAGAGGTGCGCCTACCCAGTTCGCGCACCAAGAGTGAGCCTGCCCAGTTCGCGCATCAAGGGTGTGCCTGCTTAGTTCGCGCACCTGCCCAATTTGGTGCGCGAACTGGGTCCGCGTGGGTGGTAGGATTGGAAAAAGTTTGGACCTGGTGGTATTGATTTAATTCTGATTTTTCACAGTGGTAACTAAAAAATTTTCGGAATATTAGGTGGGAAGCATAGAGGAGGAAATGATAAGACATATTTGTCAATTTAGTTTTTAAAATAAGTAAATAAAATGTTAAACAAATAAAAAAGAATAGTAGAAAAAAAAGTTAAATTTTAATGGGATATTGAATTTTACGGTGTCTCTATAGTAAAATTGACTATTTTAAAAATTTGTATGGTACACTAGAATTTTTCTCAAATTTAAAAGCATTGCCTGCGTTTGGTTTAAATTTTTAAAATCGGGGTTAAATCGGCTCACTTATCTAAATATCTAATTTCAGTATTTATTTTGTAGGGGTGTAAACGGATTCCGGCTCACATATCTAAATATCTAATTTCAGTATTTATTTTAATATTTTGACCTCCTCTCCCCGGAATAAAGAAAAGAAAAGAAAATTACTTTACTTTATTAGGGTTTTCTTTCCCTCTCTGGAGTATGGACATATAAAATAACAAGATCCCATTCCCTTCCCTCGCTCTCTCTCTTCCCTAATCATTTCATTTCATTTCATTCCCTACTTTATTTTCTATTCCATCGCTACTCGCTAGGGTTAGGGTTTCCATCTCATCTCATCTCATCCCCCTCTCTCTCGCTAGGATATCTCTACAAATATGTCGCTGAGGCCGAGCGAGAGGACGGAGTTGAGGCGGAGCACCTTCAAGGTCGCGGTCGACGCCGACGAAGGTCGCCGCCGACGGGTCGAAAACCTTGTCGAGATTCGCAAGTCTCGCCGTGAAGAGTCACTCCTCAAAAAGCGCAGAGAGGGATCGCAGAACCAGCAATTACATTCTGCATACAACACAAATGGCGATAAGAAGGTTTGCTTTCTACTAATTTCCACAGATTGTACCTTTTTCTCCATGTTGCGTGAATGCAATTTAAGTCTGGTTGATATGCACTTTTGGTTCCTTTTCTACGCTGTGATATACAGTCAGTGGTCTGTTGCGTGGAATTTGAGCGCGACTTCTAGGGTTTTCAGGTTTGGTTTATTAAATATGGGGCTTAAATAGTCTCGTTTGATTATAATCGTTATGTAACCGGCCAAGGGCCTTCACTGGTACTCAGGATGGCCCTCCTTGAATGAAGCAAGGTCAAATTTCACCTTTTTTCATTTCTTAGCCTACATGAAGAAGATGATTGTATCTCTTCAGTAATATTTTATACTCGTACTTCATAAAATGTGGTTGATACAATAATTCCTTGATAGCACGTGCAGGTAGAGAACTTGCCAGGCATGGTGTCTGCGGTTTATTCAGATGATAACACTTTGCAACTTGAGGGTACCACTCAGTTCAGGAAGCTTCTCTCCATTGGTAAAAAATTTATCTCCATTCAATGATTCTTTAAGAAGAAATGCAACAGGAGTTTCGATCTACTTTTCGAAAACCTTGACTTATTCTCTCTTAAAATGTGTATACTTAATGTTTTCTTGATAATTGTTGATTCAGAGAGAAACCCTCCCATAGAAGAGGTTATTGCAGCAGGTGTTGTCCCTCGACTCGTGGAGTTTCTAACGAGGGAGGACTACCCTCAACTCCAGGTTAATTCATTATTATGTATTATTTGCAGTTGTATTATTTATTTAGTCCACATGCAGCTTTGAAACAAGAACCATCATTGTATCACATATTATTTTTTTCTCTAAAGAAAAGGTCATGTTGTAATTGCCTTCCTTTTCTCAATTATTCTGTGATCTGTGGGGCTGTGGCTGACTTTCAATTCGTACCTCTTTAATTTTGATGTTTTCATTGGAAAATTTGCTTGCTTGCTTGTTTCTTTAAATTATGCAAAAAATTGATGTCCAACCTACAATACTTGTCGAAATTTAAAAAATAGATGTAATTGTGATTTTATTATTTTGGGCCAGTTTGAAGCAGCATGGGCCCTGACGAACATTGCTTCAGGCACATCAGATAATACCAGGGTTGTGGTTGAGCATGGTGCCATCCCTGTCTTTGTCAAGCTTCTTTCCTCCCCTAGTGAAGATGTCCGGGAACAGGTACCTTTTTTTAGTCATTTTTTGGTTTTGCTGGTTATGCTACGGGGTATAAATTGTGAGGATTTGAAATGCAAGGCATTCTGCTCCAAATAAGCTAGTTTTACAGTCATTGAATTTTTCTTGGCATCAACCGGTTTCTATAAATAGTGTTGTATTTTTCCTTTTTAAGGGATCCTGTACTGCTATCAGTAGTTTTTAGGCAATCTATAAAAGGGATCAAAATGGAAGGATTGACATGTGCAAATGTCTCTCTTTCGCCAAATTTAAAAACCATAAAGTTGAAATGAAGTTTGGATAAAGATAGACCAATTTTGTGTTTTTGGACAGGCGGTTTGGGCATTGGGTAATGTGGCAGGAGATTCACCGGCACTGCGTGATGTGGTGCTTAAATATAATGCATTGCTCCCCTTGCTGCTCCAGCTAAATGAGCACGCCAAGTTGTCTATGCTCAGAAATGCCACCTGGACTCTTTCCAACTTTTGCCGTGGCAAACCTCAGCCTAATTTTGAGCAGGTTTGCTTTTCCTTTTTTACTTGTCTATTTTTCTTGGAACACTTCAGAATGTGTGCACACTCTACATGTAATAAGAAAAGACTTCTTATACAATGCCATTGCTTTATCCTTTATAAGATATTCAAGCCAGTGTTGCTTTTATGACGAGTAGGATTTGGAGGAAATGAAAAAATGTTTATCTTGTGCCAGTAGCTATTATATGAACTTCATTTTCTTTTGACCTTTTTGAATGACATTAGACAAGGTTTTCTTTTTCAAAAAAATATTAAAATTATTAACCGAATTTAAATTAGATCATGATAGTCAATGTTGAGGTAGAATGTTGTGATTTTTTTAATTTACAACTCTAAAGGAACTTATTTGTTGTTGTTTTCTTCAGGTGAAACCAGCATTGCCAGCTCTCGAGAGACTGGTACACTCAGGTGATGAGGAGGTTCTGACTGATGCATGCTGGGCCCTCTCTTATCTGTCCGATGGTACTAACGACAAGATCCAGGCTGTGCTCGAATCCGGTGTCTGCCCCCGACTCGTTGAGCTTCTGATGTCAGTCTGCTTGTATCTCATATTTTCCTTTTAATTTTCTCATGTACCGGTCAGATTATTTGTATCAACTACTGACACTGTTCTGGCGAGGCAGGTCAGTACATAATATGTTTTAAAATGAACTGCATGATGTTTTTACATTTGTGTTGTATCCTTTAATCAGGCATCCATCACCTGCAGTGTTGATACCAGCTCTTCGTACTGTTGGCAACATAGTCACTGGTGATGATCTCCAGACTCAGGTATGTTTTCTTTCAATTTTATCCTAAGAATGCTGAATTTACATCCAAGGATCGGTGGTATTGAAGAAAGCATTAAAGTTGCATGATGATCATTTTATTTTATTGCAGTGTTCATTGGTACTTCTCTCAGTTTAAATTGTTTAAAGATAAAATTTGTTGTGTAATGCAGTTTGTTATAGAGAATGGGGCACTACCATGCTTGTTGAACTTCCTGACGAACAACCATAAGAAAAGCATCAAGAAGGAAGCTTGCTGGACCATCTCTAACATCACTGCTGGCAATAATACTCAAATTCAGGTAATATTAACTATATTTTTTTTTTTGTCACTAGTAGATTGTACAAAATCGAACAACTATGAGAAGGAACTGTGTTTAGCTATTTATTTTAGTCAGTAAATTTGTTTTTTATGATTAATTAACATCAACTATGGCTACTTGTGTGCTTGTTGTGGGAATAGAAGTGATGAACTGTAATAAACTAAAAAATGTAGGATAACTTGATAATTGCTTCCCTGGACAAACTTTACAATAAATTGAAGTAGCCAAAAATTAGAACTTTGTAGAAGTTTTTTCGGAGATGTAAGGTGCAGTGTCAGTTAGATACAATGGTTGTTAAATGCAGACACTGCATCTCAAATTATTTGATGAACAGTGCAAACATGAATGAGATGTTACTTATTTCTTGTAGCCATCAAAGTTTTATGAAGTAGACCCAAAAGAAATTATTTTATATTTGGAGCTATGCCAACAGTCAAGATTGTCATGTTAATTCCATTGTCTATTGATATCTGAATTGATGAGATATGTGGGGCTTTAGTAAGAGATCAGTGGTATTTTGGGATAACCTTTTTTTGAAAAAAGAAAGAAAAACATCTTTTCTGTTGAGATCCTACTGACCCAATAGAAAGACCTTATGTATAAATTTAATATGTCAGTCAGGTGGTTTTCCACGGTCTTGGATTGAAACAGATGTAAACCTGAGAATGCATTGCAAGCTGAAATCTATCAGCTGTCATAAGATATTGAGACTGCTCTTTTCTTCAGAAAAAATAAAGAAAATCTATTGCCTATTGAAATCCTGACTAATAGAAAATATCTTGTGAGTAAATTAATGCGTTGTATCAGGTGATTAGAAGGCCTTATGATTGGATTGAAATGAATACCTAATCTGAGAAAAGAATACATGCTGAAATTTGCCAGTTGTATTGAGATCCTGACCCAATATAAAAGTCCTTGTGTAAATTAATGTGTTGTATCAGTAATTTGCTACAGCCCTGTGATTTGATCAAAACGAATATATAAATCCAAGTATGCATTGATAAAACAGGCTGTTATAAATGCTGGAATAATACATCCTCTAGTGGAGCTTCTTCAATCTGCGGAATTTGACATTAAGAAAGAAGCTGCATGGGCCATCTCTAATGCGACATCTGGTGGAACTGCTGAGCAACTTAAGTATGCTTTTGATCATTATCTTGTTATTGTTAGCTTTTGTTATTGTTTTATTTAACACAGGCCTTGTGCTGTAGATGTTGACATGTCGGAATTAAGCTTGAATGGTAAAGTTGTAAAAATTAGATTTAGTGAATGGATGGAAAGAAAGGGAAAATAATGGTGAAATTGAAACTTAGAATTTGGTTGTATTGTACAGCAGCTGGTAATACCAGAAACAGGCTCAAGCAATTTACTGATTTTAATTTTATAATATTGTATGCTCCTATACCCACATCAAAACTTTATAATTTTCTTAATTTATTGTCAAACACAGATATCTGGTTTCTCAGGGGTGCATTAAGCCGCTGTGTGACCTCTTGGTCTGCCCTGATCCTCGCATTGTCATTGTCTGTTTGGAGGGGCTTGAGAATATCCTCAAGGCTGGCGAAACTGACAAGAGCACCACAGATGTCAATCAGTTTGCTCAGTTGATAGACGATGCTGAGGGCCTTGAAAAGATTGAGAACCTACAGAGCCATGAGAATGCTGAGATCTATGAAAAGGTACCTTGTTTATTGTTCCACATGCTTGTGTTATAATTTTTTATATTGCTTTTGTTATTATTAATATGCGTATGTGTGTATTTGCCTGGGGGAGGGGGAATTAATAGCTAGTGTAAAGGCGTATTGTGATTTTGTAATGCCAAAAGGTATTTTTGGAGGGGGGGGTTGTTCTTGTTTGCAATGAACACCCAATTTCTTATTATCTTTGTGACATCTAAGTGCCTGCAGAAACTTTTGAGGAAGTGAGTGAATTTGCCTGATACACGCAAAATTGTGTTCTAATGTGCATATTCTAACAGGCTGTGAAGATTCTGGAGACATACTGGCTTGAAGAAGAGGAGGGAGATGAGAGTGGCACTCAAGGTGCTGATGCTCAAGCTGGGTTCCATTTTGGGGAGGCAAATCAGCCACAGGTTGTTCCATCTGGCGGTTACAACTTCTCTTTCTGAGGTATATGTCAGAAGTATTTATAATCTTGTAATCGCGGTTCTATTGTTGTTGCTTTACAAATCCATTCCTGTTGGATGCATTTTAGTCCTAGTATTAGTCTCTAGTACCATAATAACAGCAAGTCCTGGACAAGTGTACCTGTCAGTTAAGAGTAACAATATCACACCATCTATACAAGGTGTAGTCTATCTTTCAGGCCATTTGGCCTTTTATTGACATGGAGTACAAAATTGGCTTTCTTGGTCTATATCACAAAATGCAGTTGATGCAATGAGAAGGGTTGCAACTTCCAACTTAAACCTATTGTCTATATCTGTTGGACTGTTGAACTATTTCCTCTTATGGTACAAACTTTGTTACATTTTGTAGATGCTGGCTACAGTTTGGAGATGGTAACAGTGCTGTATCCTAGTTATATTAAAAGGAGGTCTAGTTGGTGAGTCATGTCATGGTCAAGTCCCGTCTCCAATTCGGTCTGTTGTCATGTTGGTGCCAATAAAGGCAAACTTTGGTTCTATCTGGTCCAAAGTTGTCTCATGAGTGCATCATTCTCTGCATGTGAGTTGGTCTGGTCTATGGTGTGTGGTCTGAGTTTATGGTGGTCAGCAGTGCTTGGTAATTCAATAAAAGTGTTTATCTCCAACTTTCTAAGTCTCATTTGCCCAGAATGCACAGAACAATGAGAACATGGCGTTAGTTTGTATTGTTCTATTTGGGATTTTAGAGAGTTGGGGGGGTCTAGGTTTTGTATAATTGGTTTGTCGGTTGGATCATATTTGTCATGCTGGAACTTGAGTTATAATAGAGTAAGCGTGGCAAGAACTGCTATTCGGGTGTTTTAGTTTGTGATGTTCTATTGGTTTATAACTGGAGATGAGTTGATTGTTTGTTTGCCGTTTGTTACAGTTCTAGAATAGTTTCCTAGGTCATTAGCTACGATACTTTAATATTCATATTAAATTCATAGTTAAAAAGTTGTAGGTTTAAGCTTAAGTCTTATGTTTCCTTGGGCAATCTTTAGGCTGCATAAACTGTTGTTTTTGTCATCTATATGATAATGAGTGCATTATTGCTGCACAAAAATTTTGTTGGTGATGTTTCAGGGTAGAAAGCCATGTTTAGCTTTTAGTCAGCTTTGACAAAGTTGTTCTGTATTACTAAGAACGCATGTACTATGCCTTTATATGAATTCTACTGTGAAATCAAAAATGTTTTTTTATTACTGCTTGTTGGTTTTTAAGCTCTCTGAGGGTGATTTGAAATATAACTGTTGTTTTTGAACGACTTGTGTGTGTGGCACAATGCCTTGTTTGTGGGGGTCAGCAAAATCGCTTAGCAATAACGAAGCTGTTGGCATTTCATTTGACTGTTCCCGTTAAGTTGAATACTTAAAATAATTTAATCTCGTCTTCTGGACTTGATAAAACAACGAAAAACAGTAATTACAGAATTTATGAACTTGTTATAACAGCAATTACTTAATATGTATTAACTTGTTATAATTTTTTTTCAATCGAGACAATCCGTAAGTATACCCATCTTTTGAATTTAAATTTATTATATGTGCATATAGTAGAAATGTACCAGCATCTTTTGTTTGCCTTTTCAAAAAATAAAAATTAAAAAAGGTTTTCCGTTCTTCTCTTCTCATGAGCTCATCCAATTCGATATTCGATCTGTGAGTCTGATCACCTAGGACCTAACTCTATGCAAAGTGCCTCCCTGAAAAATTATTATTTCTTGATGGTTTCGTTATTTCCGCGTGCATTGTTTTGAAAAAAAAAAAATAGATTATACTGATGATAACTTCATCACAATCGTAACAGCATACAAGATAATTATCAACAGGCCCCCGTTAATTTCTGATTTTCAATATAAATATAAAAAAGATAAAAATTGTAGAAACGTTTATTTTAGTTACAATAGGTCATGATCTTCAAATTGTTCAATTTGAAAATTAATTATTTTTTATCGAATGTTTAAAAAAAATAATGATTTGATTTAATAGGTGTATCAGTGTTGTTCAAAAGATATTATATTGCTATAATTTTGATGAAAATTAATTGGTAATTTATCGAATATTTTGAAAAACTAATAATTCAATTCAATAGGTCGTTGACCGTTGGTCAAGAGATATTTATATTGCAACAACTTTGATGCTTAATCTAGTTTAACTACATATAGAACATCTATAATATTATTATTCTTTTCTATTTGGGCAGTTCTTTAGGTATTATCGTGGTTATCATATTTGTATAATTGTTAATATATTCATTTTCTTTTCTTTAGAAACATTTGTCAATTCAATTTATAAGACCAGAGGCGGATGCACATTCAACATATAATTGTCAATTGGCTTTCATTTATTTTCAAAAAAAAATTATACTCCTACGTAATTTTCTATACATTTGAGATTAAAATGCTATGGATATCGTATAATTGATCTCGTACACAATAACATAAAAATTTATATGATTGATCTCCTATTTACTTTTGATCCCATAACTTAAAAGACTGACTTTGACTTTGCATAAGACCTCAATTCATGTTTCTCCTAAAGAGAATTATTGTTTGTGAACATTCATATTGATACCATTTGATTCTCCTGAAGAGAATTTTTGTTTGTGGACATTCATAACGTTGGTACCATTGAAAGAAAAAAATTGTTTTATTGATTGCAGAAAGTTAATGTGATGGCTTCTTGTGCAAGTGTTACAGCTTCTCCGTCGCATTTCTAAAGAAATTGCAAATACTTAGAGCATCTCCATTCCAGCAAACGTTTAGCAATTAATTTAGGCCACGTCATTAAGTTTAGCAATTAAAAGAATTCATAATTTCTAAATCACTCTATCCCAGAAATTTAATTAGAATTACTTATTTAATTGAGTTACTTTTAAAGCAAACTTGTTAATTTAAAAACTGTGGTATATTTCAGTAATTATATTAGCAATTAATACATCAGATTAGCAATTTAAAATAAATCACTGTTGTAGATGCTCTAAAGAGTTATTTTTAAAGCAAACTTGTTAATTTAAAAACTGTGATACACTCCAGCAATTATGTTAGCAATTAACACATCAGATTAGCAATTTAAAAGAAATCACCATTGTAGATGCTCTGGAAATTGTAACTTCAATTGGAGTTATGTAGAATAATTGTTAATTTGACAATCTTGATAAGTTATAACATCTTTATTCTCATAATTGTTAATTTTGAATTTATTTATCACATCAATAATTTAGAACGTTGTTCACATCATTTTCATAATAGCTTCCACTTTTTCTTGTCAAAAAAAAAAACCTGCAATTTAAATTTCGACGACGTGGTCAGAAGAACTGATTTTCATAATTAATAATTTTGTAATCGCTAGCTCTTGTTCCTCGAAATCAGTATATGAAAAATTTAATGTGATGCTTTTAGAAAAAAATACTAATTTAATTTAGCAATTGCAAAACTGCGATTGAAATATGAATTGTAACGCAATTCTGTTATGAGCTCTATCCCAATTTATTATATGTCATCTTTTCTATTGCCAAAGTGGGTTATTAATAGATTGGATAGAACACGACGTCGGTTTTTATGGGGACAGACGGAACAAAAAAGAAGAATTTCATTACTGGAATGGCCAGTGGTATGCCTGCCAAAGGATAATGGAGGCATGGGGGTGGCAAACCTTTCAATCAGAAATTACTCAATACTTTTGCGATGGTGGTGGAGACTGTACCGGTACCCGAACTCGCTCTGGACCGAAACTGCGATTATACTCAGATCAATAACAAAAGGCAGCATACAACATCGAATTTGGATGCGGAATGGTTCATTTTTTTGGATGCAGCTGCTTAAAATTAGGCCGCTGTTTGATTGGAGCACAAGTTGGCAGATTGGTACGAGGTCCCGGATTTCTTATTGGTATGATTCTTGATCTCACCCGATATTGGCGACTTCACACAGACCGGTACCGGCCAACCGCAAGTGGTCTTTAGAGATGGCAATTCAGCATGGTTTACAAGCAGACATCACATTCAACTCTACCTCTGCCTCCAAAGATGTCTTACAATGGAGATGGAATACAAACAAAGAGTACACATCAAAATCTTTCTACGATGTCATGGTATCAGGGGGGAAAACAGGATGCCAATTCCAGTTCATCTGGCATCTTAAATTGCCACCCACAGTGCGAGTGTTTGCCTTCCTGTGCTTAAAACAAACTTCTTACACATGAGAAAATGGCTCGTAGGGGTTTCCAGTGTGAGCTCGGATGCGTGGTCTGCCAATCATGTCCCCTAGAAACAGCAGCCCACTTATTTCTCCAATGTCGCTTCGCGACTTCATTCTGGCACACATTCTCCTCACTGGCGGGTTCCAGAAGGGGGCCTCAAGGAGATTCTGTAGAGACAGTGCTCACAAACTCTACCCGAGCAATTCGAAATCGGACAATGAGAACCAAATGGAGAGTGGTCTTCTTCGCTGGATGCTGGATGCTGGTTTATCTGGAAGCACCGAAACAAACTCATATTTGAAGGAAGTAGAAACGACCCAGCTACAGTGGCAAATCAAGCCTGGAGAGAAGTTCAACTTTGGTTGCAATACTGCTAATTTTTATTTTCCTTTCTCATTGGAGTTCGTTGTAAGATTGTTGTAATTTTTCTTTTTTAATGGTTGTACTAAACTGATAGCCACTATCAGTGTTTCAAAAAAAAAGAAATATGAATTTTAATATTACAAAAATAAAGATACTCTGGTAACTGGTAAGCAACATTTTAAGAAAACCCATGAGAAGAAAAGTGGCGAGCGACTTCACCCGACCGTGTAGCTTGGTGCCTTGGTTTGATAATTGTGTTGCTTAAAGAAATACTTAAAAAAAAAACAGGATCAATTTGGTTATTTTGAGAGAATAGGTGAGGTGTGTCTGAAAGAAGAGACAGAAAGATGGGAGCCGCCGTTTCTGTCATTATAATTATATTCCTTCATTCCTTTTTGCTTTATTTATTTATCTATTATTCATTATAATTTTTTTGAATAAAATTATTCATTATAATTAATTGCAGAATTTGTGCAGTTGGTATCCCCTTTTACTTGACATATTTAGGGTCATGCATTTGATGTTGCACAATTCGTATTGTCTCTAATTTATATTAATAAAATCAAGTTGACCACAACATATGTTCCCTCGAAATTACATTGAACCGTTGGATCTGAATCGAACAATTAAGATTTGTGTGAAATTCTCTAATTATTCCCCATAATCAAATTAAGAAGAAGAAAACATCTGACTGTTTTGCTAAAAAAACTATTGAGTGAGTCTATGGTACTATGCATAGTATGGATTAGTCCGTACTACGAAGTCATATTTTTATTTTAAAAATTCTAATGGTCGATCCAAACCGTTCAACGTGATCTCCACATGAATATGTACTTGCAGACTAAATTTTATATTTTTTCAAATTTTTTTACTATATTTTAAGATAGGTAGAAAATCACTTGATTTAAAAATTATGGACCATAAAAAAACAGTAATTTTCTACCTATCTAAAAAATAGTAAAAAAATTTAAAAAATAGAAAATTTAGCCCACATGTATATTCTTATATGAAAATCATGTTGAATAGTTCGGATTGACTGTTAGAATTTTGAAATTAAAAATATTAATCCGTAGTACGGACCAATCCATGCTATGCATAGTACCGTAGGCTCACTCAAAAAGAGTGAGTCTATGGTACTATGCATAGCACGGATTAGTCCGTACTACGAAGTCATATTTTCATTTTGAAAATTTTAATGGTCGATCCAAACCGTTCAACGTGATCCCCACATGAATATGTACTTGCAGATTTAATTTTATATTTTTTCAAATTTTTTTACTATATTTTAAGATAGATAGAAAATTACTTGATTTAAAAATTATGGACCATAAAAAAACAATAATTTTCTACCTATCTAAAAAATAGTAAAAAAATTTAAAAAATAGAAAATTTAGCCCACATGTATATTCTTATATGAAAATCATGTTGAATAGTTCGGATTGACTGTTAGAATTTTGAAATTAAAAATATTAATCCGTAGTACGGACCAATCCATGCTATGTATAGTACCGTAGGCTCACTCAAAAACTATTACATGCCCCAATAAAAATTGACGAGGCGCACGGTGACAGTTCTCGAGAGGCACTCTATGTCTGTATCAGTGCTCTAATTTTCGAATTTTTAAGGATTCCCATGCATTTAGAGCGTCGTTTTCTTTCTTTCTAGACCCCAGCCGTCACTTCTGCTTCTAGGGTTTCTTTTCCGTCTTCGGACAACCTGAGACTTCAGTTCGGTACTGATCTTCAGTGGCACGGATTCTGATGTCTTCCATGTTTGCAACCTCGAGGTTTGTCCAAGTATCATCGGTAGTTCGGTACTTCTGTACTTGTCCGAAATGATTTCATAAGAATATAATACAGATAGCTTCCGTCGCAATAGATCCTGACACGTCTGCAATTTGATCAAAAGTCAAAGAGAAAATTTACTGAGAAGCGATAGACAGTGCCAAACCCAAACGTGGGAGGGATACGTATCCTCTGCGGAGCAAGACGAACGGACCAGATTAACTCTCAGCCGCTCTGATATTCGGGCTAACGGAGGGGTTGTATTATTTGGCTTTGAGATTCGTGTCAAGTCAAAACGAACGGATCAGATTAAAAGCTCCGCACAGCTCCGCAGAGAAAACTCTGCAGAGGATACGCTTCCAACGTGGGAGATACAGCCGAAATTTTTAGTTACCACAGTAAAAAGTTAAAATTAAATGATTACCATTTTTTTCATGATATTTTCAATCCTACCACACACGCAAATTTAGTTTCCGCACCAAATTGAGCTGGTGTGTGGACTGGGCTATGGCATCAATGGTGCGTGAACTAGGTAGGCGCACCCCTTGGTGCAGTGGCGGAACCAGAAATAATCGGTAGGGGGGCCGAGAGGCTCTGTATATTTTTCTGGGCCAATGGATATTAAAGGGCTCTGTATACATGAAGCTAAGTTTGGCATTAAATAATACCAAACTTAAAGGGCTCTGTATATTAAATAATACCAAACTTAGCATGGGCCACGACAGCTAAGTTTTGTCAATGGATACATGGAGCTCTGTATATATTCTGGGCTAAGGGGGGGCCAAGGCCCAGGCTGGCCCAGGCCTTGGTTCCGCCCCTGCCTTGGTGTGCGGATTGGATAGGCGCACCAAGGGGTACGCGGACTGGGTAGGCACATCTATTTTGTAATTGTTATTTTGTTAGTTGTTAGGTCTTCCGGACTATTATTCGTTTTTATGTTGTGACAGACTTTTATGATATTATTTGGATATTATTGACTAATATATTGATATTCTATTTTCATTCTACGCGTATGTTCTTCTCTTATTATCTATCGTAACATTCCAACAAAATACGTCGGACATACGAAAATATGCAGAATACAAAATAAAATGTTTAATACAAAAATATCATACTTATATTACAAACAAGTCTACTGCAACACAATATAAAGTCTACTAAAACATAATTAATAAATCCTACTGCAATACAACATACAGTCTATTACAACACAAATAAAGTCTACTAGCATCTAGGGGTGTTCATTGGGTCCGGTTTAATTGGTTTTAAACCGAACCGATTTAGATTGGACTAAACGGTTCGGTTTTTTCGGTTTAATGGATCGGTTCGGTTCATTTATTAAAACCGATTTAATACTTTGGTTCAGTTCGGTTTAAAATATTTCAAAACCGAATATACTGAACCGACCGAACTATCTGTTAATAGACCCCTTTATTTGACCGGTTCATTTCTTAATATCTCAATCCCAAACAATTAAACCCCAGACCCACACGATTCCCCACTTTTCATCTCCTCTCTCTGACCCCAGACACCTTTTAGCCTTCTCCCCAAACCCACGATCGCACACCTCTTTTTCTATCTCATTTACCTCCGTTTTTTATCCCTTCTCTCTACTTAGGTCTCTCTCTCTCTATCTGTGAGCAGTGAGTTCTCTTGCCCTCTTTTTTTTTTCCTCCTCACAAACCCGATCTAGGGTTACCCCTCTCTTCCTTTCCAAGTTCACAACACAAAATTTTGGTAATCTATATCAATGTGCTTGCTGTTGCAAGGTTTTGAGCATGTAGATAGTTCAATCATAGGAGGGAGGGGTAAGCATGGGTGCAATCAAGGTTTTCACGACCCAAAATAGATAGTTCAATCAAAGTAGCATGCTTTAAATTTTCTGAGGATGCAATCAAGGTTCGAAATTTCACTTCAAATTTTCTTAGCTTGCTGTGCGAATTTCATACGAGTTTTCTGCACTTCTTGTTGCGATTTTCATACGAATTTCACCTCTCTATTAACTTCGGTTTGAACCGAACAAACCAAACAAACCGAACTAAAACTTTGGTTCGGTTCGGTTCGGTTGATTGGCTAAAACGGTTCGGTTCGGTTCTATTTTTAAAACCGAAACAAAACCTTGGTTTGCCTAGTTCGGTTCGGTTTCAACCGAACCGAACCGATGAACACCCCTACTAGCATCCCTTAAAAAAAAATACACCTTATTGAGTACGGTTCCTAACATCCCTTCTCCTCCTCGCATTCTTTTCGATGGTTGCTCTATTGGTCTAGTGACCCTTTTTTCTTCCTTCCAGTATGTTCATCCATATTGAGATCCGGTTGTGTCTTATCCTACCCAACTTCACTAACTGATGCTCTGGAACCTCTGAACCCGCAAAAAAATAAAGATGTCAGCCTCTTGAAACCCCGATGTGTCATGAAATTCTCCGAACGGTGATAGGTCCATATATCAATGGCCCTTAAAAAGCCCAGGCCTGGCCCAACAAAACACTCCCAGATTCGAATTCACAGAAGGCCGGCCCAAAAACAAGCCACGGCCCAAAAACAAATCGGGACTCGGACCCCCTCCCGGGGCCAACCCGAGGTTAAAGATGGCCCGGGATTCGGACCCCTTCCCGGGGCCAGCCTGAGGCCAAGTACAGGCCGAGATTCGGAACCTCTTCCAGGGCCAGCTCGGGACCAAACAAAACAAGGCTCGAAGCCTAACACGCCGAACAGCCAGAGAAGGTTGACGCACGACCTCGCTGTTCGGTTTGAGACGGATTATGCGAATACTATCGCCTGTTTATGCGGACGCCCTCAACAGTTATGCGGACCGTCATTAATGCTGACAAGACCCCGCTACAGTAGGGCAGAGAAATCCCTAGAAAAGGGGACCGCATTTATTACAACTTGAGGAGGTATTAAAAAGGGTTAGAGCGTTAATACCCCTCCGACACCCCGCGTGTTCATTGTCCCGGTCCGTTTCGCTTGAACCAGGACGAGCGGCGCTTTCAGTGCCCTATTCCCATACGGCCTGCCCCCCAGGGACAGGATGCCTCCGCAGCTTACTGGACCGAGTCCAAGTACGGCCCGGCCCTCCAGGGAAGGGACGTATCATTGCCTTTCTCCATGACCCGATATCGGCCACTTTCGCATACCAAGCACAATACGATCAGACTCCTCATCACTATGATCTACTCTCCTCCACCGTCGTCACTAGCATCCCAATTTTCCTCTGCCTCCCGTTCTTCTGGATCCTCATCTGTATTGTTAGCATAATAAAGTAATTCCGGGGTTTCAGATCGGTCCCGGTCAGATTGGGCACTGCTAGAGTTGGAGGATGGAACCCGATATCGGCCCCAACTAGGACCAGCCCCTACGGATGGGGACTGACTAGTACCCGTCACTTAATGCTCAATGACCCGACCCTGGGTCAACTGCATCAATGGTCTGGTGTTCTGTCTGGGGTTGACAACCACATATAACTCTAGCAACTTGAAAGGTGTTGTCATATTCATGGTCATTTGAGTATACAACCCTCAACTATTATCGTCTAGTACAGGGAGCTGTTGGAACATGTTTGGTTTCCTTGGCCAATATTGATCCTCGTGGATATTACTAGTTAGTAATAATTCGGGTAAATACTATTTGGCCCTTGTAATACTTCACCACCAAAATAACAAACAATTCCAATCATAGTTGGTTGAATTACGGAACAAACCTAACAATTAATAAATTTATAGTAAATTAAAAATAAAATTAAATAATTATAAAAAATAAAGGACTAAGGTGAAAAAAATCACAAGTTACTCTTTGCAGCTCTGTCTCCTTAGTGAATTGTGAATGAAAAAAGTTAAAATTTTCGCTCAAATACAACAGAAGGGCTGGTGTGCTTACCCAGTCGGCGCACCGAGGGGTGCGCCAGCCCAACCCGCGCACCAGCCCAATTTAGTGCGCGAACTGGGTCCGCATGGGTGGTAGGATTGGAGGGTGGTAATCATTTAATTTTGATTTTTTACTGTGGTAGCTAAAAAAATTTCGGGAGATAGAGGCAGGCGCTCTAGATCAGTGTTGTAAAAAAAATTAAAGTTTAATCTGCCAATTAGTCATTAGCGATGATCAAATTATTACGAATTTTTCAGACTAATTAACTGATTATTTTCAATTATAACCGATTATTTCTAATTATTTTTAATTAATCATTTAGCGATGCTTTGTCTGTCCGACGAGGACATACCGTTATTTACAACACTCCTTCGAATCACCAGATGAAAATAAGACTATTTATTTCTCGTACCACATCAACATCACCGCATTTTATTTATTTGTTATTCCCTTTAATTAATTGTTTGCCCGGTGTTGTCACTGTGTATTTTTTTTCTCAGCGATACTGGTAATTTGCAAAGTGCAGAATGGTCCTGACCAGTGTTGCTGTAAAACGGCTATTTAGACTGATTAAACAATTTATCATTTGGCGGCGATCAAATTGTCATGAATTTTTCCAACTAATTAGTTAATTATTTTTAATTAATTGCTTGGCGCCAACAAACACATATCATTATTTACAACACTAATCCGTACTACGAATTAATATTTCTATTTAAAAATTTCAAACAAGATGTGAACTGTTTCAAATAATTTTCATATGAAAATATACTTAAATCAACTTCTATTTTTTTTACTATTTTTTTTATAAGTAGAAGAGAACACTAGGATATATCATAGAAGAGTGGGTGCAGCATTAAATAAAAAAGAAGAATTAATTAATGGGTTAGTTCGGTCCGTATTGATGGGTTAATTAGGGATTTTTTTTAAAAACCATAATTAAAATAATTAAATTTAAATAAACAATATGATTGCGCCCAGATTTACAAAAACTATCAATACCGAAATGCCAATTCGGTCCGATCGCATTTTTTCCTCCGAACCGAATTGGCATTTCGGTCCGGAGGAAAATTTTGGCCGGACCGAGATGGCAACTCGGTCCCATATTAATATTTAGTGTTAATATGGCATAGTCGCATATGGCATAGTCGAATTCAATTAATGCCTATTGTAAATGCATGAATTAACGCAATTAATATAGGACAACGCACTCTGACTGTAGATAAATTTTGGCCGGACCGAGTTGCCAACTCGGTCCCATATTTTCACCAGTTCCCATAATTTATAATACATGAAATACACTACAATCCGAATTTTATAATTTTTTTCTAGAATTATTTAGTTTAGTTATAGAGTAAATTAGTTTTTTGTAGTGTATTGTAGTGTGAATTTTTAATTTGAAAAAAAAATCCGAATTTTAATTTTTTTGTAGAATTATTTAGTTTAGTTTGTATGTAGGGTAAATTAGTTTTTTTTAGTGTATTGTAGTGTAAATTTAGTGTATTATAGTGTATTGTAGTGTAAATTAGTTTATTTTAGTGTTATTTATTTAGTGATTGTAGTGTATTTTAGTGTATTGTAGTATAAATAAATTGTATAAATAGTTAAAGTAATTAGAGTAATTTAGAGTAATTTAGTGTAAATAAATTTAGTGTAAATAAATTTAAGTGTGATTTGTTGTGAAAATAATCCAGAGGGACCACACGGTCGGCCACACGGCTTTGCCGTGATTTGTTGTGAAAATGAGGGGGACCGAAATGCCAATTCGGTCCGGAGGAAAAAATGTGATCGGACCGAATTGGCATTTCGGTATTGATGGTTTTTGTAAATCTGGGCGCAATTGTAAACCCTCGACTCAGATCGCAAGTGCACAATCTTGTCGTGAAGTTTAGTCGGGTATCGATCCACAGGGACGATTCACTTTCTTAATCTCTACTTTTCCTAATTAGGTACTAGAAGTGTGAAAATTGGGTGTTTGTCTATTCCTAAGTTTTTGTAACAAATGTATGAACAGGTAAACGAATGTATGAACAATGTATGAACAGAAATGAAATCAATTAAATGTTTGTATTTTGTACTATTGTATAAAAGGGCGTTTCAAGGGTTTCATATTTCATCTTCAACTTGTGACGCGACCCGCATACTCTCGTATGCGACTCTTGTGACGCGACCCGCATACTCTCGTATGCGACTCTTGTGACGCGACCCGCATACTCTCGTATGCGACTCTTGTGACGCGACCCGCATGCTCTCGCATGCGACCCGCGTGGCCCTAAGCACTCTGGACCTTTCACGCGACTCGCAAGCTGTGGCTTGCGACCCTTGTGATGCGACCCACGTGCTAACTCACGCGACCCGCATGGCCCCTTGAGCTGAGTCTGCACATGTCAGAAGCTGGTTGTTTAAGTCGTGTAAGGCTAGATTGACCGTACCTAGTGTCACTAAACCTCAACTCTCGTGTGTTGGCTTAGCAGACCTGGTTTGGAAATGCAATTTCACCTTTTTAGATTTAATCAAGCTGTTTGATCTAAACCTAAGTTCTCAGTTTTGTTTACTAAAGGTATCCACAAGTTGAGCAAGTGCAAGTGGAAATTTCACCTCTCGGCTACTATTGACCTCACCTTTCGGTTCTCAGACCTACCTCAAGTACTTAACCTAATTTGCAAGAAACATCAAGCCTTGTTACAAGAAGAAATGCCAAAGGCATTCAACAGTAGACAATCAAGAATCAAACAATTCAGATCAAGCAATCACAAATAATACAAGAATCAAAGAAACACGAAATATCAATCAGAATCAATCCATGTGCATAATCAAACAAAGTATCAGACTAAATCCAAACCCTCGAAACTACAAATCTACTCAGACATGAGCAAAATCAAAATAAAAGAGAGAAAGAGAATGCAAATCATGGTGAGAGATGGAGGATCGAAGAGGATCGAAGCTTCTGGCCGAATCTTCTTCTCCTGGCCGAATCCTCCCTGGCTCCAGATCGCCTCCTCTCTCTGTCGCGCTCGATCAGATCCCTTTTTGTGTGAAATGTCGGGGGTCCCTTCTTCATTTGTGCCAGGCCTTTATATAGGCATCTTAACGGGCTTCAATCGGGTCCTGGCGCAATTAATTCGACGCGGGTCGCGTGCCACCTCATGCGGGTCGCGTCGAGTAGAAGTGAGCAGTGAGGTTTGGCTCAGATTGTAGATCTTCTCGCAAGCTTTCCGAAAAGTGGTCATACGCTCAAAACGGAGTTACGAGTCAAAAATTATGACTGTTTTAAGTTCGGTGCTGAAATTTCAGGGCTTGACGCGACCCGCGTCAGGTGGGACACGACCCGCGTCAGGTGGGACGCGACTCGCGTGGGGAATGTCAGAACTCTGCCTGTTTTCGCCTATTTCCTGCAAAATCAACCACAAAATGCAGCAGTACCATATTCTATTGATTTTCAATGTAAATAATGCAATTAGTCGTTGAAAACATAATGTCTAGTCTGAAAATAGGTCGAAACAATAGATCAAATATGGAGATATCAGCAATCATGTTGTTTATTTAAATTTAATTATTTTAATTATGGTTTTTAAAAAAAATCCGTTAATTAGTCCCTGATGCGTCCCTTCCCGAGGCAGGCGGGTGTACGTGGATCTGATCCGGTGAGCTAGAGATACGTCCTATCTCAAGGAGCAGGCCGTAAAGGAACTGGGTCCTGTGAAGCGGGCTCGTCCCGTTTTGAGTAAAACGGACCGAGACTATAAATACACGTGGAGGTAGCGAGGTATCAGCGCTCTAACTCTTCAGATACCTCTTGTTAGTATCGTTAGTAATAAATGCGATCCCTTTTTCTGGGAAATTTTCTGCATTAAATAGGGACGCCTTATTGTAGCGGGGTCTTGTCATCATTAATGACGAGGGTCCGCATAATAGTTAAGAGAGTCTGCATAATAGGCGGTAATATTCGCATAATTTGTCTTAAGCCAAACAGCAAGGCCTTATGTCGGTCTACCTTAGCTGTTCGGCATTTTAGGCTTCGAGCCTTGTTTTGTTTGATCTCGGGCTGGCCCCAGGAGGGGTCCGGGTCCCAATTGTCTTCGATCTCGGACTGGCCCAGGAGGGGGTCCGAGTTTTGGACTGCCTTTGGTCTCGGGCTGGCATTGGGAGGGGGTCCGAATCCCAAGCCGTCTTTGGTCTCGGGCTGGCCTCGGGAGGGGGTCCGGGTTCCGGACTGCCTTTGGTCTCGGGCCAGCCCGGAAAGGGGGTCCGAATCCCGAGCTATCTTTTGGGCCGTAGCCTGTATTGGGCCGGTCCTTTGTGGGTTTTAGTCCAAAAATGCTTTGTGAGCCAGACTTGGGCCTATTAAGGGCCATTGGTATATGGACCTATCAGTCCCGCAATAGAATTTTTCCTTTGAAATGCCTGATGTATTTAGGTCAGGAGTGGTTTGTTGTGCGTTGAAGAAAAGTGTTGAGCAAGAGCGCAGACAAGAATTTAGAGCGACAACGGGTAGGGCATTAAATTAAAACTTGGCATCGGAGACCATATTGCTCGCTGCCGTATCTCATCTGTGTCTATGCTGCAAATCCGTATATGTGACTTTCAACGGTGTATTGGAGACCGTATCGACTGAGTAAGAATACACCACGTAAGCTGATATGCTAGTTGGCGTATCCGAATATGGATACGAAACCCAATCCGGAGTATCCGAGTAACATAGCTCTGAACTTGTATTATACAGACACGAATACGAAGTCCAATCCGGAGTAGTCGAGCAACATAGCTCTGAACTTGCATTATATATATATATGAGTGAGGCTATGGTGCTATGCATAGCACCAATGGCTAGTGTACTACGGCTCAATATGGTACTTTTTAAAATCCTAACGGTCGATCCGAACCGTTCAATGTGATATCCATATGAATATGTACTTGCAAAATAAATTTTATATTTTTTTGAATTTTTTTACTATTTTTTCAGATAGGTAGAAAAATCAGTGTTTTTTGAAAATTCTGGACCATCAAAATTGTACCTATCTAAAAAAATAGTAAAAAAATTCGAAAAAATATAAAATTTAGTTTGCAAACAGTGGCGGAACCAGAAATGATTGGTAGGGGGGGCCTAACTAGTTTCCCTCGGAAAAATCACGAACTCCAGAATAAAGATCTAGGTAAGTGGTAGAAACAAAGAGAATTCAGAAAGCTAAGCTTATTTGACCGAAATAGATTAAAAAATTCAGGGACTAAAGTAAAAAAATAAGAATACAAAGGGACTAAATTGCTAAATATCGTCAATTTCAGGAAGCTAAGCTAAGCTTATTTGACCGAAAACCATTGATTGGGCTACTAAGGGACTAAATTGCTAAATATCGTCAATTTCAGGGACTAAAGTAAAAAAATAAGAATACAAAATTCGGTACAATTTCCATCTAGAGTTCAATTCTCTTTTCATTGTTTATTCAAAATCATTAGTTAGAACTTAGAAAAGCACCAAGTAATCGGCCGTGCGGAAACTCAGTAAGGCTAGTTATTCAAAATTCAAGTGCCTTTTCCCTTTCTCTATCTCTAGGCTCAAAGCCCAATCCTTTCATTCATTTAACGGAACACATTGCTTCTTATAGGCGCTGACCAGTAGACAAATAGCTCAGCAAAAGTTGGTAATTTTAAGCCAGCGACTGTACGGAATACTTTGGCGTTAAGGTCCTGCAAGGTTACGACTTACGAACAAATAGAAGAGACCAAGTTCGGCGACGCGTAATGTGCAAAACGATGTCAGAAGTAGGCTCACCAAGGTTTCCACTGAGGAGAAGCGTGCGGCCGTGCGGGCGTGCAGCCGTGCGGGGTGCCAGAGACGAAGCGGGGAGGAAGACAACTTAGACAAACGAAGCGGAGAGGAAGACAAGCGAGGCGGGGGTGCGGGCGTGCGGGCGCGCGGAAGTGCGGGGTGCCAGAGGCAGTGCGGAGAGGAAGAGAAGGAGGTGCCTATTTTTTTTTTTTATTAAAGAGGGGTCCATTTTTTCTGTGGGCCTAGGGGGGGCCAAGGCCCAGGCTGGCCCAGGCCTTGGTTCCGCCCCTGTTTGCAAATACATATTCATATGGTTATCACATTGAACGGTTCGGATCGACCGTTAGAATTTTAAAAAATATCATATTAAGCTGTAGTACACTAGCCATCCGTGCTATGCATAGCACCATAGCCTCACTATATATATATATATATATATATATATATGAACGATCGATCGGGACCAATTCGAAGATGCGCTCCTGATAGAAATTTGAATAAAGAAGGAACGTGATGTATCTTATTATCTTATATAATGCCGATATTTTTATTAAAACTCAAAAAAAAAACAAATTATCAAATCTGCTCCCACCCCAATTTTATTTTTATTTCTACTCTAACCGCCCGTGGGCTGGGCGGTCCACTTTTCCCACCTGACCGCCAAGCAGTTGGGCGGTCCACTATGCATATCTGATCGCCCAGTGGCTGGGCGGTCCGCTAGTGTTTTTTTTTTTTTTTTTTAGAGAGAGACAATATGAATATCAAGATGCTGAATTCTTAACGCTAAAAATTCGATTTTTTTTTGTAAATATTAGTTAGATTACTTCTTTTAAGCATATTTATACTAAAATATTAAATTACTTGGAATTATGTTAAATTACGTTGAGTTACACTATATGAAGTTAAATTACACTAAATTATATTACATTACGCTAAAATACGGTAAATTACATATGAATAGGGACGATATATCTTCACTAAAAAAACAAAAAACGACGACGAAACTTCAAACGGTCATAAAACGGCGCTCGAGTGTCCGATTTCAGCAAATGACCACTTTTCGAAAAGCTTGCGAAAATGCGCATGCGTCCGTGCTAGCAATGCCGGATTCCAAAATTCAGAATCGCCAAAAAACAAAGGGAAGAGCCTCAAAACTTGAGTTGAAGTTTCCGATTAAGATTTTCATTTCTATTATTCAATCCAAGTAGCTCAGTAAATTAGTTACATAATGAAATTGTAGAATACCAATTTTTACTATTTTCGGAATTTTTTTACTATTTTTTATGATTCGTGAAAAATGGCACAGAATCGGTCTATTTTAGCGTAATTTTGTGTAGTTTAGCATAATTTACTGTATTTCAACATAATTAGCGAAGTTATTGTTATTTAGTGTAATTTAAAGTAATTTAGTGTAACTCAACGTAATTTAACATAATTTCAAGTAATTTAGAATACCTTTCCTATGTTCCTATGTTCAAGTAATTTACACTAAATTTAACATAAATTACTCCGAAATACACTAAATTGTAAATTACTTGAACATAGGAACATAGGAAAGGTATTCTAAATTACTTGAAATTACTCGAGCGCCGTTTTATGACCGTTTGAAGTTTCGTCGTCGTTTTTTGCCTTTTTAGTGAAGATATATCGTCCCTATTCATATGTAATTTACCGTATTTTAGCGTAATGTAATGTAATTTAGTGTAATTTAACTTAATATAGTGTAACTCAACGTAATTTAGCGTATTTTAGTATAAATATGCTTAAAAGAAGTAATCTAACTAATATTTACAAAAAAAAATCGAATTTTTAGCGTTAAGAATTCAGCATCTTGATATTCATATTGTCTCTTTAAAAAAAAAAAAAAAAAAAACACTAGCGGGCCGCCCAGCTGCTGGGCGGTTAGGTGGAAAAAGTGGACCGCCCAGCCCACGGGCGGTTAGGGTAGAAATAAAAATAAAGTTGGGGTGGGAGCAGATTTGATAATTTGTTTTTTTTTTGGGGTTTTAATAAAAATATCGGTATATAATGTGTTGTTTACTCATATCGCGCTACGTTGTATAGAATGAACATATTTTATCCACAATAAACTTATTTATAATTATTAAAATCAATATAATTTTCAAATAATTATTCTCATGTCTCTACAGAAAACTAAAATTATTTCTATGTCTCTTCGTATCACTTAATAATAAATATCGACATTTAAATATTTAATTGTTAAAAAGACTATAAACAGTACCCACGCGAAATCTTGAAATTACTCCAGCAACGTTCAAATCGAGGGCATTAACGTCATTTCATACTTTTTAGCCTAGGGTTTTTTTGGAACTCGCTCATAAGAGGTTGCTGCCTTGCTGTGGGCGGTGCCGCCAGAATGATTATCTCAGATCCTCTATATCAATACAGCTCGTGTCAAGTGTGTTTCTTGTGACTTCAATAATAAAACCCAAGCCGGTTATTAACTTATTATTCCAAATTTTCCAATTTCCAAAGACTGCATACAATGACCCGCTACATATTATTACGAGATCTCTGATCTATAGTTTCTTTCCAGTTGGTTCATCAGCTGGTTTGTTCCAAACATATTTCGACCACCTGTCCTCGGTGAAATTTTTCAAAAAGAAAAAGAGGGAAAAAATTAACTGCAACTTTTGACAATTCTAACTTAACTTATATTTTTTCAAAATTTCAAATTTTGAAATTCTATTTCCATAGCATGAGTTCAGAGTTCTTGCTGGTGGCAACTATATTTTACGTTCTTCAAAAAAGTATTATTCGTATATTATACTTCTTACATATTTTGATCCGAAATTTTTTTAATTACCACCCAATTAAATTCAAATTAAATCAATACCACAAAAATCAATTTTTTTTCCATTGATACCACCATGAGGAAGGGTACCATTTTGGTGCTTTAACTAGGGGCGCGCACCAAATGGTACCCTAACCCAGGGTGTGCACCAAATTACTCAGTTTTCTACACCGCTCAGCATATCAAACAGAATGAACCAAAAAAAAAAAAAAGGGTTGGTGCGCACTATGGGTTAAGGTATCATTTAGTGCGCGCCTCCAGTTAGAGCACCAAATGGTACCCTTCTCCACAGTGCCCACCAATCTAGTTTGGTGTGCGGAATGGGAAGCGTGGATGATATTTTTTGAAATAAGTTAATTAGGGTGGTAATTGTTTAATTAGAAATTAACCGGTTTGGTAACTAAAAAAATTTCAGTATTTTGGTTAAGCTTTGTACAATTCATATCTTAATAATAAATTCTAATCATAAGAATATAAGATCTCCATTTCTTATTTCTAATATTTTTGGCTAATACAAATACCTTGTTGATTAAAAAAATAATTACCTTGTTTTGATTTTTGCAGAGATTAACACGTAATAGAGACGCTTATTTTGGAATCCAACTAGTATGACATCGGTGTCATATGAAACTAACTATAAAATTAATTAGATAGACTTCAAACGACTAATTCAAACCGTTCAAACTGATTTACTTTATTAGTGATGCGTTTACATGCAAAAAAATTATATTTTCTAGTTATTTTTAGTATCAATCAAGCGGTAAAAAATGTTGAAAAATGAATGCATTGAAATTAACTTAAAAACTCACAATTTGACTGCTTGATTTGATACTAAATAAATTCAAAAAATTATAAATTTTGCAAGTAAACACATAATTATTGAAATAGATCAGTTTGAACAGTTTGAATTCACCGTTTAAAATTAATTCGATAGATTTTGAAGTTGGTATCATATAGACTGAAATGAGATTATATTAGCGAAACTTTTTATTTTGTGGGTACGACGAGTACACGCGTAAGGCGTAACGTTTAGTGTTTGGTGTTTTGGTATAGCTCTTTGGATTTGATGGTGTGTACTGAGCTGTACGTCGGTCGTGGCCGGTACGCTGCACCCGCGAAAGTAGATAAGAACGAAATGTTCAAACTGCTTCATTCATTGAAAGCTTGGGCGCCAAGCCGCCTCATATTTTTCAGATAATATGAACAACTTTATTTATACAAATTTATGCAATCGATTAAAGAATTTGTTACACAAATAATGTTGCTATTGTAAAAAATTTCACATATTCAAACTATGTATAATTATTCTTTAGAAATAAAGTGATTTTTCCATTAAAACAATGTTGTAAGTAATAGTATGCGCTCGTTGAACTGATGTTGTCAAATAATTAATTAGTAAGCGACTAATTAATTAGAATTTTACAGATAATTTTTCATGTTCATTAAATTTATGTGCATATACTCATTATTAAAAATGATTAATTTAACTCATCAAACTTGTCAAATAAATTTATTGTAACTTAGTTTTCTAGTTAATTAATAAAATTTAATAAAATTGTCATTTAGAAAAATTCATATAAGGATAAGACAAGACAACATATGATGGATAAATGTAGAAAAATAATTTTTTTTTTTTTTTTGAAAAAAGGCATATGAGCCCGTTTCATATAAGAAACATAACGGTAACTTACAAGTCATAGTAGCATGTCCCAAGACTTAGAAAAGAACCACAAATTCTAACAAAGAGCAAAAGACTATGTAGAAAAATAATAATAAAAATAACTGACTAATCGGCTATATAAACAATAAACAAACAATTAATCAGACTATTTAAATGAAAAACATACAATTAATCATATCGTTTAAACGAAAACGGACGATTAATCAGACAAATCCCCAATTAATCATCAGTGTCACTTGCAAATAACATTCTGTAAAATCTGATCGTGACAATTTAGTCACTGCCACTTATTAGAACTAATCAACCGATTACTCCTCCCGATTGGCGGCTGCTGATTGGGATAATAGAATCGAAGGGACACGAATGCTGCTGGACCATATTAAATTGAGGAAGCTAAGGGGTGCATTTTATCAAGAGCTGAGAGTTTTAGGGGTGAATTTGAAAAGGTAACCCAAAAATCGGAAAAACCCTAAATTCACCCTCCAAATCTGTTTCTAATTTCTGCCTCCTATAAAACTTGGGCCTCTTTCCCTCCACAATTTTCCGTTTTCCCTCCGCCTCCTCTCCTCTCTTATCCCTTTATTAGATCTCTCTCTAAACCCACATCACTCAGATCATAGAGCGGGAAAAGCAAATTACAGTTTTCGTCTATTTCCTTCAAAATAATACAGGTTTCTACTTGCGATCCAGATATTGACCTTGATCAATATTGTGCGGGAGTGGTAGCTAGTAGCTGATCTCCTCTACTTGATTTCTGCTCTGAGTGGTTACCATCTTCTCAGGAGAAGCCAATCCAAGATCTATATTGTATCCGAAGGGATACACAGTGGAGAATCAGATCAGATCTCTACATTTTATTACTTTCTACAAGCTGGGAGATCGATGCCATCTATGGATCTGTCCGATCAAAAGGTACACTCAGTGGGTTCCAATAGTGTTTTTTTTTTACTTTCTACTCTTTCTTTTTGTGGTCCTCTGCCCTTTGTTGGGGTTTTACTATCTCGTGTTTCGTAGTTTATTTTAGATCTATGTAAGACACACAGTTAATCTGTGTAGCGCCGCTGGCCTATATGTTTCCGTTTTCACCTTGATTTCGGTAACTCAAGTATTTACCTATCGATTTCCGGTCACATATTTCTTTGATCAATCTCAATATTTTATCTATCCTGAGTAAGCATATTATGTTGATCTGCTTTATTCCTCTTTTTAAAAAAATATGATTCGATTTTCTATTGGACATATTCATAATTCATCTGATTCGATTGAATTAAATTAAAAAATGTAGACTACATCTGGAGAAGAGAGAAGTTGCTCTATTTGCAACACGACAAAGACGCCGCTTTGGAGAGGCGGTCCCTCTGGCCCAAAGGTTTGTTTATTTATAAGTAATTTTGCACTGTTCAGGGACCTTCATGAAAATCGAGTGGTTCCTTTACCAAATGCCCCTCTCAATAAATTTAAATTATTTCATTCTCTAGAAATGAATCTGGTTGACGGTTGATCATCCGGTATTAAATCATGTTTCCCGAATAGTGAAGTAATAACTCTGCTAATTTGTTAAGAATGACCAAATCGCCCCCATCGCGCCTCGATTTGAGCTGCCGCTAAGGAGGGTAGTTTGGGTATTTTCTCTATGGAGCGGATGTTTATGTATGCTAACTGCCAACCACAATATTTTGTTTTGCTGTTGTACCATTTGGACATGGGGAATTAATTCCGGTTTTGTCCTTGTCTTGCCAAGTGTCGATCTAAGACAATTTTTTATTCTTATATATCCTTGTTGTTTGCATACAGTCTTTATGCAATGCTTGCGGAATAAAGTACAGAAAGAAGAGAAGAGAAGCTCTTGGGTTGGAAAGTGGAACTGGAGGGGTAAAAAAGGAAAACAAAAGGAGAGAAGAGGAAGAACGTGAGAAGAAGAGCAAGAGCTCTATAAAGCTAAAGATGGTCGGTTTGGAAGGGGAAGTGGTAATAAATAAAAAAAAGAGGAAAATGATGATGAAAATGGGGGAGGAAGAGAGAGCCGCTATACTGCTCATGGCCTTATCCTCTGGTTGTGTTCATGGTTGACATTACAAAAATAATATATATTTGTTCAAAATGAGCAAAGAAGTTTTCATAATGGTTCAGTTCTTTTTGGAACAAGGATAGAAATGGAAGGGTGGAATTGCAAATTGGATTATGGAAGTGCGGTTGCAACCTGTTTTCCTCTTTCTTAGTGTTTTTCTTTTTAACCTTTTTTGTAACAGTGTCTCTCTCTCTTTCCTCCCATTTATTCGAGTCATTACTCGTTACTATGTTTTGGTAAGGTGTAAAAGTGGAAAGAAATAACCCCCTCTTTGTAACGTACTATGTCGAGGCTTGGTCTAGGTATTAATGTCAAACTACAGTATGTTTGCTAATGTTTGAAATGTAGAAATAATTTTATTTCCTAAACAGGTTCCTGCCAAATTTGGAGTGTCATATTAGAAATGCTCTGGTTTTAGTCTGGATCTTGCTTTTGCGGTGCCGATTATATCCATTGAATCTGGATCCTATTGGGATGATAAGAGCAGCTGTGATTTTTACAATGGCGCCAAATTTGTAACATAATTTGGGGGCAGTAATTACGTGCAATTAAATTAATATAGCAAAAACGCTAAGTTTATAATATATATAAATAAGTAATTAAATTATATTTGTTAGAAAATATCGTTAAATTAAACTAATATCACGTGAAATTCATAAAAATAAACAGAATTTACTAAAGCTTCTAATTCTGGTAACATTTAGGTAATAATTTTCTCGGATTGTGATTTCTCTTTCATAAGTGTACATGATTTAATTATTTAGGATTCCGTTTTATAGTATGAAATAGCTAACTTTACATTTTAAGTTGGTTCGGATAAGTAGTGCGGAATTTCAAAATAACGAATGTGAAATTTAAAATATTCGAGTTTGTATTCTACAATAGTCGATTGTGTATTTTGGAAGGCTCGTAAAATAAATTGAAAATGTTCAAGACAACTATTAACAACCGTCAAACTACATACCTGAACTCATTTTCAAAATTTTTATAATATTCTTTTCAAAAATACATATTTGAACAGTTATTGACAATAGTAATACACTAATACTCATACACGAAAAGAGAAAAACTAGCTGTCAACGGTCAAAACCAGCAACCGTATAAGTGATTTAAAATGAACTTTGTGGATTTTGTCTGGTAAGCTGCAAGTTTTACATTTTATTTAAAAAGACAAGTCAAAGCCACAATGTAACGCCTTAAAGCATGTTGAGAAGAACTAGTTTGCAGTTGCTTTCCTTAACCAAGTTGTTATTTATTGTCGTGGTTGGTACAAATCTATGTTGCACGGATATGTCAATTTAGGCGCCGTACTCGTATCGGACACGTATCGGATACCGATACGCACCCGATACGCCAGCTGGCATATCGGCTTACGTGGTGTATCCTTACTCAGCTGATACGGTCGCCGATGCTCCGTTGAAACCCACAGATACGGCTGGATTGAAACCCATGAGCCGCGCCCTGGCTGTGAACCGCGCCTGTGGACCACGCCCGACTGTGAACCGCGGTGGACCAGCGCCAAAATCAAATTTTAGTGCTCTGCAGGAATCAAACTCATTCCCTTTGGGTTAACAACATACCCCTTTACCACTGCACCAACTCATATTTGTTGTTAGAATAGAATAGCTATGACATTTAATGTATAATTGGATTATTGTATAGTCCCCCATCTAATAATTTTGATATTTAATAAGTGTTGAATTAATAACATAAATAAAATAATAATAAATAATATATTTAATTGGCGTATCGTATCTGAAATTTTTGAAAATTGCCGTATCGCCATATCCGTATCGTATCCGATACGATACCCGTATCTATGCAACATAGGTACAAACAGTTTGGTTTGGGCCTGTCTTTATCAGCTTGGTACATACCTCCATTGCTCCCTCCACATCATAACATACATCAAACAAAGAGACTCGAGATTTTATCAGAAAATAGAGAAATTACTAATGCTACAATTGTTTACACTTCTTAAACATAATAGATCGGTGGGAACTGGTTTTCTTTATTGCTTTGATATAATATCAATATGCCTTCCTATTTGTCCCTATTTTCCTTCCTTTCTTTTCTTTTTTCTAAATGTTAACAAATAACAAACTTATATCCAAGAGGGACAAAACACGTCACAGTTTAGAATATTATCTCACATATTGGGCATGAGCAAGGGTGTGCTCAGGTGTATAGGTCTTCTATTAGGCCGTTCTCGCAAAGTGCTTTTCCAAGGAAAATAACATGAAAGCAATTTTGAAAGATTCGGCTAGTAAAAAGTAATTCATTGTCACGCCCATCACAGGTAGGAAATATATGTTACAAAGGAGAATACCAGTTCCTCTTATTTTTCTAATTCTTCTGAATACATGCTTAGGCATTACCATATAGGGGTGTTCAACCGGTCGGTTCGGGTCAAACCGAACTTTTTTTGCCGAACCGCAGTTTGAACCGAATTTTGAAAACCCAACCGAACCGACCGAATTAAAATTCCAAACCGATCTAAAACCGAACCGATTAAACCGATTTAAACTTCAGTTTGTTCGGTTGAACCGAATACAAACATTTCAAGTTACAAATAAATATTTCAAAACCAGTTGGTTCAGTTCAAACCGATTTGGATAACATTTTTGATAACCACACAAGCCGGTTTTTGATAAACCGATTTACCGATCCATTATAAACCACACAAAATAAACCGATCCATTATAAACCAATCCATTTTTTATTAAACCGGTTGGTTCGGTTCAAACCGATTTGGAGATCCCAAAACCAAACCAAACCATTTAAACCGAACTTCTTCAAAAACTAAACCGAACCGAACCATTTAAACCGAACAACCGATCCAATTAAACCGAAATTTGCTGGTTCGGTTTAAAACCGAATAAACCGATCCATTTGAACACCCCTATTACCGTATGTCATAACTAGATTACAAATGAAAAGAATACAGAAAAAGCAAAACAGGCCAAGATGCTACCCAACAAGTGCATTCTTTCCTGATATAAAGATAAAAAAGAAAAAGAAAAAGAAAAGGAACTCTGTATATTGCCCAAATTTCCATCTCTTGATTTAGTCCAAATTACTGGTTAAAGGAGTTTCTTCTTCATCGGGATTGTCTAGCTCTTGTTCTACACCTTTTACCTTCATTTTTTAACCCACCATAGAAAAACATTGGTCTTAGTTATATTTAAATGAAGTACAAGACTAGATTTTAAGTGTGTTTCAAGAAAAAAAAAAACAAAGGGAGCCAACACAAGATATTGCAGCAAGAAGGTACATTTGGAAGCAACTGTCTTAATGTACTTAACAAAATATAACTGTATTTCCTGTAAGGCTCAATATTTAGTTTTAAAATAAAACAAATCAAACCAACTCACTCGCCTAGAAATGTCGAACTTGGTGTTTAAACCGAGAACCTTTTGTTAATAATTTTGTTCATCTTGCTCGTAGGGTTTATGGTTACTTTAGGTCGAATTATAAAATTTTGACCAAAAGTGCAATCGAAAGAAACAATAACATAGAAAGGAACCAAATGGTGCCTTTTTGGTATGCTTAGAAAGCTATTTAATACCTCAGGGACATAATGCATAAGCATGTTTTCTATTCCGGATTTCAGAGTCACTGACGAGCTGGGACACCCGCTACATGCACCTTGCATCCTTAACTTTACGATGCCTGTTTCTCTACACAAAGTAAACAATTAAGAGTCAAATAAATAGATAAATATATCCAGAATCAAGGAAACAAAAGATTAGGGAACCGAAACCCTAGCAATCTACCAGTAATTGCCAGATCTACCAAGGTACTACAACCAAGTGAAATGGGGCTAATATTTAATATTTTTATCCTTCCTCCTACATATACCCACAGTCTATGGATGAAAAAAATGATGAAGATGCATGCTTCTGTGCGTGCGGGTGTGTGAGAGAGAGATAGAGAGAGATAGAGAGAGAGAGAGATACGGATCAAATCCACAGTATTCAATGTCGCCACCGTCATCCTGAACAGCGGGTCGGATGCGGGTCTCCAGTAACTCTTTTATCATCGCTACAACTTCAGAATCATCCTTCAATTTCAGAAAATCACAGAATTTTTTTTAATGCATATATCAAAGATTCATAAGACAACAAGAAGTCAGGATAGTTGGAGCAGTTCAGTCTTGAGTGGTTGAATTTAGTTGGGACTATTACAGAAAAAAATTTCCTGTGTGAAAACAGATACCTCGTGAATGGCAGTATCCTTGGAAGCGGCTTCTTGAGCGTCAAAGAAAAGTGCATTTCCAGAAGAATAGAAGTCCATTATTGCTGCAAATATTTCAGGCTTTAAATAATCCCATGATACCTCTTCTGACTTTGTCACCGTCACAAAATCGGACCCGAAGAAAACCCTTGTCACCCCTGTTTATTTTTTTATTAACAAAAAAGAGAATCAAAATTTTTATGCAAGTGCCAAGATTGTAAAAATGTCACACAAGGTGTATTTGGGTTCGACTATATTGTAAGTGGTCAACTATGAACTATTTTGCTCATCCTTCCAAGAGAACAGTCAAGGATTTAGTACCATGCACCAGTTTACATAATACCTGTCAAGATATACTGACCAACCAACTGGCATGGTCAAAACTTTTCGTTCAATGGAACAAAAAATTTCACCAAAATAGGTTTGCACTCAACAGATCAATCTCATAGCATCCATATAGGAACTAGCAGCCCAGTAAAACAGCAATACTTTTTTTAAAATGCCTGTTTAAAATTACATGAGGGAGAGAGTAGCATACCATCAATAGCAAAAAGAGACTTAGCTAGGGGGGAGCTCATAGCGGCACGAGCATTAGGGAAATCAGAACTGCCCACCTCCATAACGGGTTTACCAGGATAGAACATCAGAGAATGTGGGTTTGGTGTATCTTGTGCTTGTATGAACATAGTTCTTCTCTGCTCTGTGTGCCAACATCATAGAATAAAAAAAAATTTGTCATTAAAAATCAGCTGCTACAGTTACAAAAGGGATTACATATTCTCCAAACTTATGATGCAAGTCAAACATCGGTTTAACTCTTAACTCAACTCATTTTGCAACAAAACCCTAAATACAAAATTCAGCCTCAACTTGATCACCAAAATATGCAATTTAGCATGAACTTACTAGTGTAATGGTTAAAGTCATTTAAGCGACAACTGTTCTCAAAACTTGACTAGAATCCGGTATTAGCACCTAACTGTGCTGAGAAACAACCAACCAATTAGCCCCTAAATTTTCAAAAATGCCCTTGGCTATATCCAGATTATGTAATGGTGCTTAAGTGAGCTCCAATGGCTTCAATTCATAACTTCAAATCCAAATTGAGCAATTGAGCTCTTGCATGTACAATAAGTATCAATTAAGAATTTAGGTCAGTTTCTTTCATCTGTCCAAACAAATCTGCATTGCCCTAGTTTTTACAACTGACCCCAACTGAGATCCAAAACAATTTGACCAACCTTAGATTGAGCACAAATCAAGTCGTCACATAAGCAATGATAAAGCAAAAAGAATAAAATTTGGCCAAATCATATGATGTTCTTGCATCCTGGTTCATGCCAGTACCAGAAAAAAAAACAGCAGGGTAATGAAACAGGGTGTCTATTTCAAGATAACAATGAAATCACAACACATGCTCAACCTAACTAAAATCAAAATTTAAATGCATACAAAAATTGGGAAACTGAACTTATAAAAGCACCTGTCAAACCAATATGTGAAGTTGAAGTCCATGGCTTACAGGGACCAAAACGAACAACTTTGGAAGAACTAGGGGTGGTAGTAAATGAAGAAAAAGAGTACAAGGCACGAGAAAGAGGAAGGTGGCTTTCGAGAAAGTTCGTTTCGGGTTTATTCCCTTCAAGCTGGGATAAGGTGCATCTATTCCTCCTTACCAGAAACCTCGCTATTCCCCTCATCGCCATTGCGCTCTCTCTCTCTCTCTCACCTCCTCTTTTCTTCTCTGTTATTAATTTTTCATTTAGTACATCTTGTAATCTTGTTAGGCGGCGTGTTATGGGTTATCTCCTATTGGGCCCAAACTGTTTCTCGAGTAAGAGCCCAATACTCAAATGAGCATTTGTTTCTTTTCTTGGGTTCTATCAATCTGGGCCCAAATAAGCAAACGAGCAATGTTCGTTATTTAGCTTTGGAATATAATTATTTCTTGTATTGAAAAATAATATACGGGCACCATAAATATGCATGTGCATTATGCGTCTTAAATTTGCCACTTAATCCTTCACATCAATTAAATGAATTAAGTATCATTCTAGGAACCCTTGGCTTCAAAAGTTATATATCCTTCTTTCCTTTTTAAGGAGGCAATTTTGCAAATTCAAGAGCGTGCGGATCTTTGCTAAACACACACACACACAAACATAGAGTGAGTTTTTTTTTTTTGTTAAATGAGTATTTGTAGTTATAGTCAAAAGTACCAACAATGACGAAAATGAATTGATAAATATAGAATATTACATTATACAAACGACAGAATACATTATCTTACATCAAATGCAAGCATCAATCATACATAAATATTAAGAAGCCAAACTTTAAAACCATATAGGCAAGCACGCAAACCACACAAATATATAACATGGAACAAAGCAAACCATAACTCTAATTAGGGTTTAATTATGCCCACTGGACCTCTATCCCAAATTTCCAGGTGCTAACGGCGTCGTTTGGGCTCATATTAATCACACTCGTGTATGCCGTGCAACCTCCAGCTCGATCTAATCCGAATTCGGTGCGAGGTCATTGCAGATCGAGTCTTTTAAATAAGAGCAACAAAGCGTCTTTCTGCAACTCTTTCCTGCACCAGTTGCCTCAAAATTACGGCACGGGCTACTTGTTGTGCAATTGAGGGGTGATAATTAACAATATGTCTTGAGCACAGTTGAACAACATAACCTAGAGAGGGGGGGGGGTGTTAGTAAATCCTCATTTCTCAAGAAAAAAAATTAAAAAAGACCGGATCATATATATGATAAATTACGTAGATGTATGATCAGGCTACCAGTACAAAGAATTGGCAAACCGCATAACATGCTATTTCTTAGCTTAGACATTAGCAAGCTTTTGGAATTTTTATACGGTTCTATTTTGTGTTCATACATATATATGTGCGCGCGCGCGAGCGCATTTTTATCCGGGTTCATGTATGCGCGCACATTTTTATCCGGGTTCATGTTTGCGCGCGCATTTTTATCCGGGTTCATGTATTATTTAGATTTCACAGAACACTATACTTGTACACTTAATTGTTCGCCGACTGCAATGTTTTGATTTAATGGAGCAACATTCCCGATAGCAGTTCTTGAAGACTACGTATCCTCTGCATTAACGCACCGTTTGAGTTAATTTATAAACCGTCCGATCAGAATTCGGACCAATCCTGTTCACTCCTATAACGCACGTGCACTTTAATATTAGTGCGGATCTCAATAGGACGGTTCAGATCTAAACTCAAACTTTGAGTTAATGCAGAGGATATGAATTCGTTCTTGAAGGGACTCAATATATATAGTAATATGAGTAGAACTAGGATGTTCTTAAGCTCTCCAAGCACTTTGGTAAGCTTAACTTAAAAATATATCAGAGACGAATTTAAACCGTTGAAACCGATCGATCTACTTCACAAGTAACGTGTTTACATGTCAAATTTTAACATTTTCAAATTAATTTATTATAAAGTCAAACCGTAAAAAATGATGGAAAAATGAATGTATTAAATTAAGCTTCATCATATGCACGCTGGTTGAGTAAGAAGGAAAAAAAATTGGACAGGGAAACAGGCAGAAAAAGTCAATAATATAAATTTACAGTTATTTTATCATACTTTTTGAAGTTTGGGGTTCCCAATGAAGATTATTTATGAAAAATATAAGGGTCAATTTTAATTTCTTTTTAAAATTTGTATTAAAGAAGAAAAAAATCCATACAAAATATCACAATTTAAAAAAAAAAAATGGGCCAATTTAACCCCCATAATTCTCATTTAAATCCGACGCTGCTGACAGAATAATAAAAACAAATTCTTGCCCTTAATGCAAAATTATAACTAGCACTGATCATGTGTATGCATAACCGCGAAAGTATACAGTATACAGAAATAGTTCTTCAATCCAACGGTTTTGATGCCATATATGATATGTATTTAGACAGATGCTCACAATTTCTTATATTTGTATACGGCCTGCTCTGAATAAATTAGGAAAAAGAAGGATAAATATGTTGGGATAATATATATTGAATGAAATTAAAAGCCTAAAAAGAAGGGTAGAATTGGAATAGATTTTGGGTCGGAATATATAGGAGCCCAATATGGCCCGTACCCATTAAACTTGTATATGTTAGCAAAATGGGACCGAATTCTGATCTAATGGGCTTCTATCCATATAAATCATCGCTGTTCAGTTTGAAGTTTGAACAACTAAGTTAGAATTCTAAACACTAGCTCGTCTTTTAACCGAAAAGAAGATGATGTTTAATTTATATATATGTTGGCACTTGCCATTCAATGTAGCTTTGTAAATAATTAAGTAAATTAGTGCTCTTAGGTGATGTCCAAAACTCTTTTATCAAATGAAAATCGTAAGTTGGCACTTGCCACTTACCATCAAATTTTTTTTTATATATATGTTGTAAGCTGCTTTTTAGAAGACCATATGAAATGTAAAATTCCCCTCTACAGTTGCAGCATGATAGAATATATAGTATCATTTTCTAATTTTTCTTTTGTTCATTTTCAAATTAATGCTAATAGCATGCTTAATTTCCATAAGTTCACAAGTACTTTTGCATCAAGAGCTCAAACGTAATCAATGCTAATAATTAGAACAATTTCTGTGTTCACTCTTAATAATCATCTCAAGTACACTACTTACTGTTTCTTTGGATCTTCTTCTTCAAGATTTAATTAGTGATATTTCAATCTTAATTATTCCTTGTTGAAGTTACAAAGATGAAAGATTATAATATCAATAAATCTATAAGATTTTCCACGTGTCACTCATGATCCAAGTATCTATTATCTGGACCGATGTTTAATCTCTAGACCGCTGAACCCTTGTGCAGCGGCCATGGTTCTGTTTTGAATCAGGATGGTTACATGCCAATTTGAATTTACCGCACTTTTTGTCGGTAGTGCATTCACATAATAACTCACTGAATCGGAAACACAGAGGGGATAAACATGATATATATACATAGAATTTGTACCGCCTGGGAGCCTTGGGATTCACAAATAAACTCGATGAAAGATTACGATTAGCCTGTAATTAACATTGCCTTAAATGCATTTCCGAGGAATAAATGCTTTTGCTTTTTAACACGGCACCCACGCAACAAGGGGGCCGGGGCAGATGAGCTATGTTATAAAAAAGGGGTAGGGGAGTGACTAAGTCTGTATATCATTTGGGGAGAGAGAGAGAGACGGCGACGGTGATTATAAACCGTGAGAAAAGGTCAGTGGTAGAAGTTCTCAACATGTAGTGCATCTTTTTTCTTATTTTTCTTGATTGTTCTATTACCTTTTGTTTTGATCAAGACTCTAAAATGAGGAAGATAGTGCAAGTACGAGAAGACAGAGTAAGAAAATGTAGGATCAGAGATAATATGGCTGCGCATGACGTGCTTAGAGTAAGAGAGATGGCCACACATGCATGGAATTTACTTAGCTTAAATTTGAATATATAGAATAAATAAAGATTCTTTTTTATTCTCCTCTTCTGAACCTAATGATGAAAACTTAATAGTTCGTTCTTTCCTTCAATTCTCTATAACAGCCAACAAATATGAAAAGAAAACCAAGATTTGTTTGAGTCTTTTTCTTTTTCTTCCTTGCAGATGAGAGGGTTTGGTTTATGACCCACAGAAGGAAATATTGATTTCTTTCCAATACGTTTAAGTTTGGCTCAGATATCTCAATCAAGATTTTTTTGTTTGTTGATGGCAGATTTTTTTAGAAATGATGGGCATCTCCGGCGTGTCGACGCCCCGCTACATCAGGATACGCAACACACAGCCTTCATATTTCAAGCTCAAGGACCCAGACACAGACACCCCAGACAAAGGCACAGTCCCAAAGTAAGATAATTTCAAATTTCAAATTTTAAATTTTGGGTTTGTATGAGGACTTTTGTGAAAAACTTTCTTGTACAAGTATTAAGTACAGCTCATTAGTCTCATTAGTCTAATTTCCCCTCCGTTTTGCCACTGGACCGTTGAGCCGCCGTCTCTTCAATTCCAGTGGGGGCCCACTTATAAGTGACTAGAATAGGTCTACCTCGTATTTTCTGTCATCCAATTTGGCCCTGGTCCTACTATAAAAGGACGCGTACGCCTCGATCTCAGTGCGCAACTCCGCCGCTGGGTTCGCCGGAGAACCAATTCTAGGGTTAGGGTTTCACTACGGCCTTACTTTTCCCCTAGCGCAACAAATATTTGGGTTAGGGTTTCTAGTCCGTTGAAAATTGGGGTTAGGGTTTTGTCTCCATGGGACGCTCTCGCGGCGTTGCCAACGCTGGGGACGATGACACCAGTCAAAGGTACCTCCCCTTTTTTGGTCTCCGTCTGTCTCTGTTTCGTGTTTTGTCAATGTCGGAAAAATTGAGGAGGTATCAGGTAAGGAGTGCACCTTTGGTGTCAAGCTGGAGTTTGTTTATTTATTTATTAATTAATTAATATTATTATTATCCGGAAACTAGAGCCATTCTCGAGATTATTTACACTGGTATCAGTAAAACCATGTGCCCAAATAAATTACCATACTGTGGTTGAATACCATAATTAATTTTAGAACTCAAATCAACCATACTGTGGTTGAATAAACTCAGTTGTGCTATTTCAAAGGAAATTTTAGGCACAAAGGAAATTTCTTTTGGTAATAGAATACTTTCTAGTGGAATCAGGGGCAATCATATCTGGTTTTAGTATAATTTCAGTGAATTTCAGTAATGGTATTTACTGACTACTAGGCACTGATCCAGTTGGAACAAAAACTCTTTCCTTTGTAATTGTTGTTGTTGTTTCAGATTTTCTTTGCTTGTTTTCTCTTTAGTTACATGATTTTGGTTAAACTGAGGGTTTGTTATTGACATGTTAGTTGGGTTCATATTACGAAGGTACTGATTAGATTACTTTGGAGGACTTAATTATCATAATTGAGAGAATTAATACTCCAATATTCTGCTGGTCTGTACCTATTGAAATTAAATGCTTGGTCTATCGTTCGCCAGGTTTCTCTGTGAATATTGTGATTTGTTCGGTTAGTAAAGACCTGAAAGATTGTAATGGTATTTACTATATCCATTCTTTTACCTATAATATTTTTCTCATAGGTCAAAGAGAAGGAGAGTCCCTTCAGGTGGAGATGCCTTAGAGAATATAACAAGTAAATTCTTTTTGTATCCTATCTTTTGTATTTTTTTTTCTTTTTCGGGTGTTTCTGTGTATTTCTTGTTCTCTCTCTTAGAGAATCTGTTATATTTATGCTAAGGTTTTGTACTATTATATTTTAAGTTTATTTAACAGAAAAAAAGGCTCCACAAATTTTCTAAAATGCTCTCTCCTTTTTTCCATCTTTTATTGTGTACTTTGTAGGTCAAGGTGGAACAGATGGTAAAAAAGCACTATACCACTGCAACTATTGCAACAAGGATATTTCAGGAAAAATCCGTATTAAATGCTCAAAATGTCCTGATTTTGATCTTTGTGTGGAGTGCTTCTCTGTTGGAGCGGAGGTCACACCACACAAGAGCAACCACCCATACAGGGTTATGGTATGTGCACATCTTCATATATTTGTGCAAATTATTTTTTATTATTGTTCAAATGCTCAATTGAATGTTGAGTCAGTTGTGAGCTAAATTGAAATTACTAAATCGTGCAATTTTGTCCCATTGTTGTTATGCAATTCATTGATCTCCATTATTCTCTCCTGAATGCGGGATGTAGTATTTGGAGTTACAATTGATGGTAGCTGAAACTTTAATTTAAAATAGTCTTAGATGAAGAATTTATTTTGAACTCGGTATCTGACAGGATAATCTCTCCTTTCCCCTAATCTGCGCTGATTGGAATGCTGACGAGGAGATTCTTCTTCTAGAGGTATGCCTTTTATGTTGATTGGTTAAACTTGACTGAACTTTAGGGCTCTACCACTCACTTATAAGGCTAGCAATTTTTTTGCCTATGTCCAAAAATTTACTATTAGTGTCGAAGTGGTTACTTGTTAAATATAAATAAACTAGCCCTCCTTTTCCTGATAAGCCCTCGGAGCCTGATCTTAGTTTGGTGTTGTCAGGTAAAATGAAGTATTGTTAATTTGTAGTGAACCATTGCCTTGACCTTTACACTCAAGTTACTTTTTTCAGTGTTAATTTTTAATCTCACTAAATTCATGTAATTGTTGACAATTTGATTACCCAAATTGAGTACATTGAAAAATTAGAAACTAATGGAATTTATTTATCCATTATTTTAGAGTAACGCTGTTTTTGCTTTTGTTTTGTCATTTTCCTGTGTAAAAAGGGGATTGAGATGTATGGACTTGGAAATTGGGCTGAGGTGGCAGAGCATGTTGGTACGAAAAGTAAAGCGCAGTGTATTGATCATTACATGACCGCATACCTTAGTTCTCCTTGCTTTCCGCTACCGGTACGCCATCTTTAAAATCTGGGAACTGTAAATTGAGGCTTAATTGCACAATTTAGTGGTTTATTGAGGCAGAATTCGATAGAATGAGGTTAAATTGGATAATGAGGCTTAATTTTAACAACTTAATGTTGTAAAGACTTAATTAAAGCTTAATCAGGTTAAGCCGGGGCTTAATGTGAACTAGGGAAGCCATAGAATCCTGAATTACGGGTCTAAGCTTAAAGATTATAAATTTGATATTCAAATTTTATTTTCATTACCCTCCAGGATATGTCTAGGGTTAATGGTAAAAACAGAAAGGAGCTTCTTGCCATGGCCAAAGTGCAAGGTGAGGCCAAGAGAGGTTTGTTGCTGCGACTGCATTCCTTTTTAGTCATTACTGATTTTTAGTTTGTAACTTGTAAGTTTACTCACTGATTGTTCAATGGATACACAGGATCATCATTGCTTGGTGAAACAACACTTACAGATTCACCTTTTTCTCCTTCGAGGGTCAAGTGAGTATGCTTTTCAATTTTGCTTATATATATAAACCTTCTAGGTCTTTATTTTTTCCCTTGTCTCGTGTTGAAAATATTTATCATTGTTTGCTAAGTTTTGTGGATCACAGGATGGAGGATGCTATTGGTGATGCTCTTAATGGGAGGTCTCCCTCCAACCTAACTTCTGGTATATTTTAATTCTATTATTTTATAATATTATCATCCATTGTTTTTAGTTTCCAACTGAAGGTGATGTTACTTCGTACAGGTGCAAACAAAAAAGCATCTAATGTGGGACATTTGAAAGACAGCTCTGATGGACCCAGACCTGAAGGTAACCCAAAAGCTGAAATTTATAGGTCAAAAGCACAAACACACTCACAAAGTGAAGCAACTGCACTTATTTTTCTGCAAAAATATTGAAATATCCCTTTTAGTAATTCAATGCTATGAAAATTGCTAGGAATAATCATGCATATCCATAAAGCAAAGAGAAAATAAATTAAATATATTTTTATTAAACATGAAAAGTAATCCTATGCATCCCATCCTCATTAAATACAAAGGATTTTGGAAGTTATCCTTCTATTCTAATTAATTATATGTTCATAATTGAGGAAAAAGGAATGCTAGGTTTATTAAATCCAAAGATATCAGGAGAGAAGGGATGCATGACATTTTTTCCATGTTTTAATGGGGTATATGAAATATCCTTGTTTGGAAGGGTTAATACAATAATTTGATTTTTTTGTAGCGGCACATGTAGAATTATTCTTTAAATAGAAGGTACACAACATAAGTCTTGAAGTACATATAAAGAAACCTACACCCAAAATAAAACAAAAAAGAAGAAGATAGAATCACAATTTTGGTTGTGGCAGATACACACATGGATAGGAGTGTGGGTGGAAAGAAGCCCAAGTACTCTGGTGAAGAGGGCCCATCAATGGCAGAGCTTAGCGGTTACAATGCCAAGAGGCAAGAATTTGACCCAGAATATGACAACAATGCCGAACAAGCTTTGGCTGAGATGGAGTTTAAGGATACCGACACTGATGTTGAACGCGAGTTGAAGATCAGGGTGCTTAACATTTACTTGAAAAGGCAGGTTTTTTTTGTTGGTTATAGTTTGAGTGATAACTGGACCGAACTGGAATGAACCCGGGGTAGTTAATCTGATACAAGTCAGGGGTCCATTTTGCATTGCTGCAAAAGTTGGGATCCTTGAGGCAAAATAGCGGGCTAAAATTGAGCAGCTGAAGATTATTTGATGCTATAATAGGTTCGAACGAGTTAATTTGAGCCTAATTTTGTAGTTGGCTATTCATTGGATAAAAATTGGGAAGACTATAGCTTTGGCGTACTGTTCTTGTTTTAGTTCTCAAATGAAGGTTGACGCTTGGCCAAACTATTATGGAAATGGAGAACAATTCAGAGTTCATATTAAGGCATGATGGCATAATTGCACACCTCCATGTATATTTTTTTAATACATGTTTTGTAGTGTACTGTATGTGACTGAGACGGACCTATTTATCTTATTTGATAATGTTTATGCAGGCTGGATGAGAGGAAGAGGAGGAAGGATTTCATAATTGAGAGGAACCTGCTGTACCCAAACCCATTAGAAATGGAGTTCTCCAGTGAGGACAAGGAGGTTTATGAGCGGTACAAGGTCTTCATGCGTTTTCTCTCCCCAGAAGACCATGAAAAACTTCTCAGAAACCTTGTTGAAGAACGCAAGCTGCGTAATAGAATCCAGGATCTTCAAGTGAGATATTACCTCGTTTTTTACTCTCTCCCCTCTAAATATTCCGTTAATAGTTCTTTTTGTTGAAATTCACCGACTGAGAGATGCTGACCTGGATCGATTAGTTAGTTTGGTCGGGACAACAAATCAGTATGTAGAGTTGGCAAATAAGACAGTTGCTTGAATACATTTTAAGTTGCTCCTTTTTTTTATTTGATATAACTTTTAATGAAGAGTAGGTTAGTATGAAGCTCAAACTTCGTAGCCTAACTAAAATATAAGCTTGAATTTTGACAGGTCTCATTGTCTTAAGAATCATGTCCTGGAGCTGACCTTAACCTGTCTGTGTTACTCTAACCAGGTTTAAATAGTCAACATGTTACTCGATCAATATCCTACCTTCCATGTCCCTTTATTTTTGTTTGGCATATCTTCCAGTTGTAATATGATCGAAGATCTGGTATTAAAATAAACACTAACAAAAAAACTTGATGCTGACTTCTTTCTGGTGCCAGGGTAGGTACCCTCTTATTATATTAAGAAAACAAATGTGAAGTTCCAGGTCGATTTATGTTCTGTTGTTGTTTCCCTTTTCTTTTTGCTATTGTAAATCAAAAGGCCATATTTGATAAACATAGACGTGAACTGAACAGCAAGTAATATAATATCTTTTGAGACATGCAAATGTTCCCCCAAAAGTAATATAATTACCTTCAGACATTTTATTTTTTCTTTTCCCTAAATAAAGTAATATAATTTCCTTTTGATGCATGCAAATGCCCCCCTAAAATATATGCCTTTTCTTTTCCAGATATGTCGTGCAGCAGGGTGCCGCACAATTTCCGAAGCAAATGCGTACTTGGAGCAGAAGCGCAAGAAAGAGCTTGAAGAAAGCATGCAGAGATCCAAAGAAGCTGGTGCAAGTTTAAAGCCACAGATACAACATAAGGCCATCAACCGACCCAACATGATGAAAGTTGGTGGGGCTGAGTCTGAGGTGGGGAGCCCCAGGAGCACGGTTCTCGATGCAAAGAAGGGAGGCAGTACAGAGTCTCCTGTGGGCTCCACAGGCGCTGCCAGGTCAGGATGGGACGATTGGGACCTGACTGGACTGCCTGGTACTGACCTATTAAGTGCAACTGTAAGTAACCTTCAGTTCTTTTTTTCTTCCTTTGTTTACATTCTAATAAGGTCTGGCATTACGAGGTGCTTTATTAAACTTCTTTTATGAAAAAGTTTTACTTTTTTGTGCTGTATTCCTCTTCCATGGGACAAGGGATATTCTGACCTGAGGTATTGCTTTGGGCTTACCAGAAATTTTTTGTTTCTTTTTATATATGTTCTTATAAACTGCTTTGTTCATGCATCTGGATTTTACTTTTTTTTTTTTTTACAGGAGAAGCGGCTGTGCTGTGACACCCACTTACTACCGGTTCACTACCTGAAGATGCAAGAGGTGATTGTAAAAGAGATATTCAAAGGCACAGTTCACAAGAAATCTGACGCTTATGGTTTCTTCAAGGTAGAGCCAGCCAAGGTGGACCTTGTCTATGAGATGGTGGTTAAGAAGCTTGGCCAAATTGACGGAAATCCCCTTGCTTAATTCCATAGTAATCCTTAATGTGTGCCATTGCTAGAGATTAGTTTTTAACTATCTATTGGTGTTGTATGTATTATAACTAGTAATCTGGGGTGTATGCCCAGTTGTGTTTATATGGACTAGGTAAAAGTTTGATTTGGGAAACTTATAATATTAAGCAGTAAGTACCTCTTATCTTGAATGTATGCAGTAATCATAGTAGTTATTTGTTGGTCCTTGATAAATAATGTGTTCCTCTAGTCATGTATATCTCCTTTGCTTTGTCCTCAATAACTTGTGATCCTTTATTTGTCTGATGTTGGGTCCATCTGTTTGTTTCATATTCAAGTTATCCACACTAAGAAAGTTTTTTGCCAAATTTAGTTGTGTAACTAAAATGACCGAAACAAATTGTTTCCTAAATGTAATTAAGGCACTGTATCTAAAATCATTACTTCGATAATTTTAGAATTTTCACTAAATCAATTTCATATAATTAAAAACTGGAAGTGCTTAATGTGGCCGCTCAAATTTCGTTGTGAGATAGCAGTTTAGTTACCTATAGCTAGAGTGGGAAAAATGGCACGGCGGAGCCGGCTCTGTCACGGAACGGCATGGCATGCGTGTCAGTTACGTGCCGTGACTCGTGTGTTCCGTACCGTGACCATTCGCGTCCCGTGCCCATCTTTTGAAACTTTGACACGACACGGCACGTGAAAGATTTAGCCACGGCACGACACGACACGTAGTCACGTGTAATTAGGACAATTAGATATTGATTTAATGGTGAATCTTGAATAAACTAACCTAAATTATGATTAAATAGTCACACGAGTCACGTATGGTCACGGCACGTTTAGGCACAGTGTGATTATTCGCGTGCCGTGACCACTCCTTGATATTTTGGTCACGGCACGGCACGTGAAAAATTAACTTGATCACGGCATGGCACGGCACGAGACCAAAATTACGGCGTGTTAGTCACAGCACAACACATTTTTTCCACTTACCTATAGCCCTTCCTCTCATTGTTGTATGGGAAAAGATAAAAAAAAAAAAAATACAAGGAACGGTTGTTTGTTATGAGTTGATTGGGTCACGCTGAGCAGACGACGGATGACTACAAGTTGTGCGACCGAGTTAAATTGAATGCTTATTATTGGAAAATCTAATATAGCCATAACCTTCTTTTTCCTTCTTTTATTTATGTCTCATGAAATGTCATCACCATTATTATTATTATTATTTTAAAAGACAGAATAGTAAAACATTATTGGATACTAATGTATTATAGATAGAAAAGTGATCTGCTGCGCGATCAGCTTTTCAAGATCAGCAATTAGAAAAGACATGAAAGAAATGCTTCCTGAGAAAGATTGGTGTTGATGCCTTTCAAAGCATAAAGTTATATATCTAAATTGATAAATTTTAGTTTTATCATATAGTGCTGGTTTGCAAAATGCCTTATTAAATAGTACTCAAATTAGCTGAGGCTCCAATTACGACAAAGACTGTGGACTTTTGAAAGTGATGCCATGTAGTCATCCGACCTATAAAACAATAGTAAAAGTAACTAAAGAACATATAACATGGAAATAAAGAAAAATGGAGAGTGGAGATTTACCTTGAACCATAAAGAGAATTGCATGCTTTAACAATGTGCAACTTTGCAGAATTTGTATCACTCTACATTGACAGATTAAAATGTTAGCATTGATCACAAAATCAGTATCTATGAATTGCTTAAAACTCAAATTTGGTCTGCATTTTGGTCTTTATATTTGGACCACAATAATGTATTACACCAGTACAGTAAATGATTGCCCTTTTTGTACGGTACATGATTCAATAGGAGGTACCATTACTAGAAACAACAGCATCTACCTTATGGTCTAAAAGTAATAAAGAAGAAAAAAGAGGGAAGAAAATAGAAGGAAAAACAAAGGAAACATGTTGAAATTGAGGCCGAAATCAAACTGGTACAGAACCTGTAGTGTCTGGTACATATCATCACAAGAACTTAAATAAAATGCAGCTGAACATTATGGCCAGTGCACCAGCCACCAGGGGAGACGATGGTACAGCAAATCATAACACCTTTTTCTTTTCCTTTGTTATTTGCTAGGCATATGGCATTTGTAATTACCAATGATTCATAATAAAGGCCAGCATACAGAGAAGCATAGAAGAACTCATCCTCTCTCCCACTTGAGAATTTTGAAACAAGCTTACAAATAAATCAAAAGATGAAAATAAATAAATGTAAACAGATTAAACTGCAATAAATTAGGAGAAAGGTAGAGCAGCGAAGTTAACGTTACAGAATGTTAATGGCTAGAGCATTACTAGCTTTAGCAGGGATTTCAATTTTGGCTTGTATATACATGAATCGGCCTCATCAATTTTGTATCATAATGGTACGGTACCACCACCGGGTACAAGTTATCAAACTGAACTATAAATAATTCTTCAGTTGTGTGGTAGTTCAACGTAATTTGTCACATATTTTGCCCCAAATATCTAAGTAAAACATACTAGAGTAATGATGAGGTCAAAATGGTAGGGCAGCTACATGCTGTACCAAACATGACAGAAACGGGATTTTGATTTAGCTTAAAACCCAGACATTTTCTGATAAATTCACTGGCCTGACTGGCGCACAGTGAATCATACCTGTATTCCAACAGTAAGATGACAGCATTTTTTTAATCCATTCCTGGTCTAAAAGAACTAAAATAGTATGGTGGATAACAATAAAAAGGGCCAATTTAAAAATAAATAATACATGGTTTAGAGAAAATAACCACATCAATACCATTTCAGGGTCCCCTCCATTTTTGAACATAAGATAGGCTTCACGCATGACTGGTCTTCGGTCCTGACCAACCTAAAACAATACAAGTCTTTCATCTTTAGAGTTTAACATTTACAAAAGATCAGTAAAATAGATAAGATGGATAGTTTTCATTTTGGCTGTGGCACATGAGAGGGCTGAGATATGTTTTACATAGGTATACAGGATATTTTCAAGCTTTGCAGGCCAGAGAGGAAAATGTTAAAGAAAATAGAAACCTAAATTAGACACATTGACCTACCTCCAAGAAGCGCTTTCTTGCCTCTGTAACCCCAAAAAGTTGAGATTCACACAAATAACACCAAATAGACTCTTCGGTATCGTTTGGATTTGCCGCCACATCTAACCTAAACTGTGTTGCCCCTTCTTCAAATCTACATTTTATACATGTATAATAAGGTGACTATACATAACTTGCAAAATATAACAAAACTACTGTATTACCCCCACTTCAAATCATAAATATGCTAGAAAAACCCCTCGCCATGCAACCAATGAACATTCTGCAGAGCTTAAGCCCCTCCTGACCCTCTATTAAGCTTTTAATTTTTTCAACCAGCCAGATGGAACTTCAGTTTAGTCACAAAATAAGCCATAATTAACTGTATGTTGGGCAATTATGCATGGGTCTTTTTTCCATTTTTTTTGACAAAGTAATTATGACGATGTAAAACCTCAACATAAGTACAACATAGATTGACAAATCTGACATTATTGTATTCACAGATCAGGCATTATCCATGGTGAATCTTATGAAAGTTCTAAAAATGCCCTGCAAACCGAAATCATCTTCATTCCTAGTGCATATAAAGATTTTATCACTGAAGTAGGCTTTACTAATATACCTACCTGTTCAAGTAGTATAGAGATAAGCCTCTCTGCCAGAGGTCTGAAAATGAAACAGTATATAGCATTTTAGCATCCAAAATCAGCACCTCTGAACCCTATGAGATATATAATTTCTAAAAAAATAACAGAAGTACAAAGAAAAATTGCATACACGCCTTCTGTCTTGGATCCAACTCAATAGCACGATCAAACTCGATCAAAGACTCGCTCACATCCCCCTAAAGCACATAAATAGTATGAAATTATAATGTAGGAAAACATTTGCAAGGCTTTTTTTTTTTTTTTTTTCATTAAACCAAAAACAGCAAAGTACACAGTTAATAATAATTAAAAAACAGCAGCTCACCTCTCTGAAGAGCTTCATGCCTCGTCGAACAGCCAGAGAGGCCTCGCGGACTGACCCTTGGGGCCCACCTGTAAGTGCGTCCCATATCGCAGAGGCCGCGGTTGGTAGAAAGAAGAGGCGCCTTGAAAATGACAGGGGAGCGGAAGCGATTGAGCTGTGGGTCCCGAAAGTCAGATGGCAGAGACGAATGCTGTTTTTGTGTGGTTTTGCCGCGCGATGAAAGGGCAACGCTGCTACACTCAGAGAAGAAGAGGTGGCCATTTGCGCGCTTAGACTTGATGGATAATTGTTTTTTTTTTTCTTCCCTCGCGCCTCAATTTGGCTTTTTTTTTTTTTTTTGCTTCATCCTCTGATAAGTCCAAACTGTTCAGAATAAATTTTAAAAAAATTGAAAAAAAAAATCTGCAACGTAATGGCCAATTATGCATTAATATAATATTAAAGGGTTCAAATGCCTTCATTTTTTGTGTCTCCATCATGCCTTCATTCTTTAAAACTTTAATAACTCAAAATTCAAAATAAAACCGTTGGATATGACTACATCATTTTATCTATGCACGTATAAAAAATTATGGCATTTCAACTTTGTTTTGGTTGTCATCTTGAGTTTGTAAAAATGTATACTAATGTGGATAATTTCTAGACGTTGATTTTTCAACTTATTGATTCACATAAAAGCAAAATTGAAATGTGATAATTTTTTATGAGCACATAGAGAAAATAACATAGATCGCATCTAATGGTTTTATTTTGACGTTTAAATTTTAAACTTTGAGTTATTAAAGTTTTTAAAAATGGAGGCATGAAGGCACAAAAAATGAAGGCATTTGAACCCTCCTCTTTAAAATATTGAAAATATGTATGATGAAGACAAATTGTTGTTGACTGTTAAATATGTTTTAATTTGATCAAAACTACGTGACTCTTAATAATTATGTCTCATCTGTAATAGATAAGTGTACATCGATACCATCTAAAAGACACACACTTACTCTTACAACGGTCACACACACGCACACGCACACGTACACTTAATTATCTTTACAACGCATGCGCATTATCTTCTTTACTAGTGATGCATTTATATATAAAATTTATAATTTTCTAATTAATTTAGTGTAAAGTCAAATGATAAAAAATAATAATAAATGAACATATGTAAATTAACTCATAAATTTTCTTTTTTACCACTTGATTTTATACGAATTAGTTTTAAATTTTATAAATTTTACATGTAAATGTATCACTTATGAAGATCGGTTTTAATAGTTTGAATTCCTCATTTGAAATTAATCTCACCAATAACTTGGTGGGCTTTAGAACACTTTAATTCTACTACTCCTACGCACATACACTAGATGAATGAATTTAATTAATTAAACCTCTCGCATAAACATCCATGCAGTTGGTTACTATTGCTGATCATACTACGTTCTATACCCGGCCGTCTTCATATACTAGAGTTGTTCATACGTTCTATCCGTCTTCATATGTCTTTTTTTTTAAATCCTGGCAGAAGCTGCATGCCATGTTGTTTTTATTGAATCCGTCTTCATATGTCAGCAACATTATTGACTAGATAGAGGCTAAATTAATTAAGGACATGTCTATTTCAATCATCATTTGTTCAACTGGACACATAGAATCTACATATATACCTACTCAATTATTTTTAATTTGTTGAATAAATTAACAATAGCAAAAATATTTCATTCTCTTCTAACAACCATGTAATTGTATTATACCATGCTTCCACTGTTTATAATAAAATCAGGCAAGTACGCACAAGCAACAAGTTGCTTATTTTTGATAAAAAAAGAAACTTAATATATACACTTCATAATGGTTTGCCTCTTTAAGTATTCTCTCTGCTCAGCATTTTTCATGGATGTGGAGTGGAGCTAAGAAGATGATTTGCATGTAATCTTGCTCCATTGCAAAATTCTGCCCATACCCTCCCACCATGAATGACACAATAGCTTTGAAGATCTCTGTTGGTGGCTTCTTGGTAGCCGCCTTCATTTCCATGGCACTCGCATGTTGTTGCATTGTTCTTTGTATGCAGCGAATATCCAGCACTAGGGTAATTACTTCCCGCCCTCTCATGCCTCCTTGTCATGTCGGGTTATCACCTAAAACCCTAGCAACGCTCCCAACGTTCGTGCATCGTTCTGCGATGGTAGAGAATTTGGAATGTGTCATTTGCTTGTTGGAATTATTGGATGGTGAGAATGGACGATGGCTCCCTCGATGCGGGCATAGCTTCCATGTGGATTGTGTCGATGAGTGGCTGAAGTCTCACTCGACATGCCCGACTTGCCGAACAGCAATTGACTCAGGATATTCCGATGTTGCTGATGTGTAACAAGGACGAATCTAGGTTAGAAAGCTCCTAGTTGCAAAGGAAAATGTGTAAATTCAAGTACTAAATAATGTACATCTGAACTTGTAGTTAGTGACCTTGAGAATATATATATATATATAGGGGGAGGAGGGATCCATTTACATTCTTTTTTGATGATACCGAATTAAATATTACATTTTTAAAGTTTTTAAAGTCTAAACAGTCGATCCAAACCATTCAACATATATGATGGATATATTAAAATGTGCTTGCAGATCAAATTTTACATTTGTTTGAATTTTTTTACTATTTATTAAGTATTTTATAAAATCGTTGTTGTTTTCAGACCATTGAATTTTTGTACCCATCTTAATAAATAGTAAAAAATTCAAAAAATGTAAAATTTGGTATGCAACACAACAAGAATAAGTGACTTTTTGTGAGGGTAAAAAGTGACTTTTCGCGACGGAATACCGTCATAACTGTGTTTTTTCTATTCGCGACGGTACTTTTCGCGACGTACAACCGTCATAAATGCACTTTTTCCCTTGCGATAAGTGCCTACTTTGTTGTTGTGCAAGCACATTTTAATATATCCATTATGTTGAACGGTTCGGATCGACTGTTTGGACTTTAAAACTTTAGAGTGTCATCCGGTATTACAAAAAAAAAAGTGTAAGTGGATCCCTCCTCGTATATATATATATAGGATTTTGCTAATATGCTACGCGTAGCATAGAGCCCCTCCGTGCTACGGCTCACTTTTTGAGTTTTCAAAATCCTAACGGTCGATCCGAACCGTTCAACATGATCTCCATATGAATATGTACTTGCAAACCAAATTTTACATTTTTTAGAATTTTTTTACTATTTATTAAGCCACTTTGAAAATCGCTGATCCAATGGTCCAGAAAAGTTTACTGTTGTGTACAAATTAGTGTTTTTTCAAAGTGGCTTAATAAATAGTAAAAAAATTCTAAAAAATGTAAAATTTGATTTGCAAGTACATATTCATATGGAGATCATGTTGAACGGTTCGGATCGACCGTTAGGATTTTGAAAACTCAAAAAGTGAGCCGTAGCACGGGGGGCTCTATGCTACGTGTAGCACCGTAGCACTGTCCTATATATATATATATATATATATATATATATATATATATATATATGAGATGGGCTATTGTACTTCGCGAAGTAAAACCCCCGTTTACTTCGGGCCATATTTTGTCATTTTGAAAATTCAAACAACCGATCCGAACCGTTCAACATGTTCTAAATATTGAAATGTGCTTGGAGACTAAATTTTACATTTTTTGGAATTTTTTTACTATTTATTAAGCCACTTTGAAAGTTTCTGATCTGGTGGTCCAGAAAATTTTACTGTTTTTTACTGTTCACCGTTGGATCAGAAACTTTCAAAGTGGCTTAATAAATAGTAAAAAAATTCCAAAAAATGTAAAATTTAGTCTCCAAGCACATTTCAATATTTAGAACATGTTGAACGGTTCGGATCGGTTGTTTGAATTTTGAAAATGAAAATATGAGCGTGAAGTAAACGGGGGTTTTACTTCGCGAAGTACAATAGCCCATCTCTATATATATATATATATATATATATATATTAATTATTTCCCAATTTATGAAATGCTGACGATCCAACATGTCATCCTACCTATATATGTTAATTGATGGATTAGTTTACTGGCAAGAAAAATAAATGAACTCGCTAGCTATCTAGTTACATTCTCTCGCTATATCACCATTTCTATCTTAAAAATTGTAGTACAAGAATAAGACAAACATGGAAACTCAAGTACTTTAATCTTATTAGAAAAGTAGTACAAGAATAAGAGAAGTAATCACCGTACGTGTTTAGCTAGCTAGTAGTGAGAGAAAGCTCTTAACAATATTCCAGCGCTAGACTCAATGGATCTACACTCAAAATACCCAGGGCAGATTTAGGATTTTCGTCGGGGGATAAAAAAATATCGAATCGGATTTAAATAGCTAATCAGATTTAAATTCATTAACTAATTAGTACTTGATAACAAAATAATGCTTTAACTTATCATTTTCAATGCTTTGAATTGTAATTTCGGATACTCTAACTTATAATTCTAATTATCAATCAAAATTCAACAAATTTATTTCAATTTTAACCTTAAATTTAATCCGAATTACAAATCAAACATTTAGAGGGGAGCAAAAAAAATTTCAGAGAGGGCAAAGTCGGTCAGAACCGATAGATTTCCGCTAAAACTCAAAATCCAGAGGGGCAGCCCCCGGGACTACTTGGGGTCCGCCCCTGAAAATACGAGATAGAGTCGATCTGCACAGTACGCATCTGATGCCATAAAAGTGATGGCTTACTTGCCACTGCATACTATCGATAGTTTAAATTGTGCCTTGCATGTGTTTCTGCAATATTTCTGCTGTTATTAATTTCTGATAATACGAGATCGATCGATTGGATCCTTCTTAATCTCATAAAAAGATATTCATCTCTGGATGACGTTATTGGATTGTTTTGGTGTGTTAATTTTTTTAGGAGTAACTTTTGGATCTGATTTGAAAAATGTGGAGTCCTATAATTATTTATTTTACCAATTTGCAGTGATATTAAATATTTTCATATACTTTCAAAAAATTATTACCAAACTGTATATATTGGCCTCTTTTTTTTGCCACAGTAAATACATTATTTTTCTTAATTTGCACATGAGGATGCTTGTTGAAGATTGATCTCAGAATATTCATCATCGACCGTTAATTTAAGATCTAAGTGTTTAGATTAAATATCAAAAATAGAAAGAAATAAAACGGTAATGTGTACCGTAGTTACCATATATAGCAAAATAGTACAAACAGCTATATTGAGCCTTTGTGATTATAAATAGGAACTTGTTGTAATAGAAAAAAAAATGAAGAAATATACACAATAACTTTCCGAAATTTTTATTAATAGCAAAAAAAAAAAATATCGAGAATGAAAAAGAGTTTTGCTGAAATTCGACAAATAACAAAAACGTGATAGTCTATAACATCTAGGGGACGTTATACACTATCATGGCCAGCTTAGTCAAAAGATTATCCCTTAACTAAACAACGAAAAAACAAAAAAACATAATCCTTGGACGTCTTTGTCCATCACGGCCAGCAAACAATGCATTTTTTTTTTAAGTCCACAGTTTACATTGTTTGTTTTGGGCTTAGAATAAATAAAAGTAAACTCTGGACTTGACCCCGTATTAAAAAATATGAAGTCCAGAGTTTAATCATCTTCAAAATAATAAAACAAACAATGTAAATATCTAACTAGGTAACGACAGGCGTGATAGTCCCTGGACGTCTTTGTTTGCTGGTCGTGATATGAGTCAAGCCTCTCTGGATTCAAATAAAAAACATTGTTTGCTGGCCGTGATGGACTATGAAGTCCAGAGTTTTATTATTTTTTTTCTACCTCTCTGGCCGTGATGGACAAAGACGTCCAGGGATTATGTTTTTTTTTTGTTTTTTTCGCTATTTAGGTAAGGGATAATCTTTTGGCTAAGCTGGCCGTGATGGTCTATAACGTCCCCTGGATGCTATAGACTATCACGTTTTTTCTATATATCGAAATTCCGCAAAACCCTTCCTCATTACCGATATTTTTTTATTTATATTCCTATTAATAAAAATATTTCGGCAATAACTTTATCCCCTCAGAATCTTTATTTCTTTGTTAAATTCATCATGGTATCAGAGCAATAGATTCGAAAATTCTGCACAAGTGCCACCCAAACTAGCAAAGCTAGTCGGTTCAGCAAAAATACCAGAAAAACACAAACAACAACAAGCATCAACAAGATGTCATTAGAAGAGCTACCAATGGAAGCTACTAACTCTTCTAAAATCACCAATGTTCTGCTCAATGATAGAAATTATCTGTCATGGTCACGATCAGCGAAACAAGCTCTCAGCGACAGAGAGTTACTAGAATTCATCACGGGGAGATAAAAAAACCCGAACCAGCAAATGTAGCAGAGGTAACTGACTTAGAAACAAAAGCAATGAGACAATGGCAATCTAAGAATGATCGAGTCATGACTTGGCTTATGGGATCAATGGAACCTGCTGTTGCGGATTTGTTTATGACAACCGAAACAGCCAAAGAACTGTGGGATGCAATTCAAGCACATTTTGGCCAACAAAACAATTTCTCACATGTCTACCATTTGAAACAAGAGATCCAAAAAATACAGCAAGGAACAATGAGCAACACCGAATATATCGGTGCCCTAAAAAAGAAAAAAGACAAACTTCGGTGTTTAGATTAAATACCAAAAATAGAAAGAAATAAAACGGTAACGAGTACCGTCGTTACCATAAATAGCAAAATAATACAAACGGCTATATTGAGCCTTTGTGATTATAAATAGAAACTTATTGTAATAGAAAAAAATGAAGAAATATACACAATAACTTTATCCCTCAGAATCTTTATCTCTCTGTTAAATTCATCAATGCTATATATGTATATATATATTTTCTAATTAGGACAGTCAACATCTCGATTTGATGGACAGTAATAATTCACACTTGTCTCGAACTTATTTAATTAAATTGGTAATTTATTTGATTTTAATTTCAGAATTTTTATTAACAAATTCTGGTTTTTAATTAATGAGCCCTCTTCAAATAGAAATTAAGAAATATTTTCCAACAATTAGTTGCCAATGAAAATTATTAGCTACTGAACTGATGACATGAAAATTATACGTATGCACTGACTGGAATTAAGCAATGAAGACAGCAAGGTTTTTGGTAGCTTATACATATAAAATTTGTCCTTGTTGAACTGTCCTCTTCGTACATCAACTCCCACCTTTTTTAAATATTAAATATTTGCAGGGACAATTATGCATACATATTTTCATTACAATACTTAATGAAACTTCTTAATTACCACTTGTATGTTAAAAAGTTGTAAGAGATGCTATGTATATATTAAAATAAATTTTACGGAACTTCACAAAAGGTACACTGCGTAGAACGTACATTTATGTAAAAGTTTTTACGATGATAAGAGCATCTACAATGGTAATTGTTTTTAAATTGCTAATATGATGTGTCAATTGCTAATATAATTGTTGGGTTGTAGGTCAATTGCTAAAAAAACAAATTTGTTTATAAAGCAAACGATTTCTTTTGGACATGCTAATACTCTCTCTCTTTCCTATTGGCTCTGACTCCTTTGTTCTCTTTCCTATTGGCTCTGACCCAATTTCTGGGATGGAGGGGTTAAGAAATTAAAAGGAACTTAATTTTTAAATAGTGCTTTACAGCTGTTTTTAATTTTTTACGGATTGCTGGGTTGGAGATGCTCTAACAAGAGTAAATGGATTCAACATTTTAAATTCGTCTTTTGAAATCAATTCATTAAGTTTTAAAATTAAGTTCACAAAAAAATATTTGGTGAACTTAAATAACACTCTAGTTCTACCATCATAACAGAACATACCAGAAAATATATATAATCAATCAAACAACAAGTGGACCCTGGAATAACAAACCTGTATTTTCTTTTAGGTTAACATCAGGATCCAATTAAGAATTAAGCCCAAAATTAGTCCAAGGCCTTTATATTGGGCTTTGAACACACGAGAGCTGTTGCTTGCGTTGGCCTTGTTTTAGTGTTTGTTATTAAGAGAGAGGGATAAATGTGTTTTCAAGGGAAAGAAATTGATAAACATAATTTAGAAACAAAACTTGTATGATTATTATAACGGTATAACCTTGATTTTTTCTTCTTCTCATATACCGTTACCGTTGAAGTAGCGTCTGAACCCCATGATTAAATCAATTTTTCCAATAGTTCTTATTGCATTCTCTTTGGTCATCTTTGTGATTTAATTATCGGTTAATTTTCCAAACTGTTTCCCATAGAGTACTTGTGAGCTGTGGCCGGATCCAACAGAAATCTTAATTTGCTGAATTAAATTAAACAAACTTAACATTTTGGACCATTTTTCTTTAGTCACTGACTTCTATTTATATAGTTAGCAAGAACGTCCATGCATGTTGCTTCCAAACACAGGCTAGCTGTATGGTTGTTTCTTAAAAAACAAAAAGAGCAATTAATTAAGCAACTAGAAAGACTGATGCCATGTAAAACCTACAGGGCTTCTGACTCTCCGCACCCCATCAGTCCATGATATGTAGCCGAACTCAGTCTGAGACGCACCGGCTTTCAACGGAGCAGCATGGGCTGAGACCTTAACCACAAACTGTTGTTTTTCTCCCTTCCTGTTGAAGACAAGTTTGTCAGGTACTATTACCATATGCACTCCACTTGGTTCTTTCATGCTAACTGTATATGTAGAGTGCGTGTCTCTGACACTTGTTAGTGTTCGGTTAACAACAATTTCAAAATTTCCAGCAGATGTAGCAACTGGCTGATTGACCATTATAGAAATAGATGGGTAGTTTAGGTCCCATGGCATGCCTGATTTTTGCGAACAATTGACAGCAGTGCGAGTGATCGTTCGGATGTCTAGCTCAGTGTAGTTGGAGTTGCACAGGAAGTTTGTGTAATCTTCGGTGGATAAATCATATACTAGACCAGGATCAGCTGCTTTCTCAGGGTCCGCATGACCCGATCCATGGGCCCACTCAATAGACCGGTTGCCTGAACTTTCATCAATCAAATCTCGTCCGAGGTTGTCGTTAACATAGGCGGTGGTCATTATTGCTGACCGAATAGAGGCTGGTGACCAATCAGGATGAGCAGCCTTGAGCAATGCGGCGATGCCTGACACGTGGGGACATGCCATGGATGTACCAGACATAATGTTAAACTCTGTCCGACGCTCATCTAAGGAGAGCTCGGTAGGGGAGGTGCTGTTGGTCCAGGCAGCAAGGATGCCAACACCTGGCGCGACAATGTCTGGCTTGATTATGTATGCCGATTGTGTGCTAGGACCTCGTCCGGAGAAGGAGGCTACCACTGGCGCCGGCTTGACCTCGATCTGTGTCCCGTGAAAAGATAAGCGCACACTTGGTGACGCCTCAGTGCGAATGTACTCATGTACAATTTTTCCTGCCGAGTACCCTATCTCTACAGCTGGAAGCAAGTGTGCATCAGGAAGGATTCCCTCCCCATCTAGAAATTCATTTGAAATAATCATGCCGACCCCGCCGGCTTCTTTCACAGCCAATCCCTTCTCAACACGTGGCACCACACCACGTTCACAAAGCACAACCTTCCCTTGCGTGGCTGCAGGCTCGAGTGAGCCTCGCATGCAGAAGGGTGCAGTTGAACGGAAGCCGAGGCGGAGCGAGGAGAGGTTTCCAGCGTATACAAGAGGAAGCCATTTGTCTGGGGATAGGTCTTTACCGGAATAGAGGGAAGCGCCCGAAAGAACAGTACCGTCACGTAGTGTTACATCAGCTGAGAAACAACGGTCTATGGTGCTTGCACCTACGGTGGTGATCCAAGGGGCAATATTTGTGGCCGTCATTTCACCTGGTCCATCATTGCCCGAGGAGGCAGAGACAAGCACTCCGTGAAAATTAAAGGCTGAAAAGGCTCCAATGGAGATTGAGTCGAGGTGGTACGGGGTGGGCCCACCACCCACAGAGAGGGAAATGATGTCAGCACCATCTGCTACCGCGCTATCAAATGCAGCCAGCATGTCAGACTCGAAACAACCACCAGACCAGCAAATCTAGTAGTCAAATTAATATAACAACAAAATGGACTTAATTATTTATAAAAAAATCATAAGCATTTAAATGTAGTTTTTGTATTCCCTTGCAAATTAAAAAGTTTCTCAAAACCAATGAATTAATTGAACTCTTTGTTGGGTCTTGTTTCGGTAACATCCACAAAGTCACAATGCATTAGTTTCGGTAACATACACTGTTTCTATATGGTCGATCACAAATTCACAATGCATTAGTTAATCTTAATTTATCAGCATTGAATTGTCAATACGTATAGTTTGTACATGCAAATTAATATGCAATTCATTTTTTTATTAAAGAGTCCGGTACACCCAGCATCTAGCATCTTTTAGATGCTATTATAAAAAAATGAACCTACGTATCTCTACATAGAGACGAGGACTTGTGCTCCTGTATTAAGTCCTTGGTTCTATTAATGTAGTTTTTTTATTAAAGGGCCTATTAATATAGTTATTAAAATCTTCTGTTTGTTTCAAATATAAGTTGGTACTTGGTACCTTGTAAACTGCAATATGGGCTTGAGGAGCAATGCCAGTAGCTACACCAGTGGCAAACCCTAGGAAGGAGGCACCGTCAATGGGGCCACCTGCTATGGTAGATGCCGTGTGGGTCCCATGCCCATTAGTGTCATATGGAGATAAGATATCGCTTGAGCCATTTTTGGGTGTAACTCCGGCTTGATATCCCGTTGCGAAGAAGCGAGCCCCCACTAGCTTGTTATTACATGATGTGGCTGGAAAAGAGGGCCCAGCTTGGCAGATACCTTTCCACTTGGAAGGTGGGTTGGGCTGGCCGGCAACTGAAAAGCTGCGGTGTCCAGGGTCTATTCCAGTGTCAAGTACTGCCACCACGACACCTGCACCGGCATTAGCAGATGATATAAGATTATTTGGTTGGCTAGCGGGGCCTGACACGAGGCCAAGAAATTGGGGCGTGCGGGTGGTGTGTAGTTGACGGGGCCTGTCCTGGATGACAGAAAGGACACCCGGTGTCGTTCGAAGAGCATGGGCCTGAGGTGCGGTCAGGCTGGCAGAGAAACCATGGAAGACGGTTCCGTAAACGTGAAGAAGCCTTTTTGAGTTAATACCACGTCGATTAGGGTTAGGGTTAGGTTTTGGATCCAAGGCAGTAGTGGAAGGGACTGAGAGGGAACGAACAGTGGAGGTGTACCATAATTTGAAGGTGGGGAAAACAGAAGGTTTAAGGTCATTGTCTACTCGTACAATATATACATGATTTCTTGTACCGAGTACGAGAGCAGGTACGAGAGAGAAAGCTAGCAAGAGAAAAAAATTCTGATTGTCCATTTGTTTTTGTTTATTTGGAGCTTATTGAGAGTAGGAGTGCATATATATTTATATATAAGGAGATCGATCATCGATCGATGTATTAATTAAGAGTTCCCTAATTCATGTTTGAGCATTTACAATAATTTGAGTAGAACTAAGGGTGTGACGTGCTCATCAAAGGATTTGGTGAGCATAACTCCATAATTTAGCGGATTCATTTCAAACGAGATAAATTCAAACTGTTGTAACCGATGTACTTCACGAGTGATGTGTGTATATACAAAATTTTGAAATTTTCGATTTCATTTAGTACAAAGTCAAGCGGTCAAAATTGATGAAAAATGAATGCATTAAAATAACTTCTAAAAATTCATTTTGGACCATTCATTTTTCATCAATTTTGACTTCTAGACTTTGGACTAAATAAATTCGAAAATTTCACAATTTTACACGTACACACATCACTCGTGAAGTACAACGGTTTCAACGGTTTAGATTTATCTCGTTTGAAGTGAATCTGTTAGATTTATGAAGTTATGCTTACCAAATTTTTTGATGAACACGTCACACCCTAGTTCTGCTCCAATAATTTATAATATTTTAATTTCTAATTATTTTGATGAAGGGATCAATTAATTTTGGGGGTTTGCACAGGTTCTAGTGGTGTGAGACAATTGAAGGGTTACATGAGAAAAGGCACAATGGTCTCGGGAACGGGGAGGTTTTGAAAGAGGCCGGGAATTGTGATGTGAGGTATTTCACGACCGGATCCTCTGTGTCCAATTTCTACCAATCTGCATAATTAACATCAATTATGCAGTTGGCTCAATATATCTTCTAAAAATATCATGAATCTATCTGTAGTACTAGTAACTTGGTATTGAACAATGAACAGAACTGCCCCGGTAAAGCTAATAATTAAAGTGCCATGCATCTACCTACTGCCACATGAAATCCATCACATCACGACGACCGTTACATGCGTGAAGTCATGACGTGGAGGCGCAGTATTTCCTTTTGACCAGGGCCCAAACCGTCTGATCGTGCTTTTAATAAAAGCAATTTTTTCCTGCAGCTTTTCTTCCTAAAGAAAAAAAAAACAATAAATTTTGTCTTGTAGTAAGTAGTCATTGTTGGTGCAATGTAGCTGGAATGCAGTGGCCAAGTTTTAAGCTCGAATCAGTTTAGATAGACTTGCTTATGCGGCTACGCTCCTGCTTAATTTTTTTTTTCCTGAAGAGAACAATACATATATATTCTCCAATTTTTTTTTTGCAGCATACTTAGGACATTTGGAGAGTCGAAAGATTAGGATAAGAAATAATATATAATTCGTGCTAATATGTTAGAATAGTCATGAAAACCAACTTTTCATACGTGGTAAAGACAATGCTCTCTATGTAAGAGATCTTTAAAATCTGAAAAAACAAATTTTTATAGATATTAATAGTTAGATCACTGGGTAGTTTAATTTCCAATCTTTACTAAAAATAAATATTAAAATAGTTCTACAACAATATTGTTAATTCAAATAAACTGAAAAAATATTGATTGTCTTATTATTCAAAATAATACAATCTAATTTTAAGTTGTATGGTTAAATTATACTGTACTAATTTTGTATAAACAATACTATTCTAACAAAAAGATAGATTAGGCAATAGCACTAATTAACTTAATGTCATTAAAGTCCCACTTAAGTATTTAAATTTCTAATTAATCAGCAAGAAATATGATTCTTGTGCTGCATGGCCAAACTCATAAATAACAAGGCATGCGTACATAATGTACGTACGTGCTCACCAAATCAAAATTTAGTTCAAAATATTTTAGCACCAATTAAGTTGCATCGATCAAATTTAATTAGTTCTAACCATGTTTGTGTAGATATATAATTTGGGGTGGGGTTTTTGTCCAAACGACTTTGAATAAAGTCTCATTCAAAGCTGGATCTAAACCATTCGATCTGCATCAAAATTCGTATAGACATTTAATTTCAAGGAGCCATTTAAATTCATTAAATTTTAAATATGTTTGCACAAATTTCAATACAAATCGGACGTTTAAGTTTGACTTTAGATGATGCTTTGTCCAAAGCCCTTTAGACAAAACCAAATCCCTATAATTTGATTAGCGATCGAGCTGTTTTATGATTTCCGATGAATTGCCTGAGACGGAGTTTGTTCTAATCCCTATAATTTGATTAGCGATCAAGCTGTTTTATGATCCCTTGAATTGCCTGAGACGGAGTTTGTTCTGTCCAGTTCCATTTTTATGTAGTTTTTATTGAAATATATATATATAGTCTCGCTAATGTCAATAACGTTATAATTTTAGTCTAAATTATAACGAGTCAGTTTTGGTGATTTCAAAGTCCGAACAGTCGATTCAAACCGCTCAATGTGATCTTCATATCAACATGTGCTTGGAGACCAAATTTTATATTTTTTGAAATTTTTTTACTATTTTTTTAGATAGGTACAAAATCACTGTTTTGGATGATCTAGAATAATCTCAAAACGGTAATTTTGTACCTATCTAAAAAAATAGTAAAAAAATTCCAAAAAATATAAAATTTGGTCTCCAATCACATTTTAATATGGAGATCATGTTGAGTGGTTTGGATCGACTGTTCGGACTTTGAAATCGCTAAAAATAACTCGTTCTAACTTCAGCTGAAATTATAACGTTATGATATTAGCCGGACTAATATCAAAACGTTTGTTCCGGAGCCGTGGTGCAACCAATTGGTTTTGTTACTTTCAAATTCTAAACGGTCGATCCAAACCGTTAGATGTGATCTCTATATTAAAATGTGCTTGGAGACCAAATTTTATATTTTTTTGGAACTTTTTATTATTTATTAAGGCAGTTTTAAAATCGCTGATTTTAATAAACAGTGAAAAATTTTATGGATCATTGAAAACAACGATTTTAAAATTGGTTTAATAAATAGTAAATTTTTTTTTAAAAATGTAAAATTTAGTCTCCAAACACATTTTATTATAGATTGAATATACGTTGAACGGTTTGGATCGACCATTTGGACTTTCAAAATCTACGGTCTAGGAACAAACGTTTTGATATTAGCCGACCTCTATCTATATATATATATTGGATTTTTTTATGGTTATCTAATAAAAAAATTGATGGTGTAAATTGTAGTAAACGTGTGTGCATGCTAGGGTTAATTAATGTTGTTTTTGAATGAGTTAGCTAGATGGAACTCGCATCCTCTAAGATATCTCAAACTTTGAGTGTGTTTTTTTCTGGAAAATCTCAACCGTTCAAATACGTTATGTACAAATTTTAAAGCACAAATAAATTGGCCCCTACGCTATCCTCTAATAGGCACGTCGGTCACACAAAAGTTGAGATATCTCAGAGGATACGCACTCAGCTAGATGGCCGAATTTGAGCACAAAGATGGGACAGTTTGTGGGCTCTTCTACATGCATAGGTAATTTCAATTTCACAAGCGGAAATAGAAAATCTTGATATGGAGAGTTGAAACTTAAAAATTTACAATACGTGGTAATAACTCAATCCGGAAAATAATTTTCAATACAGATTTACAGATTTGGAAAATAATTTTCCAAAAAGAGAAGAAGCAGATCCGGAGAATAATTCTTTGGAAAGAAGAGCTGGATCCGTAGAATTATTCTCTGGATTGAGCAGATCTGGAAAAAAAAAAAATCTGAAAATGGATGTAGATTTTGAAATTTTGTAATTGTTTTGTATATTAATAAAAAAAATCGGCATTTGAACTCTCCGCTTAAGTATTAATTTGTACTCCTTAATTTATCTCTCATTATTGTTACTTAGACATGCGGATACAAATGTATAATTTCATGTGTACTAATGAGAGGAATTAATTAAGATTGGTGAATTAGTATAGAATTACTATAGAGCTTTGGACCGTTTTTATTTTATTTTTCTCCCAAACAGCTTGAATGCGTCCACATAAATATTATATAAGTTTTCAAAATTATTTGTACAAAAAGAAATTAAGGAAGTTCGGCAAATTTTGATGCATTGATTATTTAACCTCTTGATACTTTATATAATGATCTTTGAAAAAACAAATTAGCACGTTATATATTGTCCAGGCATACAAAAATTAATGTGAATGTTCAAAAGTTTAAGTTATTAGATATATGTATGCAGAATGATTAAGAAGTACACATATCATTCCAGGATTATATGGCATATATACATCAATTGTTCGAATTTTCAAATTGAATAAAATTATTTCAGAAAATAAAGACTTAAACTATAAAATATGGTTTCATAATCCTCCTAAATAAATCAACATGTCAACAATGATCACCCCTTAATAATTTGGGGAGAATTTCCGGTGCGCCCATATAAACTTTCAAAATAGCCAATTTCCCCATTGAAACACCATAATATCCAATATCCCCGTGAAAACTTAACAATCTTCCTTCTTTCTCCTTTTATTTATTTAAACTTTCATTTAATTATATTAATAATTAACAAGACAAATATACCCTTGTCAGTTTCACCTTCTTGCACAGCCCCGTCAAAAAGAAAAAAAATGCTTTGTTAGTTTCACCTCTGTTGCGTTGTCCATATATAAGAGTGGTACAGGTCACGACATCAACCATATAAAAGATCAAGGGGCACAAGATGCTTAACCAGTTAATCTCACCTATGGTTAGATGAATCTCACAAGAAATTATCCGAAGTGAAAGATCTATGTTGAGGGGCAAGTCACCTGAAAACTGATTGCTTCAAATTATTTGAATGCTCTTCATGCTATCCACAACGGATCTGGGGTATGGACCTGTTTAGTTGGTTCAGTGAAATATCTAAAGTGAGGAGTTCCTTGAGTTCACTCATGGAACCTGGTACTGTCCCACTAACCAAAATTTTATACAGGTCCGAGAAAGAAAAGGATTTTAGGTTTGAGATGGGATCCGGTATTTTACTAGAAAAATTGTTACCAAATTAAGAAAAGTCAAATGCCTCAACTCCAATAGCTGAGATGGGATGGGACACAAACAAATATTCTTCTAGAGCAAGTAGTTGAAACGATGAGAGCTTAGAAATAGACCAAGGTATTTGCCCATTGAATTTATTTCAACGGAGTTTCAGTTGGTATAACCTACTGAGGCTTCCCCTCTCTTGCCGTATATTTTCTGAATGTGGATTACCTTGTAATTTTACCTGATGTCGTGACCTATACCGCTCTTATATATGGGCAGCACAACAAAGGTGAAACTGACAGATCGAGCATTCTTTTTGACGGGATGTACAAGGAGTCCATATCCTCGACGGTACCGTAAAAGATTCCCTTTTACAATTAGCTATTTACGGTTGAGATTAACTCTCAGCCGGTTTGGGATTCGGACTGACTGAGGGGGCAGTATTATTGGGCTTTGAGATTCGTGCCAAGTTAAAAAGAACGGTCCAGATCAAGTAATTGTAAAAGATTCCCTATTACGGTACCGTCGGTGATATGAATTCATGTACAAGAGGGTGAAACTGACAAGGGTTCAAATAAAAAAAAAAACTGACAAGGGTATATTTGTCTTGTTAATTTTTAAAATAATTAAATTAAAGTTTAAATAAAATAAAAGGGAATAGAAGGAGGTTTGTTAAGTTTTTCAAGGGATATTGGCTATTATGTTGTTTTTTATGGGAACATTTGGCTATTTTGAGATTTTATATGAGCACACTAGAAATTTTCCCAATAATTTGAGACCAGAGCTGGAACAAAATAATTAGCGCCCTTTTTAGACCCATAATTAATTGGATACATAATTGCGTACATATACATACATAGTGGTCGGAAACCACTTTTTCTCAAGGATAATATACATCTCCTCTCCCAATAAACTACTTAATATATAACGCCGGCCTGAACGCGAACGAAACTATTAAGCTCAAATTTAATTGTGATAGATTATCTCTTAGGCATATTTAAATAAGAGGAGGGTTGAAATGCCTTCATTTTTCATGCCTCCATCATGCCTCTATTTTTTAAAACTTTAATAACTCAAAATTTAAAACTTAAAAGTCAAAATAAAACCGTTGGATATGATCTACATCATTTTATCTATATGCACATGTAAAAAATTATGACATTTTAAATTTTTTTTAGTTGTCATCAAGAGCTTGTAAAAAACGTACTAATGTGGATAATTTCTAGACGTTGATTTTTCAACTTATTGATTCACATAAAAACAAAATCGAAATGTGATAAATTTTTATGAGCACATAGATAAAATGATGTAGATCATATCCAACGGTTTATTTTGACTTTTAAGTTGTAAATTTTGAGTTATTAAAGTTTTAAAAATGGAGGCATGGTGAAGGCACAAAAAATGGAGGCATTTGAACCCTCCTCTTTAAATAATTACAGTAATATGCATATTATGGATTGACCTGTATTATGGATCTATATCTCTGTATCTAAAGTTCAAACAGACGATTCGAATAAACATAATCTTCATATCGAAATATATGTACTTGTAGACCAAATTTTATATAATTGTTTAGAATTTTTTGTACTATTTTTTAGATAGATAGAAAGTCGTTGCTTTTAAATGGTCTAAAATTTCCAAATCAAGTTATTTTCTATCTATCTAAAAATATATTGAATAAATTAAAAATTATAAAATTTGGTTAGCGAGTATATTTTCATAAAAAAATTCATATTAAACGGTTCAGATCAACTATTTGAACTTTAAAATAGATATGCATATTATCATGACCTTCCTCTGAATAAGTTATATTGAATCAATAATCAAAGCAAAAGAACTATAATATATGCTAAAATTTAAGTCTGGACACCACTCCAGACTTGCCTATGTCTAGGTCCAATCCTGCTTGAACGCATCTCGACTAATTTTTTTTTAATGATGACGTAAATGTTGATAAAATTTAATAAATATAAACATAAATAAATGTATTAATATATTTCATACGAAATAGAGGATATGTTTTACTTCACATCTATACTTTTATTTATAAAATTCAAAATATCAATTCAAATTGCACAAGATGATCTTCATTTGAAACTGTTTTTTAGGATTTAAATGTAAATTAAGTACACGTTCGATATGAATGCCTGACATTAATGAGTGCAAACTACATATATACATTAATTATGGTTTTACTTGAAAAATAGATCAAATATCATGATTTATGTTGTTTTAGCAATAAGATTGAGTTAGTGCTATAGGTTTTGAGATTGTGTGGATGATGAAAAAGAAACAACTTGGGAGAAAAACACAAACTTTTTTAGAATGAAATATTCATTTTGTATAGTTTTTTGGGAGTTAGATGGGTTTGGTTTTAGATGAGACTGTAATCTCAAACAGCTGTTCGGTAAATCCGTTTTGTTTCCAAACTTTTTCATGGATTATTTCCAATCCTCCTCATGACATGCAATAGAATTTTTTTAGAAAAGAAGCGCAGACTTGGACCTAATTATTTTTTCTCAATCTCTCTCCTCTCTCTCCACTGTTTGCATTGTTTTCCTCCTCTATCTCAGTAAAAGAATTATTTTGGAGATGCCCTCTCTTCTCTCTCCAACCCTTCTCTTTTTTTTTTTGAGAAAGTTAGCAGTGGCTGCCAAACTGTATTGAAAATAAATGTATGTGTATATTGTCTGAAAATTTAAAGTGCATGAAAACATGCTACAGCCATCCAATTGTAGAAAACAATAACTACAAACTTACTACACTCACAATACCAGTATGCAGTAAAAGTAAAAACGAAATCAAACTCTAAAAAAACCAGAAATAAGGTTTGAGATATAGAAGTTATTGTCACCATCTCCTGAATAAGCCTTTGCCAGTAGAAGATCTTAACAGTGTTTAGCCCAAAGGTTTGCATCCTGCATTATTGCTGACGCCAATAGTTGAGGGGGTATCTTTTTTCCTCCAAACAGTACCTCCACTAGTGGAAAAACACGCATCAGGAACGGTTAAAAACACGCATCAGGAGCGGACCTAGAGGCGACACTGACCCAGCTGTTACAGATAGTAGAACTAATCAAGAACGGTTAAATAACCGACACTAAATCTCATAATCAGGAACGGTTGTTTGTATAGCCGATACTGATATGGACAATCAGGAACGGTTGTTTGTTATTAGGCGATACTAATGTTGATAATCAGGAACGGCCTTTAAGAACATCCGATACTGATTTTAACAATCAGGAACGGCCTTTTAATAAACAACCGTTACTGTTCATATATATATATATATATATTTTTTTTTTTTTTGCAAAATGTGGGTATTCGCATGAGCTAATTCAAATATCACATTTAGATCAATAATTAATATGCCACAATCACAAACAAAAGACATCAAACAAGTTAATTGCCATAAAAAAATATCCAAATTTAATTCCATATATCCACAAAACACACAAAAGACACAAAATTATCCAAGTTAATTGTCATATATTCGTCAAAGTACTTAATTTGAGGCTTAAATATCAACGCCGGTCCAAAAAATGGAAAATATCAACGCCGGTCCAAATTTACCAGAACTCACTTCCGAAATCACAGATCTTGACTTGATGAGTGAGAGGATCCACCTGTGAATACCCAATTTAGGTATAAATTTCAGTTTCATTTGGAATCTCACAGAAATAAAAAGGAGAACAAGTTCGTATCAATCGAATGAGGAGTAATTACAAAGGCCTACCTTGAAAGCATAACCTAATAATTATACTATTCAATTCCCCTCTTTTCTGTAATGTAACAAATGAAATTTCCATACCTTTGAATTAATTCATTAATAAAACAAAAGAGAAGTAATTAATTCAATTGCAACACATGAACAAAATAAGGTTATAATACTCAAGCAAGGCAAGACCTAAAACAAACACTATAACCTTGCTATTAACTACTAAATTCCAACTTGAAAGAACTCAAAGGTAGGATACCAGAGTTACCTGCGATTTGTAGAATTCTAGAGAGACGGGGCAAACCGAGTCTCGAGACAGTCGTGAGTGTTCCCACCAGAAAGAAGCTGATGGCTGTGACTCTACCAGAAAGCATTCCAGTTCACTTCCCATCAGCCTAAAAGGTGGAAGTGAGACTTTGAACCATCTCCAGTTAATCAGGAAAATCAATTTTCCTTGGAGACTATGTAGTAAAAGAGTTAATGGTTTAATAATTACCTTGCTCTGCTTCATTCTGGAGTTCTCTCAGCAATTGTTGGACCTGCAAATTTGCGGTGTTTGATTGCTGCGCTGTAGGGTTTACCATTTTTGCCGTAACTAAAAGCTCCTCAAATTTTCTACGCATTTCTTGAACCCTTGCCTGATTCCAACACCATGGGGTCACATAGGATATAATTTCACCAATTGCTGCAGTGAACGCCATATCTAGTATCTTCTCCCCAAATTTTTCACACAGGTACTTCATTTTTTGATTCTCCTGTAATCTCTTACCTAACTTCCAACAAAAGGATCAAAAGAAAAGAAGCAGATCAAAATAAATTTATATCAGATAGAGCAATTTTGAAGCAGATAATAGCTCACAACTTCGAACGAACATGGATTGAATGGGTTCTTAGAAAGGACACAACTGGAGATCTCCAGCACGAAGAGAACCGGCTGCTGGTAATGAAAAAAGGCCAATCGAGGGAGTGAGAGAAAGCGAGAGAGAGAGAGACTCACCAATTACCTTGAGAAACTTGAGCTCAAAAAGGCGGATCTTCTCCTCCGACGATGCCGATCGCTTCTCCTCAGTCGCCACTAGTAGGTACAATGCAAGTTTTACCCGGTGCTATATAGTTAGGCTGTGCTCCAGAAACCTCTGCGTAGAGGGAACAAACGGAAGGGAAAGGGAGGATCAGCGCTAATTTCACTCCGCTCCGCTCTTCTCCGCAAACTCAACTTCTCTCTCAGCGAGGTTTCAAAATGAGTCCGAGAGAGATTTCAAAATGAGATATGAACCTAGCTTGACGCGGTATATACCCTAGCTTGGCCCATTAGCATCGGCTATTAAAATAACAGTTCCTAATACCTATCAGGAACGCATCTAATTCAACCGATACAAAATACTACTAATCAGTAACGCCTCTTTATAAAAGTGATCCTGTTAAGACACAATCAGGAACGCCTCTTATACAACCGATACAAATACTACTAATCAGTAACACCTCTTTATAAAAGCGATCCTGTTAAGACACAATCAGGAACGCCTCTTATACAACCGATACAAATACTACTAATCAGTAACACCTCTTTATAAAAGCGATCCTGTTAAGACACAATCAGGAACGCCTCTTTATAAAGGACCGTTCCTGATTTGGCCAGCACTATCAAGAACGGATTTTTAAATACAACCGTTCCTGATAAGTGAAATCAGGGTCGGCTTTGTAATGTACCCGTTGCTGATAGGTATTCGTATCGGTTGTGGATTAAATCCAACACTGATGGGGCGACACTAATTGTACTTTTTCCACTAGTGCTCGTTGCGTTGTTTCCACAGAGCCCAAACTGCACATAAAACCAAAACCATGTGTCGATCGACGTTTTTCCCTCGAGAGAAGGCCTTGTTCCTAAAATTGTTCCAAATTTTCCCCACTGACATTTGATTTGTTGTGATGATGTTGTCTCCTTGTACGCCCAGATGGAACCACACCGTCGTTGCGTATGGGCATAAAAAGAATATGTGTGTTGCTGACTCTATAGGGCAGTTGTTGCACATGATGTAGGAAGTGTCGTAGTTCATACCGTGTTTTTTGAGATTTTCCTTCGTCAGGGTCCTGTTCTGTAAGAGTAAGTAAACAAAAATTTGTAGGAGCCTTGTATTTCCATATTTTTGTATGTTCCCATGAGATTCTCCCCCCATAACCAGTGCCTCATAAATGGATTTTGTTGTGAATTTCCCGGATGTGTCAAACCGCCAATAGAAGGCATCCTCTAGGTCATTTAAGATAACCTGGTTCATACATTGCATATCAACATTTAATTCTGTCAATCTGTGACTTGCATCAGATAGTGATATTTTTAGAAGAAGTGGCTTCTCTCTATCCCCATAGAAACCTCTTTTCGGTGTGCCTCCCCATGAGTCAAACCAAAATAAGATTGATCTACCATTGCCTATTATACAATAACAACCCCAATGGAACAAGTGTTTGATTTTTTGTAAATTTCCCCAGAAGAAAGAGCCCATCTGTAGCCATATCATGGGACCATTGTGAGACCTTCCTTTTCATCTAATTTTGCTGGCAATAATGCACCACATGGATTGGGTTCTGTGTACAATCTCCACCACCATCATAACAACGGACATGTATTTTGGATTTCTAAATCATACACTCCCATGCCACTCACCTTCTTAGGTAAACATACTGATTTCCAATTAATCCCGGAGATTCCTCTTTTGAGTTGACCGTTTTTGCCCCATAAAAAGTCTCTTTGAATTATATTCATTCTGTTGATCGCCTACTTAGGTATTCTGAAACATGCCATGTAATATGAGGGGAGCGATGAGAGGACCGAGTTAACAAGTTGTAATCACCCGCCACGAGAGATCATCTCGCTCTTCCAACCTTGTATTTTCTTCTCCATTTTTTCAATCAAAAGAATAAAAATACTTTGCTCGGGTCATTTGACTGTCAGGGGCATACCGAGATACGAAACTGGTAGTTGTGTTTGTGTACAGCCTAGAATATAGCCCGCTTTGTCGGACTTATGATCTGATAAATTAATTGGCACGTAGGAACTTTTGTGGTAATTTATCTTTAGACTAGAAATTTTTGCAAACAACCTCAACATAATTTTGAAGGTTATTAGTGAAACCTCGTCCGCACTCACGATGAAAGCCGTGTCGTCTGCGTATTATAGTGCCATGATTGTGTGGAAGTGAGCTGCAATAGGCGCCAGTTAAGGAAGGAGATATGTAGAAACACCTATGAAGGAATGGTTAATCTTTTATATATTTACTTTCTCTATTTCTAGATTATGTATCTATTACAAAATAAGGAAAAGAATAATTGGCCTTCCTATGTTCTATAAAGGAAGTGTCTCTCTGTGTAAGAATTATTCAGAAAAACGAAATAAAAAAAAAAGGTGTGTGTGCGTAGAGGTGGATGTAGGTACGAATTGTGTCGAACCACGTTAAATTACTGTGTCAACTTCTCTGATTGATTCTCTTAACATGGTATCAGAGCACCAAGGTTCAAGATTATGAGGTGCTACTACTATTAACCCACGAAAAACCGACAACAAAGAACCTCCTGAACCAGTCTTGACCTAGACCGGTTGTTTGACCACCATGACACCGTCCACCTCACCAAAGAAACTCACCGATCAACCTGATGCACTTACCCTTCTGGAACGACTCACACAACTCCTGTCACAACCTCTACCAGTGCTGACACAGCAAGTAGTACCGCCACCAGTACCAAATCCTGCACCAGCACATGATACCGGAATTCCACCCATCTCTGTTCGACTCAATGGGCAGAATTATGGGTTGTGGGTTCAGGTGGTTGAGATGCAGCTAGCAAGCAGGGACAAAACTGGCTACATTGATGGCAGCATTCTTCCTCCAACTGAGAATGATGCACGATACAGGAAGTGGAAAGTAGAAGACTCTACTGTCAAAGGTTGGTTGATCAACTCTATGGATCCAGCCTTGATCAGCAATTTCATACGGTTTCCCAGTGCGAGGGAGGTGTGGAAGGCTGTTACTACATCTTACTCTGACGGAAATGATAAATCACAAGTGTATAACCTCAAACGAAAAGTGGCTCGACTCAAACAGTCGGGTAAACCCATTGAAGAATATTATAACCTATTGCAAGAACTTTGGCAAGAGATTGATTTCAGACGTCCAAACCCAATGGAATACACGGTAGATATAGAGAAGTATAACTCTATTGTTCAAGAAGATAGAGTATACCTCTTCCTTGATGGTCTTGATGACCGACTGGACAGCGTGAGGGCAGAAGTAATCCGCATGAACCCATTTCCTACTGTCGAGGAGGCGTTTTCCAGGGTAAGACAAGAAGAAATAAGGCAAAGTGTCATGCTCAATAAGGAGGAGACAACCTCTCCAATGGCGATGCTAGTTGGTGAAAAAAGAAGGCCAGAAGAGAGAGAACCAATTGAAGCAAACCTGACCCTGTCAAAACCGAACCAGCACCACTATCAGCCGAACCAGCACCACTATCAGCCGAACCAGACCCAATCACGGCCTCCTCCTACTGGACCATGCACCCACTGTGGTGGCGCCAAACACACCAAGGAGAACTGTTTCAAGTTGAAGGGGTATCCAGATTGGTACAAAGATCTAAAGAAGAAGAAGCAGCAGACCTATGATGGAAACAAGGGCAAGGCGGCACTAGCGTCAGGTGGTAATGTTTCCTTAGTCCCTCTAATTGATGGTGAGAAAGTAAAATCTGATGAAGGTAACTCTTTCTGTATTGATAATACACACTCAGGCTTTGGATTTAATACTTGTGAAAGAAATTGTGAAAATTGGGTAATCGACTCAGGTGCGTCAGACCATATGACGTTCTCAAAAACAGACTTAGTGGAATATACAGAACCCAGAAAAAGGGAAATTGTGAATGCAAATGGAAAATCAAGTCCAGTAACAGGTGCTGGAACTGTGTGTATATCCCCCTCTATGAATCTGACAAACACCCTTCTGGTTCCATCTCTCTCCACCAAACTGCTATCGGTTGGGCAACTCTGTGAAGATCTTAATTGTGCAGTGCTAATGTACCCGAATTTCTGTCTATTTCAGGATATCCTCACGAAGGAGATTATTGGGCGTGGTAGAAAAAGGGGGAGGTTGTATCACCTGGAAGACATGAATGGTGCTATTGCTTGTAATGTTTCGGGTTTATCTACTAATAGTAAAAATAAGGTGCTAATTTGGCACAGACGGTTAGGTCACCCCTCATTCGGTTATATGAAGAGATTATTTCCTGAATTGTTCGAGAATTGTGTTAATTTTAAATTTGAATGTGAAACTTGCATTAAAGCTAAGAGTCATCGGGTTCCGTATCCGAGCAGTTTGAGTAAGAGTATTTTTCCATTCGATTTAATTCATTCTGATGTGTGGGGTCCCGCCCCAATTAGTTCCAAAACTAGAAACAAATGGTTTGTGCTATTTATTGATGACTGTACAAGAATGACCTGGCTTTACCTTCTCAAAACTAAGGATGAAGTTGCAAATGTGTTTAAATTGTTTCAAAAAATGATACAGACTCAGTTTGGAAAGAATATAAAATGGTCCGAAGTGACAATGGTGGAGAATTTGTGAACAAAACTTTGAAAGATTTCTTTGCAACTGAGGGTATCATTCTGTTTGACCCTAAAAAGTCAAGACTCTAGTTATTTGGATAAAATGCCATTTAACTATGCAAATGGTCAATTAAAAAGGTCAACCATGCTTTAATTTGACCCATTACCATAAATAGGAATTGAAGTTCATTGAATCAAATTTATGATTAGATTCTACTCGAATAATCATGAATTTTGATATCTCACACAGTTCCTAACTCAAAATGGTCGCAAAAATATTGAATTTACAAAACAGAAATTCTGGATGATGCCACATGGCACGGGGTACCTATAGCATTTGATCTAAGTGCTTTGGGTACAAATTGGGTGTGCAAATGAGTTCTAAAGGGGGGAGGGCCCACTTGTCAGCCACTAGAGCTTTTTTTCGCTACTACCTAAAGGTGAAAGAACATGGTGCTCTAAACCTAAACCCGTACACCGAGTCGCCAGTGAGGCGGCCTACAGTGCACCGAGACCATGCATAGGCAACTAGATGTCGCTGGAAAACTTAAATTCGGGCTTTGACCCCTTCGATTACAATAGACTAGGTGCATGTACACCGTTACTCACCCCGTTGCGCGGCTCACCAGAGACCGAGTCTAGAGAAGGCGGCTATGAAAAATTAAAAACATGATTGGCCTAGCCTAAGAGAGACCGACAGTGGGCCCCTATTGTCAGCTCTCTCTTCCTCCTTCTCCCTCCCGATTTCAACAAAAATGAAGCTTAAACTCGGGTTTTAAAGATTGGAGCATTGTATAAGCCTTTACCTGGGACTAGAGGGCACCTCTATCTTTTTTTTCCCTTGACCGAAACCCTGAGTTCAGCTGCTATCAGCGAAGCTTCAATTAGGCCGAGAAAGAAGAAAGAAAAGAAAGTGAAACCCGAGCTCCCTGCGAAATTGGGCTCCGAGGCTTGGCTTTAAGCCAAAGGTGGTATAGGCGACGCTAGTGGACTTGCCAATTTAATGCAAAAGGGTATAATTGAGTCGGCCCGTGAACAAGGCATGCACCCGAATACGACATCATTGGAAAGGACATAATTCGTCATTAATTTGATGCAATGCTCTCAGGCACATGGTAAGGGGGTGAGGGCGATGCTCTGTGTTCATTTCTCATGAGTCTTAACACTAGAACCAGTTTGGGCTCATGATAAGGCCCGGTAAGGCGCGGGAACAAGGTAACACGTTTAATACAGCTGTTATTCGGCTGTTGGTCCCTTCTAATACGTGTCAAGCTCTGTGCACATGAAGACAAATATGGGAATACCCTCTCCAGAGAGTCAGGAGCACGCCCATCAAGTTTCTCCTTCTATAGCCGGTTTATCAAGGGCTAAGATGATGCTGTGCACACATGAGAACAATCTGAAGGCTGAGAATAATACAGCTAATGATTCATGACATGTAAAAGTGCTATTGGATAGCCCAAGCCATATATGCATCTGTAAATGAAGCAAGTCATACAGGCCCTTGATCAAGCAGCTGATGGGCATGATGAAAGCCACATCAGCTGAACCCTAAACCCTAGGCCCATGCCTGTCTTATATAAGGCACCTAAAATGAATATGAAAGATACATCTTCTTCTCCAGAAACTCCTGTGCTAGAATCAAACCAAAGAGAAACCTCCATTTTCAAAGAGACTTAGGTTTAGAGCTTCAAGATTTCAAGTTTTTTTAGAAAGGTAATTAATACCTGAAGAAAATGTAAGCTCAAGAGGAGCCATGATCTGTATATATGTCATTTTAATCGAAATAAAGGGTTTTTGTTTGATGATTTTCTTGTTTGTTCTTTGCTTGATCTTGTTCTCATCTTCTATTTCCTTTTCCTTTTACTCTCAAAACCATGGATGTGAGAGCTATATAATTTCTAGTTCATCTTAGGATGAGGAAAAACAAAAGAAATATATAGCTTGATGATCAATAAAAATGTTTCATTTCTTCTTTTGCATCTTCTTTCCTTTTAAAGCAAAGAAATATATATATAGATGTACATAATAAAATGTGTTATTTGCATATTTCTTATCTCATTGGTGATCTTTATAAAAATAAAATACAAAAAAATGTCGAAATTTATCATTTTTCTTCTTTGCTTTCTACCTCCTCTTTTCCTTTATTTCTTCTTCTTTCTTTTTGTTTCCCCTTTTCTTTATTCTATATTGTAAAGGAAAATAACAAAACACATAATCACATAAATATAAATAATAAAAGTGACATTTTCATATTATAAGAAATATAAAAGGAAGAGATATCAAAGTTGATGTTTAGCTACATCCTTTGAATATCAATTTCTTATATAATTCTTTTAATATGAAAATTAAATTAAAAGTGCATAACAAAATAAAAAAAGGAATTTAAAATTAATTGATATAATGGGGATTGATGTTTAACTACATCTCCCTAATTGTGTCATTTTGAACTTTTTAAAGGACTTCAATACATAAAAGAGGAATAAAAGGAGTAATATGTGAAGAATTGATGTTTTACTACATCTTTTTCCATATTATGAATTTTATTACTTTTCAAAGGACCTAGATGCATAATTACTAGAAGGAGAGGGCAAATGAGAAGAGGGTAATTCCAATCCCCATGACATGATGCTCAAAGACCCTTTTACATGAATATGCAAATGACCAAGGACCTATATGCATAAATTTTATTGCTAGCAAATGACATATGTGATGCTAGCACCCCTTTTTATTCTTCCTTGATGCAATCTTTCATTCATAGCATTTTAGAACAAAATACCATGATCAATGAAATAGCACAAGCACAGAAAATTGCCCAAATGACCTGTTGGTACAAATCAGCCAGTGCAGGCTGATCAAAAAACCAAATTAAAAATCTGTTTGAATAGGAAGATAGAGGACACAAAAACGATCAATTTAGAATCAAATTTTGCATCTTTCTGATTTTTCTACTATTTTCTAGCCATTTTCAAAGTTGGATGTCAGAAAATGAGAAAACTGCAGCATGTACATTTGCATTTACACCCCTCTGTTTTCTGCTTCTTTTAAAAATAGAAATAAAAGGTATAAAATTCCCAAACCTCATGAGTTTATTCCTGAGATGTTATATTACAATAAAAATATAAAAATCACGCATATCTATTAATAAAATTCATGAGAAATGGAGAGAAAGTGACATGAACTTCATGATCAACCCAAACCCGAAACTCAAATCCAAGCACCATTCAACATTGATGCTCTCCTAATACCTTCCAGACATGCTCAAGACTACAACATATCGGTCCCAAATGCACTTCTCAAGCTAAGGATTTGTATACCAATGCCAAACCGGTACCAAACCGAGGAGCTAAAGTCAGAAGGTCTTTGAAACCTTGATAGAATGAGAAATTAATCTCACATAAAGCTTTCTCATGCTCAAACAATGCCAAAGGGATGAGTAATTGAAGAAAAACACAAGACAATCGATGAAATCGGTTTATAATTCCACCGGTACCAAAATCCGAAGCTAGCAGTGTACCACCTCTCTCCGGCGATCAACCACCACCGATGACATGCCCGATAGAACCCCAAGCCTAAGGCGATCCCAGTGGTACCCTCCGCCAGCCTTGCCGTGACCGGAAACCCTGCCGGAGTAGCTAGCGGGTTAAACCCTAAATCGGGTTCTATACCCGATTCATTCCCTACTCGCACGATCCTTGAAGCAGCCCTGGCCGATTGATCTCGGCGCCAAAACATAAAATTTAAATGAAAATCCCAATCTTGATGCGAGGGAGAGATCCAAGGGCTCAGCGCCGAAGCTCAATAAATAAATAAACTCCTGCCAGAGGGGCCCACATGTCGGAATAAACCGAAACCCGAATAAAACTCCAAAATTTCTGCACGAATCTTAAAGCTTCCCTTTAAGCCCATCCTAAAGCTCATAACACAAACCTATTGATCTGCACAGAGCTTGAAGCACAACTCTAATCTTAACACCCCCAATACACATCTCAAAGGCCCAACCACAAATCTCAAAGCCCAAAATTTAATAAAAGGAGACCTTTTACAAGGAGGCCCCTCTGACATAACTTCTTCACAGCGCAGTCCTTGGATATTTGCAAATAAGCCCCTGGCTGCCTAAAAACTCTTCAAATAGGTCCCTGGAAGCCCAATTTTCACTTCAGACCTTGCTAAAAACCAGAATCACAAATCTCAGCCCTTCCATCTTTACAAATAGGTCCCTGGAAAGTTTTAAACCTCACAAATAAGCCCTTTTCAGTCCTTTTTGGCCATAACTTCTTCATTTCAAATCCAAATCAACTCAAACTAATTCCATATGAACCCAAATAAAATCCTTCATGTCCCCAAATCAAAATCAAGCATAAACAAAACATCATACAACCTGCCAAATGACCAAAATGCCCTTTTTTCCATTTTTCTCACATTTAAATCATTTCCTCTCAAAATAAAATATAAATAAAGCACGAATATATTTTTAAATACAAATATGTTTCTAAAAATAAATAAAAGAGTATAGTAAATATATTTTAATAATATTCATTGCATCTCATGCACACATGTTTAATTAAAATACCCAAAAACAATGATAATCAAACAAAAAGATTAAGTACATGAGTTCTCCCCTTTTAGCCCATTTATTCAATTCACAATATATAGGCATAAATCCCGGAATGAACGAGGTATTCAGTATGGCTTGGAAGGGCCATCTGATGTAATTAACAGCGGGGGCTTGCGCCCGCTGGGAGTTAAACGTCCCCACAATCATTAAACTCTCTCGATGGGCTGATTATGAATCGTAGGTCTGTCGAGGGTGAACCAGAAGGAATAGCAGAAAGAAAGAAATGAATGTTTCAAGTTCGATGTTCTTTAACCAATCGAGAGCATTGAACCATGAGACATTTAAATACATATGCACACACCTTCCATACCAACTGTGCAACTTTCTGCGCCCTACACATTCATGAGATCTCATGTGCCGGAACGCCTCAGCAGAATGGAGTGGCAGAGCGGAAAAATCGGCATATTCTGGAAACAGCACGAAGCCTGCTTTTTGAATACAACGTTCCTCAACGATTCTGGGATGATGCCGTCATGGCCGCCGTATATCTAATCAACCGAATGCCATCTGCGGTATTAAAATTTCAAACTCCGTTACAAAATCTTTCTTCTTTTTTAACTATTCCCTCGATCCTAACACTACCACCAAGAATATTTGGGTGCGTGGCTTATGTTCATGTCCCAAAGAATCAAAGAACAAAAATCGATCCTTGTGCTGAAAAATGTATTTTCTTGGGATATGGACTCCAGAAAAAGGGCTATAAGTGTTACAACCCAATCTCTGAACGTGTCTATGTAACAAGGGATGTCACTTTTCTAGAGACCGAAGGGTACTACCAGACAACCAAAAATCATTTTCAGGAGGAGAGTAATAATGGTGAAAATGGGAGTCCAAATCTTTGCGCCAATAGTGGCCCTGATCCTAACTCGGGTCCAGCAAGCCCTGGCTCTTCTAACTCGGGTTCAGCAAGCCCTGATTCTAACTCGGGTCCAGTAGGCCCTGATCCTAACTCGGGTCCAGCAGGCCCTGATTCCGACTCGGGCCCAACAGACCTTGGCCCTGAATTTGAAGCCTCATCCGGCCTGGATCAAAGCTCAAGTCCAGTGCGGCTTGATGACCCAAACACCACGGACTGACCAGTAGCAAATCTGAAATATTACACCAGAAGGAAACAAGGATTATCGGGCTCAGGTCAGAATATCGAGGGTGTTTTCCGAACAGATGAGGAAGATGCTGATGTGATACAACTCTCCCCTTCACCACAAGGCCCAGCTCCAGAGGATATACCAGAGGTAAATGAACTTAACTCTATTACTAACCAAAATTCAGGTTATGAGTTGCCTCACAGGTACAACAGAGGGAGGGCACCAAAACGCTTTATTCCGGATGAATGGAATAGAAGAAGCTGCTCTTATCCAATTAGCAATTACGTGAGTGGAGAACACCTACCTGAGAAACTGAAAGGATTTACTGCAAATGTTTCGACAATAAGCATTCCAGAAAGAGTAGAAGAGGCACTAAAAGACCGAAAATGGACTGAAGCAATGAAAGCAGAGATGGAGGCTTTGGAGAAAAATTGCACATGGAAATTAGTAGAACTACCAATGGGGAAGAAGACGGTGGGCTGCAAATGGGTATTCTCTCTGAAATACAAGGCGAACGGAGAGATTGAAAGATACAAAGCTAGATTGGTCGCAAAGGGATACACTCAAACTTACGGTATCGATTTCCAAGAAACTTTTTCTCCTGTTGCTAAATTAAATACCATACGAGTGCTTTTGTCTATTGCAGCAAGCCGTGACTGGCCACTACATCAGTTTGATGTGAAGAACGCATTCTTGCACGGGAATCTTGAAGAGGAAATATACATGGATATTCCTCCCGGCTATACACACTCTGGATCCGAATCAATGGTATGCAAGTTGGAGAAATCACTATATGGCCTAAAGCAATCACCACGAGCGTGGTTTGGAAGGTTTAGCAAGGTTATGAAGGAGTATGGGTACCGACAAAGTGACTCAGACCACACCCTCTTTCTCAAACATAACCATGGGAAGCTCACAGCCCTTATTATCTATGTAGATGATATGGTGATTACAGGAGATGATACGATTGAGATAAAAAATTTGGAGGAAAGGCTATCAAGAGAATTTGAGATGAAAAATCTCGGTGGTCTTAAATACTTCTTAGGAATAGAAGTTACCCGATCCAGGGATGAAATTATTTTATCTCAGAGAAAATATGTTTTAGATCTCCTTGCAGAAGTAGGCATGCTAGACTGCAAGCCAGCAGACACCCCAGCCGTACAGAATCTGAAATTAGGAAATGTTCCAGACCAGGTACCAACCGATAAAGAGAGATATCAAAAGCTAGTAGGGAAGCTTATTTACCTATCTCATACTCGGCCGGATATTGCTTATGCCGTCAGTATGGTGAGTCAATTCATGCACTCTCCAAGCGAAATTCACATGGAAGCAGTGTATAGAATACTCAGGTATCTCAAAGGGTCCCCTGGGAAGGGGATACGGTTCAGGAAAACCGAACACCTCAAAATTACAGGGTATACGGATGCAGACTGGGCAGGGAGTGTCACAGATAGAAAATCAATGGCGGGGTACTTCACATTTGTCGGAGGAAATCTAGTAACTTGGAGGAGCAAGAAACAGAACGTGGTGGCTCTCTCAAGTGCCGAAGCTGAATTTAGAGGAATGTCAAAGGGTCTTTGTGAATTGTTGTGGCTAAGGAAGTTAATGACCGAACTTGGGTATGGACCTCAGGAGGAGATGGAATTATTCTGCGATAATAAAGCTGCAATAGACATTTCTCACAATCCAGTGCAACACGATCGAACAAAGCATGTGGAAGTCGATCGTCACTTCATTAAGAATAATCTTGAAGAGAAAATTATCCGGTTTCCTTTTGTAAGATCTGAAGACCAACTGGCAGATGTACTGACCAAAGCCGTGTCAACTAAAATTTTTGACAGCTCACTTGACAAGTTAGGAATGGTCGATATATACCATCCAACTTGAGGAGGAGTGTGGAAGTGAGCTGGAATAGGCGCCAAAGAAGGAAGGAGATCTATAGGTGCGCCTATGAAGGAATGGTTAATCTTTTATATATTTACTTTCTCTATTTCTAGATTATGTATCTATTACAAAATAAGGAAAAGAATAATTGGCCTTCCTATGTTCTATAAAGGAAGTGTCTCTCTGTGTAAGAATTATTCAGAAAAACGAAATAAAAAAGGTGTGTGTGTGTAGAGGTGGATGTAGGTACGAATTGTGCCGAACCACGTTAAATCCCTGTGTCAATTTCTGTGTTTGATTCTTTTAACAGATTGCTTCCAGTATTTTTGGTGCTATTGGTGATACTAAGGTTTTGTTTATTGCACGAACCATCTGCTGAAGGATATCTACTGCAATTAGGAAGAGCATGGGGGACAACGGGTCCCCTTGTCTCAAACCCTGACCATGGGCAAAGGCCTTCCCCTGTACTCCATTGGTGATGACCCTAGATGTTGTGGTTTATCCATTTATCCGAAAACCCTCGGGCACACATTATTTCAGTGAGGAAACCCCATTGTATCGAATTGAAAGCTTTTGAAAAATCAATCTTCACAAAAATTGCCGGTCTTTTGGAAGCTGTGATGTATTATAGAGTCTCTCTTGTTAATATGAAAGTTACATATATGTTTCTACCTCTAACAACGATGTTTGAAAAGGTGATATCAAGTCAGGCAAGTCCTTTGCCAGACGGTTTGCAAGCAGTTTTGATAATAGTTTAGGTATTAGATTAACCACACTTATTGGACAGTAATCTCCAATTGACAATGCCATTTCTTTTTTAGGGATCATTATGATATCTGCACTATTGACTCCTCTTAAGTCTACTTGACCTGTGTAAAAAGCTTGTACCGTTGCCAAAATGTCTCCCGTTACTCCATTCCAAAAAGTTTTAATGAACTCGTTCGGAATTTCGTCCAGTCCGGACACCTTGTTGTTTGCAAAATTTCGAACTGCTACTGCAATTTCCATTTCCTGGAAACCAAAATGTAGGTGTGAAAGGTCCACTTAATTTGTGTACAGTGCTGGCGGATCGAAGCTCACTATTTGTTTTGAGCCTCCCAACAAAGATTTGAGCGAGTCATAGAAGGCCTTTGCAATTGTTTCCTGATCCGATATAGTTTCATCTCCTACTGTCAGTGAAGTGATTGTATTTTTCCTTGTTCTCGCGGAGGCAAAGGCGTGGAAAAAATGTGTGTTTCTATCTCCATATTTCAGCCACTTACACCGTGCTCGTTGTCTCCAGCGTGTCTCTATTAACACCGCCAGCTCATATGCTCTTTCCCTGAGTCATATTCTTCTTTGAAACTCCCGTTGTTGCAATTGCCCTGTCTCATCCAAACAGTCAAGAGATAAAATCTCTTTTTTACAGAAATCAAGCTGTAGTTGTGCCTCATGATACCTCGCATATTTAGTCTATTTTAGGCCTGTTTTAGTACCAGATTCGTGCCATAATTCACCAGAATCATGTGCATTTCATTGATATATCTTTAGAATTTGGTACTGCTGAGTGTTTGTTTGTTTTCTGCAGGTTTGGAGCAAAACACACGAGGAAACGGCGATTCAGATGATGAGGTACGACCCTTACCAGGCTTGGTATGGGTCTTACCAGACTTAGCCGATTTTCAGCTCTTCACGCCTGGTACGGCCAGGCCGTACCAATTTGGTACGGGCCGTACATAAAGGCGGCCTGACAGATTCAAATTTTGGCAGAGGCTATTTAAAGCGGGGAACTCTCCAATTTCGACATCCATTCCATTCCAGATCCATTTGAGAGCACAGTAAGAGAGAGAAAGAGAGCTAAGGAGCTGAGAGCAAGAAGGAAGGAAGAGGAAGAGGCGAAACTCGACGGATCTAGCTTCCTCCTCTCGATCCCTTCAATCCATGGCTTTCTCTATCCCTCTTATTGTATTTTTAGATCTGATTATGTGCTGTGAGTAGTTCTTTTAGTTTCTAGGGTTAGAGATTGATTCTTGATTTGTTTTGACTTTCTTTGACTTGTATCTTGTATGAACTCTTTAGTTTGATTGATTGTGATTTACTTTGATATCTTTTGCTTTGCTTGCTGTGATTGTTGTATGATGTGCCTCTAGGTTTAGATCGAACCTATCAAGGTCATGTGATCATCTCAATCTCTCATCCAAATCAAATGCTTAGGGTAGAATAGTTCGAATTGAAGCCGAGAGGTTGAATTCTCCTCTAATCGACAGATTAGAGGGTGCCTTAGACCTCCAATCAACCAGCTAGGGTAGATCTGTACCAACACACGAGAGTTGAGGTGTAGAAATCCCTAAAAGGCAATCAATTGCATTCCAACCTAGATCTTGATCCAACAAACGACGGTTGAGGGTTAGGAACCTTAGGTATGGTCAATTGAACCTTTCTAAAGAGTTTAGCACAAGGTACCAGCAAGGAAATGCATTCACTCGAACTGGTAGGTTCTGTTCTGGGAAGCCAGTACGGGTCTTACCAGGGTGGTACGGCCTTGCCTTACCAAGTGAAGTACGGCCTAGCCGTACCAACTTGGTACGGGCCGTACCACTAGAGGCAGATCAGAGATGAAGTCTGAAACCCTGGAAACGCCTTTTATCCATAATCAAAACACAATTTACATTTCTTCTAGCATTTTATTACATCTACTTGAATTGTTTGAATTGTTTGATTTGACCCTTTAGGAACTTAAACACAAAACCAAACCTTTTTCACTTCTAGTTTTTGATTGAGTTTGATAGAATCTAACCTCGCAATTAACCGTCCCTGTGGATCGATACCCGAATATACTACACGATAGGGGTTGTGCACTTGCATCCCTTACTCGTGGAGTGTAAACGCGGTTTTAAAAGGTACGCCCTCAAGCGTACCGAAGCTTGCGTTGCGCTTCTGCGCGAACAAGTTTTTGGCGCCGTTGCCGGGGACGGTAACCAATTGCTTAGTTAGGTTTTATCTTACTTAGTTGATCTAGATTTTATCTTGTATCTTTCTTGCTTTTTCTTATTCAAAAACACTAAAAAACTGGCTTTTGAACCCCCCCCTGCAGGAAAATACAGGTTGAAGTATAATCTGAGAAGCAAGGGCCCACTGTTCGATCAAACTCCTCCAGACTCAGCCGAGACTGCTCAGCCACCCTCTGGTACGGCCAGCCCGCACCAATCTGGTCCGACCCGTACCGATTCAGGCACGGCCAGGCCGCACCAATCTGGTCCGACCCGTACCAAGGAACCTGAACCTGAAGGGATGGCTGGGGCAGAAGACGAAGCCCGACTCAGAATGGAGGCAGAGGCCAGGGAAAGAGAAAGGCAAGAAGAAGAAGGCCGACTGACAGACGATGATGAGGATGTCTACATGCCTCGAACGCTGCGAGAGTTCAACGTGCCGAGAGCTGGAGACGTGCGAGGTGCAATCAGGCTGCCACACATTCCAGGACAGCAACCGAACTTCAATCCGGGGGTTGTCAACATGGTGCAGCAGAACACCTTCCACGGACTCGACCACGAGGACCCGCACGCTCACCTCCAGACCTTCCTCGAGTGCATCACGACCATCAAAACCAACGGTGAGAATGCTGATTACACCAAGCTTGCTTTATTTCCATTCACTCTTAGGGATAAGGCCAAGAAATGGTTAGGATCTTTGCCTAGGGACTCTGTGAGAACTTGGAAAGAATTGTCCAAAATGTTTCTGACCAGATTTTTCCCTCACAAGAGGACAGCCAAGGTAAGACATGACCTGACCAGTTTTAGGCAGATTTTTGATGAACCCCTGAACGAAGCTTGGGAAAGGTTTAGAGAAATTCAGTACTCTTGTCCACACCATGGTATACCCGACTGGCTTTTAATTCAAACGTTTTACGATGGCCTGAACGAGAGCACACGTGCTTACGTGGACGCTGTTGCGGGAGGCGCGCTGATGACAAAGGAGCCTTTAGAGGCTATGAACTTGATCGACAGCATGGCGCAAAACCAGCAGTGGTCCGGCCGCGACACGTCACGCCAGCGAGGAGGCCAAGGAGGTAGCCAAGGAGGTGGCAAGTACGAGCTCGATCACATCACGGCTCTCACCGCCAAGATGGACGCCATGCAGCGGGCGATGGACAAGCTCAGTGTCAAGGCAGTCGAACAGCAACCTCAAGTATGCGTCATGTGCGGAGACGAGAGGCACGCATACGAGCAATGCCCGCTGGTGCAACAAGACGAGGAGAGTGAGCAGGTCAACTCTCTCAACAACGAGCCTTCCTTCTTCCCGAGACCTCCCTTCAGCCGGTCCTACTCCAAGGACCCGGTTGAGCAGCAGCATTGGAGGTCGAACCAGAACAACCCTGCGCCTTTCAACAACTCTTCGTTCAGACCGCCCTTCAACAACAACAGCTTCCAGAAGCCGCAGTACAACAACAACAACTGGAACAATCGAGCGAACAACACTGGAAACTACCCCCCTCCGAACAACAACGATTAGAGAGCCCAAGCTTCGAGCAGCAGCAACAGCAACAACAATGGCAACAGGAACTTCTACCAGAACGCTTCCTTTCCCAATCAAGGCAACCGAGCAGCCCCATCTGGCCCCTCAAAGTCAATTGCGCCTACCGGAGTGGACGACTTCACTCACGAGCAGGGCAAGATGAATCAGATGATGTGGGAACATATGCAGAGCATGTCCACTCAGATGGCTGCTCAACAAAATCAAATGGCTGCTCAAAACAAGTTGCTGGAGCAGCTGAGCCAGATAGTCACTTCGAGCCACTCTCGACCCGGGAAGCTTCCAGCTCAACCCGAACCAAATCCAAGAGAAGAGGCTAAGGCGATCACTCTGAGAAGCGGGACCCAATACGACGAGCCACCAATGCCAAGTGAGGGCACAGTTGATCCGATTCTCGACGCGACACCTGACGCGACTCCGACCCCTGAGTCAATTCCACTGAAGGAGGTTAATCCAGAACGAGCTGAGGTCATCCGACCTCAAGCGAGTGCAGACTGCACCAGCTCGGCAAGACCTGCACAACCTCCATCCGAAGCGTCAGGTAGTCAGAAGAAGAAAGGTGCCGAGAAACCACCTCCATACCGGCCACCTGTTCCATTCCCCCAGAGATTAGCTGAGACGAGACTGAACGAGCAATTCGCCAACTTCGCAAACGTCATCAAGCAGCTGCAGATCACCATCCCTTTCACCGACGCTTTGACCCAAATGCCCACCTATGCCAAGTTTCTGAAGGACATCCTTTCCAACAAGAGAAGCTTAGAGGGGCACGCGACAGTCAAGCTGACGGAGCAGTGCAGCGCAATTTTGAAAAGCGAGCTACCCCCCAAATTGGACGATCCTGGAAAGTTTTCCATTCCATGCACCATTGGGAAGGCGACAATCAAGAAAGCCCTGTGTGATCTAGGAGCGAGTGTGAGTCTCATGCCACGCACCATCTATGATCGCATAGGAGTGGGGGAGCTCAAGCCCACAAGGATGACATTGCAGTTAGCGGATTCTTCAGTCCGACTTTCACTTGGTGTGGTGGAGGATCTGCCAGTTCGAGTCGGGAAGTTCTTCGTGCCCGTCGATTTCGTCGTCATGGAGATGGAAGAAGATAAGGAAGTCCCAATCATCTTGGGGCGACCTTTTCTGAGTACAGCTGGCGCGATAATTGACGTGAAGCAAGGCATCCTGACTTTGAACTTTGGAGGAGAGAAGGTGAAGTTCCAAATCGATCGCGCCATGAGATATCCGTCACGATCCGAGACATGTTTCCGGGTTGACAGGACAGAGGAGTACTTGGCTGATCTGGCCAAGGACTACTTTCTTGAACAAGTCAACAACTCGCTGCGCCAAGACGCTGAATTCCTCTCTCAATTTCCAAGCGAAGCGAGCGAGTCAATCTGTGCAGCGGATGCGATTCCTGAGGATCTGGAGGACCGTACATCACACTCTGAGACGAGGAGTGGAGCGGAGCCTGCCAAGGCCGACATCTCGACGACACACGAGTCAGCTCACCCAGATGCGACTCGTGTCAATGATCAGCCTGAGCGTCCGACTCCTGAACTCAAACCTCTTCCGACCAATCTCCGATACGAGTTCCTCGATCCAGAAAAGTCATGTCCTGTGATCGTCAATGCGAGTCTGAACCCCGATCAAACCACCAAACTTCTGGAGAAGCTGAGATTTCACAAGGGTGCGATCGGGTACTCGATCAAGGACTTGAAAGGGATCAACCCAGCCATCTGCTCACACCGGATTCTTCTCGAGGATGATCACAAGCCGTCTGTGGAGCACCAGCGGCGACTCAACCCCAACCTGAAAGAGGTGGTGAAAAAGGAAATTCTCAAACTCCTGGATGCAGGCATCATCTATCCCATCTCTGACAGCAAGTGGGTAAGTCCCGTTCACGTGGTGCCCAAGAAGGGAGGCACGACAGTAATGAGAAATGAGAAGGATGAGCTAGTCCCTACTCGTGTGGTGTCTGGGTACCGCATGTGTATTGACTACAGGAAGCTCAACGCTGCCACGCGCAAGGACCACTTCCCACTGCCGTTTGTCGACCAACTCCTTGAAAGGCTTGCGACTCATTCTCATTTTTGCTACCTTGACGGGTATTCAGGATTCTTTCAGATCCCCATTCACCCGAACGACCAAGACAAGACCACCTTCACATGTCCCTACGGTACATTCGCATACCGTAGGATGCCATTCGGTCTCTGCAATGCACCTGCCACCTTCCAAAGAGCCATGATGGCTATCTTCTCCGATTTCATCGAGAAAGAGGTTGAGGTCTTCATGGACGACTTCTCTGTCTATGGGACCAGCTTTGACTCATGTCTAGCCAACCTCTGCAAAATCCTGGAGAAGTGTGAAGAGGTCAACCTGATCCTGAACTGGGAGAAATGTCACTTCATGGTCCAAGAGGGAGTTGTCCTTGGACATGTGGTGACCTCCAAAGGAATTGAGGTTGACAAAGCCAAGGTGGAGGTGATCGAGAAGCTGGAGATCCCAACAAATGTCAAAGCTGTGCGAAGCTTTCTGGGACACGCTGGCTTCTACCGCCGATTCATCAAGGACTTCTCGAAAATCGCAAAACCATTGACCAACCTGCTCATCAAGGACTCTGATTTCATCTTCACGCAGGAGTGTGTCGATTCGTTTTGCCGATTGAAAGAAGCCCTTGTCTCAGCACCCATCCTGCAGCCTCCAGACTGGACCTTGCCATTTGAGTTGATGTGCGATGCGAGTGATTACGCTGTGGGAGCGGTTCTTGGGCAGCGGAAGGAGAACAAGCCATGTGCTATCTACTACGCTAGCAAGGTGCTAGACCCTGCCCAGATGAACTACACAACGACCGAAAAGGAGCTTTTGGCTGTTGTGTTCGCTCTCGACAAGTTTAGATCCTATCTGGTTGGTTCCAAGATAGTGATCTACACTGACCACGCCGCACTCAAGTTTCTGTTGAGCAAGCAGGATGCCAAACCTCGCTTGATTAGGTGGATTCTCCTCCTGCAGGAGTTTGACATCGAAATCAGGGACAAGAAAGGAGTCGAAAACACCGTGGCTGACCATCTGTCCCGGCTTCGCTGGGAAGATGAGGGCTCTGGTAGCCTGCCAATTGATGACTCGTTCCCTGATGACCAATTCCATTCGATTTCTGCCATGGAGGAGATCCCCTCGGTTGGTACACCGATGCACGCGACTCATGCGGTGCAAGATCGAACGTTCCATGCAACTGACCGAGTGAACACCGAGTCAGCGCCCTGGTATGCAGACATTGCGAACCTTCTCGCCTCAGGAGTACTTCCTCCTACCATGTCATACCAGCAGAAGAAGAAGCTGCGATCGGACGCCAAGTTCTACTTCTGGGACGACCCCTACCTCTTCAAGATTGGCGTTGATGGCATCTACAGACGATGTGTGCCATACGATGAGACGCGCTCCATTCTTGAGCACTGCCACTCCTCCGCCTACGGAGGACACGCTTCATCCTCCAAGACTGCTTCAAAGGTCCTGCAATCTGGCTTCTTCTGGCCTTCACTTTTCAGAGATGCTAGGACCTTCGTTGCAGCTTGTGACAGGTGTCAGCGCACCGGGAACATCTCCAAGAGGAATGAAATGCCTCTCCACTCTATTCTAGAGGTAGACATCTTTGATGTCTGGGGCATTGACTTCATGGGACCGTTTCCACCTTCTTGTGGGAACGAGTACATCCTGGTGGCTGTTGACTACGTCTCCAAGTGGATGGAGGCAGTGGCGTGCAAGAATGCGGACTCCAATGCAGTGAAAAGACTGTTCACTGACATCATCTTCCCTCGCTTTGGAGTTCCAAGAGCCGTCATCAGTGATGGTGGCAAGCACTTCATCAACCGCTAGTTCGACAATCTCCTGAGTCGCCATGGAGTCACTCACAAGGTGACCACATCCTACCATCCTCAAGCCAACGGTCAAGCCGAGATTTCCAACAGGGAGATCAAGTCTATCCTGGAAAAGACCGTGGCTCGAACGAGAAAGGATTGGTCGCTCAAGCTGAGTGACGCACTTTGGGCCTACCGTACAGCCTTCAAAACTCCGATTGGGATGAGCCCTTTCAAACTGGTGTACGGAAAGTCCTGCCACTTGCCCGTGGAAATTGAGCATAAGGCATATTGGGCCACACGGGCCATCAACATGGACTTGCTCTCAGCTGGAGAGAAACGCATCCTTGACTTGCATGAGTTAGAGGAGATGCGTCTCAATGCCTACGAGAACGCGAGAATTTACAAGGAAAGGACCAAACAGGTTCACGACAAGCGCATCATGCCTCGTGAGTTCCATGAGGGAGACCTGGTCCTCTTGTTCAATTCTCGACTTAGGCTCTTTCCAGGGAAGCTGAAGTCCAGGTGGTTCGGTCCATTCCGAGTGAGGGCAGTGTTCCCATTTGGCGCAGTGGAGTTGGAAAACAAGGAGGGGCGGACTTTCAAAGTCAATGGTCAGCGTCTCAAGCACTACATTGCTGATCATCCCCAAGAAATGCGAGTGAACTTGGATCTCTCCGATCCATCTCCAACCAAAGCCTGAAGAGAGAAGGTCGAGCTCGAGACCTAAAACGAGCGCTCCTTGGGAGGCAGCCCAAGCCATTTTTACCTGTTTTGCATCTTAGGAACAGTTAGACATGCATTCATTCTTCTTCATTGCATCACGAGCGGCTTGAGAAGTCACGAGAACGAGAAACGAGAATTTCTGAGGTTGGTACGGCTAGGCCATACCACATTGGTACGGCCTGAAAATTGAAAGGTTGGTACGGCCCGTACCAATTTGGTACGGCCAGGCCGTACCTAGGTCAGGGACGCGAACCGATGCCATAACTGCCGCCTTTTTCTTTTTAAACCCCCAAAAACCGCACCCCTTCCCTTTCCCCTTCCTTCCCAGCCACACCGATCTCTCTCTTCTCTCTCTCTCTATTCTCTCTCTTCTCTCCTTCTCCATTTTCTCTCCATCTCCACCACTTCTCCTCTTCCTCTCTTCTTCACCCGAGCACACGGAACCACCAAGAGCACCAGCGACCCGCACCATTTCTCTGGTCCGACCCGCACGCCCATTCTGGTCCGACTCGCACGTCTTGCTCCAGGTTAGTGTCTCTTTCACCATTTTTCGCGTTTCCTCTCTTCTTCTCTCGGTTCTGCACATTTCAGTCCAAACCCTAGCTTGGTACGGCACACCCGTACCAAGTAGGTACGGCCCGCACCAGTCTCTCTGACCTGACACCAGATTTGTACCAGTTGTACCAATTTGCCCTTACCAGCCAATTTCTGTGTTGTGTCATATCCTTCAACTGGTTTAGGGGTTAATTGGTTGCAAAAATCTCCATTTCTGTCACTGGTACCAGTTGGTGCGGCCCTTACCAGCCAACACCAAAAACCCTAAGTTAGGTACGGCCCGTACCAGCCTGTGCGGCTAGGCCGTACCTACCTAGGTCAGGCCAGGCCGTACCAGCTAAGTCCGACCAGGCCGTACCTACCCAGTCATACCCTTACCACCCAACGCCACAAACGTCTGAGAGATGCGTCGGCAATCCTCTCGCTCTTTCACACCCTCTGACGCCTCCATCCCTTCCGCCACTGGCCCGATGGCCAACGTCCCTCCTGCTGACGCCCCCACGTCATCTCATCACTCCCACCGGAGTGCGTCTCGGGGTGACTCCCGCGCATCTCGCCACTCCCGGGAGAGCGCAGCCCGGACTGGGTCCCGCCATAGTCCCTCCCTTCAGGACGCCGTCACGCCCACTTACTATGAGGGAGAGACCACATCCAGTGGCCATCAGTCCGTATATCGGAGCCCACAGGAGAGCCCCTCTTACCGTCCATCTGGAGACCAGGACCAGGGCTCTGACGAGGCCTCTGACCAGGCCCAGGGCTCTGATCAGGCCTCCATCCACGGCTCCGACCACGCCTCTGACTCCTTCGGCACTGATACGGCCCTCTCTGATGCCACCCAGCGTGCCGAGGCTTACACCGAGGAGTACTTCTTCATGCCGACCCGTCGGCAGTTCAAGTACTTCGATATTCTGCTGACGAAATCGATCAACAATACGAGGATTGTTGACTTTTCTGCTCTTCAGACGCTGGGACTGGAGGATGAGTTTCGCCGCATCACCACCCGGGTCGGGATCACTCCAGCCTTCTGGGAGATCGCCCAGAGGGGATACAAGAAGCTCACCATGGAGTTTCTTTCCTCTCTGGAGCTCAAGTACTCGCGGCACCATACCCCGTTCATCCGGTTCCGCATGCTGAGTGAGACCCACCGCGTCTGGCTGTCTGACTTGAGAGAGTGGTTTGGCTTTGAGCCGAACCCGACTACTGACTCCCTCACCTTCTCTGTGGGCTTGGAGCGCGACAGCTTCTGGGCGCTGATCTCTGGCGCCCCAGCCGGGTCAGCCTTCAACAGGGAGTACAAGCAGCTCAATGTCTCTCATCCTGTCATCCGGGTCCTGCTGCGTATCCTCGGTTGCACCATCTTTGCGCGTGGCGAGACGTTCGCCCGCGCCAATGTTGAGGATATGCAGCTGGTGGATCATATGCTGCGTCCCGACAGCACTCTCGAGCGGCCCGATCTGATGCTCGTCATGATCCACCACTGGCTCGGCATCCAGAGGCAGCCCAAGCCGGGTGGCGTTATTTACATCTCAGCCTACGTCACTCTGATCGCCGAGCGCTTACACCTCCAGATCATCGGCGACGAGGAGTGCCGGAGCTCCCGATCTCTCTCTCTCACTCAGTTCACCACCTACAAGTTCATCGAGTCAGCAGCAGGACGCGATGGGCGAGGTGCTTGGGCTTGGCGCATGCCTGACCAGCATACCAGATACATCATGCCATTCCCGGTCACTCTCTCCTTCACTGACCGGAGCACTTGGTTTTTCCGACGTCCGCCCCGCGTGCAGCTTGCCCCTGAGGTCCCACCCCCACCTCCACCTCCTCCACCACCACCGCATGGCGATGAGGACATGCTTGATGCCACCACCTCTCCAGTCCAGGCTCCGTTTGTGCCGCTGCATCCTCTCTCTCCTCATGTGCCACCTTGCCCCGGCCAGGCTCCCCCCTTCTTCGAGCAGGTACATCCTTCACCCTTTGGTGCAGGTACCTCATTCTATGGAGCTGGCCCTTCCACGTACCAGACTGGCCCATCCACCTCCGCCTACGCTGCTGGCCCATCCACCTCTGCCTACGCAGCCGGACCCTCGACCTCCTACAGTCGACCCGTGTATCCCCCTCCAGTCGATGAGCCCACCGTCCAGGATGTTTACCACCTGATGTACGGCATGCGTCAGGAGCAGGGTGATGCACTCTATGAGCAGGGTGCTGCCATTCGTGCACAGGGCGCCGTACTCCAGGATCTCACGCGGCGGGTGACTGGGATAGAGCAGCGGTTTAGCGACTGGCTCTGGTACGACCACCCTGAGGACTGATCAGGTTCGCTCTCTATTCCCCGAGCTTCTTTTATCTCTTTTATCTTATAGTCTTGAAGCATTGTGGACAATGCTCAGGCTAAGCTTGGGGGGATTGCATTTGCATTTAGGTCATATTTACTTTATCGTTATTTTTCTGGCATTTTTTCGTATTTTCGTGCATTGTTAGGTGAAGATTTGCGTGAATTGCTAGAATTGAGAATAACTTTGAAACGATTTAGTTGTGATTAGGATAGACCTGAGTGAATTGGAACTAACCCATGATTGGTTATTGAACTACTTAGGTTGAGATGTTTTTAATAATGGAAACGATGAAACAAACTTAGAATTGAATCGAACGAGATTATTCGAAAAAACTGAACTGTGCCTTTAGGAATTGGGATTCTCAAATTAAGAAAGTTTGGAATATCCATTGGTATGAATGAATACCAATAGATGTGTGTATTCATGGTATGAGCAAACCAAAAAGAAAAGAAAAAGAATAAAAAAAAAAAAAAAAGAGAAATGAAAAAGATGGAGAACATAAGAGTACTGGCAATAAGCCTCGAATGGGCGCCTTTGAGCTCGTCTCCCAATTAGAAATAAAGAAAGAAAATTTTGCTCATACCAACAACACTTCGTTCGCAACTTTCTTACCCTTAAGCTTGATTCAAGCTTGGGGGAGGGCAAATGAAAAGAAAAATCACCTTGTGTTCGCGCAGAAACGCAACGCAAGTTTCGGTACGCTTGAGGGCGTACCTTTTAAAACCGCGTTTACACTCCACGAGTAAGGGATGCAAGTGCACAACCCCTATCGTGTAGTATATTCGGGTATCGATCCACAGGGACGGTTAATTGCGAGGTTAGATTCTATCAAACTCAATTAAAAACTAGAAGTGAAAAAGGTTTGGTTTTGTGTTTAAGTTCCTAAAGGGTCAAATCAAACAATTCAAACAATTCAAATAGATGTAATAAAATGCTAGAAGAAATGTAAATTGTGTTTTGATTATGGATAAAAGGCGTTTCTAGGGTTTCAGACTTCATCTCTGATCTGCCTCTAGTGGTACGGCCCGTACCAAGTTGGTACGGCTAGGCCGTACTTCACTTGGTAAGGCAAGGCCGTACCACCCTGGTAAGACCCGTACTGGCTTCCCAGAACAGAACCTACCAGTTCGAGTGAATGCATTTCCTTGCTGGTACCTTGTGCTAAACTCTTTAGAAAGGTTCAATTGACCATACCTAAGGTTCCTAACCCTCAACCGTCGTTTGTTGGATCAAGATCTAGGTTGGAATGCAATTGATTGCCTTTTAGGGATTTCTACACCTCAACTCTCGTGTGTTGGTACAGATCTACCCTAGCTGGTTGATTGGAGGTCTAAGGCACCCTCTAATCTGTCGATTAGAGGAGAATTCAACCTCTCGGCTTCAATTCGAACTATTCTACCCTAAGCATTTGATTTGGATGAGAGATTGAGATGATCACATGACCTTGATAGGTTCGATCTAAACCTAGAGGCACATCATACAACAATCACAGCAAGCAAAGCAAAAGATATCAAAGTAAATCACAATCAATCAAACTAAAGAGTTCATACAAGATACAAGTCAAAGAAAGACAAAACAAATCAAGAATCCATCTCTAAACCTAGAAACTAAAAGAACTACTCACAGCACATAATCAGATCTAAAAATACAATAAGAGGGATAGAGATAGCCATGGATCGAAGGGATCGAGAGGAGGAAGCTAGATCCGTCGAGTTTCGCCTCTTCCTCTTCCTTCCTTCTTGCTTTCAGCTCCTTAGCCTTCTTTCTCTCTCCTACTGAGCTCTCAGATGGATCTGGAATGGAATGGATCTCGAAATTGGAGAGTTCCCCGCTTTAAATAGCCTCTGCCAAAATTTGAATCTGTCAGGCCGCCTTTATGTACGGCCCGTACCAATTTGGTACGGCCTGGCTGTACCAGGCGTGGTGAGACTGTAGATCTTCTCGCTAGCTTTCCAAAAAGTGGTCATACGCTCAAAACGGAGTTACGAGTCAAAAGTTATGACTGTTTTAAGTTCGGTGCTGAAATTTCTGGATCTGACGCAGGTCGCGTGGGGGAAGTCAGAACTCTGCCTGCTTTGCTTGTTTTCGCCTATTTCCTGCAAATCAACCACAAAACTGCAGCAGTACCATATTCTATTGATTTTCAATGTAAACTATGCAATTTAGTGGTCGAAAACATAAGGTCTGGTCTGAAAATAGGTCGAAATAATAGATGAAATATGGACATATCAAATTCCCCCAAGCTTACCCTTTGCTTGTCCTCAAGCAAATTTGTACTTTCAAACCGGGTTTGGATTCTAAATGCAAGCTAAATGCCTAAATGTGAAAATTTACTCGATTGACTCAATTAAGAAACTCAAGAATCTTTTTGTTATGATTTGGACTCACCTTGGTAAATTTTGATTCACCTCACAAATTGATTAACAAAACCTCAAACTCTAAATGTTTCAAAACTTGCAAAGCTGATTACTCGAATTTGTCGATTTATCATTCTTTCACTAAACTGTGCCCTCGTTTGTAGGAGATTTACCCTTTTGGCCCCCCCAAGCTTGAATCAAGCTTAGGTCAGAAAGTTGCGGACTTCGTGTGTTGATATGTGCAAAAATTTTATTTCTTTCATTTCTAATTTGGGAGACGAGCTCAAAGGCGCCCATTCAAGGCTTATTGCCAGTACTCTTATTTTCTCCATCTTTTCATCTCTTTTTTTCTTTTTCTTTTTCTTTTTTTTTTCTTGTTTTCTCTCTATTATTTTTTTATTTGCACATACTATGAATACACACATCCACTAGCGTTCATTCACACCAACGGATATCCCAACCTTTCTTTATTTGAAATCCCTATTTCCAAAATTTAAAGGCACAATTCAGTTTCTAAATTCTATTTCAACATTCAAGTCTCCATTCTCACAAGTCTCAAACCATTTATTCCTAATCAGTTATATTTGGTCAATTATGAGGTTAGTTCTAACTTCCCAAAGTCATCCCAATCACATGAAAATTTTCAAACAGGTCCCAAATCGAAACAATCAAGCAAATTTTTCACCTAACAATGCAAGAGAAAAGTAAAAATGACCTAAGTGCAATCAAAATAAATCCTAAAACACAAAAGTAAATCCTAAGATACAAAAGTCGTCTTCCCCCCCAAGCTTAGCCTGAGCATTGTCCTCAATGCTTCAAGACTGAAAGATAAAGAGATATAGAAGCAAAAGGGAAAGAGAAAACATACCCGCTCAGTCATCGGTGGGAGGTGAATCAGGTGGCACTGGTGGGAGCACCCACTTCTGAGGAACACGAACCGTGCGATCATACTCTTGCATCAGAAAAATCCGCAAGATTCCCATCAAGTTCTTGATCGAGCGCCCGATCGCGCTTTTGTGCGCTTCCAATTTCTCCAAGAGTGTAGCAGTCCGATCGGGTTCAAGATCTGCACTTATGATCACAGGACAACATCTATTTGGGTTTAGAAATTCATACCTGAGGTGAAGAGGCTTGAGCTCAGGAGTCAGCCGCTCTGTCTGGGTCTTGACGCGGGTCGCATCAGGTGGAATGGCATCGCATGTTGACCAATCTGACTCGCTTCCTTTGGTCTCCAGGTCATCAGAACACGGCATGCGGGTCGCATCGGGTGGTGTGCGGGTCGCGTCCATATGCTCTTCAGGTGGAGATGCGGGTCGTGTCTCAATGATGCGGGTCGCGTCAAGTGCGGTCTGGTCTGTTGGCTGGGCTGGTCCTTCGCATTCTGGCTGAGCTGGCAGCTTTTCAGGTTGAGATTGGCGTGAGGTGATGATGTGACTCAACTGCTCCAACAGCTTGTTTTGAGCGGCCAGCTGTGTGGACATGTTTTGCAACTGTTCCCATAGCATCTGGTTCACCTTCCCTTGCTCGTGTATGAACTCGATCTCAGCGGGATCAACGTACGGCTCGGGTGGATCGGGTTGGAATTCGCAATTGTTCGAGTCATCGAATGGTGCAGGGTCGTAGAAATTGCAATTGTTGTTGTTGATATAGCCATCCTGCTCCTGTTCCTCACTCCAATCAGCCAGTGGGCAATACTCATAAGAGTGTCTCCTGTCCCCACACATGGCACAAGGCTGTGGTTTCTGGTTTCTGGCTGCCCTCATGCTCATTCTGATTGAATAACTCTCCATGGCCTCCTCTAGCTCGGCAGCTCTAGCATATAGAGCTGCGATCATGGCCTCCTCTAGCTCGGCAGCTCTAGCATATAGAGCTGTGATCTGATCAGCTTTGGATCGGCCGCCTCCTCCAGCTTGAAAATTGTCGCGGCCAAACCAATGTTGGTCTGTCGTCATGTTGTACATGAGATCCATGGTGTCTCGAGCTCCTCAGATAGTAATCGCCATAGTGTTCCTGAAAAAGAGAAAATAAAATAAATAAAAGAAACAAAATAAAAGAAAATAAAGGATACAAGATAAAGTCTAGATTAACTAAGTAAGGTAAAATCTAACTAGGCAATTGGTTACCGTCCCCGGCAACGGCGCCAAAAACTTGTTCGCGCAGAAACGCAACGCAAGTTTCGGTACGCTTGAGGGCGTACCTTTTAAAACCGCGTTTACACTCCACGAGTAAGGGATGCAAGTGCACAACCCCTATCGTGTAGTATATTCGGGTATCGATCCACAGGGACGGTTAATTGCGAGGTTAGAATCTACCTAACTCGATTAAAAACTAGAAGTGAGAAAGGTTTGGTTTTGTGTTTAAGTTCCTAAAGGGTCAAATCAAACAATTCAAACAATTCAAGTAGATGTAATAAAATGCTAGAAGAAATGTAAATTGTGTTTTGATTATGGATAAAAGGCGTTTCCAGGGTTTCAGACTTCATCTCTGATCTGCCTCTAGTGGTACGGCCCGTACCAAGTTGGTACGGCTAGGCCGTACTTCACTTGGTAAGGCAAGGCCGTACCACCCTGGTAAGACCCGTACTGGCTTCCCAGAACAGAACCTACCAGTTCGAGTGAATGCATTTCCTTGCTGGTACCTTGTGCTAAACTCTTTAGAAAGGTTCAATTGACCATACCTAAGGTTCCTAACCCTCAACCGTCGTTTGTTGGATCAAGATCTAGGTTGGAATGCAATTGATTGCCTTTTAGGGATTTCTACACCTCAACTCTCGTGTGTTGGTACAGATCTACCCTAGCTGGTTGATTGGAGGTCTAAGGCACCCTCTAATCTGTCGATTAGAGGAGAATTCAACCTCTCGGCTTCAATTCGAACTATTCTACCCTAAGCATTTGATTTGGATGAGAGATTGAGATGATCACATGACCTTGATAGGTTCGATCTAAACCTAGAGGCACATCATACAACAATCACAGCAAGCAAAGCAAAAGATATCAAAGTAAATCACAATCAATCAAACTAAAGAGTTCATACAAGATACAAGTCAAAGAAAGACAAAACAAATCAAGAATCCATCTCTAAACCTAGAAACTAAAAGAACTACTCACAGCACATAATCAGATCTAAAAATACAATAAGAGGGATAGAGATAGCCATGGATCGAAGGGATCGAGAGGAGGAAGCTAGATCCGTCGAGTTTCGCCTCTTCCTCTTCCTTCCTTCTTGCTTTCAGCTCCTTAGCCTTCTTTCTCTCTCCTACTGAGCTCTCAGATGGATCTGGAATGGAATGGATCTCGAAATTGGAGAGTTCCCCGCTTTAAATAGCCTCTGCCAAAATTTGAATCTGTCAGGCCGCCTTTATGTACGGCCCGTACCAATTTGGTACGGCCTGGCCGTACCAGGCGTGGTGAGACTGTAGATCTTCTCGCTAGCTTTCCAAAAAGTGGTCATACGCTCAAAACGGAGTTACGAGTCAAAAGTTATGACTGTTTTAAGTTCGGTGCTGAAATTTCTGGATCTGACGCAGGTCGCGTGGGGGAAGTCAGAACTCTGCCTGCTTTGCTTGTTTTCGCCTATTTCTTGCAAATCAACCACAAAACTGCAGCAGTACCATATTCTATTGATTTTCAATGTAAACTATGCAATTTAGTGGTCGAAAACATAAGGTCTGGTCTGAAAATAGGTCGAAATAATAGATGAAATATGGACATATCACCTTGAATAAAAGCACTGACTCGGAAAAAGAATGAAATTGTTTCGATCAAACCTAAGTAATTAGTCTTTCCATTGTTAGAACCATCTCAAAATAAGAAGTTCAATTCACTAATTAGTGGAGTGAATCAAGGTTTATAAAGGGATATTTGAATTACAACCAAATCGATTCTAGAAATTCTTGACTATAGCAAATTCACGTAGGTTTTCACATTTAGACTTTTATCTGCATTTAGATTTAGTTGTCCAGCACTTTTACCCGAGTTTGAAACTTTTTGCTTGAGGACAAGCAAAGGTTCAGCTTGGGGGAATTTGATACCTCGCATATTTAGTCTATTTTAGGCCTGTTTTAGTACCAGATTCGTGCCATAATTCACCAGAATCATGTGCATTTCATTGATATATCTTTAGAATTTGGTACTGCTGAGTGTTTGTTTGTTTTCTGCAGGTTTGGAGCAAAACACACGAGGAAACGGCGATTCAGATGATGAGGTACGACCCTTACCAGGCTTGGTACGGGTCTTACCAGACTTAGCCGATTTTCAGCTCTTCACGCCTGGTACGGCCAGGCCGTACCAATTTGGTACGGGCCGTACATAAAGGCGGCCTGACAGATTCAAATTTTGGCAGAGGCTATTTAAAGCGGGGAACTCTCCAATTTCGACATCCATTCCATTCCAGATCCATTTGAGAGCACAGTAAGAGAGAGAAAGAGAGCTAAGGAGCTGAGAGCAAGAAGGAAGGAAGAGGAAGAGGCGAAACTCGACGGATCTAGCTTCCTCCTCTCGATCCCTTCAATCCATGGCTTTCTCTATCCCTCTTATTGTATTTTTAGATCTGATTATGTGCTGTGAGTAGTTCTTTTAGTTTCTAGGGTTAGAGATTGATTCTTGATTTGTTTTGACTTTCTTTGACTTGTATCTTGTATGAACTCTTTAGTTTGATTGATTGTGATTTACTTTGATATCTTTTGCTTTGCTTGCTGTGATTGTTGTATGATGTGCCTCTAGGTTTAGATCGAACCTATCAAGGTCATGTGATCATCTCAATCTCTCATCCAAATCAAATGCTTAGGGTAGAATAGTTCGAATTGAAGCCGAGAGGTTGAATTCTCCTCTAATCGACAGATTAGAGGGTGCCTTAGACCTCCAATCAACCAGCTAGGGTAGATCTGTACCAACACACGAGAGTTGAGGTGTAGAAATCCCTAAAAGGCAATCAATTGCATTCCAACCTAGATCTTGATCCAACAAACGACGGTTGAGGGTTAGGAACCTTAGGTATGGTCAATTGAACCTTTCTAAAGAGTTTAGCACAAGGTACCAGCAAGGAAATGCATTCACTCGAACTGGTAGGTTCTGTTCTGGGAAGCCAGTACGGGTCTTACCAGGGTGGTACGGCCTTGCCTTACCAAGTGAAGTACGGCCTAGCCGTACCAACTTGGTACGGGCCGTACCACTAGAGGCAGATCAGAGATGAAGTCTGAAACCCTGGAAACGCCTTTTATCCATAATCAAAACACAATTTACATTTCTTCTAGCATTTTATTACATCTTCTTGAATTGTTTGAATTGTTTGATTTGACCCTTTAGGAACTTAAACACAAAACCAAACCTTTTTCACTTCTAGTTTTTGATTGAGTTTGATAGAATCTAACCTCGCAATTAACCGTCCCTGTGGATCGATACCCGAATATACTACACGATAGGGGTTGTGCACTTGCATCCCTTACTCGTGGAGTGTAAACGCGGTTTTAAAAGGTACGCCCTCAAGCGTACCGAAGCTTGCGTTGCGCTTCTGCGCGAACACCTCACTAAAATTCGATTTGTTCCATTTGTTGTTGTAGCTGCCTTGATCTCTCTGTGAATCTTGCGAGGCTATTGCCCTCTCCATCCTCCCAATTTGCGTTGACCTTGGTTTTGAGCATATCATATTTAAACCAACATAGCTCCATTTTAGATATCCGCTTGGGTAGTTGTTGTTGCTTGCATGTCAATAACAGAGGTACATGATCCGATACCGTCATCGGTAGGGCTTGTAAGGTAATGATTGAGAATCTGAAGGATAGTTCAGATGATAAAAAGATCTGATCCAGTTTAGAAAAATAGGATTATGCTGCTTGTTGGTCCAGGTGTAGGTTCTATTTCTCAAAAGTACATCTAATAGCTGAAGATCCGTTATGAGCTTGTTGAATTGCGACATGTTGTTGAAATTTCTCATGGCTCCTGATCTGTCCACAATCCATCTGACGACATTGAAGTCTCCAGCAAGTACCTATGGTGAGTTAACCAAGGTAGCTAAGTACTAGATTTCATTGAAGAAGTGGTCTTTGTTTGACTCCCCTGATGGGCCGTATACATTTGTAATAAGGATCTTTTGACCTGAGGAAATCTGGAGCAGTAACGCGGAGCATGTATGGGTAGTGACCCAAGAGTTTAAAAGTTGTTTCTTGAATACAAAGTAACACAATTTCTTTCAAAATATAAGGCATCCACCCGACAAATTCCGAGCATTCAAAATAACACAATTTCTTTCAAAAAAGAACGGTAAGACACGCGAGACATACATCAATTCATCTCTATTCCATTTTGTTTCTTGAATACAAAGTACATCACATCTCGAATCCTTTGTAAGGTTTCGTCCTACATCAGATTTTTTGTCACTGCATAATCCTTTTGTGTTCCAAAAAAGTAAATTTTTTTTTTCATTGTATACATAAAAAAACAATTTTGCAACTAATACAAAGACTCTAATTAGTCCTTTAAACTAAATCTGAGGGTTGGTCAGCCATGTCCGTTGTGTCAGCCCCTGACTGCCCTACTTCCATGTCCGACGTGTCAGACCCCGAATGCCCTTCTTCTGCCATCTCCGGGGTCTAACTGCATGTAGTAAGTGCCCTCTCCAACCCTTTTCTCTCACAATTTATTGGGATAAGAATTCTAACACAAAACGAACATGTCCTAAATGTTGGAGGAAACTCAAAACACAAAGTAGTTGATTCTTTGTTAGCTTTTTAGTAAATTTTATTTCACCTCAATTCCACATAAGGAAACCAATTTGGGTCCGATGTCCATCGGACTCAAAGTGAGTTCGATGGGTTCGATAACCGTCCGATCAGCTTTAAGATCCGCGCCCGCAACTTTCGCGTTTGCTTTAAAATTCGTGCGCATGAATCTTAAAGTGGATCGGACGGTTCCTAAACCCATCGGACCCAAGCTGTTCTCCCACATAAGATGACAGTTACTATCAAAATACAAACATGTGTCGTTCAGAGTCGAAATACCATACTCTATGACGTCCGGAGCTGGATCCAGATAACATAAGACTATAACGTTCATTTTTTTTTTGTTGTTGTTGTTGGGTGAACTCCATGGTGTCTAAGGCAGACGCCATAGGTTATAGTGTATTGGTTATTTTTACACCCGAAATTTTTTTAGTTACCACAGTAAAAAATAGAAATTAAATGATTACCACCCAGCTCAAGCTATTTTCAATCCTACCACCCACGCAGACTCAGTTCGTGCACCAAATTGGGTTGGTGCGCGGACTGGGTTGGCGCACCAAAATTGGTGCAAAATTAGTGCTCAAAAGGGGGTGAAACGCACCGAAGAGCAGTAAAAATTTCAGAACAATTGGTGCGCCAACCCAGTCCGCGCACCAACTCATTTTGGTGCGCAAACTGAGTCTGCGTGGGTGGTAGAATTGGAAAAAATCTCAACAAGGGTGGTATTCATTTAATTTTGATTTTACGCTGTGGTAACTAAAAAAATTTCGGTTTTTACACATCCTATGGCGTTTTGATATGATTTTCGTAAATTTGTCTCTGGACCCCATAATTTATGATATTTTGCTTATTTTTGGACATAGTATGGTTACTTATTTTTCATTTTTGTAAAAAAAAAAATTATTTCCTATATGAAAAAATCGGTCCGGAATTTCACCGCATTATTCGTTTCTTAGCAGATGTGATTTATAAATATGAATATTTTATTGCAAACGGACCACAACGAGGTTTCACAAAAGTTTAGGGGCCACACCGAACAAAATAAAGCAATATTAGAGTAAATTTGTAAATAATTATGCCTTTAAGACTTTGGAAAGCTCGTCCCTTCTCCCTTCTCCCTTCTTTTCTTCTGCCCCTCTCCCTCCACTTTCTCCTGCAAATTGCAATTGTATCCTCTTCTCTCTCTCTCACGGTGGAGCTTATATTGTGCAAACAAAAACTGAAATGCTCGGCAGTCGGCAGTCAAAAAGCGAAAGAATCATGTAATGCTAGTCAATTGATAACGCTCGCTCATCAAATTAATAGGATAATTCAGTTTCTCTCTCCCGGCCTGAATCAAGACTACTCATCGTAACGGAACAAGACACATATTAAGGATCAATAATGTCTTCTTCAACTGTAAGTACATTACATTGCTCCCATTTTCTCTCGCCGTTTATCTTCTTTTGTCTTCAATTTTACAATCATCTCATAAATGCCGGATCCATACAGTTTGGAAGGCCATGTAATGCTGAGAAACGGTCTGATTTTGACGAATGGGTTGCACTCGTGCGAAAAAGAAATGAGGCTTCCTTTCCCTATCCATTAAAGAAGCATGACCATCCTTCAGTGCACATACACGCCTCCATTTCCTCCTCTCAATTTAGGTCAATTCTCTGTTTCACCTTTCTACGATTGTACCAAAACTTTTGTTAATGAACCAAAATTAAAATGGAAAAGTATGAAAAAAGTGTTTCATAGAAAATTAGAGCAACCGATAAAGAAAAAATTCTAATATTAAGAAATTTAGATATATGCCCATCATAACTTCATCAATTAGATATTTCCCCATCAAAATCTTAAAATTAGTTATTTCCCCATCTAAATTCACTTATATTATTAATATACCCATTTGTTAATTTAATCACTTAAAAATAAAAAATAATATTAATAAACAATAAAAACGACATTTTTACCCCTAGTTCAAAATTCTGACCCTAACCCCTCTCTCTTCTCAGGATTGTTGTTGTTTTTCTCTTCAAAACCTTCAGCTGGTACCACTGGTACAACTCGTACCAGACCTTGCATAAGCACTTCATTTTCTCCAACCTTTCTTTTTTATCTTCTTCCTTCCGAGTTAACTCAGCATTTGAAGACTCACTGACAGTTGTTTCTTTCTCTACATTCTGATGTGAGCCCTATTTGTGCTCTCTCCCATCCAGTTGTATCTTCTCTCCTCCTTGAGATTCCTTTACTGCCTCTCTGTCTCTCCTCCACCTTATTCTCTCTTTGGAAGGGAAGTTTTAGCATCCCCTTCCATATTTGAAACTTGAGTATACAATTGAAGTCCTGATTTCTTCTTCTCTTTTAAATTATACTCCCCTGCTTCATTCTGCTCCTCTACTAGTGATGTTAGACTGTTCCATTTGCTTAGTTTCTCTTAATATAATCTTGTTGGGAAGTATTATTGTTGGATGTGTCAGATTGATTTAGTCTACCATCATTTTGATATGTTAAATTGTCAATGCTTTCTTTTATTTTGACAGCACTTGCTCCTCCGATTCCCACCTTCTGTCTATTTGTTACAGATTAATTTTCTTCTTCTTTTATTTGCTATGATGCCTTGCTTTTCTTTCTTTGGTTAAATGAGCACATTTTCTATTTACTTTCTTTCATTCTGACTCCTGAGTTGGCAATTTCTTTGTAGTTCAAATTTCTTGTCACAGAAACACGACCCTGATTCTGTTAATCCAAAATTTATGACGCTTGCTCTGCTGTTATTGTTTGGTAAGAGTATGTTGTTAAAGAGAGCAGTTGTCTACTTGTTGTCTCTGAAAAAGAAAATATTTTCACCTTGCACGCCCTTTTGAAATGAAAGGAATGTGTGGTGGTCAATTTAATTTGATTTAAGAAAAAGCATCTTGGAAAACTATGCACGTTAATTCATTTCCCCATGAAATGCAGTGTCTACTTAATTATCTAGCCATGCCTAAAGTATATGTATTATAAGATCGGACTATTGAAGGTAAGGAAGAACTGGGTAAGAAGGGAGGTGCACGGGAAGAGGAGAAAGGAAGGAGAAGAGCACATGAAGGGTAAAACTGTCATTTTATATTTTAATAATTAATTTTAACTATAATTTTAAATGATTAAAGTAAGAAATGGGTATATTAATAAAATATGTGAGTTTAGATGGGGAAATAACTAATTTTAAATTTTGACGGTGAAATATCTAATTTACAATGTTATGATGGGCATATATCTAAATTTCTCTATAATATTTTATTAAGTTAATTGAGATGAGAGGTGAGAAAAGTGAAGGAACTTAATGTAACAAGGTAAACAGTCATTCAAGATTCTGATGAGTCAGATCAAGAGATTAGCTTGTCAGGGAGACTCTGAGGTATGGTGATGTTAAGTTAAAGTTGACATGTGCAGTACTGGTAGCATTAAAGTAGATTTCTGAAACTAATGACCTGGCGATACTGTACCGACATTAGTCAAAGCTGAAAATAGTAGGCATTTAAGAAATTTGAAATACTTCAGGTGATTTTTACAGTGTAGGGGTACAGGAATCCATTGAAGGTGGAAGAAGCAACTCAGTAACTGCACAACCTTGCGAGAATCAAGAGAAAAGCTTATGGGACAGGCTGGGAAAGGCATCTATGTTGGATATAGAATCACAAAACATTGATTGGAGCTCTCTATCGTCACTACACCATATAAAACATACAACTAGCAATGCCGATCAATCTGAGGATGAATCTAACAAAGCTCTAGAGGTATGAGAACCAAAAAGAAGAAGAATAAAACAGATATAATATGTACTGATGATGGTATACTGATATGGAAGTAGAGAAATCTAATCATCACCATTTGCTTCCGTAATGAAAGTACCTCCTTATTCTTAAACCATTTCATGAAAATCTCAAAGTACCTCCTTATTCTTGAACCCTTTCAGAAATCTTAAAGAAATTTTTAATTCTCCACTGTAATCATTCCTAGTGACAGAGAGATGTTCAATTTTCCATTACTTTACTGACTTTTCCTTTTGAGGGTTGTGGTCTGCAAATGTCGGCGATAGTTAGTGAACCAGCTTTCATCTCATGTCTTTGCCAAAAGAGCATCTTTACAATTACAAATATTTCTTTGGTTTGTAGAAACCTATACAACTATGCCATAATGTGTTAACTTTAGCTGCTTAACAGACAAGTTTAAATGTCACCCGGTATGAGCTATATTCAACCTAAAATAAACACCAACAAACTTAACATGAATTTTTTGTTTAGAACGTAATGGAGAAAATAGAAAATATTGCTGCTATTCCACTAGCCAAATCAGCTGCATATATATGTACCCTTTTTTTCTCGTGTTCATAGCATGATAATTTATCATATGATAATATTTGGAACTGAATTAGATTTAAGGCTATTACCATATTTTGGAAATTTGTAAATCCACTACATTTTGTAGTTGCATAAACTTTTCATTTTTCAAAGATGTAAATTCAACCATGTACGAAGACCATGATGAATGCCTTGCACTTTGCGTACTTCAGGTGACAGTGAATTCTGGTGGGGTTGTTTTTATTGCTATATTTGACACCTCGAAAAGTGAAAATATCACAAAAGAGGGTGCGGTTGTGATCAAAATTGCCTCTTCCCGGATGGCAACACAATCAGAAAGACTAGGATATGAATTTGCGAGATGGCTAGGTGTCAGAACACCTCAAGTATGTATTTTATTACTATCAGTATTCACATTCTCATGTTTCTAACTTTTAAATCACTTAATTGCAAACATGATCAAATTCTAACAAGTTTTGTTTCATCCCGTGAAAACTGGAACATCATGTCATTGTTATGAAATTACTTGGTGCCAATATGTGAGGGGGATTTTATGTGAATACCACCTGGCTGTAAAATAACTGAGGACATATTTGATCCATATAGCCTTGCAAGGTACTTTCATTGAGAAAAGTATAGCCTAGCAAGGTATTATTAATTGTTTCCTTCAATGTATTGTTTTGAGCAACACAAACAGGGAGGGTTATGGAAAAATCTCTCTGATGTTGTGTGTAATTGTGCTCCTTGCCAAAGAATATTTGAGTTTTAGAGGGTATATTATGATTTTCTTGATTACTAAATGCAATTTAAAAACCTGTGATATTTAGCAGAAATCTTTTGCCTTTTCTTTTGGGATCAGAAACTAACGAGCACTGGTTCCATCAGTATAAAATAGCACCATATTAACTCGTCTCTTCACATTATCTTAGGCTAGAGTTGTTCACAACTCAACTTGCGAATGGCAGCTTATTAAGGATGCAGCTGAAAATGCCCGTCTTCTGGCACTTGCAGCTCGTGATGATGTTGGTGAGGTGGCGTGTACGGAATTGTTGGAAGCTCTAGAGCTTAGCCGCTGTCTTTTTCTCATGAAGTATAAGCCTCCTTCTCTCTCTCTCTCTCTCTCTCTCTCTCTCTTTGAAAACTTAACAGTGGCTGTCAAGTACTGCATTAAATATAAGCTCTCTCTCTCTCTCTTCTTTTTGAAAATTTGCCAGTGGCTACTGCATTGTTAAAAAAGTTAAATTGTACACCAAATGACATTATCCAAAGAATACATCGATTTAGTATACTATGCTGTGCCTCATCCATCCCTCCCTCTCTCTCTCAGTATGTGTTTCTGCGTGTGCCGTGGGTGTGTGTGTCATACCAGCCTGGCCAATACTTGATGTGCACAGTTGAAAATTGGCGTTAGTGCCATACCAGATGCAAATAATTTCCAACAACTAGAATGATTCATATGAATGAAGCAATCCCAAATACACCCCACAGGCCCACACAAATTAGCACCAGTAAGGTGTCATACCATTATTCGGCACCAGCAAGGCGAAAGCATTTCTTTTTCCATTTCTTGCTTTTTTTCCTTTAAAATTCTACTTCTTAATTATTAATGCTGATAGTAAACTCTTACAGTTACATACACGGGTTACCACTAGTAGAAGACCCGGTACCATTCAACTCAAGAGAATCAGCTGACAATACTGCAAATGCCCTAGGAAAGGTCTTAATGCTAGACCTTATACTAAGAAATGAAGATCGTCTCAGGTGTCGGCATCTTGGATGGCGTGGCAACTATGCCAATCTCATTGTATCAGATGCTGCCACCTCAGCAAACATGGATTTGTTGGATGAGTCCTACACTAAAAGGTCCAAACCTGATACCAAGCCAACTAACAACACCTTGGAGAGAAGGGCTACCTCGGTAGATGGAAGGATAGTTTCTGATGATTGCGAGGCTAGTAGGTTTAAAATGGTAACAAGAGAGTCAGAGGAGTGTGGTAAAAGTAAACTTCATGAATTTGATGTTGTTGCCATTGATTCTGGCGTACCACGTAGGCCTCCAGTAGGTAAAAGGATCAAAGACCAAGAGAGCTACCCCAAGTTGGTTGAGTTAATTTTGAATGATTTTAAATTTTCATCTAATCTCTTGTATGATTTGTCACTTGGGAAGTTAGGGTTCCCAGGTCCCGAGGAACAATCTGACCCAGTAACACTGTCTGAACCCAGTAACCAATTCCTCTCTGAGGCTGACATGGTGGCGGTGATTAATGCTTTTCGAGGCGGGTTCAAAGGTGCAGTAAGGGACCTTGAAGGATTTCACATTTTCCTCCTGACATTATGCCAAAAGTTGGATGGGCTTTTTCGTAATTTCATTTCAATCATGAATAAAGGAAATGCTGGCGAGTCAGATAGGGACGAGTCATTGGATTCACCAAGAAATGATGCGACTGAAGTGAATGATGGTTCTTTTGAGAGCAGAGGTAATTTGAGGCGGTTCTCACGGTCTGGATCTAGGGAAAATTTTGATATATTGAACTCCCCTATGTGTAGAGAGAGTGGGAGTGGAAGGGGGTTTAAGGGAAATGGAGAGTACACTCGGTGCAATAGTAATCTTCGGCTCACGATTAGAATTCGTGATTTCAACAAATACGCCAAGGTTGATACATCCTTCATAAGTTATCAATTTCTTTTCATTGGATTTTGCATTTCTTTTAACAGTTGCTTAAGTTTCTGGTTCCACTAAAAGGATCTTCCTCCCCGTACCATATGGTCTTCTGTTACTGGTTCTTTAATGGTGCTTACTACAGGTGGCAAACAAGTAGGCTACATCAAAACTCGGTTTGGTCAGTTTCAGATCCAGGGTCATTTAAGGCTCCCTTCAGTTCGATTTCATCATTTTTAGTTTCAGTGGCTTCTGGTGTTAAGTCACCATTGTTTAGATTGGTTCTAGTTTGGGCTTTGGATCTGTCAGGTTTTGGACTCAGGTCAATTTGAGTCTAGAGAAACAAAGTTTAATTTGGAATTGCAATTTGTTCTTACTTTCGGATCAAGTGTCATGTAATTTTGTTTTTGGTAGCCTGTTTCAGCATTCAGGTTGTCTGGTTTGGTTTTAGTCTATCAGGTATAGGCCCTCCAGTTTTGGCTTGCAATTGTTTGGGTTGGGATGGGTATGACCAGATTTAACTGTGCTTGATTGGATTATGGAATTGTTCCGAGTGTGTGAGGGCTGGTTGGTGAATTTCGGGTTTGAGGATAATCCAGCGGGTTTTGGGATGGTAAAACTTTGCTTTTAAATTTTTTATAATAATTTCTTTTTTGTAATTGCTTGTCCACAAATAGGTGGATGCAGAGTTGAACAAGGAGATGGAACAATGGTATGAGATGCTTAGGAATGACGTGGTGAAGCTGTGTCAGGATAATGATTTCAATACTGGGTTTTTTGAGTGTACTGAGAGTGCCAGTGCCATCGATGCTTACGAATTAAAGGTAATCTGCTGGAAAGGATGGGCATGTTATGAATTACCCTTTTCTGAACAAAGTGAGATGACATACCTTACACTGTAAGATCATTTACAAAATTCTCTGTTGGCCTGGGCTTAGTAATGGGCGCGATTTTTTTTTTTCATTTTCATGGATAACCTTATCTTTTATCCTCAATAACTTAAAAGTTAATATAAAATATCTAAAGAACTGCAAGCTTAGCACTGATAGCGATGGGCCTCACTTCTTTAGGGAGAGACATGCTCAATTCCCATAAACTTGTTTCCTTAATGGAAGTGGTGGCCCTTTAAGACCACTTCGTTTCAAAAGAAACAGATGTTAATCATCCAGAATGTCCTAATTGCCAATTGGCTTAAATCCTTCAGAATCTTGAATTTTCATTTAATTCATTCCCTTTCTTTTACAAATTTTGTATACTTTTTACCATTTGTTTCAACCGGAAGATAGTCATTTTCAACTCCAATTATAAATAATAAGAAGGTACAAAATATCTGAAGAAATTGAAATGCTCTAGACTCCAAATTGCTAAAAATTATGAATGTAAAAAACACACTGTTTTCCACACAAAAAGATAGAAGGAAATATGGGATGTATATTGAAAGAGGGAAATTTTTACAGGCCTCAAAAGGGTATTTCTTAGAACTTTTTGGAGAGGTTGGGAATCCCAAAGTTGCTAGGAGAGGGACAAAATTTATCATAGTAACTTCCTCTGATCCACTGTTAGGTGAATTAGGCAATATTTACTCCCAACTTTTATCCTTAAGCTTTGAGCCAGTGTAAAACCCATATGTGCCTAAAAGGGAGCTGCAGTTTAATTTTGTTTTTGCCTCCAGTTTTCTGAATTTTATTCTGATTTAACTTGAATTGGTTGGTCCTTATTTTAATCTGATTTAAGTTGCATGTGCTTCTAATATATTCAATTTTTGTATAAATAGAGCCAAGTAGGGTCTTATAATACCAAGCCAACTAAGTTTTGTCACCATCAAACCTGGCCAAATTTTCTTTGTTTAAAGTCCCAAAAACACATTTTGTCTCAACTGATCAATATTCTACCATTTTAGACTCTAATGAGATCGATATAAACCAGTTTGACCTCTAATTGCAAATTCAGGTAAGGCTAGAGCACATATTGGAGAGAATAGCCCTAATCTCTGAGGCTGCTAACACAGAGAGACCATCTCAAGTCACAGATTTTCTATACATAGGTGGGGCCCTTGCAGCCAAGTCTATGTATACACTTCAACAAATTGGCATTACACATGTGTTGTGTCTATGCTCAAATGAGATAGGTCAAGCTGAGTTCCAAAACCCTTCTCTCTTCAGCTATAAGAACTTCTCTGTGAGTATCCCTTTATAACTTTTCCAAATACTTTTGCCTTCAAATCTGGCAATCCAATACTTGCAGGGCCTAGTGTACCAGGCTGGTACCATATGGTCAAGTTACTGGTGTGATCTTTCTCTGGTCTTGTGGGGGTAAATTATATCAGGAGGATTTGTAGGGTTACACTTCAAATCTTACTGAGAATTGATGTTTCAGCATAGGAAATATGTTTTCACTCCACTAAATATATGATCTTGGGATATGTAACATAGTAATTTTATATGCCTGAATCTAACTGTTGAATTTGTAATTTGGACTTTCAGGTTTATATTATGCATGGACCTCATGATTATTATTTTCTAACACCTATCTTGTACACTGGCTTTGTAACTATATTTCAGGTAATAGATAATGATGATGAAAATATAAGTGATTTATTTGATGAAGCATGTGATTTCATAGACAATGTCCGTTACAATGGTGGAAAAGTTTTGGTGCATTGTTTTGAAGGGAGGAGCAGAAGTGCTACGATTGTGCTTGCATACCTTATGGTATACAAGTGAGCCTCTTAACATCACTACTTTTTACTTATATCAGTTCTTCCAGTTGTACCATTATCACCTTCCATTTGATAAGTCCGATTTGATCTATTAATGCTTCTGCAATTGTTTTTTCTTTCTTTTTTCTTTTGGCTTCTGATTGGTCATTCAGTATGAAATATGACAAACCTGGACTGCCAGTATCTGGAAATGTCACGTTACCACTAACAAATCATCTTTGTTTTCTCTATTTTCTAATGAGAAAATTCATATTGTGATTCTCAAAATTTTCTAAAATAACCAAATTGGTCCTTGAACTGAAAAACAAAAAAACTAAATTAGTCCCTTGACTTTTTAAAAGAAACTTTGGTTGTTCCTTCATCAAACTTTTTGATAATGTGGAATAATTTATTTGACATGCGGACTTTGGACTGCCACTTGGATACAAACCAAGTGCAAACAAAAGTTAAATCAAAGTGCCTTTTCAAACTAACTCAATATTGTTGTAAGTTCTGACATGCTCATTATAATTTCAACGTTGTTTATTTCCACAGTATAAATTAATTGCCACAGCAGTGAATAATTATTTTACTTTCTTTAGCAACATTATAGAGTAAAATCATAGGTGAAGCTCTCATTATAATTATTCATATATGATAGATAAAGCTCCATAAGCATCTAGAGCAAATATATTCACTGTTAATCAAAATTATCCATTGTTAGCACTTGGTTGTTGTCCAAGTGGCAGACCAAAGTTTATGTGTCAATTGAACTAATCTATATTATAGCAAAAAGTTTAATGAAAGGACTAACTTCATCTCTTTTGAAAAGTAAATGTACTAATTTGATTCTTTTTTATAAGTTCAAGGACCTAGTTGATGCACTTGGTTCTTTTGAAGAAATTTAAGGATAAAAAATTGAAATTCCATTTTCTAGTCTTGTTGCTTCATTTTCTTTCTGTGTTGGAAAGGAGAAAGTCTGAAATTTGTATATAGATTGAATAATTAAGCCCATTAATTGCTCAACATGGAGAGAAAAAATTGTCGACTTCTTTTCTATCAATAAAATCATGCATAATTACAACATTGGCTTATCTTTGTTTATTTTTCTTTGTTCCTGTATTTTTTTAATGTAGGAAACAAACACTTTTGGAAGCATGGGCAAAACTAAAGAAGGTACACCGGAGGGCCCACCCAAATGATGGCTTTGGCAAGATTTTAGTATCCCTCGACAAACGCCTCTATGGGAAGGTCTCGATGGAGTGGCAGCAGAAGAAGCCGATGATCCGGGTTTGCCCCATTTGTGGCAAAAATGCGGGGCTTAGCAGTAGTTCCCTGAAACTTCACTTGCAGAAGTCACACAAGAGGATTTCCTCCGGAAGTGTGGATAGCGCCATTACAGTGGAGATACAAAGAGCATTCAACGCACTAAAAATTAACCGTGGAGGGAGCATTAGTCCTAAACAGATGCATTCACGCTTGCCGTCTCTGAATGAAGATTTTTCCTATATATGTAACCAATTTGGAGACATCTAATGATTCTTTTGTTTGGATACAATTTTCATCAAGATTATTCAGTTTTCCAAATCAAGTGTGGTCAATTGACCTCTATCCAAGGCAGGGTTCTGCTTCCTGTAAAGCAACATTAATTTTAGGTTTCCTCCTTGCTGTATTTGTGTGCAGGATTTACCAACATTGTGTGATGCCCATGAGGTTTTTTGTTTTTTACTACAGCAAAGATAGAGAAGTTTTGTAAAATTACCCATTTTGAGTACTTGTATATCCTTGACTTGGAGATACGGTAAGCCGAATTTGATTCAATATATCGTGAAAACATTTTGCTTTAAATTATCGTGAATAAAAAAAATTTGATTCAATATATCTTTATGAAGCTTATTTGGAAAGAATACCAAATTTATTGAAATAAAACTGAACCACCAAATATATTGAAATAAAACTTAACAACCAATTATTATACATAATTGTCAAGACAAAATAGCTTGTCTATATAATTCTTCCTTGCCTTCAGCCGCTGCATATTTCAAGCTAGCTCCTGTGCTATTCGTCTTCTCTGTTGACACTAACACCTCGCTGGCATTTAAGTACCAAGGCTGGAGATGCATACAAGTAGTAGAAGGCAACAACACGGATCCCCAATCATTTAAACCCACTTGCATCTCCTGCACTCTCTGGCGGACCAATAACCCTGCTAGGTCTTCCCTTCGTATCTCTGAAAGTGTACGCACCAAGGCCATGCACATTAGGATAATGACGGCCGCATCCTCTTGTGGTGAGAACTCCATTGCTAGCAGTTTGAAATTTATTAATGCCATGGCTTTTCCTTCTTGTTTGTATGAAGATGGTCGATATAGCGTGAAAAAATAGTCACCGTCTTCATCTTTTGGACTGTTTTGTGAGATATGGTTTTGATTTGGTTGGTACTGAAGTTGCCTTCCTTCAAGTAAACTTGCCTGTCAGGACATAAGAAATGCTTTAGAATATCCTTGGAATATACATGTCTGAAAGTTTCAATCAAGGCCTATATGAATTATTTTCACTTGAAGTGTATAACAAAATTAATAATATATGAATGAAATGCTGTAATTACTAACAATACCGTTTCTTTTGAAGTTTCATTTTCTAAGCATATTTGAAGTTCATTTTCCCACATAATAGTAAGGCAATCTCCAGTTGACAATGACCAAATAACCTTTTTGTCATTGGGATGGCTTCTTTGAGGTGTTGCAGTACCAATAACTTTCTCTGAACAAAATTAAAACAAACAAGCACTAACCAGCCATATGGAATTGGAAAATAAACAAGAGATCTTAAATTGTACATTTTTGCCATTAGTTTAGCTTAAAATTTAAACAATCATAATCTATAAATAGAAACTTCCATTCACACCAAAATTTACATCAGTATATAGATTGTCAGTGCAACAAAAAAATATTATATGCTACCGTGCTAGTGACAGCTGGTAGTATAATCATCAGGAGTCCATACTGAATTAGATTTGTTATTGTAGCAAAGTGTCAGTAGTTTTTTTTTTTCATTATTATTTATAGATGTATAATTTTGACTTTTTTTTTGGTAATTGGATAAATAATTCAACACTTACCAGGTGCGTAACCCATAGAGCTTCCTCCAATGTAAGTCCAGTTACCTTCACGCAACTCTATGATTCTCTCTTCCCATTTCACAGGATTTGGAGTTTCTGCACCTCTCCTCCATATCCCTTTACCTACTCTACACACGAAGTGGCACAAGCATTGTCTCATAACTTCATCAAGTTCACAATAGTCAGGTTGGGCACTGACAGGACTCAACCATACCAGTATGTATAAAGTTGGTACTGGTAACAACATAGTATAGTTATGGCGCAGGTCATCAAATACGATGATCCTTGGACTAGGTATGATAATCAAAGAGTCGAGATGCCATTTCAATTAAATAAAAACAATAAAAACTACGATTAGTAAAGATGATAAATTTATAGGAAGAACAACAAAAATAACAGGAACAATGCATAATCTTTTACATACCTGGTACGAACCACGAAACATTCTCTACCAGCATGGTTGAGTACTGTCCTGGTAAGCCACCGACCCTCCTGAGGCCGAAATGCTCTCTCTCTCAGTACAACATCACAAACCATGGCTCCACCGTCATCAGTAACTCTGTCTGGCACGCACTTCAGCAGGTATGGTGCCTGTACTGGAGGTGTTGCCGATACCATTCCCTGCATCGATCCTACACTTTTCACCATAATAAGATTTGTTGCACGTGCCAACTCATGCCACGTAAAGTTGGCAGCATCAATCAATTTAGTTTGTCTGATAAAGCTACAGCCTGTTGTGCTATACCGGGATTCTATCGACACCCCTTTAGTACCGAATTCACAAAAAAGGTGCCAAGTTTTTTGCCATTTTCCAAAAGATCTCAAGTTCAATATGCTCTTGTCAAGTTTGAGAGATCTATGACATCTTAAGATTCTAAGTCTCAGAAAGTGCTGCTCAGTATTCTCTCTGGTCTGTATTTCTCCCCTGAGGAATACACACACCTGTTGTTAGAAAGAAATGTATAAGAAACCAGATCCATGGCTATAAATAGACAAATATTTAAGGTATTATTCAAAATAGGCATAGGAGCTCCAGTGTTGCCTCAGTTCCAAAACTCCTGGAGACAGATTCTATTATTTTGGATAGGCAGAGTCAGAAGAGGGATGAAAGGTTTCTCATTTTGGAAAGTCTTTAATCTGTGATATTTACAGGGTAAGTGTGAAATTTGCAAAAGCCCATTACCAAAATATACTGATATTTATTATTTAATAATAAGAAAGCAACGCAGAACAGACAAACGTAGAGAGCTCAGTTTAAAGGAATCTGAAATGATTGAACCAAATCTTGTAAGAGAACTTAGATCAAAATGTTAATAGAAGCCAGGCATGAAATATGTCATGTATTTGTTTTGCTTTTACCATGAAGATGAGAAGAGGTCAACCACTTAACCTTCTTTGCTCATTATACCTTTTAAGCCTCTAACTCATACTTCATTCAGAACTTCTATTGCATATGTAATAGATAATTATTTTCTTTTCCTAGGCTCCAGACTTCTACTAACATTAATTAAAATAATGAATAAAAGGGCTCTTATTGATGACAACAAATAATAAAGAATGCAAGAAATATTTTAGCAACTGCTCAACAGATACATGGTTCATGCATTTAATGCTAGAACAAGTGTGCTTCTTAAGTTTTAAAATATTTGTGGCCAACCTTGTTGTTACCATTGATGCTAGAACAAGTGTGCCTCTTTAAATTTTAAAATATCCGTGGCCAACCTGATTGTTACCTCTTTAAAAGTCAACACCCACTAATAATTCATTTCTAAGACAACAGAGTACAGTATTATTTATCCAAATTAGAAGCTAATTTATCACTAACAAACATGGGATCCATCTCTGTAAGAGATCTTTACATTTTATATCAGTTGCTATTTTCCAGAAATAAAAGATATATATGCATCATTTATGTTGATAAACAGAATCAAAGTTTGAAAAATGTGATAGTTTGACTAGAGATACATACATACTAATGAATAAAAAAATTGGACAAACTTTGAAAAGTACCAACATTTAAATATTTTGATATCTGTCCACTCTGTTGCTCGATTAAGCATCTAATTTTTCTCTGTTGTCGTACCAACGCTTTACCATAAAAGCAAATAAAACATGTGAGGCATCATATTCATAGATATATATTTTGTTCATAATTAAAAAAAGTGGCATACCTCCATTAGAAATCTCGCATGTAGCCCCTTGTAGACCCGGTTCACGTCCTCCATGGGTGCAATTAATTCCCAATTAAAAATTTTACGAGAAATTGCAGCCATCGGATCTATCACCATTCCCGCTCTTTCATATGGTTCATTATACACCTCCCATAACCTATTCGTCTCCTCTACCTCCTCAGCTGTCGCAGATGCAGCGAAAAACCCTGCAATCTTCTGTGTAACTTCTCCTATTTCTTTGGTGTCCTTTGCATAGCCTACTGGAAAACTCTGGGTAGATTTTTGTTAAAATTACATTGTACAAGTTTGCAATACATTTCACGAGATTATTTTAAATAAGATTGATTGTGCCTAGTGGATGCAAGAGCAACTTCAGATTCATTTTTTGGGGTCTAAAACTGTTTTCTCGATAATTAACCAAAGGGATAATAATGATCCAGTTCTATTAATGCTACATGTTATTAAGGGCTACAGGCACTGTGAAAATAAAATATTTCAATTCTTAAATTAGTAACTGTAAATGTATTGTATACTCACTTGGTGGGTGAGCCAGATAAAGTGAATATCTGCAGTTGGCACCAAGCGTAGTGAACAATCCCCTTCTTTACCACATTGCTTCAGTAACTGGAGGAAATCCAAGTAGCGACTCTTTGCCGCTACAAGGTACACAGTCTCTGGCAAAAAGGCATCAGAGAATAATCCACTAAGGGATCTGCACTTTTCTACCATGTTACATATGTCAGAGCTACCCCTCTCAACATCTGCCTTGCTGGAACAGGAAGATTCTAGATCAAATGGTTCAGCAGGGTATTTCAATTCCCAAATTTCACGGCATCGTTCAGTGGCACATTCTGCATTCTCTTCATCAAAAATTGCTGGACTATCGATCAATTTGCCAAATCTAGAGTTGCAATAATTCAAGTAGTGAACCTAAAGAAATAAAAAGTTGGAGAAGCAAGAATTAGTAAAAGGAGCATCAATTTTGGTTTAAAGCATACATGATTGTGGAGTTTAGCAAGTTTAAAATTTGAGATTTAGAGAAATACATACATGATTGAGGCAGTGGCAGTGCCAAACCCAGTGCACATCCAAAGGTGGGAGAACCATCTCGTTTAATGGGAGCTCTGCTGCCATCGGCATCCATAGCTCTTCATACCTTCAATTTTTGCATACTAAGCCCTTATAATTTACTCTTATAGTTTATGTCTTCGTATGAAACATTAATTGAAAAACTTTTTTCACCTATCAAATATCTAGTACGTACCTAAAATACCTAAGGAAAATTAGTAATTTCTAATTGTGGAGTAAGTATAGCATTTTATGAATGTATTTCTGTTCATGAATATTAGTTTAGAACTTCAGATAGACAATTGCCAAAAGTTGTTAAGGTAGATTATATGGTTACCGGGGAGAATATGAGAATATATAAATATATATATATATTTTTTCGTTTAAAATATATCCCATAAGTTTTCTTATTTGACATTTTCCTAGCTAGAACTTGCAGTTGAAATAAAAGGCACACAATTAATCCAGTAATACATATTAACAAATGAATTCCTCTTCTTTTCGTGTCATTTTATTTTTTAGAATGCTATAATTAATTGACGAAAAGAGAATTAAGGCAGATAATCCGAACCGTCGGATGGATCTCCCGAGAAGAGACGGGTCTTCTTGATCAGAAATGGAAGTGGCGGAGCAGAGGCTGAGGAAGGATAAGTGGCATCGACCGGCGGTAACCAGATCTACACTGGTGCGGATCCCGCTACAGGGTCCACCGCCACCGGTACTGCTCCTCTCGCTGCGCGCTGGGGCTGAGGAGGAGAAGGATGATGAGATCACCGGGGTGTTGATATCGTCACGCCGCATCTCCTTTGTCGCGCTGTCAGACGCAGTGCGGTTGGTAGTGTCGAAATAGAGAGAGAGAGAGAGAGAGTGTGTACTGATTGATTGAATGATTGATCATTGATGGGACTTGCGCAAGCGTGCTCAACTATTGGGAGGTGGGACCAGAACACTTTATATTGTCGGAGAGTATAGCAGACCAATTTTTTGTATAGCGAACGAGCCGACATTTTTATTAATATCCAAAGTTTAATACAAATTATTAATTATGTCCAGAACTCGATTCAATATTGAAAAATACCCAAGCCAGCCAGAAAATGGCCGGCTTAGGTACCAAAGTAAACCGGCCATTTTCTGGCCGGCTTACTCCATTTTTTTTTTTTTTTTTTAGAGACACTATGAAGATCAAAATATTGAAATCTAACTCTGAAAATTTGAAAATTTTGTTTAAATTATTTGTTATATTACTTCTTTTGATGTATAATTAGCATATTTATACTAAAATACGATAGATTAATTGAAATTATGTTAAAAACACTAAATTATGTTAAATTACGTTAAATTACATTAAATTACGCTAAAATACGGTAAATTACGCTAAATTACATATGAATAGGGATGATATATCTTCACTGAAAAAGCAAAAAACGACGACGAAATTTCAAACGGTCATAAAATGGCACTCGAGTGTCCGATTTTAGCAAATGACCACTTTTCGAAAAGCTTGCGAAAATGCGCATGCGTCCGTGCCACGATGTCGGATTCCGAAATTCAGAATCGATAAAAAACAAAGGAAAGACCCTCAAAACTTGAGTTGAAGTTTCCGATTAAGATTTTCATTTCTATTATTCAATCCAAGTAGCTCAGTAAATTAGTTACATAATGAAATTGTAGAATACCAATTTTTACTATTTTTGGAATTTTTTTACTATTTTTTATGATTCATGAAAGATGAGCAAAATCAGTCTACTATAGCGTAATTTTGTGTAGTTTAGCGTAATTTACCGTATTTCAACATAATTAGCGAAGTTATTGTAATTTAACGTAATTTAGTATAATTGAACATAATTTATTGTAATATAGTGTAATTCAACATAATTTCAAGTAATCTAGCGTATTTTAGTATAAATATGCTAATTATACATCAAAAGAAGTAGATGAGGGATCAAGTTACAACAAAGTTACAACAACCATTTTTTTCATTTTCAAAGTCCAAATCGTCGATCCAAACCGTTCAACATGATTATCTAATAAAATGTGCTTGCAGATCAAATTTTACATTTTTTTGAATTTTTTTACTATTTATTAAGATGGGTACAAAATTCAATGGTCTGAATATAACTATTTTTTGTAAAATACTTAATAAATAGTAAACAAATTCAAAAAAATGTAAAATTTGATCTGGAAGCACAGTTTATTGTGGAGATCATGTTGAACGGTTTGGATCGACGATTTGGACTTTGAAAATGAAAAAAATGATTGTTGTAACTTTGTTGTAACTTGATTCCTCCTCAAAGAAGTAATATAACAAATAATTTAAACAAAAATTTCAAATTTTTAGAGTTAGATTTCAATATTTTGATCTTCATAGTGTCTCTAAAAAAAAATGGAGTAAGCCGGCCAGAAAATGGCCGGTTTACTCTGGTACCTAAGCCGGCCATTTTCTGGCCGGCTTGGGTATTTTTCGATATTGGGTCGAGTTCTGGGCATAATTAATAATTTGTATTAAACTTTGGATATTAATAAAAATGTCGGGCGAACGAGTTGTATCTATTTTTTATCAAATTAACTGTTATTTGCAAAATTAATTTTTTTTATTTTTTTTCTTCAATTATTAATATTTATATATGCATCTATATCATGTAAAATAAGACTTCAATACTGTAAAACTCGCAGATGTAAACTATAAAACTAACAGATGCAAACTATAAGACTTCAATACTGTAAAATTGAAACCTAAAACGATAAAACTAACATGTACAAACTATAAAACTTCAATACTCTAAAATTCGCAGATGTAAACTATAAAACTAACATGCAAACTATAAGACTTCAATACTGTAAAATTAGCATCTGAAACTATAAACTAATATATACAAACTATACAACTTCAACAGCACGTTCAACAACATACAAACTACAAGACTACAATACTGTAAAATAACATTCAACAACCAAATACATCTGTTCAACAACCAAATACATTTGTTCCACACAAACATACAAACAATGTAATTACTTCATAACCCTCTGGTGAACATTATTTAGATGAGTGAGAAGCTTTATCGCTAGATAACACGTTCTTTCGAAATATCATCCTGCAAAAAAATAAAAAAACAAGGTTATAAATTGGAGTTACCTTGCTGAGAGAATAATATTACAAATTAGAATTATCATAAACTTCAATAACGTAAAACTCGCAGATGTAAACTATAAAACTAACATGCAAACTATAAGACTTCAATACTGCAAAATTAACACCTGAAACTATAAAACTAACATATACAAACTATAAAACTTCAATACTGTAAAACTCGCAGATATAAAATGTAAAACTAACATGCAAACTATAAGACTTCAATACTGTAAAAAAATTAACACCTGAAATTATAAAACTAACATATACAAACTATAAAACTTCAATACTGTAAAACTAGTTCAAGAATCCTGTAAAACAAGTTCAAGAATCATGTAAAAAAAATGCAAGAATCCTGTAAAATAATTGCAAGAATCCTGTAAAACTAGTTCAAGAATCATGTAAAACAATTGCATCAGCTGAAATACTAACTGAACAAGTTGCATGAATCAATCTAGATATGTAAAATAAAGAACTGAAAATTATTGCATATATCATGTAAACTATTGCATAGATCATGTAAAACTATTAGATAGATCCTGTAAAATTATTAGATAGATCCTGTAAAACTATTGCATAGATACTGTAACCCTAACCGATCCAGACTGTGAACATAACAAATCGACACTTTAAAACCTAAACAGATCAAGTGAAACAAATAAAAATATGTTCAAATTTCGCCATTTCAGCATGAAACTGATCAAATCCATACTATAATACTACGACATGGATACTATAAAACTAGCTAATCAACACTGTAAAACCTGACAAATCAAATGAAAAAAATCAAATGACGATAAAATTGAGCCATTTCACTAAGAAATTTTAAAATTATTACACTAAAGCCTTTCAATGCATTGTAAATAAGTACTAAAAAGAAAAATAAGAACGAAACCTTACGAATTTCGCCTCCCAGTGTCATCAGATGCCTCGCCACTTGTTTGACTGAGAACTTTGGGTGAAACACTTTTTGCCTGAAAATGGATGTAAAACTCTTTATAGAATCCTGTAAATTGCAATATGAAATACTGGAAAATCAATCTGACATGAAGTTGCTGAGAATATCCTAATAAGGAATTGTTTAAAATTTTCAAATTTGTTCATTATATACTTGGAGATTTAAATATTTTGTAAGCGAAATCTTTTTGCAAAGAACTTGAACATCTCCATGTATTAGCCGATACATGAACTTCCACCTCCGATCAGTACTCAATGGCTTGAGCACAAGCTTCGCCTCGTAATCGTTTACTTCATAATTAAAGAATTGTAAAAGGAGTAGTAACTAGTAACAAAATAACATAGATAGCTTCCTTGCTGGAACAATTTCATCACAAATTAAAGAACCTTCGTTTCACACACACACACACACACTGACACACACCACCACCACCGATAGAGAGAGTGAGAGAGAGAGACCTCGAGGTTGATGCCGACACGGAGGCCCTCGAGCTCTCATCTCTCTCCTCTATATCGCCTCTCTCAGATCGTCTCCTCCTATCTCCTTTATATCTCCTCCAGATTGCCACAAGATGAATACTATAAAACCACAAGATGCATATTGTAAAACCACAAGATGAATACTGTAAAACAACCCGGTTATGCTCCTGATCGCCTCTCTCTCATCTCTCTCCTCTAGATCACTCCTCCATATCGTCTCTTTCTATCTTCGTGGTCAGGGCAGTGGCTGGGCCGACAGTTGTTGCGAATTCCAACGGTTGCGAGGAAGAAGAGCACGATCTCCTTACCGCTCCTCAGACGGTGCTGCATCGACGCCTAGCTGACCTTCCCGACCAGGATCACCTTGAAAAGTCCTGGATCCATTCCTCCTTCGAGCTCGCGCGGCTCGAAAGTGCGCACATGACGCGAGGAAGAGATAGAGAAGAGGCGGAGGGACGAAGATGGGAGGCGGACACAGCCGGAGAGGAGGGAGTTCGCCATCTGGGAAGGGTTTTGATTTTGTGTGAGTGCGAGAGAAAAAGAGATATGAGGAAAGGAGAGAGAACATGGGAAATAGAGAAAGTTATTTATAAGACAGTTAAGAAGCCTTATCCAAACATTTGGTAAAAAATTGGGTACTAAAACCTTTTCTCTTTTTTTAATTGAGAAAAGGTTTTGGTACTCAACCTTCTTTATCTATTTTTAGCCACACTTATCTAAAGAGGTTTAAATTGTTGGTCCCCACTAATTAACGGTATTTAACGATCGCCGGTCCCCACTAATTAATGGCCACGTCTTTTAAAATCTTCCTTCTGCGGATATTTTCTTTTTTTGAATATCCTTTTTTGAATCCCGATCTTCTTCTTTTCATCTTACGCAATTTTGTGGCTATATTCCATTTTTCTTCGCCTTTCCTTTTTCAGTTTGCGATTCCTTCCGATTCAGGAAGCTTCAGTCGTGTCTCCGATAATCCAAGGTTCAGGCGTGCCTCCGATAATCCAAAGTTCAATCGAAGCGATAATCCAAGGTTTAGGCATGTCTCCGATAAGATTAAATAGCTCTTCAACATGATCTAGAACAATAAGATAAATTCCAAGAGTGTTGAGTAGTTAAACCTAAAATGAAAGAAGAGCCTCTCACCGCATCTCCTTTGCTCAAACAAGCTTGAGCGATCCACTCACCCTGCTTCAAATCGGGCGTGAGAGAACCGAGAGCGAATTCTCTCTCTCATGCTCAGACCATCTCCTGCTTACCCGACTCCTTCAGCGACATCAGTGAGTCAGAATCCTAGAAGGCGATGAGATACTATCAGGGTCAATTCTTAGCCAGATTCAGCGAGCTTGCACTATACTCGGTGATCAGAGTCAAAATAATGATGAATTACGTAGGATTTTGGCTTAGGTTTTGCATATTATCTCGCATTTATGTTTAATTAATTAGAGAAAAAGGCTACTGTCACCCTTCTTTATGTTTTATTACAGAAAACAGGTTTTGGGACTATTTTACACCAAATGGAGCAAGAATCGGGTCAATCAGATAAGCGACGCTCATCGACTAAGTCTTTGTTACAGTTCATATTGCCTAATACGGACCAGGAGATGGCGCAATACGCATTAAATCCTTCAGCGACATGGTCTCAATACAGACCGTATCAGCCAATACGGTCCGTAACCAAGGCGCCTCTTGGGGAATAACTGCCGACAGCTGTATCCAGATCATGTTTCTTGGCTTCCACTCAACTCCAGACGTCCTTCACTCCTATATAAACACCCTAGACAGAATAGTTTAGTATCTTTGTAATTTATGTTAGATTTGATTAAGTGAGAAAGAGAGAAGTGATTGTAACCATGCCGTTTCGCAGCTAAGTTCATTTCTTAGGGGCTAGGCAGTAAACCTTGTTACTCTTGATGCTTTGATATATATATTTTCTATTGATTATGATTTCTTGTTGTTTAATCGAAATATTTTTGTGATTTATTATTCCTTCATCTAAATTCGATGATCTAGTTTAATCTATTAGGGTAGTGACAGTACTTTAATGGTAAGAGAAACTATGTTGCACGAGTTAGCCTCGTTGGGATTTAATAGATTTATGTGAAGAAAACCTTAGCGGGGAAACCATAAATCAGAACAACAAAATACGAACCAAGTTCTATCATTTGCGTAAGATAAATCGCAGTGATCTGTGTAGTAACTTGTGTATTTAAGAGATCAATCATTTGCGTAAGATAACTCGCAGTGTCCTATGTAGAATCTCGATGAAAAATCTGTCATTCTTGCGTAAGATAACTCGCAGTGACCTATGTGGTGTCTTTCATAAAACAACAACAGAAAATCAAACCCGACATGAGTATATTATCAAAGTGGATTGAGTAGCAATGGTGTGCCGAAACCCTAGGAATTCTCATCTCTATCTTTATTTTAATTATTTTTAATTGTTTCTAAATTTACATTGATCACAACTTCAACTCTCAATTTTCAGATTTCGTCTAGCCTTTCGAAAGATTGTGATTTGATCGCTCAAGACTCTGAACCAATATTCCCTTTGGATCGACCTCGAATATACTACTCGATAGGATTGTGCGCTTGCAGTCCGAACCGATAGCATTTCCAAGTTTATAAATTTTAAAAGAAACATCGCTCTCTTTTGAGTGATCACTCGGCGACTATGGTGGGGATGCCTCCTCCCTCTTGAATTGAATCGATCTCTATTTCTAAAATTGTGAGGAAATCGTGAGGAAGGAACTCTCCTAATCTAGCCTGCTCCGAGCAGATTTCCACAGTCGATACTGATTTGTCTTGTTTGGAGTCCGATTTGGTCCTAATCTCGTCAGATGAGTGCAACGTGTCATCATCAAATCACATGGTCTCGTGGTCTGAGAACAACCTTTGGTATGCGATGCTAGTATAAATTAACTGATTGATGCTTGGAATTCCTAAAATCTATTCTCTACCAATAAGATAATTCATTTATTCCCTTTATTTATTTGGCATGGCATAGTTCAGATTCGATCGGATTTCTATGGATCTGTTTCAATTTAGCGAGCAAAAGGAATTGTGGATGTCCAAAGTAGTTTGCTAAATAGAGTAGAACTAGGGTGTGATGTGCTCACCAAGCCTTTTGGTGAGCACACCTCCAAAAACCGCATTTTCAAAGTTCAAATAGTCGATTCGAACCTTCCAACGTGTTCTTCATATTAAAATGTGCTTGGAGACCAAATTTTACATTTTTTGGAAATTTTTTACTATTTTTTCAGAATTTTTCAAAATCAGTGTTTTTTGAATTTTTTTTTTATTTAATGAAAAGCTGTGATTTTGAAAAATTCTGAAAAAATAGTAAAAAATTTCCAAAAAATGTAAAATTTGGTCTCCAAGCACATTTTAATATGAAGAACACGTTGGAAGGTTCGAATCGACTATTTGAACTTTGAAAATGCGGTTTTTGGAGGTGTGCTCACCAAAAAGCTTGGTGAGCACATCACACCCTAGTTCTACTCTGCTAAATATGCATATAATATTAGTTCTTCATATTTGTTCACTACATAGTGTAAATCAGGATTTAGTTAAGCTCAGTTAATGATTTCAGTGCAATTATAAGCACAATATACAACGGCACCAAAATAAGCAAAGTTGCATGCATTTAAACCTAATAAGATGATGTTGTTGCTTTCTATGTTTTCTATACTTTCTATGCTTGGACTCTTTATGTTTTCTGGACTCTTTATGTTGTTGCTAAATAAGCACAGATCGCAACGACCGTACCAGAGGTTTGGGAGGTGACGCGCTCATGGAGGATCTGAGAATGGCGCTACCAGGGTCCGATCCCAAATCCTGATCAGAGAAATCGAAAGTGAAAATCGATTGGGGTTTGTTTGTATCATTTCAATTCTTAATGGATTTTAGTACACTCCATTGACAATTATCACGGCCATAAGGCACGATCCTGAATTGTACCTCAAGAACAGTTTCAAGAGGCATAACTATCGAAATTACATAAAAATTGGAGCAAATATTCTTTAGATCCAAGTTTCAACAGTCATGCATATTTGTTCGGTGAAATGCCTCAGTGAAACATCATAGGCATTTGTAAATATACAATATTTTACATGATCTACTTAACAGTTATATATGATACAATAGTTATTTTACATGTTTTATGCAATAGTTTTCATTCTATTTATTTTACATATCATGGATTGATTTTGCAGGCTTGGAGTACCACTGGCACACCATCAGCTGGCTTAAAGAATTTTTTTTTTGGAGGACTTGTGAGTGTTTGTTTTAAAAAAAAATTATTCAACCTTTTACATGATTGTTCAACTAGTTTTTTAGGATTTTGCCAATGATTTACAGGATTAGGACTTGAAATGCATTAAACTATTACATGATCTACTTAACAGTTTTATAAGATATATTAGTTATTTTACAGGTTTCATTCAAAAGTTTTTCAGGTTTCATTCAATAGTTTTTCAGGTTTCATGCAATAGTTTAATAGGATATATTAGTTATTTTGCAGGTTTTATACAATAGTTTTATAGGATATATCAGTTATTTTATAGCTTTCATGCAATAGTTTTTCAGGTTTCATGCAAAAGTTTTATATGATGCATCAGTTATTTTACAGGTTTTCTGCAATAGATTTATATGATGTATCAGTTATTTTACAGATTTAATGTATCAGTTATTTTACAGGTTTTATGCAATAGTTGTTCAACTAGTTTTTCAGGATTTTTTCAATGATTTATGGGATTATGACTTGAAATTTTTATTAATTATTAATATCAATTTTTCTTTCAGCTAAACCAGAATTTGAAATGCATTAAACTATTACATGATCTACTTAAAGTTTTATAGGATATGTTAGTTATTTTACAGGTTTTATGTAATAGTTTTATATGATGTATCAGTTATTTTACAGGTTTCATTCAATAGTTTTTCAGGTTTCATGCAATAGTTTTATAAGATATTTCAGTTATTTTACAGGTTTCATGCAATAATTTTATAGGATATGTCAATTATTTTACAGGTTTTATGCAATAGTTTTATAGGATGTATCAGTTATTTTATAGGTTCCATTCAATAGTTTTTCAGGTTTCATGCAATAGTTTTATAGGATATTTCAATTATTTTACAGGTTTCATGTAATAATCTTATAGGATGTGTCAGTTATTTTACAGGTTTCATGCAATAGTTTTATGCAATAGTTGTTCAACTAGTTTTTCAAAATTTTGCCAATGATTTACAGGATGAGGACTTGAAGTTTTTATTAATTGTTGATATCATTTTTCTTTCAGCTAAACCAGGTTGGAAAGATGTTGGTATTATTGAAGAGGTGTACCCAAAGCAGGGAGAAGGATCAATGGACTGTGCAATTTTTATTTTGCGTTTTGTCTACAATCTGATCATCGAGATGTCTCTAACTTTCACACATGCAATTTTTTTAACTTGATAGTTTATGATGTAATTCTTATTTGTAATTTTATTCTCTTAGCAAGGTAACTCCAATTTATAATCTTGTTTATTTTTTTTTTACAGGATGATATTTCGAAGGAACAAGTTGTTCTAGTGATGAGGCTTCTCACTCATCCAAATAACGTTTACCAGAGGGTTATAAAGTAATTATTTTGTTTGTATGTTGAATAGTATGCTTGTGTGGAACATATGTATTTGTATGTTGAATAGTATGCTACTGTTGAACAATGTGATTGTGACTAGTGATATTTTATGCTTGTGAACAGTTATTTTTTTTAACAATGTGTTTTATATTATTGATGTTTTATAGTTTGCATCTGTTAGTTTTACAGTTTACATTTGCGAATTTTACAGTATTGAAGTTTTATAGTTTGTATATGTTAGTTTTATAGTTTCAGGTGTCAATTTTACAGTATTGAACTCTTATATATTGCATCTGTTAGTTTTATAGTTTACATCTGCGAGTTTTATAGTATTGAAGTCTTATTTTACATGATTGTTGTTTGTCTTCTTTGTTTGCTTTCCCTTTTTAAAGTTTTAGGTTAATAAAGTGTGAAGGCTACATGATATTCAAGTTTATTTCATAATAAACTAAGCATGTTCTAGCCTAATGATCAAATAAAAAAAATAAAAGTGCATATAACTCTCTCTTTTCCTTTTCTGTTTTTTCTTTAAAATTGTATATGAAAAGAAAATTAATAAATATTTTAGTCCTTCTTTTCTTTTGGAGCTTCCTACTAATCTGATATAAAAAAAAAATATATATGTAAGATGTAAAAAAAAAGAAGATTGAAGCCTTGGTCTCCTTTTCTTTTTTCTCTCTTTTTGATTAAACCTTTTAATTCTTTTCTAAAATGATTGATTAATTGAGATATAGGAGTTGAGCCAGTGTTGGTCTCCTTTTATATTAAAATTATGTTAATCATTTTATGAAAGGAATTAATGGGAATAAAAGTGACATAAAAAAAATCACACAAGAGGTGTTGAAGTTGAGCTAGTGTGTCTCCTTCATCACTCTCTCAATATAAAGATCCCAAGGACCTATTTGCATAAAATGATTAATTTGATCAATAATTGATGCATGTATCAATGTGCAGAAATTTTGATAAAATTAGGACCTATATGTAAATAGTGAGAGAAGGAGGGCTAAATTGCAAATAGACATCAGCTATGCTGAAATTTGTCATTTGTACATTTAAACCTATGATTTCTCAATGATTTGTCTAATAATCAACTAAAAGATCACTTAAACATGATTTCAAGCAAAATAGGGTCCTTTCTGCATATTTCCAATTTCTGACAAATTTGATGTTTAAACATATTGAGTTCATGAACTTTGGAGCTTTGATTTCCCTTTCTTCTTTCATTAGTACCAGTTCAGCAGCTACAAGACTATTTAAAATCGGTTGAACCCCTAACCAGTCAGTATACCAACTGGTTTTCATCTCTAACTAGCCCCTGGTACAGTACCCACAGTGAGCTCAGCAATATAGAACATCACAAGTACCACTGGTACATGAGAGGTACTCAAGATCACCAAAATGACCCCTGTCAGACCTCAATAGGTCGCTTCACACCAATACCCAGACCTCGATAGGTCGCCTCACACCAATACCCGGACCTCAATAGGTCGCCTCATCCATACCGAGATCTCAATAGGTCGCTTTCGATACCGAGACCTCAATAGGTCATTCATACCCATACCGAGACCTCAATAGGTCGCCTCATTCCGATACCGAGACCTCAATAGGTCATTCATACCCAGATCTCAATAGATCGCTTCATACATACCCAGACCTCAATAGGTCGCCTCATTCCGATACCGAGACCTCAATAGGTCATTCATACCCAGATCTCAATAGATCACCTCATACATACCCAGACCTCAATAGGTCGCCTCATTCCGATACCTAGACCTCAATAGGTCATTCATACCCTGATCTCAATAGATCACCCCATACATACCCAGACCTCAATAGGTCGCCTCATTCCGATACCTAGACCTCAATAGGTCGCCTTATTCACATACCAGGCCTTGATAGGTCACCTTCATTCATACCCAGATCTCAATAGATCGCTTCACCCCCACACGAGACCTCAATAGGTCATTCATACCCAGATCTTAATAGATCGCTTCATCCTCATACCAGATCTTAATAGGTCACCCATACCCAGATCTTAACCTTCACACTTTATTAACCTAAAACTTTAAAAAGGGAAAGCAAATAAAGAAGACAAACAACAAATCAAGGCAGCAAAGAAGAAAAAAAAAAAAGAAAGAAAAAGGAAGATTTCGGTTTTGAATTGAACTTTCTTATTTCATCATGAATATATACATAGCATCATCTCTCAAGGCTTACATGATTTTTTGCCTTTAATTACCTATCTTCTTTTCTGCTACAGAGAGGGAGGAAGAACAAACTTCAAGCTATTTGAATTATCTAAATTCTTTGTAGAAGAAAGATTATATTTTTTTTGCTTCTATCTCTCTATTGCTCTCTGTTGTAGTATAATTTCGGCTCTGTATTGTGTCTCCCTGTATTGAGGTGCTGCTAGGCTTTATATAGCCGTGAATTAGGGCAGCAGGATCAATGTAGTGGCTTCATCCTGGGCGTTGCTTGCATCTAACGGCTGTGGCTTGAAGCATAGAGGAGGCAAACGGCATCTAAGCTGCTGCTGGTAAAATGAACAGTATAGATCGGCTAAAAATCCAAATCAAAGAACAAACATCACGATTAAATAAAGTACTTCAAAATACATAAAATGGACACAAATTTCATATCTTTCTGATTTTATTTCAATTTAATATGAATTTTTGAAGTTCAGACCTAAATACAAGCAAAAATACCCTTCATATTCCAGTTGCACGGATTTTAAAGCGATATGAGCCTTTTGATTCCAGCGCCAAAACAAAGCTTAAATGGAAACACAGATCTTGAAGCTCGAAGCACACATCTCAAAGCCCAATACAAATCTCAAAATCCAGATAATCAATAAAATCATTAAATCAAAAATCTTTTGCACATAAGCCCCTCTGACAAATTGTAATCACAGCGAAGCCCTTGTAAATTTACAAATAGGTCCCTGCCAGCCTAAAACTCTCTCAAACAAGCCCTTAAAGGCCCAATTTTCACATAAAACCTTGTCTAAAATCCAAATCACAAATCCCATTTCTTCCATATTTACAAATAGGTCCCTGGAAAGAATCAAGCTTTACAAATAAGCCCTTTTCAGTCCTTTTGGCCATAACTTCTTCATTTCAAATCCAAATCAACTCAAACCACCTCCAAATGAACCCAAACTAAATCCTCCATATCTCTAAACAAAATTGAACATGTCCAGCCATCAGCCAAGTTTTGAAATGACCAAAATACCCTTTCTCCAAATTTAAACGATCTTATTTATTAACAAAAATGTGAATAAATATGTTATGAGTCAGATATAAATAAACAATGTATATACACTTCTCAAATATCCAAATTCCTATTTTAAAATATAATAAACATTGCTTTAATATGAAATCACACATACACACATATCCAAACCAAGAAAACCAAATCAAAACCAAGGTCAATACATGAGTCCCCTTTTTAGCCCCGTTTAAGGGCACAATCTTGACAAAGCCCGTTTTGTGCTTGAGGCTTTCTTTTGTGAGCTTTACATCTCTCCACTCTCTTTTATTGTGGTGGGATATTTAGTGTGTATGTGTATTTGTTTAGGGGTGGTACCTTACTCACTCCTCTCGTGCCTTCTTGAATAGCCTATATGGCATCAATCCTTAGGCGAGGGTATTGCGGGAAATGCGAATACCATTGTTTTTGAAAACTTTGTTTTAAAAGAGACTTTGTGCCTTCAAAATTGAAATAGTCTAAATGACCGCTTTCTTTATTCTTTTGATTTTATTTGAGACATCATCACTAGGCACCCCATTGTTTAAGGGACAATGAAGAAACCCTGCGTATCCTTTCTTCAAGACCGGGAGGAGAGGCAAAACCGGTGATAGTTGTTTTAGAGGGCACAACACCAAAGCCCACTCTTGTTCAAAGTACAAGAAGTAAAACTTGCTTATCCCTTTATCACTGGATGGATAAGCGTACCAGTATCAATTGTTTATGGCACAAGTTGACAAAGCCATTTTGTGTACTTTGAGTATTGGTCTTGGTATGAGCCTGTCATATTTGTAGAGTTTTGGGTTTATTAATGGGTTTTTATTCCTTTTTGGATTTTTTTGGTTTTATGGATCTTTATTGTGGATTTTTGGAAGATTTATTTGTGGGTCTTTATTTGGAGATATATTTTTGAGTTTGTTTATCTGAGTTTTAGGACTTCAGTTATGGGTCCATTTTATGGAAAGGGAAAGATACATATTTTTGTGGTTTTATACTCGAGTTTAAGGACTTCAGTACATGGGTCCATGGTGAGGTTTTAATGAGGAGCTGGGTTTTGACGAGCACTGTCAGAGAGGTGTAGCTCGCCAGAGTTTATTTTCCTTTGCACATAATCTTTAAAGACCCAACAATCTTCTATGACATGACCCGACATTCTATGGTAAGGACAATAGTTTGGGCCATCAGGGTTCGCGGTTTGATCAGGACGCTTGATCGCAGGTAGCTCAAGTCCGCCCTCAAGGATTTGCTTGAAGATTTTTGCCACCTTCTCCTTTTTGAAAGAGTAAGGCTTACTTTTCTGCTCTGCCAGTGTTAAAGGGAGGCGGGCATCAGAGTTGCCCCCTGCGTATGGTCTGGCATGAGGCTGAGTTTGGTTGACTGTGGTGAATTTTTCTCCTTCTTCTTCATCGGAGGTGTCGGTATTGAAGACTCATTTTGCCTTTTGAGTGTAGGCCGCTTTAGATTCCACCTTTTTGGGGAAATCTTTTCTTTGAGACCCGGACGCCGACGATCTTGGCATCGATTTCTCAAGCTTAGAGACCAAGGAGATTAGTTGCTGGTAAGATGTGATATTAGCGCATTCCAAATGCGGCGACATCCATCCTTCAATGTTTCTTGTAACAAGTTGAATCGCTTCCTTTTGTGAGATTTGGCGGTCTAGCTTGATGCTGAGACTTCTCCATCGGATGATATAATCCAAAATGGATTCTCTTTCATTTGGTCGGGTATTTGCTAAGTCTGCTATTGTGATTTTATCATGTATCACCGCAAACTTTGTCCAAAAGGCGTCTGCCATTTCTTCCCATGTTTTTATACTATCATTCTCCAGGGACGTATACCATTCGAAGGCTGGGCCTGTAAGACTTAATGGGAATTGTCTTAATAGGAGGGCATCGTTGCTTCCTGTGTTTACACATGCAACCCTAAAACGGTTTAAGTGCTCTTCGGGGTTCATTCCCCGGACTCCATCTCCTGAAAACAACACAAACTTGGGTACTGTGTAGTTATTAGGAAACGGAATATTGTCGTAGGCGTCGGGATATGGTCTTCCAGTCCTTTTATATGAGGACGTATTGACACCTGCGCTAGCCATTTGTAGTTCTTGGTGCACGAGGGCTTTGACATCTTCCTTACTCATTTGATTGTAATTTGAACTCCTCCCATCACTTCCGATAGCGGCAGAGGTTCTTGCAGGACTTGGAGGCCTTTTGCGACCCTCTTCTATGACTTTAGGATCTGGACCATCGTCTCTAGAGAAATCCTTTATTGGTCTAGCGGGATTGCTGATATAGCCATGATCTATTAAGAATAGGCGCATACCCCTATTTAATTCTTCGACTTCATTTTGTCTTTTTCGGAGCAATTCAATCTCCTGATCGTGAACTTCGTACTGCCGTTGCAACTGGGTTTGGTAGTCGATATATTCACTAGAGGGAGTTTTAGGGCCACCTGGTGGGTGTGATTCAGAACCTTCACCAGTTTCTACCGCGGCTCTTTTATGTTTGTAAACAAAATTGAACATGTCCAGCCATCAGCCAAGTTTTGAAATGACCAAAATACCCTTTCTCCAAATTTAAACGATCTTATTTATTAACAAAAATGTGAATAAATATGTTATGAGTCAGATATAAATAAACAATGTATATACACTTCTCAAATATCCAAATTCCTATTATAAAATATAATAAACATTGCTTTAATATGAAATCACACATACACACATATCCAAACCAAGAAAACCAAATCAAAACCAAGGTCAATACATGAGTCCCCTTTTTAGCCCCATTATTCAATTCACTTAAATAGGCCCCAAATCCCGGAATGAACGAGGTGTTCAGTATGGCTTGGAAGGGTCATCTGATGTAATTAACAGCGGGGGCTTGCGCCCGCTGGGAGTTAAACGTCCCCACAATCAATAAACTCTCTCGACAGACTAATTATGAACAGTAGGTCTGTCGAGGGTGAACCAGAAGGAATAGCAGAAAGAAAACGAATGTTTCAAGTTCGATGTTCTTTAACCAATAGAGAGCATTGAACCATGAGACATTTAAATACACATGCACACATCTTCCATAACAGCTGTGCAACTTTCTGCGCCCTACAATGATATAGATGCATATATAAATATTAATAACTAAAGAAAAAAATAATGAAATTTTTTTAAAAAAATTTAAAATTTTAATTTCGAAAAAAAAAATTAATTTTGATGCAAAAAAATTAATTTTGCATAATTTTAGGTGTTATTTGGAAATAACTGCAAGTTTGAGAAGTGGTTTGGTTTTGAAATCTTCTAGAAGCTGTCACTCTGAAAGTACAGCAAGTGGTCCCGCAGGAAGTACAGGTAGTTTGGCAAGTTATGGAAGTTGCAAACAGTTAGCAACAAACTTGGGATCACTTGCAAGAGTCGCTAGTTGTTAGAATTTTGAATTACGTATTATATATGATTTGTCATTGAAGATACAGTATTGAGTATAAAGTTTTACAGTATTCGCGCAAGTCAAATGACAGTTGGTTTGGATAAAAACTGGGTACAACTCTCTTGGTACAATTAGTCGCTTCCTTTTTTATTAATAGAAAAATAAAATAGAAAATATCGATAATATGGAATGATTCTGATCAAATTTGAATGAGATTTAGCATGCATTTTCTGGACTTTATTCTTTGTAACGTTCTTGTTTTTTTTCTCCTATTGCGTTAGTTAGGGCTTAATTGATATGAGTGGACGTTATAAACCATAACGGTTTTTTTAGATTTCAAATTTCATCATAATTGTTTTGTCGATATTTTTTATTTTATTTTTTTATTAATAAAAAAATCAACATAGCAGAGGTCACGTTGATGAGGCTTTTGTACAGTTCTCGGTTATCTTTTGACATGGCATTGGGTTATTGGCCCGGCGACATGTAAATTTAGTTATTACACATCTTTTCTTCTAAGAAAAGAAGGTGAAGATAGATTGATATAATGCGAAATTCGATATCAGTATATAATCAAAAACTCACTCAATAGCTTTGATGCTGTTCTTCAATGTGAAGCTTTGATGCTGCTCTTCCATGAAGAAACAACGCATATTAAAACCACTCGAATCAAGATCTTCGATGCTGCTACTCGATTGTCGAAATTAGAACCACTGAGATCAAAATAGATCGTAAAGAGAAACAAAATTTGAAAAGAGAAACAAATTGATTCAGAAAAGGAAAAACGAGAAGAGGAAATATTTAAATTTCAAAAAATGGAAAGCGGTAAAAATAGAAGTTTTAAATAGGAAACGCGTCGGCGGAGACAGTTGAAAACAGGAAAGTGGGGACCGTTGCCGTTAGTGACAGTTGAAAACGCGTCAGCGGAGCTGTAAACATGGAATGTTTTATAGGCGGGGATTTTACGGGAACAGAACGAAGAAGGAGGATAGTACCTTTTCTCTTAAAGTTAAGAATTAATTCAGTTGATTTCTGAAATGAACTAACTCATTACTCCATAAAGCAGATGATTTTATTACAAAATCATGAGAATACTCTATATAAGAGCAAAGCTAGAGTGTGATGTGCTCACCAAGAGAGATTGGTGAGTACAACTTCAAAAGTATATCGGATCGGCTTCAAACGATGAATCTAAACTATTGAAATCCATGTACTTCATGAGTGATGCATGTACATGCAAAATTTTGAAAGTTTTGAATTTATTTGTTACAAGATCACACGGTCAAAGAAATACTTTTAACTTTAGTTAGTTGCAGCAATTATTCACAGTTCACCGTCTCATAAAGATGCGCGCTATTTTTAACTTTAGTTAGTTGCAGCAATTATTGTTCACCGTCTCATATATTTTTTCCGATCTCATGCTTCTTGTACTGTCTTGTGTCTTTTTTTCTGGCACAAAGGACTGAATGAATCATGGACCGTAAATTTTCATTAAATTAAGGAGCGGAAGATCACGGTGGAGTTGGACTATTCTGTATGTTTTTTTTTTTTTTTTTTCTAATATTTCATTTACGAAAGTGAAAAAAAAAAGACAAAAATTGAAAAGTAATCCAGTACGTAGGAGTTTTTTTTTTTTTTAAACGAAAACTTAGCATACCATTCTGAATCTCGCTTTTGGTTCTCAAACAGTATTTATTGGATTATTAATGTTTTTGTTAATTATGACACTAACCGACCTTAGCTCAGTTGGTAGAGCGGAGGACTGTAGTTGTAACAGATATCCTTAGGTCGCTGGTTCGAATCCGGCAGGTCGGACATAATTTTGTTAATTTTTCAAAAGATGTCTGCTTTTGTTTTTGTTATGGTGAAACCGACTGGTGGACAGTTTGAACTTAAAAGTGCCTATTTACTCGCCTACTGGCTTCACTCAAAAAAAGAAAAAAAAGTGCCTATTTAATCCTCATTAAGCAGCATCCAACAAGTAATCGGGTGATCACCAAATAGGCTTGCTAATTTTTTACAAAAATAAAATGACGTTTAATTTTTAAAGTTCAACATTTATTTTTATTTTTTTGGTTCTTACATGACCCGTAGGCCTACATCATTTCTTCTAATTCAAACACTGATTTACTAGAACCTTTTTGTCCCACCATATAATCTTCTCTGTTTTGCTAGCCTATGTGCTATCTCCAGTTGTGGATGATCCCTGTTGCAATGTACCACCTTGACTTTCCTTTGCGGCGTTGCCTGTGAAATCATTATAGGATGTAAATGGGTCGGATATTGTATTTGAAAATTAGATACGAAAATAGATACGGATATCCAATTCTAAATATCAGTGCGAGATACGGATATAATTTTAAATTTTAATTATCCATATATGTATAATAGATATACATCAAGAGTGCGAGATACGGATATAATTTTAAATTTTAATTATCCGTATCTGTATAATAGATATATATCATGAGGAGGGATTCAATTACATTATCTTTTGTTACACATCTTGACATCAATTAGTGACCACACATCTGATGTTTAATCGACGGCCAGATCTCATTCTTAAATAAAAAAATTTGTGTTGTCTCTCCCTCTCTGCTATCTGTTAACTGGACGGTCCAGTAACTGGAAAACACCTTAAACCTCGACCCCACTCTCTCGAAAAAAATTTAAAAACTATTACTGAATCTTTAAAATTTATGAAACCAACATGATTACAAATTCTTTTACAAAAACCATCTCTACCGAAAATGGGGCTTGGTATGAAAATTTAAAACCGGATACGGGGCTCGGTATCAAATTTGAACACATTTGAATCCACTTCCCTCTCATCATGGCCACATAAAATCAAATAAATGAAAACCCGGATATAGGGCTTAGTTTTGTGGAATTAGAAACCGGGTATGGGACTCGGTTTGGTAAGAAATGAAAACCGGACTCCAATTTCAGTTTCCCACTTTAATTATATTTTATTGTTGTTTTGGTCCCCATCTCTCTCACAACACTGGAAGGGAGAAGATGAATATATATATATATAGAAAACCGGCCATGGTATTCGGTTTCTCAAAATGAATTTGTCAAAAAATATATATATATAACTAAAACCGGCTATAGCATTCGGTTTCTCAAAATGAAACCGGCCATGACATTCGGTTTCTTGAAATGGGTCAGGGGTGTGTAACAATTATGCGGCATTTCAAACCGAGCACCGTATCCGGTTTTAAATTTTCATACCGAGCTTCATTTCCGGTGGAGATGGTTTGGATTTATGTAAAAAATTTGTAATCATGTTGTTTCCGTAAAATTTTGAAGATTCCAGTGATGGTTTTTAAAAAAATTTCCACTCTCTCTCGCGTTCTCTCCTCTCTCACCCAGACCTAAATCTAAATCGCCACTTCTCTCGTCGCTCCTTCCCGATCCTCTTCTTCTCCAGCAACATCCTCTCTCCTCTCTCTCGCGTGCTACCTTAGACCAGTCGCCGATCAGCGACCCCTTGCTCTCAGACCAGTTGCCCAGACCTGAAATTTGTAAGCGCTCTCTCCTTTACCTTGTTCTCTCTAATTTTAGTAAAAATTTCGTAGCAAACAACTTCTAACCTGTGCAAAGAAAATTTGGTTTGTTTTGGAGGCCGGGTCATGCTTAAGCATGGTTTGTTCTTCTCTCTGATTTATTCCCTTTTGATGATAGGAAACATAAAACTGGAAATTGAGTGAAATGTTAGTCAAATTCCTCTTTGATGAAATAATATTCAATACAATAGACTTATATTTACATAAATGTGGAGGACATAGCTATCAAATCTTTAGAGAACAAAACACTAGTAACAACTTATTCATTTGTACATTGTTAATAAACTAAGTATTAAGTCATTTCATTTCAGTTTTTTTATATTTGACTTAAGCAGCTAATTTTCGATTGAATAGGTGAAACTTGCTAATGTGATACTTTTATTGGTTTTGTTAGGATTAGATTTTTGTAGGACTCAAATCTAATAAAAAAGTAACATCTCAATTATAGAGATGCACAATGGCTATATAGTTAGTTTAATTTTGATGAACATACAGTGGCTATATAGTTTAATTTTGTTTTTGTTAAGAGCTTTAAGATTCATTAATGAAACAAAAGGTATTTACAAGGGCAGTACATCACAATATTTACAAGGAAAAGAACAGCAGTTTAATGCTGCTATTTGTCTATGCTATATGTAATCTTGTACTTGAATTCTAAACTGAGCCTGGTGTTAGTAATCTGAATGTCGGATTCGTTCTTTTCATTTATTCAGTTGATTTAGCATGTTTTTTTTATAGATTGATGTGAATGAAAAAAAAAATACTCAACAAGGAAAATATATTGATTGATGTAAATTTAGGGGCAAAATTGTCATTAATTTGAGGAACTGACCTAGCTATATCAGCAAATTAGGTTAATGATTAAGTGTTATCTACAGCTAGATGCTATTATAAATAATTAAATACTGATGATTTTTTAATTTTAGGTTAGCTTTTCCAAAATAATCTTTGTGTAATGCCTATTTAGTAATACGAGTTCGGGGTGCTTGTTATAACATTCTTGAGGTAAAATTAAGGGGAGTGCTATTCTAAGGGCACAAATTAAAATATTGAGAGCTAAGAAAAAACTTTCTCAATAAGTACCTATTTTGCCCTTGCGTTCTCTCTTATTAACTAATTAAGAAACACAACTAATAAAGAAAGTGAGAGAAATCTTCCAGGTGATTAATAACAACGAAGACCAATAATTATACCAGCCACTGAAACAGGAGAAGTATTGCAGTTATGCCCGAGAAAAGTAGGCGACTTAAAGTAGCAACCTAAAAAATGAAAAATCATTTTCTTCATCAAATGAAGGGCAATATCCTCACTGATTTTAAAATACGCTTTTGACTTTGACAGAAAAACAAGTACGAAATACTTTGACAATTGGGAAAAGAGTATCAGAGGGAACGAGACAATGAGTGCAGTATGAAAGATATAAAGTTTTTTTTTTTGCAATTTAACACTCGTAGGCAATTATATCAGTGCAATACCAGTACATCATAGGATAATGTAGAAAGCTCAAATACATTTCTACCAGTACAACTAAGTTCTAAAATTGGAAACGTGTACCCCTCATAGTCCCATCCTCGCTCTCTGCCTGTTTTTGCAATATTATCGGCCAATCCGTTTTGGCCTCTCCGTATATGCCTGTAGCAGATATTTCTATTTACCTTCATTAGTTTCCACACCTCATGACAGTCCTTGTATGCTCTCCAGTCTGATTTTATAGGTGGATATGTTGCATTCGATATTTTCTCCAGTTCTTTGTTATCAGTGTAGAAATAGCAATCTGACAAGCCTCGGCTTAGTGCACTTGTTATGGCCATCCTGATCGAGCACATTTGCCTCAGCCTGCAAGGCGCACATGCATATACCTTCACTGATCTATACATGGTTAGGCATCCCTCTGTAAAGACTGCATACGCCACCCCACCCTGCCAATCTGGTGCCCAATATCCATCTACATAACACTCAGCTCTTTGTACCAAAAACTGTTCATCCTACCTCGTAGTCTACTGATTCCTTTGTACTAGTGAAGCTGCAATCATGGTCTCTTTTGCGATTTGGGACAGATACGCGTTGAAAGCCTCAAAGGTTGGTTGAACCCCAGCATAGGCTCTAGCATTTCTACATCTTCAGAGGGCCTAGATGATATTTGCTACAGTTGTGAATTGTTCCGAGTTGCAGCTTTCATGCATCATAGTGATTGCCTCTAAGAAATTTTGTGGCAGTGTATCAAACATGAGTGGCAATGGACCTCCAAACCAGCACATCATATGCTTTTTTCTCAGTCAGGGCATAATACCTTTGCAAATGCCACTATCTACTGTAACACTTCAGAGACCCGAAAGAGCTTCAAAAAAGGCCTCAAAGCAAGAAGAAAATGATATAACTAAAAAAAGTAAGAAATTGAAAAAGAAGAATTAGTATTAGACCATAGTCCAGTGCCTTCGAGACTGTCCATTCTCTAAATCAATCTGCTTTAGCTTGTTAACCAGTTTAGAGAATTAGATAAGAATTTGTGTACTTTGTATTTTGTTTTTTATATTTGAAAATGTTCTTTTACAAATACATATATAGCTGAGCTTATCTTTAACAAAACAAGGCATCTATGTAAACAACACATTACAATTCCACTGATTAGTCCATTTACTGACAGAGAGAAGGTTTGTCTTTAATTCAGGTACAACAACTGCTTCAATTTCCTTTTGAAAAATACAAGTTATGCCTTTACCATCTGTAGGTACTCTTATACCGTTTGCTACTGTGATATATGGGTAGGTATTGTTACTTGTTTGATTTACCATTCTTTTAGAACTGACCATGTGATTTGTGGCTCTGGAATAATCTGTTTTACCATACTTTTGGACATAAATAAAAATAACAACGCAAAATGGTAAACTATGATCTTCATAATCTTCATGATCTTGATCTTCATATGATCTTCTATAATCTTCATGATTCAGCATCTTCATTGATATCCGACAATCCAAATGGCTCGTGTGAATCTTTTAATCAGATCATATTCAGCAAATCATTCATTGTAGCTCGAGGAGATCATGCAACAGATTATCTTGTGCAGCTTTTCATGTTCTGACTTGTCATGATATGCACGTTGACTTTCTTTGACCTTTGGACACGACTTGTTACGCCAACTTGTCATGATATAAATCGTTGACTTGTTTTGACCTTCGGTCGTAACTATTAAACCTGCATACATCTCAAACAGAGAAACTGTAAAATTCAATGATTATATATTTTGCAAATTAGTTAAACAACACAGAAGATTACTTACAACAACAACTATCCAATACCAAAATCATTCCAGTTCCAGTTTTAGACACTGTACCAGTAAAAATTTAACAAGAAATGGGTATTAAATCGTAAAAAAAATGGGTATTGAATCAAGTGTTTTTTTTTTTTTTTGCTCTCCACTTATATTCTCAAATTCCATCAAATTGGACCACTAAAAATGATTCTACAAATCTTAGTGACAAGAGAAACACCAGAAGTTAGTGGAAACAAGGCTATTGGTGGGGCGACAACTTAAAGGGTTAAAGTGTGGCGCCGAGAGGAGAGGGAGATTGGCTCTGGTCCGCAGAGAGCAAACTAGGTGGCGCCGAGATGAGAGAAGATTAGGTGGCGCAGAGAGGAGAGGGTGGCGCCGACAGGAGAGGAGCGATGAGAGAAGTGGTGATTTGGATTTAGGTATGGGTGAGAGAGGAGAATACATGAGAGAGAGAGTGGGGGTCGGATTTAGGGTGTTTTATAATTACTGGACCGTCTAGCTAACGGATAGCAGAGAGGGAGAGAGTGCAATTTTTTTTATTTAGGAATAAGATCTGGTCGTTGATCAAACACCAGATGTGCGATCACTGATTGATGTCAAGATGTGTAAAAATGGTGTAATTGGATCCCTATCCGTATCCGTATATCCGCATTCGTATCTGTATCCGTATCTGTATTCGTATCCGTTAATATTATTATAAAAATTTTATGTTATTTACCATTATAAAAAATAGATATCCGTATTCGTATCCGTTTAATTTCCGCCGTATCCAAAAAATAAAAACAGATACGGATATGGTTTTACCACTATCCGATCCGTTTGCACCCCTAAATCATTACAATATATCGTTAAAAAAATTAATTAAATCTAATGCAAATTATATCATTCCTTAAATAATTTAAAATTTGTAATGATTCTATTTTCAACGACTGAACCATCAAATCATATTCAACTTGCATAAAATTTTGATTGAAATTTTCTTTGAAATGAATAATCAGTCCTAAAACTATTTGTTTTGGGTTGAGGCCAAGAAATCCTCATCAAATGAGCATAGCTGGTTGTGCGCCAAGTCTCCTTCCGGGTTCATTTAGGACTTAACATGTTGCAGCTTGATTGGGTTCATTTTAACACTTGTCATCGTGTCAACACATCATGCTGCATTTGCATGTTTGAGTCGATTTCCATTCTTCCTTGGCCTCAATTAGTCAATTGACCCTATCCCGAGCCATACCGGGTGCCATTACACGTTCTAGCCAATTAACATTGTTTGAAATCCAAATAATTTTTTCGTAGACAGTTCCTGCACTCCATTGCCAGCATCGATCCCCAAATCATCAGTTCGAAGTTTCAAGCCTTTCATTGCTCATCTGACCAACTAGAATTGAAATTCCTCATAATTGCTACCATTTGAATTCATTTGAATGTATTATTAAAATATTATCCTAAAGTTTTGTATTCATAAAATTTTGTATTTTTTCTTGTGTTCAGCCTTGATAGCTCGTGAAAAGGGACGGTAGAAAATTTAAATAGAGACCTTAAACTATAAAATATATAATATGTGAAAAGATAAAAATAAAAAATAAAATGTGGTCACTAAAAATTGAACCTAAGAGAACTCACAAACATCAAGTAGAACTCTAACTACTAAGCTACAAGCGGTCAAGCACACATTTGTTATTTTATGAGGACTCAAATACTCCATTGCTTTCATACCCCAATTATATCTCACATCTTTATCTTCGATTTCAAAGTCCAAATAGACGATTCAAATCGCTCAACATGATATCCAAATTAAAATGTGCTTTGAGCCCAAATTTTATGTTTTTTTGGAAATTTTTTACTATTTTTTAAGATATTTAGAAAATCACTATTCTTAGATGGTCCAAAATTGTTTGAAAACAATAATTTTGAACCTACCTTAAAAAGTAGTAAAAAAAATTCAAAAAATATATAATTTGGTCTTCAAGTATATTTTAATGTGGATATCATGTTGAGCGGTTCGAATTGTCTGTTTGGACTTTGAAATTCAAGATAAAATTGTGTGATATAATTGGAGTATGAAAACAATGAGGCATTTGAGCCCTCCTCAATTTCAATATACATAATTAAAATTTTAAAATCATAAGGAGTCACTTTTGATTAAGCCTTAAATCTGCCCTTACTTCACAAACCTTAACATATAAACATTAAATTCATCTGTTGTTGTTTTGAAATCAGCAAATTAGAAGTATAAATAGACGATAGTATCATTAGTCGCTAAATCATAGTTGTGAACATCTGCATAGTTTTTTCACCCACCACACATACCGGTTTTTTTGGATCAAATTTGACGTAGCTGGTCTTTTTCAGTCCAGCTTATTCAAATACTTTTCTATCGAAAACTAAATTTACTGCTGACAAAATGTAATTATATTAATTTGTCGAATCTTTTCTAATTATGTTCATGTGCTGAATTAATTTTTTTTACGTGATCATTGTAAAACTCATAAGCTTTTTCTGAATTTGATCAAGTCATATGGAAAAAGAATTTCATACTATCTCTACAATGCCACGTCAACTTTATTAGCCTATAAAAAATTATTCAACAAAACCACACTTAGTATATGATTATTTGTCTACGTCTCATGGATATTTTTATTTATGGTCATTACTAAAAATTAATCCTTGAACTTTATTTTTTTGTTCTGGGGTTTACTATCGATACAGTTTTACATACTAGTTTGTTGTATTTGTAGAACTAGGTTGTGATGTGCTCATCAAATAATCTATCGGATTGATTTCAAACGAGATGAATTCAAATCAAAACCGATCTACTTCACGAGTGATGTGCGTACGTGCAAAATTTTGAAATTTTCGAATTCATTTAGTTCAAAGTCAAACGGTCATGGGAAAGAAATGATTCAAAATGAAGTTTTAGAAGTTATTTTAATGCATTCATTTTTTATTAATTTTGACCGTTTGACTTTGTACTAAATGAATTCGAAAATTTCAAAATTTTGTATGTATATGGAATTATGGATCACTCGTGAAGTAAATCGGTTTCAACAAATTAAATTCATCTCGTTTGAAGTCAATCCAATAGATTATGAAGTTATGCTTACTAAAAAAAATTTAATGAACATATCACACTCTAGTTCTACTCGTATCTATATAATTATTATTTTTTAATTAAAGTGTTTCAGTACACTTCGGTATTTTTTAAATGTTATTATCAAAATTAAATTTGTGTTTTTCCGAAAAGAAATAAGAGTTTGTGTCTGCACTCTGCATTATGCCCACGATTCTGTGAGTACTATTGTAATTGTTGTAAATCAAATTTAATATGATTTATGTGAATGTTCAATTCATTGCTCCACTACTCCACTACTATGGACATTCATTTTCTTCTTTATTATTGTAACATCTCTTTCTAACCTATAAATAGAGGCTTTGTAAAAGCAAGATTGAACACACAATTAGAAGAGAATAAAATTCTGCTATTGCTCTCTCTATCTCTTGTTATTTACTTATTTTTATTGCAACTTCATTTTAATTTTACAACACGTTATCAGCACGAATTGCTCGGAAGAAGTTGCAAAGTTATTATGTAAGTAATTTATATGATTGATTATTATATCTTTCATTAAGTTAAATTTCATTTAAATTTTTTATTATGTTTGTTTTAGTTTATAAGAATCATTCCTTGAAGTGAATGATGGAATAATAACCTGAAGTTATTATCAAAACTAAATGTTTATCAAGAACCTGAAGTTCGTATTACTCGAATAGAATAATAAGAATAATAACCTGAAGTTATTATAATTGTTTAGAACCTGAAGTTCTATTTGAAATTTTAATATAAAATTAATATAATAACCAGCAGTTATTATAGGCCACTGGATGAATAATAACCTGCAGTTATTCTCAATTAAAAACCTGAAGTTTTATTAGAAATTTTCATATAAAATCAATATAATAACCAGAAGTTATTATAGGTCATTGGATGAAAATATAACCCAGTTATTTCAAATTAAATTTTACATAGCGCAGTCAAGCAATTTAATAACCAGAAGTTATTAAATAAGTATTTTATTATAACTTGAAGTTATTAATACATTTAAATTTATTTATTTATTTATTTATGCAATTTACATATTCTTTTATTTATATTTATTCATCTCCCTTTTCACAACCTGAAGTTATGATATTAATAACCTGAAGTTATGGCATTAATAACCTGAAGTTATGACATTAATAATCTGAAATTATTAATATGTATCTAGTTTGTAGTACATATGACAAATCTCACAAGGCTTGAATTTATCTCCTTTTTCATTTATCATAACTCGAAGTTATGGTATTAATAACCTGAAGTTGTATTTTGTTATAAATACGTATTAATGAAAAATGAGAAAGGAAAACATCCTGAAGATGTTTGTTACAGATGTGGAATGACAAATCATTGATTGCGTACCTATTGTACGCCCAAGCATTTTGTAGAGCTTTATCAAGCCTCAATCAAGAAAAAGGGAAAAAATGTGAAAACTAATTTTACTGAAAATGACCCCGAATATGAATGTCATATGGATACACATCTTGATGTATCAGATTTCTTCCAGAATATGAATGAAGAAATAAATATTATTAGTTAGGGAGAAAATATAATATAGAAGCTTATGTTTATGTTTAATAAAAGTTTAGATTACTTTTATATTTTTAGATGCAAACAAATGAATAAAGGTAGTTTATTTTAATTTATTCTTGCATTCTTTTATTTTAAAGGAAAATGACTGACGCAATGGTAAGTAAAGAAGATCCATATCTAGTAGACAGCGGAACAACAAATACCATATTGAAAAGTAAGAAATATTTTTCACAATTGCATCTTGGTGAGACTAATATCCACACTATATCTGGCACAACTAATTTAATTGAAGGCTCCGGAAGAGCTTGTATTTTGTTACCTGAAGGAACAAAATTAATAATAGATGATGCATTATATTCAAGTAGATCCAAAAGAAATCTACTAAGTTTTAAAGATATTCGAAAGAATGGTTATCATATTGAAACTATGAATGAGAGAAATTGCGAATATCTTCATATCACATCTATTAAAAATGGCCAGAAAATTATAATGGAAAAGATGCAAGCATTGTCTTCTGGACTATATGGTACTTATATAAGTACAATAGAATCAAATATGGTTACTAACCAGAAGTTAGTTGATCCAAAATTATTTACATTGTGACATGACAGATTGGATCATCCAGAAAATATAATGATGAGAAGAATAATTGAAAGTGCAAATGGGCATCCCCTAAAGGACCTGAAGATTCTATTATCAAAAGAATTGACATGCGAAGCATGCTCTCTTGGAAAACTAATTACTAGGCCATCTCCAAATAAAATTGGACCTGAAGCTCCTTCATTTTTAGAAAGAATTCAAGGAGATATATGTGGGCCTATTACACCTCCATGTGGATCATTTAGATATTTTATGGTGTTAATTGATGCATCAACACACTGGTCACATGTGAGTTTGTTAGCAACAAGAAATGTTGCGTTTGCTAGACTATTAGCACAAATTATCCAATTGAGAGCTAATTTTCCGGATTATCAAATTAAAAGAATCCGGCTTGATAATGCAGGAGAGTTTACTTCTCAAACTTTTAATGATTATTGCATGTCTATTGGAATTACGGTAGAACATCCAGTGGCCCATGTTCATCCACAAAACGGTCTAGCATAATCATTGATTAAAAGGTTGCAATTAATTACTAGACCTTTACTTATGAAATCTAGTTTACCGTCTGCTGCATGGGGACATGCCATATTACATGCTGTTGCACTAATTAGGTTAAGGCCAACTGCAGATCATAGGTATTTCCCGTTACAATTGGTCTCCGGAAGAGAACCAAATTTGTCTCATCTAAAGGTATTTGGTTGTGCAGTATATGTTCCAATTTCTCCTTCACAACGCACAAAAATGGAACCTCAAAGAAGGTTCTAAATTTATATTGGTTTTAACTCTCCTTCTATTATTAAATATTTAAAACCATTAACAGGAGATGTTTTTACAGTAAGATTTGCTGATTGTCATTTTAATGAATCAATATTCTCAAACTTAGGGGAAGAAAAACTAAAGCTGGATAAACAAGTAACTTGGAATTCATCATTATCTTATCTTGACTTCCGAAGTGGTCAATGTGAACTCGAAGTTCAAAAGATTATAAATTTGCAAAGAATTGCAAATGAATTGCCTGATGCATTTACAGATACAAATAGAGTTACTAAATCGCATATTCCAGCTATAAACGCACTTGCTCGAATTGACATTACAAAAATATCTAATGAATCTAATGTGCGTAGAAAACGTGGAAGACCACTTGATTTTAAGGATGTAAATCCACGTAAAAGAAAATAGCAGAATAAAGCAGTTGGTCCAACCCCAAAAGAGGTTGATGGTAAAACTCCTGAAAAAGTCAATAAAATCCTAGAAGATGTTGGTAGTAGAACTCCTGAAGAAGTAGATAAAATTCCAGAAGAAATTAATGGTAAAACTCCTGAAGAAGTTGATAAAACTTTAGAAGAGGTTGATCAAGTTCCAGAAGAAACATATATTAATGAAATCTTTGCATTCAATATAGCAAGCGATGTTATAAACAAAGAAGATATGCCAAAAACTCTGGAAGAGTGTAGATATAGAAATGATTGGCCTAAATGGAAAGATGCCGTATAAGCTGAATTAAGTTCATTAGAAAAGCGGCAAGTATTTGGACCTGTAGTCCAAACGCCCAAAGATGTTAACCCTGTAGGTTACAAATGGGTATTTGTTATAAAAAGAAATGAGAAAAATGAGATTGTGAGATATAAAGCAAGGCTAGTAGCGCAAGGCTTTACACAAATACCTGGAGTCGATTATGAAGAGAAGTATTCACCTGTAGTGGATGTGATAACTCTCAGGTTTCTAATAAGTCTCACAGTTACAGAAAATCTAAAAATGCGACTTATGGATGTCGTAACAGCATATTTATATGGTTCACTTGATAGTGACATATACATAAAAATCCCCGAATGATTGAAAATGCTTGAAGCATATAAATCAATACCTAGAGAAATGTACTCTATAAAATTAATAAGATCTTTATACGGACTAAAACAATCAGGACGAATGTGGTACAATCGACTGAGTGAGTACCTTCTAAAAGAAAGATATAAAAATAATATAATCAGTCCGTGTGTTTTCATTAAAAGATCAAATATAGATTTTACAATCATTGCAGTGTATGTTGATGATTTGAACATTATTGGATCTCCTGAAGAGATTGAGAATACTGCAAAATTATTGAGAAATGAGTTTGAAATGAAAGACCTTGGTGTAACTAAATTTTGTCTCGGCCTGCAGATCGAGCATCTAAATAATGAAATATTTATCCATCAATCAAATTATGTTGAAAAAGTACTAAAGAGATTCAATATGGATAAGCTCATCATTTGAGCACACCAATGGTCGTACGATCGCTAAATGCAGAAAATGATCATTTTTGCCTGCAAGAAAATAATGAAAAAGTACTTGGTCCTGAAGTACCATACTTAAGTGCAATCGGGGCATTATTATATCTTGCAAATAATACAAGACCCGATATTGCATTTGCAGTAAATGTGTAGCAAGATATAGTTCCAAACCAACCAGAAGACATTGAAATAAAATTAAACACATATTTCGATATCTCTACGGAACTAGAGATATGGGGTTATATTATCAAAATTATACAAAATCCAAATTAATTGGATATGCAGATGCGGAATATTTGTCGGATCCACATAAAGCATGATCCCAAACGGGATATGTATTCACTTATTGTGGAGCTGCAATTTCATGGCGATCAACAAAACAAACTCTTACGGCAACATCATCAAATCATGCCGAGCTGATCGCCTTATACGAGGCAGGTCGAGAATGCGTTTGGTTACGGTCAATGATTCAAAATATTCAAGAAGAATGCGGGCTTGAAAACATCAAGGAAAACCCTACTCCGCTGCATGAAGATAATGCAGCATGCATTGCACAAATCAAATAAGGATATATCAAAGGAGACCGGACTAAACATATTGCGCCAAAGTTCTTTTCAACACATGACCTACAAAAGGAAGGCGTAATCAATGTTTGCCAAGCCCGATCAATCGATAATTTGGCAGACCTATTCACAGAATATTCAATGATATCTAAATGAGGGGAAGCGTTATACGCACTGTACTCTTTTTTCCTTAATCAAGTTTTTATCCCAATGAGTTTTTCTTGATAAGGTTTTTAATGAGACAGTACATGGTCCTGAAGTATCGTGTTTATATTGATCCTGAAATATCATATTAATAGCGTATAATGAAAGATGAACATCCAAAGTGAAGTGTTGTAAATCAAATTTAATATGATTTATGTGGATGTTCAATTCATTGCTCCACTACTCCACTACTCCACTACTATGGACATTTCTTATTTATTACTGTAACATCTCTTTCTAGCCTATAAATAGAGGCTTTGTAAAAGCAAAATTGAACACACAATTAGAAGAGAATAAAATTATACTATTACTCTCTCTATCTCTCTTGTTATTTACTTATTTTAATATTTTATTGAATTGAGCTATTAAATGTTTCGTATGTTTCGTGGGTATAAAGAAAGGAACCGTATAAAAGAATGTTACTCTAATTCCAGATTGTTACCGGATTAATCGATTGATTCCTTGCCCAATTTAGCACGCCCAAGGCTCCATCGATCGATCGATCAGAAAGAACCAGAAAGAAAAAGAGAAGAAAATAGCAAGAAGGATGATCGTGCGGATCCGGAGCAGAGAGGGGCTGGAGCGGGTGAGCATCCCGGAGGGCACGGCCTCGATGGCAACGCTGGCCACGCTGCGGTCCCTCATCGAGTCACAGCTGGGCATCCCCGCCTCGTCCCAGACCCTCTCCCTCGACCCCAAGCTGCTGCTGCTCTCCGACCCCTCCGACCAGGTCCCCACTCTCTCCGACCCCTCCGCCTCCCTCTCCACCCTCGGCCTCACCCACGGCTCCCTCCTCTACCTCTCCCACTCCGAGCCCCGCCGCTCTGCCCCGCCTCCTCCCCCCCGCTCCGCCTTCGCCCCTGCCGGCTCCTTCGGCCGCAACAAGATGACCATCGACGACCTTATTGCCCGCCAGATCCGAATCACACGCCAGGTAAAATAATATATGCTGATATGCTATGCTAATATGGAATGGTTATTATACCATCTGGTAAAAGTATGTACAGAGAGAGTTATCTTCTACCAGTATGCTGGTCACCCACATCTGGTACTGATTCTGAGGGTGACTGACTGACTCACTGTGAAATTTATTTCACAGGAGAACCCCCACTGTGTTTCTGCCTCCTTTGACGGTGCAGCAGCAAACGCCTTCCAGCTGTATGTCTCGGATACACTGGCCTTCTCTGTCAAGCGAGGGGGCTTCCTGTACGGTATGGTTGGGACCGACTCGTCAGTCTTGGTGCAATTCATATATGAGCCACCCCAGCAGGGCACGGAGGATGCACTGAACCTCCTGCGGGACCCTGACGAGGAGCGACTGGTGGATGCCATCGCAGTCGGGATGGGCATGCGGCGCGTCGGCTTCATTTTCACGCAGGCGGTGGGCAGGAAAAAGAGTGAAACCGGGGAGTACACCCTGTCAGGGAGGGAGGTGGCACAGGCAGTGGCGCTGCAGGAGGAGGGTGGGATAGCAGAGTGGGTCACAGCAGTGGTCAAGCTCGAGGTTGATGAGGACGGCGGGGCTGATGTGCATTTCGAGGCCTTCCAGATGAGCGACATGTGCCTCAAGCTGTTCAGGGATGGCTTGCTCGAGACGGAGTTTTCGGAGGATGCTGATCCCAGGCTATCCATGGTCAAGAAGGAGGTTGTTGTTGCCAGCAAGGACACCAAGGAGGTCGACAACGATTTCTTCTTGGTGCCCGTCAAGATAGCCGATCACCAGGTACAAATTTACATCACCATTATTCTATTCTTCCCCTCTCCATTATACCAGCTTGCTAGTTAAAACTTGAAGCTAACAGGGCCATCTCGTATATTTTTTATCTGCAGGGCCCACTACAATGTACTTTCCCAATAGAGAACCGTATAACGACTGTCACACTCAGAGCTCTCAAAAGCCACCTTGACAATTCGAAGAACCTGCCTTTTGTCAAGCGCATCTCTGATTTTCACCTGCTTCTCCTTCTCTCCAAATTTCTTGATGTGAATTCTGACGTGCCAGCATTGGCCGAGTGCGTAAAAAACCAAGGCACCGTTCCAGAGGGGTACCAGCTTCTTATAGAGTCCTTGGCTGCTGCCTCTTGAGAAGGAAAATGATATATTCGTCACTCATGTTTATTTTAGTTTTGTATGTTTGATGCTGTATTGATAGAGGGAACTTCTTAAAGCTCATCTTGGTTTTTTAGTTTATCGTTAGTTCTTTAATACCAAGAGCCTTTTAATTGAAGTAGTCTATATAAATTAGTGTGCGGTTGTTCTCTTTTTATTGGGCGCAATACATACTGTAATAGACATCTTTAAGCTGCAAAAATTGGAAAAATTGATTGTTTGGTCTTTTGATTGGATGGCTCCGTTGGGATGGTAGATTGGTTGGGAGGAGGATGCGACAGGTGATAAAATACATTCAGTTCTTCTACACTCTAATTTGGATTTGGAGCAGACAAAAAATATTTATTTAGAAGATAGAGAAGATGAAATCTTTCTCTTCTCTTTCTTTTTATAAAGTTATGTAACGAAGTAGTAATTCTTAAAATGTGTTTTTTTTTGTTTTGCTTCCTTCCTCTTATCGCTTCATTCCTTCTGGAGTGTAGAAGATAGGTGTTGCTACTGACAGCTCCAATGCATGTCCAGGATGGCAGATGCCATTGGAGAATCGCCTCATAGCAAGAATGGTGGAATGAGCTGATGTGATGCAATTTTTTTTTTTTCAAGGTCAGTGAGCTTGCTCACAAACAATTTCATTAATAATAAAAAAGTTATTTACAAAATGATGTGATGCAATTTAGCATGAAAAATACAGATGTTTTCGTGTTTAATAATTGTGTCTTTGATGAAAAAAGGAGTTCAACTGCTGGTTTTTAAAGATGCCGATATTAGGTGCAAATTGTAATAACTTGTTTAATTATGTTTAATAAAATGGAAGGTATACTTTTCCGGTGGCTATGTCGACGGAGGAGTGTGCTTTATTCTTTTGTTTGATAAAAGAAAAGAAAAGATGCCGATAGATATAGTTGCATTGAGGCTGGACCGACCTTTATTTTAAGCCAAGGGAATGTTACGAGACATGTAAAGAAGGGAGGTTGAGCCGAGTATTAATTATTTTTGGTAGCATGAAAAATACAGATGTTTTCGTGTTTAATAATTGTGTCTTTGATGAAAAAAGGAGTTCAACTGCTGGTTTTTAAAGATGCCGATATTAGGTGCAAATTGTAATAACTTGTTTAATTATGTTTAATAAAATGGAAGGTATACTTTTCCGGTGGCTATGTCGACGGAGGAGTGTGCTTTATTCTTTTGTTTGATAAAAAAAAAAAAAAAAAAAAGATGCCGATAGATATAGTTGCATTGAGGCTGGACCGACCTTTATTTTAAGCCAAGGGAATGTTATGAGACATGTAAAGAAGGGAGGTTGAGCCGAGTATTAATTATTTTTGGTTTTTAATTATACACTAGTTACCTTGTTGCGGCTCCGCCCCAACTGTTCTTTTTGTTGTTTGTTGGTTTATTTGGGTGACATTTTTTTATTTCCTTTGTTTGGTTGGGGAACTGCATTGATTAAGTAAACATGGACATAGTGACTTTTATATATGCGAATAAATTGTATTGTATATTTTTTTGGTGAGAACAATTATACTTTTCTGTTTAAAATGCTTTGATACATTGAGTAAAAACCAAATAGAAGGGGTGATACATTGAGTAAAAACCAAATAGAAGGGGTGCACGGAAATATGATAAGGGGGACAAATTGTAATGTTACATATATAAGGTATTAATTATCATCAGTTGGGATATGGGCAACAATTATTATTCGAATTATGTAATATAAATATCAGTTGAACAGAGAAAAAGGAGAAATTGATAAAGCTTGCACAATAATGTTTTGAAAATTATATGAGATGTCTTGAGACCTGGTAAGACAATTATTGATCAAACAATATGGAGACTAAGGCTATCGGTTGAAGTACGTTTCTCTAATATTGTAAATGGTTTCCTCCTTGACATAGCTCTGGAATTAATTTCTTGACTTCTCTCAATGCACACTGTACTTGAGGAAGTTACATATGGCTGGAAAGAGAAAATTCTAACTGCAATAAGAATGTTAATGGTACCCTTTTATGAGTTTACTTGACCCGTACCGTATTTGATGAGACAAGACTCACGATTAGCTTACTCAACCCGATAAGGATGTCCTCTCTCTCTGTCATACACACAACATCTGAGAACTTTACAATCAAATGATGCTGTAGAAACAAAAAAATTATATATGAAGACGTTCGCTTCAAGTCATATGTAGAATATGAAAAACAAAATAATAGGTAAACACAATTGAAGTTTACATACTTTTTATACTAAAGCCCCAATTGTTCCTGCTTTTTGTTACCTAAAACACAATTGAGTCTCTAATCAAATATGTGGGTTCGCTGACAACAAACTTCCGAAGCTCATATTTGTTACCTACAAAATAGTTTGAAGAAAAGATTATAAGCATGTCAACTAAAAGGAAATCAGCCATGCAACGCTCGTTGCTATCAGCAATTAACTGAATGTTGTGGAGTAAACATTTTAATAATCTAAACTCAGTTTTTGGAACCTGTATTACTCTTAATCGACTTCATTCTTGGATGATGAAAGCTACTGTTGAGGCACAATCATTATCAAATATGAAGATGTATGTGCCGAAATATTTCTGTCGAATCATCAGAGACTTTTAATTGCATGGATAATTTTTGAAATATTATTTCCACGTGAATCAAACAGAAGTATATTATCCTGCAAACTTTATATTGGTCTAGGAATATTATAGGTAATATACCATCTTAGTGTATTATATGCTATTTACCAAAATAAGCCAGTACAACTAATTTTTGTCTAGTAGTAGGATTTAAAAACAAATTGCTCAAGTAAATAACATATTGAAGATACAATGCTCAAATAGTTAAACACATGTCTTAGTTGATATACATACCGATCTGTAAAGCAATTTTTTTTTTCTTGAGAATCCCATGATACTCAATCAGTAAACCCTATTTATAAGATGTGAAGCTAGATGGCACCTGTCTTATTATCCTAAAATTCAAGGTAGAAGAAATTATTCAATAGTTGGAATATAGAAAAAAAAAGAGTGACCATAGTAACTTATATATCATTATGATGGATTCCCTCAGTTCGCTGATTCGATATTTGTTGCTATTAAGTGGTTATTTAGATAAAGTTGGAAAATAAATGTCATTCATCATTCAGTTGAAGCATGTGTTGAATATATACTTCTTAATTGTTGAATTTTGAAGACTATTATTGAGGCATCTTTATGATCGTATTACTCTCAACCTAATTTAGACAAATAAATAGTAATTAGAGAAGTACCTCATCGCATGCAGACAGACTGAGCTACATAACCTAAAATCAAAGGACAAAGGAGGAGAAATTTGAATGTACCTTGTTGTTGTTGACAAGAAACAATTAAGTAATAAGTCAGTTGAGAGAAGAAAAATGAACAGACGGTACCTTGTGGTATGAGGAAGCACAAATATCAGAAGTTGTACCGTCAAACTTGAAGTTTCTATGTGAAGAGAGTGATGAGACATGTAGTTTCTTTCTCGTCGCTCTATTTTGTAAAATCAGAGTTGATTACATAGAAATTAGTTCATCCAATTTCTCTAGATTTGCAAACTTTTTTTGTAGTGGAAATAATAAGGGGTACAAATTTACATTGGTGACATGGTCATTAATTTCAACATTGGAACTCATTTCTCAAGTTGTTCGAATTAAACATTATTTAAAATTTTGTACCTACTCTGCGCTGACAATTCAACTATTAAGAAAAGAGAAGGGCTAAAACAAAAAACTACCCTAGAGGGAGCTTCCCTCTAGGGTACCAAGCTGAACCAGAGCCCATTTTCTACCTCCAAATATTTCTCCTTATATAAATCATCTACAAACAGAAAAAAGAAAAGTCTGTACCAATGGAAAATCCATTGTAATCAATGACTGAATCACCGGAACCCACCTTGGAACGATCCTCCAGTTCCATGGTATAAGACATGCCAGAACAGCCGCCTTGCTTAACCCCAATTCTCAGGCACAGATCTTGATTTTTCTCAGCTCTCATTCTGTTAAGATGGTTCAGTGCCTTCTCTGATAATGAAATTGCTGGAGCAATACTCCCTGACGCAGCTACTGTTACAAATTAAAGTTTACAATGAATTAATAAAAGAAATTAGGTTTTGTCAATGAATTCTTTGAAGCTAAATGTCATATTAAACCTTATCATGTAATTATACTGGAGCAATTATATATTTTTTATATAATTTTACAATTCCATCATCTCGCTTAGTACAACCAGATGGGGAGTAACCAAAAAGAGAAATTTAAACCAAATTGATCTCTGAATCAAGTGATTCCCGACCTAACCAGATAAATCAATATAACTAACAGAAAAGATTTTGCCTTTCGGTTCGATCCTAAATTCTTTAGAAATTAATATGAGGTTTTCTAGTGCGCTGTTTTTGGGCAGTTCTTCGTACCAATGGGTTTATCTTTGTGTTTTTGCCTATGGTGCTCTACTGGAACAGGTACAAGGAAAGGGAGAGGAGGGCTGATTGGAGACAAATTTTATTATGGCAGGTTTTTGAGATTGCAAGTCACTGTTTCTGATATGTAACCTAAGAAGATAAGATCAGCTATCATTAAAAGGAGAACTCAAAATTTTATTATGTCAGGTTTTTTTAGGTTGTACCACTCGTAAACTGACGCACCCAAATCTCCAGTACAGCACAGAGCTGCTATCAACACACGCTTGTCAAACAAACAGGCATTTACAGTCGGGCAACTATATCCGAATGTGATTCTGATACTAATGCCCCTAATTTGACTCTGTCATTGGAAATCAACTACTGCTCCTTGCTGCTCTTTTGTCAATGAGAAGGAAAGAAGGATGAAATAGAAAGCAAGGAACTTTGCGGTAGAAGAAAAGTTCAAGTAGAAAATATGAAATGGAAAATATTTATATTTTTGGTGTGCACCTATTGAGAACTTTTTCTATTGGAAGATTAGATGGCTAAACATAATTGAGTCTTAACTTATGATTGTGGGGGGTATCGTGTGCTGTTAGGCTTGGAATTGACGTAAAAATGAATGCATTGTGAGAGAGGAAGAAGAGCTTGCTGTAGAACTTTGAGGTTGGTGTTAGGAAAGTGTTAAAAAAAATCATGGAAGCAAAGAAAGGGGAGGAAAAAGAAAGGGTGAGATTGTAAGATGTAAGATGTGGATTTTGTGTGAAATGTAAAAGCATAATTTATCTAACAATCACATACTAAGGAAAGTACAAACGCAGATCAACGAAGTTTTCAACTAACTTGGAATTTTGCTTCTTTCCTCTTAGATGATGCTTCCTACACCAACCGACTTGGTTCTTGCACACTGCGCATTAGGGAAATTACATTGAATTTGAAACTGAATCCAGTACCAGTCCGGGGGCCTTATTTGTTTGTCGTATTGATTGTGATACCTTGTTGAATCAGCACTGCCCATTCCCAAATCTAGTAGCACTGTTACAATCGGCTTTAAATTTTTTTTTTTTTGACTGGATGGACTGAATTTTAGTTGTAGGGGAATAATTGCAAAATATGTGTGCACCATGCTGAAAACCTAGTAAATATCATTGATTTCGGTAATTCCCTTGTGGGAGAGGTCAATTAGTCCTGAAACCATCTGAACAACGGATTAAATCAAAGCAAAAAATTACTGACATTCAAACGGATAACTATATAGTATTTTCTACCAATTCTTTATGAATGATTCCTATTAAGTAATAATTTGTACCAAACGCTATAAATTTAATGTAAATCTATATTTATACCTCAACTGTAATAAATGATTTGCTAATAATTTCTACCAAGTCTTTTTTCCTGTCAGTATCCAAACATTTACAGCTCGACATAGAAAATCACTTGTACGTAGTTATTCGTAGTAATCATCTGTAAATAACTGGGCGTAGTACGCATTTGGGTGCCATACACACTGGATGTACCAATAAAAATCAATTGGTAGAAATTACGGACCTTGAAACGAATGATGCCAGCCAAGCGGGAAGAACCGAAGCTAGAAGCGGCGGTAAGGCTAACTGACAGCGAGAAGGTCGACCGCTGTTCAGATTAGCGAGAGAGGGAAATTAGCAGCAAGGATGAGGGAAATGTGACCCCGATAATCTGAAGAGTGGGAAATACCGAGGAGAACCGCAGAGGAGGAAACGTTGAGAGCGGGGAGAGGAACACGTCGCAGGAAACGGGTGCGTGGCAACCGCGGGAGCAAAGGAGCTGACAGCTGCCCCCACAGGAAAGAGCTCGAGCGGCGGCGGTGATGTGTTTCGGCGAAATATCGGGAGAGATTTTTGTGTTTTTGGGCAAAATCGTGGGAGAGTGAGCTGTTTAGGCGTGGGTGACGGTACATGAGGTAAGAGTAAACCCATCTAATGCATTGAGGAATGATCCGACGGCAGGTATAGGGGAAGTTACTGTTCATTGCTGACGTCAGGACCTATTGAAAATTAAGGTATTTATAAGATAGGGTGGTACAAAACTGGTAACAAATAGACAGATTTGTAAAATAAGAGGCAGTCTTCTAGTTCTTTCGTATGTTGAATGAAACAAGCGGTAGCCTTCTAACCTATTTTTTCCAAAAAGAATTAAAATTGCTTCTGGAGTAACTTGTAAGCCTTAAGGCAAAAAATTAAGGGGGAAATTCATGTATACCCCTCAAAACTTCGAAATTATGTATTATCCCCTCTAAAATACATAATATCATATTTATCCTTCTAAATTTCAAAACTCACAAATTTATCCATTTTATTATCTTTTCAATAAAAACTCATTTTAAATTTAAAAAAGCATCCGTTATTAAGAAAAATAAAAAAAATATGTAGCATGCTTTAAAAAAAATATCAGTCTTCTAATTGATCGGTCTTTTAGAGCAAATGGGTCATTTGTCTACTTTTAACGCTTACATAGTGACATTTGGATATATACTTGTGTAAATATCAAAAGTAGAGAAATGACTTATTTGCCCTCGAAAACCGGCCAATTTCCCCTTTAAATGAGTTTTAATAGAAAAGACAACAAAATTAGTAATTTTTTTAATTTTTTAAATTTAAAATGATAAATATGATATCATGAATTTTAGAGGGAGAAATATGTAATTTCGAAACTTTTAAGGGGTACATGAAATTCCCCTTTAAGAAAAATTATCTAATTAATTTTCTATTGATATTATTTATTATTTTTAAGTGATTAAATTAGAAAATGAGAATATTAACAAAATAAGTGAGTTTAGATTCAGAAATAATTAATTTTAATTTTTGAGAAAAAAATATCTAAATGAAAAAGTTACGAGGGGTATATATCTAAATTCCTCTTTAATATTAGTATCTATTCTTTTGCAGAAGAGAAGAAGAGAGGAGAGATCAGAAAGAGAAAGAGAAAGAGAAGAAATGAGGCTAGAGGTTGATGGCATGACGGTGTACTTTCCGTACGGGAGCATCTACCCGGAACAGGTGGAGTACATGCTGGAGCTGAAGCGCTCTCTCGATGCTCGGGGCCACGCGCTGCTGGAGATGCCGACGGGCACGGGCAAGACGGCGGCGCTGCTCTCCTTGATCGTCTCCTACTCTCTGGCTCACCCGGAGCAGCGCCTCAAGCTTCTCTACTGCACTCGCACCGTGCATGAGATGGAGAAAACCCTGGCCGAGCTGCGGTTGCTGCTGGATCACCTACCCCAGCCCGCCCGCTCCTCTCTCCTCGCCCTCGGCCTCTCCTCCCGCAAGAACCTCTGTGTCAACCCCGACGTCCTCTCCGCCCGCTCCCGCGACTCCGTCGACGCCGCCTGCCGCCGCCTCACCGCCACCTGGGTCCGGACCCTCGCCCAAGACAACCCCAACGTCCCCACCTGCCCCTTCTTTGAGGCCTACGACCGTGCTGCCTCCACCGGCGCTGAGGCCGTCCTGCTCCCCCAGGGTGTCTACACTCTTGGCGACCTGCGCACTTTCGGCCGTGAGAAGGGATGGTGCCCCTACTTCCTGGCCCGGCAGATGATCCGCTACGCCAATGTGGTCGTCTACAGCTACCAATACCTGCTCGATCCTAAGGTGGCCAGCTTCATCTCCAAGGAGATGCAGAAGGAGTGTGTCGTGGTCTTTGACGAGGCCCACAACATCGACAATGTCTGCATCGAGGCCCTCAGCGTGAGCATCAGGAAGCAGACACTCGAAGGCGCTGCCAGGAATCTCACCCAGATGTCACAGCAGATCGACAGGTAACCAATTTTAGCCTTACCTTACCTTACCTCTCTGACCGAATTTGTATTTGTTCATTCTGTTTTCATTAACAGCTATTGCTATTTTAACATTTAGTACAGCTCAATGTAATCCGAACCTTGCCTTTTTAAGGCCTGTATCTCTCTTTCAGAAAATCAATACAAAACATTAGACAAATACAAAGAATGTTATTCAATACCTAATTACATTTTGAATACCATTTTTACTCTCCTTGCTCTTTCTCTGACTAGCTCTCTCTCAATTTGGTAGCAAGGCTCAAGGCCACTGATGCTGGCAGGCTACGTGCTGAGTATAACCGCCTCGTCCAGGGACTGGCACAGAGAGGAAATCTTGCAAGTTAGTCTCTCTTGTCTTCTCTTGCCTTGTCTTTTGGACTTTTCATGAAACAAGTACATTTTTCTTTCCTTGGCTTATGATAGATAGATAGATAGATTGGCTTGCTGATTATTATCCTTGCTTTCATGAATTAAGTAACGGATGCATGGCTGGGGAATCCGGCACTGCCGGACGACATATTGAAGGAGGCGGTGCCAGGAAATATTCGCAGAGCAGAGCATTTCCTGTCTGTGCTGCGCAGGCTGGTCCAGTACCTGAAGGGCCGTCTGATGACGGAGAATGTAGAGACTGAGAACCCTGTCTCTTTCTGTTCCTCCATCAACTCTCAGGCTGGAATCGACCAGAAAATGCTCAAGTTTTGCTACGACCGCCTGCACTCTCTCATGCTCACACTTGAAATAACTGACACCGACGAGTTCATGCACATCCAGACCGTCTGTGATTTTGCCACTCTCGTCTCCACCTACGCGAGGGGCTTCTCTATCATCATAGAGCCATACGATGAGAGGATGCCTACTATTCCCGATCCCGTTCTGCAGGTATGCATGCCCTCTTCTGTTTGCAATCTCATTATCACTGCAATTCCATCTGTCTCACTCTTTCATCTTTTTTATTTTTTCTTTCTAATTGTTGAGTTGCTATATCTGGGATTGAACAGCTGAGTTGTCATGACGCTTCGCTTGCAATAAAGCCTGTATTTGATCGTTTCCAGTCAGTTATTATTACTTCTGGGACTCTCAGCCCAATTGATCTTTATCCCCGTCTCTTGAGCTTTAACCCTGTCATAAGCCGCAGCTTTACCATGTCCTTGACGAGGGATTGCATCTGCCCCATGGTTCTAACTCGCGGAAGGTGAGCTCCTGGACCCAGAAATACTGAAAATGAATAATTATAGTCCTAAATCAAGTCATTATTTTTTGCACCTGATGATAAGCTTCTGGTTGGGTTTTTTGATGGACATCTTCTCCAAAACCTCATTTTCCTAAAAATCTTTAACCAACCTGACTTTTCGGAACAATATAACAACACAGAAAAACTTGGGATTCGGTTCAGTACATGAACAACAGGTTCCTTATGAGCCACAATACATTATTACTCTAGAAAACTTTTTACAGAAGTGATGATAATTTCTGAACATCTTCTGTGGCAGTGACCAGCTACCAGTGAGCACGAAATTTGATATGAGAAGTGACCCTGGAGTTGTGAGAAACTATGGGAGGCTGCTCCTTGAAATGGTTGCAGCAGTGCCAGATGGAATTGTTTGCTTCTTTGTCAGTTATTCCTACATGGACGGCATTGTCAATAGCTGGAATGAAATGGGTATCCTGCAGGTATGGTTATGATTTTCAATGCTTGGTTTTATGCTGTATACCCTGTTTTCCTGTCTCCTTCGGACACATTTTTGTTTGTTTTCTGTAATATTTGAGAATAGCTTCTAAAAGTTTTCTCTTGCTTCCAACAAGAACTCCCACATTTCTATGGCTTCCTCGTAACTAACAACAAAGTTTAGTCAGGCCATAATATTGACCAACTTGCCCCTTAGAGGAGGGATCACTCCCCAAATCCTTTATTCTGGAACCTGCAATCCAATCATCGCTTGTTTCAATAGTTCGATCTGTGCTCACCCTGATAGGAAAAACAGAGATCATTATGAACCCACATAAATTTGTAAATATTTTTCCTGTTGCAGAGATTTTAAATTTTCAGTGATGTTTTGATATATGGGAAGACTAGAATATATTTTGCAAAACACTCAATTTTATTTCACATAAAATTTTATTGTCAACCTTGGATGTTATTGATCATTCATAATGGGATTTGGGACTATTTATGTGTTTTGTGCGAGGGTTGTCACATGAGCGAGCCACAGTTTAAGTACTTTTTTCTGCAAGTTTAGTACCAGATCAATCCTCAGTTCATTATTTTTAGAATTTATATTTTCAGGCTTATAGCCTCAAATGAAGCCTTGATCTCTGCACAGAAATTCAATTAAATTGCTAATCGAGACAATTAAAGTATACTAGCATACATGCATGCTCAGATCCCCAATAAATTTAATTCTTGTTTTCTGTAACCTTTGTGAATTGAAATTTTAGGGTAATTTTTGTAGGATGTGATGCAGCATAAGCTGGTTTTTATTGAAACTCAAGATGTGGTAGAAACTACGCTGGCACTTGATAATTATAGGAAGGCTTGTGACTGTGGCAGAGGTGCGGTGTTCTTCTCTGTGGCAAGGTAATTCTGTACCCCTCTTTTTTTTAACGAAGTGAATTCAGTTTTACTATATCAGCAATTATACACAAGACTTCTCATACTTGAGAGATTTCTCAAAGCACTGTGAACCAATTTGCCTGCAACTTTGAGGGGTTTTCGGTCCCCGTCATGATTATATTTTCCTGGAGTCCAAATGAAATAAAGTGGAGCCAAAATTTGCTGTGTGCAACTTTGTCAATTTTTGCTGGACTTTAACTTAGATTTGCTGACTGATTACACTTTTAGATGACTTGGTTAAGAATATGCGAAATGTTGGGTGTTTGTATATTAACAGAAAGAACTCGGTGTAGCTTGAAAAATTACCATCAACATTGCCAGCATTAGTTTATTTTTGTAGTTCTGTAATGTTTAATACCTTTGTAAGAAGAGGAATAAACAAGGAAAAAACTAATTTCAGAATTTGCAAATTAAACAAACTGAGTGTTATTTTTTTGTTACATTCGATAATCTAGGGGGAAAGTTGCTGAAGGTATAGATTTTGACCGACATTATGGAAGGCTGGTTATCATGTTTGGTGTTCCTTTTCAGTACACCCTCAGCAGGTGATCTTTATGTTCCTTCTTAGCTTATACTATCTCTGAAATTTATCTTCCTATTAGTTGGTTACTGTTATTTATTTTTGTTAGTGTAACAATAACAAGAAATATCTTTGTTTTTCTTTTATCTTTTAGGATACTGCTAGCGAGGTTAGAATATTTAAGGGAGACCTTTCAGATAAAGGAGGGCGATTTCCTAACCTTTGATGCACTGGTATGATATAATTGGTGTCTGTATCAGGCTGTCCTAGTTGAAATTTCAGTTAACACCAATTGATCACAAATTTGCTGCTGATGCTGTTGTTGTTCATCATTGCTTCTAGGCATAAGCACCAAGCTATCACCAAATAATATTAAAGGAGGTCCAAAGTTGTCACAGTTCCATTTTGGTCAGGGTTTAGTTGGTAGAAAACAGTCAAAATTGCAATATTGTTGATAGAGAGAACTTTGAAGGAATTTCATGTAGCATGGTTTCTGTGGTTTAGTGACCTTTTCTTGAATTCATAACATGGCAAATATCATCTCATGCTTGCAGAGACAAGCAGCGCAATGTGTTGGTCGAGTGATTCGTTCCAAGGCAGATTACGGCATGATGATATTTGCTGACAAGAGGTATGTGCATTTTTGCAGCCCGCCCTTAAACGTACTAATTTAGTTTTTCGAAATGCTCGGCTTCACTTTTGTGTGTTTCTGTTAACACTGCAGGTATAGTCGTCATGACAAACGGTCAAAGCTGCCGGGGTGGATATTATCTCACCTGCATGATGCACACCTTAATCTGAGCACCGATATGGCCTTGCATATAGCCCGTGAGGTCTGAATAATAACCATTGTTTCCTTTGTGTTAACAACATGAACAAAACTGGGAACAATATTATCTTGTAATGGTACTTTGCTGCACAGGCATGACCTGACCTATGAACAGATAGTAAATCTGGATTCAGCCAGCCAGCGTGACCTGTTAGTCTCAGGTCCCATTTGTGAGCCAATCTGGTGCTCTGTTGTTGCTCCTGATATCATTTACTTGCTCTATTTGAGTGAAATTTCATCACATTCTTTTTGTTTTGACTGATTAACTTTTTTATTGAATGGCAAAGTTCCTTCGGCGAATGGCTCAGCCGTACGACAAGGCTGGGTCAGGGGGGAAGAAAACACTCTTGTCAGAAGAAGACGTCGTGAAGATGTCTGAAGGTGGCTTGGACATGTAGTGAATCTCTGCAGGAATCAGACAAATTGGCTATGGGGCCCACGGCAGATCTGGCATGAAGGGTTTTGCTCTGTTATGTATTGCATTTAGTTTGAGATTTTTGTAGATGTTGAGTAGGTTAGGAAAGTAGGAAAGTATGTCATGTCTGCTGGACATTATTTGTTTCATTAGGATAGGATAGAGAGAGATCATACAATGTGGTGATTTATGAATGAGGTTGGAGAATAACCAGAGGCGGGGTCGGGGTCAGGCTCGGGGTCTGTGGTATGTGATGAGAACTTTTAGAAGTTTATTGGAATCTGATGGCCTGCCTGGGAAGTGGCAATTGCTAAAACCAAATTTGGTGTCATGCCGCCAAGTCCAGGCTGCCAGGCATCATCCCATTGTTTCGTTTGTAACAAATGGAATCTAGAATCTGGATTTGGTATGCCAGCTGCAATTTGATTTGATTTTAGGGACATTAATATTGATACTCGCTGGCTGCTGCCTATGCCTCACGCTTCATCATATCTTGTGTTAGTGAAGGAACTAAAATGTCGTGGTTTGGTTATGTCATGTTATGGTACGTGACCAAAATTTATTTTTATGTGATATGATTAAAATGGTAGAGGATAATTATGTCACGTAAATGTTCATGTTATGTGAGATGGTGTCCACACGTGACTAATTATATTTAATTATTTTTATCATGTTTTAAGTTAGTTTATAGAAAATAATAACAAAAATATATAAAAAAATAAAAAATTATTACAAAAAATTTTTTAATAAAGAAATAATGTTGAAAAATTTAACATGTGATCTGATATAATCAGGTTAGTTTGGGTGATGTGATGTGATGTGCTATTTTTAATTGAAGGGAAATGCCACACGAGTGGTACTTGTGATGGAATAGATCATGCAGCTGGTTTTATTATCAATAAGAAAATAAATAAAAAATATCGAAAAAGGGGTATGGTTCCAAAATTTTGATTTATAGAAAGAACATGATAGCCTATATTGTCTAGTTAATCATAATCATAACCACGATTGCTAATTAATTAAAAAAGATATTCTGGACGAGATAGACCATTGCAGGTACCATCGTTTTATATTGTTCTTCTATATGGTGTAAAGTTCTAGCACAGCTGTGTGAGGATTGTAAATATCATTATTGTCAACTCTAAAAAAAAACAAACTAAATACCATCACTGGTTGTCTGTCTTTTTAAATTTTATCTTATACTTTGTGTTGGTGATATTTGGATAAATATTGAGTTCATATTTCATATGACTAATTAATTTTAAATTCAGTATACTCTTGAATTTTTAATGATTTTATTAATTTAATCATGCAGATTTGAATTTTATCAAATATCGACTGATCTTGATATGAGTTAAATCAGGTGTTGATTTGTTTTCAATTTGAATTTGTTGATTTGTTTTCAATTTGAATTTGTTGATTTGTTTTCAATTTGAATTTAGTGAGTTTGTGTGATTTATCTGTGAGTCTTAGAGATATCTCATTCTTCCTATAAATCAAAATTTCGTGAATTCATACCTTTTTCGATATTTTTTATTTATTTTTCTATTAATAAAAAAATCGGGACATTGAAGTGAATAATTTCCTTCACTATGTGATGTGCGCATATCCACTGATGTGGCATACTAAAATCTATGTAGTTTGATTTTGTATAACTCTATATATATTTTTTTATACTAAAATTTATTTAGTTTAATTTCGTATAAATATATGCATATAAGAGAAGAATATTCCCCATGTCCGGTATCGGGTCGAATTTCGTCCAGAACAGCAGTAGACGAAGTTGTTGATATTATATTCAAGATATTATTAAATTTTGTAAAACGTTGGTGGTTAAGGTTGTCAATATAATTTAAATATCAATATATTCCTTCTACTTAATATCACTGAAAAAAAAAACGCTCATTTTTAAAACGGAATTCCTATTCTGGGAGGTGTCCCATGGGCTGGGTTTCTATCGTGAAAAACAAAATCGTCAGGTCATTTATGTCGTTAATTAAAGGTTCATCTCATTTTAATTAAACTTATTTTGATGGAAATTATTTTTCAGTAGAAATTTTAAAGAAAAAGAATAACAAAATGAACAAATAATAAAAATATGTTGGGTGAAAGTTGAACTTTGTTTTGTTGGAAGTCCAATACTAAGAGGCTATCACTAGCATGCTGGAAGCTTATTTTTTATGACATTAAAAAATAAATTAATTAAATGAGGATAGTTCAAATGTATTTATTTTTTGTGTCTTCGTTATATCAAAATTTTGAAGTATAATAACTTGAAATTTAAAAATTAAATATCAAAATAAAACCATTAGATATAATTTGTATCATTTTTTCTATGCACGCGTAAAAAAATCACGTTCTGATTTTGTTTTGATTAGTATCAATAGCTTGTAAATATACCGATGTGGATAAATTCAGGACGTTGTTTTTTCTACTTATTGATTCATATAAAATCAAAATCGAAAAGTGATAGTTTTGTTATGTGCATGTAGAGAAAATAATATAAATCACAAACAATGATTTTATTTTGACATATAAATTTTAGGATTTTTATTATAAAAAATTAAAAAACAAAGACATAATAGAGACAAAAAAAAATGGGAGCATTTCAACCCTCCTCAAATTATATACATGACATAGTAAATATTCTATTGGTAAAAATAGGACGGATATAGTGTCCATACTTAAAATAAGAACACTGACGAAATCTTTACTAGTGAGCTTGAAAAGGGGACGCACTGTTCAAATTAGATGCTGACAGTGTATTTCTGCAAATTTAATCATGCATTTTTTTTAATTTATGTTTAATGTCATAAATAAATAAAAAAATCGGTCTTAGGAGTACGGAATGATGAATGATGTGTGATTTATGTTTATAAAATTCTGCCCTAAAACTGCTATAATGGATCTGCTTACAAACGTATAAACCTACCATTATAGTGTAATTGGGTGTTGATTTCCACAGAGATAGTTTGAATATTAGGTTGCCAATCTTGTAATTATCTGGATCAATCGGGAAATTTGGATAATTTAAATTTAAAACCTAACTTCCTAAATTAATGAAATTTTATTACTAAATAAGGAAAGTTCTTTGATTACTGAGTTTCTAGGATTTTGGTTTCACCACAATACTTAATTAATGTTGAATTAATTTACTGAGCTAAAATTTCAGTTGATACTTTTGAGGATTTCTAATTTATGAAAAAAAATATTATCCACTTTCATGGTATAACACCATATATAGGAGAGCGTCTTATTATGACTTGCTATTATAAACACATTAATTTATGTAATTAGTCAAACTCTAGATTAGTTGATAATATTCTTTAACAATCCTAACTTTGAGTATTGGATTTTTTCGAAGGTAATTAAATTTCTCCTTTCAGTAATTAATTCACCTATTTTTCAATAAGTTCGCCTTTTGGATTCGTTTTTTTCAACGTCTTCTCTCGGTACTAAGTTCGGAGCCTAGGATTTCATACATACACAATCTAATTTGGTCAATTATCATCCCTAACATCTAGACGTGATCATCACCTGAATGGATTAACAATCTTACAAATCAAATCACATACAATTTAAAATTCCAAGACAAATCAATCACAACAAAATTTATAATCCAAGTAAAATTACTTCAAACCATGATTAATTATAGAGGTCACATGCCTTAGCTCTAAGAGTAGAAGTGTCTAGCCTCTCATAGACATAACAATATTCGAAGTCAAGAGAAAGAAGAAGTGAAACTCTAGATTGCCACTTCTTCATGCTAAATTTTGATAGTTCCTCTCTCTTCTCTATTTTTTTTTGTAGCAATTGGAAATGTGGATCCACTCTTTAGAGACTGTTTGACGGTTTTTGAGAGTTTTATGAGGTAGAAAAGTGAAAAATTGCTTCAAAATCTAACTTCTGCGCAGGTTTATTCAACTTTGACACTTCTTTCGACTTGTCTTGCAGCTCGAAAGTATGTCTTTTGACCTAATCCGGGGTGTTGTTTTGTTGCCTTCTCTTGCAACCCGGAAGGGTACTCCCACAAGAGACCTTTCGATTGGTCCAAGAGAAGTGCTTCTTTTTGTGTTATCTTGCCGCTCGCATACCTACAAGAGTACAAGACCTCTTTCGGCCTATTTTTAAAAAAGTTTCTCTTGGTCTTTTTAGTTTGGTTTCTTCATCTCGATTTTAACATTAAATTAATGTAAAAACAAAAATTACTGACAAAATTTTTAAGTAAAATTTTATTTAAAAATATAGATTCGTTTACCAATAAATAATAAGAAAAGATATAAATATTTAGAGAATAATAAAAAGAAAGGAGACGAAGAGGAAATACAATGACTCAATGAGTGATATTGGTGAATGGTGGGTGTTATTAAGAGTGTGTTCCACAAACTTTAAATAGAAAGGAAGAAAAATAAAGAAGATGAAAGAAGTAAGAGAGGGCCTTCAAATTGAGAAATAGAGATTAGAGAGAAATTTTATTTAGTTTTGTGTCTTGATTTCTATTGTTTTTTTTTTCTGATTTGACTTTTTTCTAAAATTTTAATTTATGAAGCAAATAAACACTCTTTGATAATCCGATTATTCATTCTCTCCCCTCCCCTCTTCAGAAGCACATCTTAAGAAGAGAAAACTAGAGAGTGCAGCTGACTCGCCTCACAAGTCACAAATACTATTTGCGATTGAATCTCTAGTCTATTCTATTCTATTGATATTATATGGTTTAATTAATTTTATAGTCAACAGTCAGCACTGCAGCGGGTTGCGGTGGCCAACTGGAGCCACAGCTGGGGCTAGAACTTGAGAAGAAGAAAGAGAAGTATTTCCTCACTTCCCGATCAATCCAACCCCGTCGTCCTCGATCCACCGATTGATCGGCTGACTGACTGGAGATTGATTCGGACAAGGAAAGGGAACAACCCAACAAGGCCCAAGCGGGGAACAAGCAATAATTAATTAATTAATTTAATGGCGGCGGCGACCAAGAAGGCATGGGTGGTGCCTGCGCCAGCATACCGGGCGGTGGAGGAGGCCAACTGGGACAGAGCGGAGGATGCGCCGGGACCCAGGTGTGGCCACTCCCTGACCGCCGTGGCCCCCACCAAGAACCACGGCCCTCGCCTCATCCTCTTTGGCGGGGCCACCGCCATCGAGGGAGGAGGAGGAGGAGCCTCTTCACCATCTGCTCTCTCCCTTCCTGGGATTCGTTAGTTTTCTTTTCTTTTTATTTTACCTCTTTCAATTTATATGTTTAGCCAGCTACCTAATTCCACCTTCCTTTTACTTCCTCACTGTCTACTTACTATCTACTATCTACTGTCTACTGTCTATATTTAACTAGTACCAATGAGACTGCCTATTACAGTCCCAATTTCCTCAGATCCAGTTCTGTGTGCTTCCACTTCTCCATTTCATTCATTGTAACATTATTAAATTAAACAACTTTGGGATAACTGATGCCTGTCAGCTAATGGCCTCTATGATTTGTCGCACGTAGGGCTTGCGGGTGTCACAAATTCTGTCCACTCTTATGACGTGGACTCCAAAAAATGGATCAGGTTTGTCTCGTCTTTATTTGCGCCCCCAATTACATGTCCAGTTATTTTTCTTCTTTTCGAGGATTTCAGATGGTTCTAGGTTGTACATCTTGCTTGGGTGTTTTGTAGGGCCAAACATAAATCATTGTTGCTCTAATTAAAAGTATGGCATATCTATGCCAAATGTGATCTTTTTAATTTTTTTATAGAATCCATCCAGTTGGTGAGGCGCCTTCACCAAGGGCAGCTCATGCGGCAGCAGCTGTTGGTACCATGGTTGTTTTTCAGGTAACTGCTCATAAGGGCTAAATAATAGTGATTATTTTATTTTAGAAAGGAATTACAATAATTATAGTTATCATTGTATTTTATCATAGCGCAATAAGGAAAAAATAGTCTAATTATAGTAATTGTTGTAATTTAGAAGAATATTTTTGTATCTTTCATGCATGTTTTACAAATAAGGGCTGAATTTAGATTTCGCAATAGAGATGCTAAACACATTGATGATGAGCGACAGGAGATATCTTCTTTTTTGAGTCACTGATAATACAATAGACACTTCTGCAAAAATTGTAATTATTAATTCTTTCACATGCTCAACTTTTGTTGTTTTTATGCTCTGTTGGCAGGGTGGCATTGGGCCAGCTGGTCACTCAACAGATGACCTCTATGTGCTTGACCTCACAAATGATAAGTTTAAATGGCATAGGTGAACAAACTCACTGGTTTACGTTTAAATTAAGGATGACAGTATAATATGGTACTAGTACTTTTGTGTGGGTTCTAATGATATGTTGTATGTTAAGCATATACCTCAAATTAACGTCATAAAAGATAGTCAAACAATAATTGTTATATTGATTGGTATGGATCCGGTACATTCATGTACATTCGGTGCTGAACTGGTATTATCTTTTACTAATTCTTTTAGTTTATATTGCTTATGATAGGGTTGTTGTTCAAGGCGCTGGTCCTGGGCCCCGTTATGGCCATACAATGGACTTGATAGCACAACGTTATCTTGTAACTGTTAGCGGCAATGATGGTTAGTCTTTTCTTTCTAAATCTATCAAGTCTCTCTCTCTTTTTTGTTCCTTTTAGTTCATCTTCTCGACGGGTGATAATGAATGAGAGAAAAAGAAAGGATCACCAAAGCACTGTAAAACTTAAATTAGCTAAGGCAAGTCTTTTGGAGAATGGCTACAACTCTGTATCGGGTAGAAGCATTGCAAAAACCCTTTCTAAAAGAGTATAAGAATACTGGGTTTGTTTGCTAAAAAGAATGATCTTGTTGAGTAAGTTTCTGAGTTCTCAACTTCTTTGCATCTGTCACTGTAGTTGTATTAAATAATGATTAACCATTTTGAGGCGAATAACAAATCGAGTTAATAAGTACAGGGAAGAGGGTATTATCAGATGCATGGGCTTTAGACACAGCTCAAAAGCCATACCGCTGGCAGAAGCTCAACCCTGATGGTGACCGACCTTCGGCTCGGATGTAAGCTTACTCACCAGCCAGCTTCCTTTTCTTTCTTCTCTTATTACCTCAAAGTTAAATTTGTATTAAGTTGCATCTCATTATTCTTTCAAAACAGGTATGCTACTGCAAGTGCACGCTCTGACGGTATGTTGTTGCTGTGCGGTGGAAGAGATGCATCTGGAATGGTAAAGACTCCAATTTTATCGTTATTTCTGGTTACAATCCTGATAGGGTTCGACCTTCATTTAATATTGTAAATCACATATGCAAAATCTCAATTAACTTAAAAAAGAAGAAGACAGTCTTATGTTGAACTTACCTAATAAAGATAGTAGATAACATATCATGTATTTTATTTTCTTTTTCAGCCACTGTCAGATGCATATGGGCTGTTAATGCATACAAACGGGCAGTGGGAATGGACTCTTGCCCCTGGAGTTTCTCCTTCTCCTAGGTACCAGCATGCAGCGGTATGTCTATTCCCTTCTTTTAATGAACATGTATTGGTACAAGTAGGTTAACATGAGTAGTATTTCAACCGATGACCACCATGCTTACGGAGACTCAATCTGTACCCGTTGCAAGCCTAAAAGACCCCAGAGACCTCCAGTTGACTTTGTGACTCCGGTTGGGTTTCACTTCTATCCTACCCAACTTGTTTGGGACTGAAGGCTTTGTTGTTGTTGTTGTTGTTTCTGTATTTGTGTGTGTGTGTGTGTGTGTATGAGAGTAGTTGGGTTCTTTAATGGGGAGATCCTGAATTTAATAGATGCCACACTCTTTAGGTTCAGGTTCAGTAATGCTGTACAAGACTATACTATTGGTCTCACACAACAGAAATAAAAAAGGAGAGTTCCTTTGCAGCATTGATGCTGAATCAAGGAACAATAACCTACTTGAGATAGTTAGTTTTGTAATATGCGAGTACCAATTGCACATTTTTAGTGTTAATTTTGATGATTAGTTGTGCACTTTTGGAATCTGCACCACACTGTACAGTTAGATGGACCTGGTGCTACAAGTAGAAAATGGGACAATAACCAAGAGATCTACTTGTGGCCTTTTTGCAGAACTCTTTTGCAGTTTAGTTATTTATCTTGTCAGTGCACATTTCTAGGTATTTGTTGGGGCCCGTTTACATGTTACTGGAGGTGTGCTGAGGGGAGGCCGGTCTATTGAAGGTGAAGGTGCCATTGCAGGTATGTACCTTGTGTCTTGTTTTTTTTTGCTTTACCTTCATTTGGTTATATTCAGGTATGTATTGCTATGACTCCAGACCAAAAGGTTATTGGAACTGGGTCAATGATAATTACACTCATGGAAGTGTCGTTGTCCTAATAATTTTAATAGAGATGTGACATCATTGTTCATTTTTTTTTTTAATTTGTAAAGTGCTGGATACTGCTGCTGGGGTTTGGCTTGATAGAAATGGCATCGTTACCTCTTCGCGCAACAAGCCTTTGAGTGACCCTGATCCCTCTCTCGAACTCCTTCGTCGCTGTCGTCATGCGGCTGCATCTGTCGGCTCTCAAGTTTTCATTCATGGAGGCCTCAAAGGAGGTATTTCTAATTGTATCAGAAAAAAATTTGGGCTGTTATGGTTTCAGAAGGATTTACTGTGTGGGCTGCCTCATATCAGTACATGAAGTGCAGTTTGTACCAGTATCTAAGCTGGTACAAACTTAGTATATGTAGAAATTGAGTAAGAAAACCCAGGTTGTTTCTACTTTTTGTTGGGTCGTGCATTTTTTTATTGTTCTTTTCTTGTGCTTATATTTTCTAGAGGAAATATACTTAGACGATTCTTTAAAACCTCTCTAATTAGAAATATGCTCTGCTTATGAAAGTTCAAATTCCTTTAGAAGTTACAATGCTTTGTTTTTTATGCACCCATTATTTGTATCTTCAACACATGATCATTTTTCCCATGTATAACTTGAACAGACTTGCTACTTGAAGATTTCCTTGTGGCAGAGAATTCACCTTTTCGTTCTGATACTGCTACTTCATCGAACAACTCTGACAGAGTTATGTCAGAGGCAAATGAGAACTTGCAAGGGTTTGGTTCTTCTTCTGCCTTGAATCACCAGTCCGCGAATGGCAGAGCAGATGGGGACCAGAGATCAATTGACATGCTGACCCAGGCATCGACTGAAGAGGCAGAGGCCATGAGCGCTGTGTGGCGAGCAGCGAGGGAAGCGTCAGTGGCCTCTTCTGAAGGAAGCCTCTCTGATGAAAAGGAAGCCGAGTCTGAGGCTGATGACAAGTCCCCAGTCTCTGCAGATTCAGCTGCTACTGATTCGATTCAACCCGATGTCAAACTTCACCCAAGAGCTGTATGTCTCATGTCCTCCACTTCATTGTCTCTTCTATCGTATAGAGATAGATTTATATGATATATGAGTGTGCATGCACGAGTGCATATTGGCGTCTCTGATTTTTTCTTTTTTCTGTTTTCAATTATTCCCCAAACAAAGGTGGTGGTTGCTAAAGAGACGGTAGGGAATCTGGGAGGGATGATCCGGCAATTGTCGTTAGATCAGTTTGAGAATGAGAGCAGGAGAATGCACCCATCGAATGCGGAATCGTCAGCCCCTTCGAAGAAGCACCTGAACCGGCAGAAGTCTCCCCAGGGTCTGCATAAAAAGGTGATATCGCTCCTCCTGAGGCCGAGGAACTGGAAGCCCCCGGCCAACAGAGCCTTCTTCCTTGACTCATACGAGGTGGGGGAGCTCTGCTATGCAGCAGAGCAGATCTTCATGCAGGAACCCACTGTCTTGCAGCTCAAGGCTCCCATCAAAGTCTTTGGAGACCTCCACGGTCAGTTTGGTGACCTCATGCGTCTCTTTGATGAATACGGCTTCCCCTCAACTGCCGGCGACATCACGTTAGTTGACATTGTTTCACTCTCATTCCAGCTTTTCAAAAACAGTCAGTTTTATTTGGTGTTCTCTGATGAGACGGCATGCTTTTTTCAGGTACATTGATTATTTGTTTTTGGGAGATTATGTTGACCGTGGCCAACACAGCTTAGAAACCATTACTTTGCTCCTCGCTCTCAAGGTAAGTTCCTAACTAACTGCCCAAACGCAACAGTAAAACTCCTTTTTGTTCCTTTTCTATTGTTAGGATTAAAAAAAAAAGCATTTTCAAGTTTCATTACTTATTCACTTACAGGAGTTTCAAAAAATTGCAGATAGAGTACCCTGAGAATGTACACTTGATTAGAGGAAACCATGAGGCTGCTGATATAAATGCTCTTTTTGGTTTTCGCATTGAGTGCATTGAGCGAATGGTAAGGATCCTAAGAATGTGCTTCATATAGCATGCTACCCATTAAGTTAATATACATATTTTCATTATTGAAGGACATCGATTCCCAAAAGTTTAACAGGCGATAACTCAATCATCAGGTAAGTAGTTTGTGCGGAAATGATTTATGACATGGGCAACCAAAATGTTGGCTTGATCCGGACGTACGCAAAGTATTTGATTGTTTGAGTTCCAAACTTAAAATTCTTCATAAGAGAGAATCACCTTTATCCCCCAAAAGGGCCTCCAATTAATTTTTCTGTCCTGAGATTGTGTTGTTATTTCAGGGTGAGAGTGATGGCATATGGGCGTGGACACGATTCAACCAGCTATTTAATTATCTTCCACTGGCTGCTATGATTGAAAAAAAGATCATATGCATGCATGGCGGTATCGGCCGGTCAATCACCTCAGTCGAGCAGATTGAAAAGCTTGAGAGACCAATTACAATGGATGTGGGATCAATAATTCTCATGGACCTCCTATGGTATGCTTAAGCGGTTCTACCATGATCTTTTTTTCTTTTTCAAAGCACGTAATAAATTCCCTTTTCAAGGTATGTCTGCAACAAAAAGGCTCCTCCCTTTATTTACAAATAGATGCCTTAATGTAGCTGCTTTAAAAGAAGCTCCCTGTAACTATGATGATGCGGTCAATTTGTGTGCCGTATCAAGACATACACGTCCAGAGACTAGAGTCGATGGGAACTTTTCTCACCTTACTAACTGGGACCCTTTTATTCATAAGCAAAATGACAGTTTACCATAGATCTAATTGTTGGAACTTCATTTTTCTTAATTTAGAATGAAGTTCATTGACTACGGCAGGGTATCTTGCAAAAAACAGTGCAAATGAAGGAACTATGTCAATTGCTGTTGTTAAGTAGGGAGATGTTACGAATTCACTATGATCTTTATATATATATCTTCTGTGTAACAGTAGGTGTGTGCTTAAAATTAAGTAACATTTGTTAGAGATATTTTATCGTCTTTTTCACATTTACTTTTTTTCAGGTCGGACCCAACAGAGAATGATAGCGTAGAAGGTTTAAGACCGAATGCAAGAGGACCTGGCCTTGTTACATTTGGGGTATTCCTTGATATTTTTTTCTCATTGTTTTTTCTTGGAATGGCTTTAAATGTATGGTGTTGGTATAGAATATCAGTGCCAGAGGTGCAAACCATGGTGTCAAGTCTGATAGAGTTAGGTTCAATGAAGTTGATTGTCAATTGTGGAGTCTCAGGTCACCTAGGTCAGGCCGACTCAATTTCAGGCTGGTGCATTTCTGATTTTTGGGGTTGGGTTTTAATGTGTTCATTTAGTTTTAGGTCTTGGTTCATTTCAGGTCTCAGGTCATTTTGGTCGGGCAGTATCAGGATGTAGCTTCTGGTATGAACTTTGAGGCACCAGGTTGTTCATGTCTAGGACTTAAAGAGTCATTTTGGGTTAATTGGTCATTATCCAGGGTCCTCAACTAAAGTTATTTTGGTAAAATGCAGCCGGACCGAGTGACAGACTTCTGTAAGAGGAATAAATTGCAACTTATTATAAGGGCTCATGAATGTGTCATGGATGGTTTTGAACGATTTGCTCATGGACAGCTCATCACACTATTTTCAGCAACTAATTATTGCGGTAATTTTAGTTATTTAGTTATGTTATGAGGATTCAGTTGTCAGAGTCTCAGATTCTCCTGACTGTTGATGGTCTGGTTTAAGGGGTGTCAAATTTCTGAACAATCCGAACTGCCTTAGACCAATACAATGGCTTATTGGGTCAAAGTCTTGGTCTAGAATTTTTCAACCTGTCATTTGTTGGGTCAGGAACAGGTGAGCAGCCATGATCTGATGTGCAAGGTGGCCCCACAAATGTGGATAATGAGAGGAGATGAGAAAACCCAACAGTTCCTAAGAGTGGGATTTGAACTCAGGTCTATAGCATCCATAGCAAAAGCAATGCCCCAAACCCAACTTCACGACCTATGCCGTTAACGTAGAGATTTAGTCCATGTGGATCGGATCAGGTTGATTCTTTGACCCATGACTGTTAGCCCTTAGGGGTCAGAAGCGTTTTGAGGCATCTGGACCTGGCGGTGGGTCGGGTCGGGTCGTTAGGGTCTGTATAAGAATACTAATAGAACTTTGCTGATCTGACCGATCTAACCCATTGACATCCTACTGGCTAAGTAGTGGTATTGGAGTGAACTATATAACTGATCCCTGATATGGCAATCGGTACTTGTTGGTGCAGGTACGGCAAACAACGCAGGGGCAATTTTAGTGGTAGGAAGGGGGCTAGTAATAGTGCCCAAGTTGATTCATCCCCTCCCTCCACCGGTTCAGTCACCTGAAACCTCACCTGAGCGTACCCTTGATGACACCTGGATGCAGGTTTGTCTGTCTTTTCCTTTTTTTTTTTTTTTTTCTTTCTTCTACCATCAATTTGAGTACTTGTACCGGTGCTAATTTAGTGTACATGTATAAATGCAAATGCAGGAACTTAATATTCAGAGGCCGCCAACTCCAACCAGGGGCCGACCTCAGTCAGCAAATGACAGGAGTTCTCTTGCTTATATCTGATTCTAATTTCTTCTCTGCTGCCTCTACCATCCCTTCCTCTCCACTCCATCTGCCATTCCAATTAATAGTCCCAAATCATATCAATTTTCTGAAAAGGTTTCCAGCACTGCTTTTGACAACCATTTGCAAACCTGACAGCTTAATTTTTTTCCATGTACACTGTGAAATGACACCTTTTATTCATACACCTCTACTCAGTGAAATGTCCCATTTACCCCCTATAAGCATGAAAGTACTTGTGCCCCATCTCCCTTTTACATTAAATATGTTTGTAGAATGACCCTCGTTCATTCTTTTCTTCTTTCTTTCTTTTGAGTCTCAACATTAACAAGAAGTAAAAGAGGGCTAGCTTTTTTTTTTGTTTCCTTTTTCTTGTAAAAAATTAGTAAAGTATATGAGGTATTTGGTTCATTTCAAATGGGTATGTTAGGTTTTCCTAACCGTGCAGGGGTATCTTAACTGTACAATGGCTAAACTTGCAACTTTGATCATGCTATCTCTGATAGTATGTATGTTTGGTGAAAGAAGGGTTCTGAAATTTTTTTTTGAAGAGGGGCAGGGGCATAGAATGTTCAAGTTCTTGTTCCTGTTGGTGAGTTATAAGAGTTGTGTATGTTGGAATGTTGTAATCTAGCCTGTACATCATGAGTTAATTAGACGAGCTTTCTAGTGTTTGTAAAATTAGGTATTGAGAGAGTTGCTCCTTTTGTACATTATGGATGTTTTTTTTTTCTCTTTCGGCTCCTTGTAGAGCAATGTATGATTTCTTCTATTTCTTGGTTCATGTTTTGGTGTTGTATGATTTGCAAATAGTTTATTTATAATGGATTATTCTTTCAACAATCGTCATTGGCAACTAGCTAGTAGGTGTCAATGGTTGGATTACGTCTGAATCTGATACAGGTTGACCGAACGCTATTTTATTAAGATCAGACCTGACCTGATCTGATCTATTATGTACAAAAGGAGTCATGTTACGGATTGAACCGTGCTATGAATTTATATCTTAATTTTCAAAGTTTAAACTAAATTGTAAAATTATAAAAATTGTGAAATTCGACCTCCAAATACATTTTGATATGGAGATTAAGTTTAACGGATTGGATTGATTGTTTGATCTTTGAAAATAGAAATAGAAATCCATAGCATGGTTCGATTTGTAATATGTCTATTATCACAGCCTTACTCTTTTTATATAGGAATTTTTATACGATTGGTCATATTTTATTTATTTATAAATATTTAAGTTTATTTAAAAATAAATATACATTTACATCTAAGAAAATTTATAAAAGTTATCATTATGAATTTTAATTTATTTGAAATATATATTTTTTTTAAACGAAGTTTGAAATACAATCACGGATGGGATCGGACTTTCGAATTATGAGAGCTAATTATATAATTTTTTTTGTGGAGAATGGAGATTAATTACAGTATTGTGACATTTTACTCTAAATTATATAGAAAATTATACATAAAAATAAAACAAAAAATTTTAGAAATGAGGTCAATTGACCCGTGTTTTTTTTAGCAATTTTTCTATTGCGAAGGAGAAAATACTAATTAAATGACCGGACGATGCAAAATGAATAGCTAATGGTCAAAAGTCATAAGAACGTTATCAAATTGAATTCATTAATCAAGAATAGAACGAGGATAATGTAACTGTTATAGAAAAAATAACCGAATCAATTAATTGGGCGGTTGGTCTCACTTATTCATTTTAGGTAATTATATCTTCCCCATCTATCCATCCCCCAACTAACTAACTACCTTTTCTAACTATAATTCAAAATTCTAACTATCTAATGGCCCTACAAATTAATTACTCAATTTTCTCTATTTATTTCTTTCCTCTTTCTCCCTCCCTCTCCCTCCTCTCCCACCTCTCCCTCTCCACCTCCGCCTCCACCTCCGCCCGCCTCTCCCACCTCTCCCTCTCGGCCTCCCTCTCCCACCTCCACCTCCGTCTCTCACCTCCGTCTCCCACCTCCCACCTCCGCCTCCGCCGGAGTAGATCCATCACTGTCGACCGCCGGGTCAGATCCGCCTCCGCCGGATCAGATCCGAGTTATTTGCAAAGAACAAAGCTTCATTAATGGTGAATTAGAACAGTGCGTACTAAGTACATATGGATGAATACTTAATGTTTTAGAGATGAATACTTCAACGTTTATGGATGAATACTTAATATCTTAGGCATAAATACTTTAACTTATATGATGAATACTTGATATCTTATGGATGAATACTTTTTATTTGTTTGGTATGCACATATGTTTGTAATACTCTTGGTACATTAACTATTTACACTTACACGATGAGGATGAATACTTGCTTAATGCGGGATGAATACTTGCATGACGAGGTGTGAATACTTGTGCAACGGACAACTCGAAAGTATGTCATCATGGATCTCATTTGAAAGAGAAAATTGTGTAGAAGACATTCGTGGTTTTAGATTTGCAAAATTCCTCACAGATCGTCAGAAATATTGGTTAGATTGAACGGAGAAAAAAAAAACCCATCTCTAAAAACGTGTAATACTCTTGATACATTAACTATTTACATTTACACGATGAGGATGAATACTTGCTTAATGCGGAATGAATACTTGCATGACGAGGTGTGAATACTTGTGCAACGGACAACTCGAAAGTATGTCATCATGGATCTCATTTGAAAGAGAAAATTGTGTAGAAGACATTCGTGGTTTTAGATTTGCAAAATTTCTCACAGATCGTCAGAAATATTGGTTAGATTGAACGGATAAAAAAAAACCCATCTCTAAAAACGTGTAAAATATGAGTGATTGATGTGTCCAAATATGCTTCTATTGCAAAGATGAATACATTTATATAGATGAATGAATGCTAGTTGTGTTACAGATGAATACTTTTTTTGTAAATTTCTAAAATGAGCTGAAGGTAGTTAGAAGTCCCCCACTTAATTAATGCGCTGACGGTTATGCGGTCCCCCACTTAATTAATGCTCTGACAGTTGTGCGGTCCCCCACACATGTTGTTTGTCCCCTACTTTCTTGTTGTAATATATCCAAATATGTTTCTATTGCAAATGTGAATACCTTCATATAGATGGATGAATACTAGTTGTGCTACATATGAATACTTCTGCAAATTCCTAAAATACACTGACAGTTATAAATTCTAACTAACTAACTAACTACCTTAATTAATGCAACTGACGGGGGATGAAACGGGAGATTGTTCACGGGGGAGAGCTAGGCGGACCCTTCATTTTATTAATCACATAAAATCGCAAATTATTTTTTCTAATTAATTACTGCCATTGATTATAAAATCTTAAAACATATAATTTATAATATATTAAATATAATACATAAGAGGTTAAATTATCTATACTAAGACTATTTTTCATACTTCGTCCCGAAATTGAAATATGTACTGCCGTACTGGAGATAGAATATAATTTTTAAATTGAAACAAATAATATAAAATATAATTTAACATGAAAAAATATATCTTTGAAATTTCAATATATGTTCACATAATAAAGTAATTAATTCCTTTCATTGAACTAGTATACCCCATAAATGGATGAACAAATATCGATAAAGAGTTAAATAATTTTCGGTAATATGATTTTTTTTTTAATAAAGTGGGTGAAATCCACCGATTTCATTAAAAACAACAATGTTCAAATGCTGTAAAGCTCCAAACAACTAGAGCTCAAAGCATGTACAAAAGGCACGAGTCTAGACTAATAACCAGCATATGAAAAGAACCAAAATACATCACAAAATACATCACAAGAGTAACAAAATAAAAGTAACAGCAAGACTAGCCTAAACAACAGAGAACAACTAGGGTTGTACCAGGCATAAGGATTGAATCTCCTTATGCCAGTAGGGTGGTTGCCCCTTCCTCTTCCTCTGATAGTAGAGGTAGTAATTCCTGGGTATGTAAATCATTAGTATCTAGAGGCAAGACCAAAGACAATTCAAGTAGAGAGACATTATTAAGAGTTTTGCACCAAAAGCTAGTAAGTGAGATGATTTTAGAACCTACTGTCTTCAAAGAGAAAATACAAGTATTTTGAAAACATAACTTATTCCTTTCCAGCCATATACTCCAAAGGACTGCTCCTCTGATAAACTCAACTAATGGAATGTTTTTTAAGGGTATAAAGGCATTAAGAAACCAGACACCCTCCATATAGGTACCAGTAAAGATAAAGTTATAATGCAGAGCAATCCACTGCCAAATAGAATTAATAAAAGTACATTGCACAAATAAATGGTCAGTGGTCTCTAATTTACCACAAAAAGGGCAAGCTGGATCTCCTTGCCAACCTTTCTTAAGAAGGTTGCCTTTGGTTAAAATTTTATAAATATAGGAAAACCTTTATTTTAAGGGGCATTTTGGACAACCAAATTGAGTTAAACTCAGTGTTTTTTATCCCACTAAATTCTAACCATTGATAAAAAGAGTGTACTGTGAATTTACCAACAGAAGACCATCTCCAATAAAGTGTATCAGGTAAAGAAGAATTTGGAACATAATTTTGCAACTGAGTGTGCAAATTATGCCACTGTAGTATATAAAATGCCAGTTAATTGTCAAGTAAAGTTCAATTGCAAAGAAGAATTCACAAAAGCCTCTATGACTAAAAGGTCAGGGGCTGAAGTGTTTTCAGTAATATGATTAAATTTAATAATAATTAATTATTGATGCAAAGATTAAAAATGCTTTATGGAATATCATTTCTCATCTGTCCTCGTCTATCTTGATCGGATAATTCGCATGTACTGTTTCCCTCTCCTCATTCAAACTATGTATATGTGATGTGTCTAAAAAAAATATAACTCTTAAACAATATAAATTTTTGTGTCCTTTGTATGAATTTCCATACAAATAATTGTGTTGTTTATTGTTATATAATATATATACGCGACTTTACTATTTAGAAGAACTATATTTATGTTCCAAATTTTCATAATAATATCTGAGAGTGACTAATATACAAACGTTTGTTCCTGGATTCAGGAACAAACTGTACGGTTCTCTAATTTTCAAAGTCCAAACAGTCGATCCAAACCGTTAGATATTCAATCTCTATTAAAATGTGCTTGGAGACCATATTTTATATTTTTTGGAATTTTTTTACTATTTATTAAGCTGGTTTGAAAACCGCTGTTTTTCATTGCTGCAGAAATTTAATAAAAACAACAGTTTTCAAACCATCTTAATAAATAGTAAAAAAATTTCAAAAAATGTAAAATTTGGTCTCCAAGTACATTTTAATATAGATTGAATATCTAACGGTTTGGATCGACTGTTTGGACTTTGAAAATTAGAGAACTGAACCGTTTGTTCCTGAGTCCAGGAACAAACGTTTGTATATTAGCCACTCTCATAATATCTTATACAAAAAAAAAATCATTTCAGACTATCTAGTTTTATTATTCAATAGATACTTTTTCGTCCCGAGAAAAATTCTAACAGTTTCCTTTTGCGTTGCAATAAGGAGGATAAACACATGGTGCATGAAGAATGCGATCACTGCATATGTCAGCAGGTGAAACTGATGATGTTGATGGCCAACTTTTTTATTTGTAGCATTTTAAAAATTAAAATTTAAAAGGTAGCGTGCAGTTAGAAAAAAAATCGGATTCTAGCATAAATTCATACTAGGAAATGTAGATTTAGTCGATGAAACATTAATGTTTGAGTGAGTTGCAACCTAATTTGAGTTTCACTAAGAGTGAAAACATCGATGTTTCAATGTAACGTGGTGTTTCATTTCATTCAAAAAAATAATATATTTTTTATTTAAGCAGAATACTTATCATCAGAAAAATGATATTTTATTTCATTGACATTGATGTTTCGTTTTCTGATACATCGAGTTTTATTTTTCGATGATGTAAAATTCAGCTTAAATAAAAAAAAATCATTTTTCTGATGAAGTAAAAATTGATTTTCTTTTATTTTCTGATGAAGTAATATATATATATATATAAAGAGAGAGAGAGAGATGGGCTAACTTGCTTTAGGAATTAAAGATGGTGTTTTACTTTCTGCTCATACATTCGTTTTCAAAGTTTAAATAGTCGATTTGAACCTTTCAACATGTTTTTCATATTAAAATGTGCTTGGAGATCATTGCTTTGTTGAATTTTTTATTATTTTTTATTTAATGAAAAGTTGTGATTTTCAAAAATTCTGAAAATAGTAAAAAATTTCCAAAAAATGTAAAATTTGGTCTCCAAGCACATTTTAATATGTAGATCATGTTAGAAGTTTCGAATTGACTATTTGAATTTTAAAAATGAAGATATGAGCGGGAAGTAAAACACCATTTTTAATTCTCAAAGCAAGTTAGCCCAACTCTATATAATAATTATTCTACTTATATATATTTATGATAAGTATTCTCCTTAAATTAAATAAATAGATAATCGATGTACAAAAAAATAAAACATTGATTTTCAGAAAATCGAGTATTGTCAAATAAGTAGAATAATTATTATCAGAAATTAATGTTTTATTTAATTGGAATGGACATTTTATTTCTTTTATTATCAGAAAATAAAATATAGATGTATCGATTATCGACTTTCTGATGATAAATTTTGCTTAAGTAAAAGAAATAAAACATCAATTTTCTGATGAAGTGAATTTGTCTCACTACTCTCAATCATCGATGTTTGTTTTCTTAAAACATCAACATTTCATTTTGAGTGAAATGCAGACTCATTTCTGAGTGAAGTGTAGACTAAATCTCCGTTTATACTAAAATCCAAACTTTCACGAAAATTGTGCTACTTTTTGAATTTTTAGTTTTATGAATGCTACGAATAAAAATATCGGTGATGATGATGTTTTATTTAACTGCAAATTGTGCAGAGATAAATATCTTTGAAGTAAGAGCAGTAGAGCAGGGAGAGGAAGAAGTCCAAGTTTCTATCTCTCTTTTTTGAAATACAACAAGTCCAAGTTTCTCAGTCTCAGCTTTGAATCACCTCTCTCTTTTTTGAAATACAACAAGTCCCAAGTTTCTCAGTCTCAGCTTTGAATCACCACCGACCAACGTTATGTTTGATTGGATTGAAAATAAATTATTTTAAAATTAGATGATTCAGAATAATCTATTTAATATTTAGTTGAATTAGAATAACTAAAATAGTGAATTTAACTTTTTTATCTTATTAGAATAGACTATTCGTAAAAATATTAAAATTTAGTTAATTTGATAAGACAAACAATAATTATTTTAATTTAACTATTCTAGCTTATTTTTATTTTACAACCAAACATACTCCAACTGAACCAAGCCTCAACAACCCAACGCGGCACCTCAGATTTGGGAGTCTTTAACTCTTAACTAAAACTGAGACTAATTAATTAATTAATTAATTACTTAATCAGATTTATTTACTTCTGCTCTTTAATTTTTGTTTTATTTTTATTCTTGGAGAAAACCCCGTAGGCAAGTTTTATTTTTTAGAGGGGGCGGGGGCTAATTAATTAATCAATTAATTCGGATTTGGATTTGGATTTAGAATTTGGACGGACCCTTCTCAGTTCTTCTTCCCTTCCCTTTTGTTCTTTTTACTTTGTTTTTTTTCATTAGCGCTGCGGCTGAAGCAACGGAGCTCCACCTCTGACCTCTCCGTCCTTCCAATTCCGATTTCTTTTGCATCCAAAGGCAGAGGTGCGCAATTACTACTGTCCTTCTGTTTGCTCACTGTTCCAGAAATTTCAGATTTCTGGCCTGGTTTGTTTCTATACAAACAACTTAAATGTTTGGTGGTGTGCTAAAATTTAGGTTTAAGTGAAGGCAGTTTTGGTGGAGCATGCCATGATAACTATTTTTTTTTTCTTCAGATAAAATCAATCTGTCAACGACTAGGCGCGCAGACTACTTGAGAATCAATCAATCAAGGTAACATCAATGCGTGGGAGGCGACCCTCCCGTCGTGGCGGATCATCCAAACAGCTGGTATACTTACTTTACTCTGTGGGGGCAATTCAATTTCACTTCTCTCATAGTAACAATTTAAATAGAGATTTCTTAACACTTGACACAAATGCATCAAAACTTGAGCTTAATTAAGCTGCTCTTATCATTCCCCTCGCAGGTACCGGATGATTCTTTCTCCATTGATGATGAAGTATCTCATCTCACCAAGCTCAGTTCCCAGCCCACCGATTCAACCCGTCGTTCTCTTTTGGGGCCCCGCAACAAACCTCTCTCTCTCTCCTCCTTTAAGCTTCTAGCTGGGAGGGAAGGGACCGGGAGGTTCTCCTTAGCGGATCGAGCATGTGTTCTTGGTCAACACATACCTGTTAGAGGGCCATGGTACGTGGATAGCATGGACAGTGAAGCCTATGTCTCCAGATTTTCTGATGATGGATCACTTTTTGTTGTTGGGTTCCGGGTATACAAACTTTTTGTCTTTTTTCTGCATACATTTATGCCCCGTGTGTAAGGTTAACAACTTTAAATTGCCAGTACTTAATGGAAGTTGGCACACAAAAGTTTTTCACACTGTTAGGTGTTAGTTATAAGCACTAAAAGTTATTTCTCTGCGAATTTCATAGCAAAATGCTGTACTCACTAATCCTCTTATGGTTTGTGTTTCCATTGTTCCGTGTTAATCAGGGCAGTCACATTAGAATATATGATGTTGAAAAGGGGTGGAAAGTGCAAAAAGACATCAGTGCCCGAAGTTTGAGATGGACAATTACTGACACTGCTCTTTCAACTGATCAGCGCTATCTGGTTAGCAGTTTCATTTTCGTATAAACCTCGTTACTCTGGTTAAAAAGTTCTTAACACATAGTTCTAGTTACTTCTCATTTCAAGCTTATTAAGAAAACTGACGAACTAGAGCCCCTTTCTCCTCAAATTTCTTTTCTGAAAATTGTCAAAATATCTATTTTACCTGTATTAACATAGGAAGTTGTATTAAGGGCATCTTTCTTTCTTTTTGAAGATAAGAAAGAGAAGGCATGGTGATACTTTTCTTATTTTACTTCTGTAAGGGTATACGTTCTATTTTTGAGGTTTTATTGGGTATTGATTTACTTCCCCTTTGAGTTGAGCCTGTTCCAGACACTTGCAACTGAGTATACAGTGCAAGTATTATCTGTTTTCTGAAAATTTGACAAGCCTGGTCGAAGTTGCAAGTATTACTATACAACCTTATCAGGGAAGATCAGATAACAATCACAAGAAGGCACTCCATCAACCACATGCTCTGGCAAATTGGGCATGTAGGAACCAGCAGACCTATACAGGAGATACTCTAAACAGATCTCAACAAGAGATGAAAATCAACCCTTACCCTGATGCAATGTTTTTTCGGTTCTCTCCTTGCACACAACTGCAGTCCTAGCTAAATTTTTTACTGGTATTAGGCAAACAAATGCTGATGCAGAGTGGTACCTTCCTCTGCGTACCGGATGACCACAATTTAGCAAGGATCAGTCTTAGGAACCTTTATTTTACATTTCTGTCTTTTCATTCCAGTTTTACATTCCTAGCAATGATTTTATGTTCGTTTTCATGAATGTAATTGTAGAACCTTTTTCAATTAATGGCATGCCTACGGGTTTTTCTCAAAAAAAAAAAATCAACACAACGTTATCAAAACTGTTGATTTGAGAATGGCAGTTGCACAGTTTCTGATTCAACTTAGCATAATAGATCTTGAATCTTTGTTAATTTGAAGGATTAAAGCAATTCAATTTTTTTTTTTTTTTTCAGGCTTATGCGAGTCTAAGTCCAATCGTGCATGTTGTGAATGTTCAGTCAGGAGGGACGGAGTCATGTGCAAATGTTACAGTATGTTCAGCTACATATTGTTCTTAATTTTAAGGAATATAAGTGCTGATCTGCAATGAGTAATACACCGTGCAATGTTGTAGGATGTGCACGAGAGTTTGGATTTCTCACAGGGGCATAGCGATTATGATGATGACTATGAACATTCCTTTGGAATATTCTCCATAAAGTTCTCAAAGGATGGGCGAGAAATTGTAGCGGGAACCAATGACGACTCAATTTATGTTTATGATCTCTTTGCCAACAAGGTCTCCTTGCGACTGCTGGCTCACTCTGTAAGCACACTTTCATTTCTTATTATTATTTTTTATTTTTATTTTTACGAAGCAAAAGAGGATGGATAATTCATCCATACTGTTATTGTTTTTTGACTAAAAGGCCTAAGCCCGTTTCATTTAACTGAAACATAGGTGTTACATAGTTTAGCACATCCAGCTATATAATAACTGAATGGCGCATCACCAATCCATACTGTTATTGTACTGCATTCAACTATTGTTGATTGACGGTAGCAGCTACTTAGCTCTTGCAAGTATGCTTTTGGAGTCTGATATCATGCTGTTATATTTTTAGGCGGATGTGAATGTGGTCACCTTTGCCGATGAAACAGGACATATAATATTTTCTGGTAGTGATGACAGCCTGTGTAAGGTGCGTTGCTCTCCTGTTACTTTAAAAGGATAAAAGGACATCAAATTTTAGTTAATGATTTATGGTGGAAGTGCTAACCAAAAGAATGAAAAAAAAGGTGTGGGACAGGCGTTGTTTCACGAGAGATAAGCCAGCTGGGGTGTTGGCGGGACACCTGGATGGCATCACTCATATCGACAGCCGAGGCGACGGCCGCTATTTGATATCAAATGGCAAGGATCAGACCATCAAGCTCTGGGACATCAGAAAGATGTCGTCCTCTGTTAAGTTGTGAGTACCATCTCTCCATAAAATTGACCTGTATCTATCCATCTATATGTATGATTCTGCTCTTTCTTTTTTATTTGTTCTCTTTAGTTCTCTATCATGTAATTTAGTTACTTTTTGGTGCTGTTCCAGTTCAATTCCAAGAGCATACGAGTGGGACTACAGATGCATGGTGTACCCGTCAGAAGCACGACACATGAAGCACCCACACGATCAGTCCCTGGCTACCTTCAGAGGTCACTCTGTCTTGCGCACTCTTATTCGTTGCTACTTCTCCCCTGCTCATAGGTTCGTCCATCCTTCTGTATAGTTATTTACAATTTACTTTTAATTTTTGTTTGAAATAAAGTCTGACTGACCAATTCAGAAATGCAAATTACAATAACCTAATCCATTATGCATGCATTCTGATTTCTGCACTCTTTTGTCATGTTATTTGCTTCTAGCACGGGTCAAAAGTACATCTACACAGGATCGAGTGACAAGTGTGTCTACATCTACGACATCGTGAGATCTCAAGCTTATTTATGCTTTTTTTTATTATTATTTTACTTATTTCTTCTTTCTGGAAAATAAGAGTGACTGAGTAAGTAGTAAGAGGACCCATTGTGATTGAATCCAGGTGAGTGGTGAAATAGCGGGTAAACTGGGATGGCATAGATCGATAATAAGAGACTGTAGCTGGCATCCACACCATCAAACGCTTGTCAGCTCAGCTTGGGATGGGTACGTCGTCAGGTGGGAAGCTTCCGGTGATGACGATGCCGATCCTTTATCTCTCAAATCAGCAAGCCAGAAGAAACAGCCCGACCCCGAGAGATATCGGCATCCCTTTGAGCTCTAAATTCTGCTTTTGCTTTCCTTCCCTTATCTATGTATACCGCATGTACAAATGTATGTAATGTATCATGATAAATAATAGGTACAGTTTTGGTTTGTTATTCATTATTTTGGCTGGTCAACTCCTGTAAATGGGCTGATATTGTGCACAAGGCAGCACTGGAACTGTGCACAGTGCCAAATAAGGTATACCAGTGTAGAGCATGAAAAAAGATATCCTACAGCCAAAAAAAGGAAAAGGAATTATACAGTGAAGGCAGCATGGCAGCGTTTGTGAGATCCCACCTTTGGGAGGCTAAATAATTTGCTCCGTGTTTTAAATTTTAATAGATAGGGATTTGCTTTAGAAGTTGCAGAAATGGAGACGGGTAATTTTATATCGAGACAATATAAAATGACAACAATGAGAAAACATGTTGAGCTGTACAATTTGTTATGCTGTGTTTTTAAAAGGAACTGGTCTGGTGGTCTGGGCTGTCTGCTTGTTGTATTGTGTTTTTTAATAAAGAACTGGCTGGCTATTTGGCTGTCTGTACAATTGGAATTTTGGAATCATTGGCACTCGCCGGTCACCGGAGAGTAGGAGAGTAGGAGTAGAGCATCATTGGAATGAAATCGTGAATGCGAGTGGGGGTGCTGATTTAATCACTCACGGTCTCGATGATATCTGATCTGATCTATCTACTTTTACTTTAGGTAGATTCCCCCTAGTAAGGGGCACGATTCCGTTTATGGATGTAATTAGAGTGGGAAAAATGGCAAGGCGGAGCCGGCTCCGTCACGGAACGGCACGGTTACGGCACGGCACGTGTGTCAGTTACGTGCCGTGACTCGCGTGTCCCGTGCTGTGACCATTTGCGTGCCGTGCCTATCTTTTGAAACTTTGGCACGGCACGGCACGTGAAAGATTTAGTCACGGCACGTAGTCACGCGTGTCACGTGTAATTAGGACTATAAGATATTAATTTAATAGTGAATCTTGAATAAACTAACCTAAATTATAATTAAATGGTCACGCGAGTCACGTATGATCACGGCACGTTTAGGCACGGCGTGACTCACGTGACGTGACCATTCGCGTGCCGTGACCATCCCTTGACATTTTGGTCACGGCGTGTTAGTCACGGCACGGCACGTTTTTCCCACTCTAGATGTAATCAAAGCTGATGCATTGCAGAATTGTTGGGTTCATGTAAAGTGCATATCATAGGGGTTATTATTAAGCTCGAGATGTGGTTTTGTGTATGGTTAGCGCATTTTTTTTTTTGGAAATTTGGTGTTGTTAAGCGACGATTACAATTGAGACATAAAAGTGATAACATTGTGGGTTGTCCTTTTATGAAAAGATAGATGGTTAGTAAGATTCAGGATTGTTTACTGCTACATTGGGAAATTGGCGACAATGAAGGAGATTTTTGAGAGAGACGCAGACGAGACTTGAAGGGGACAGCTCCACGATAACCCACACGTTTCCACAAAGCTTCAACCTACGGTCTCCTACATAGACACAGCCATCTTTGATGAACCAATTAATACAGCCCTTCACCCACTCCTCAACTACCCCATGAATGTGAAAAAGCTACTTCTACATCGCAGCTAGGAACACAGTACCGATACTTTCTTTAGTCATCCAAACTATTTAATTTCTGTTAGTTTTTAAAATTACCCTTGCTTTAACTCCCCTGACTTCCTTCCCTTACCAAATCTTTTGACCAAACTACTTGTTGCTCACTATCTCTCTATTCCCACGAAATTGCTTACTGTGAAGCATTGACCCAAAATGTCTAGGGAATTTCCTCTGTGTACTCAACAAAAGCTACGGGGGTGTGTCTACTTCCAACAAAATGATATATACCATGCGCAAATTGAGGCCTTGGAGGATTCTATTAAGGTAATGGCTGACGCCAATACTCGGGTTTATGGGGGATCTATCAGAGAGGTTCAGCGTTTCCTCGCTGCTGCCTTTGGAGGTAGCATTTCTGATTACCCTTACTGGCGTAGTTCCCCTACCGCATTCAGGATCCAGCTCCCCAGTGCTTTGAACAGGTACCTGGTGATTGAAGAAGGCAATGCCTGGGGCTCACAACATGGCTGGAGACTGGCCGAGTGGAATACTAACTGGGACGCTCGAATTCAGGTGAAACCATATAGAGTAAGGGTCAAAGTGACGAATTTCCCAGAAGAATTCTGGCATCCCTTTTTCATCCAACAATTAGTGGCGCAGTTTGGGGATGTAGAAAGAACGGATGAAGAGAACATACAAGGACCAAACCACATGAACCTCTGCTTGTGGGCACGAGTTATTGACCCGCGGCGGATCCCTTACTCCACTGCCCTACCATATGGGTGTCACTAGAAAGAATGTTTCATCACTGTTATAGCCTGGGAATACGTCGGAGAATTGCCAGGTGCCCCGGACCTGCCTCCGCCCGAGGACAGCGGGGAGCGCTATGGACCCAACGCACAGGATAATGAGTACTTTATACGCCGCTCATTATTGCAGTTTCATGATAGAATCACCACTACTAACCAAGCACAGCCATCATTGCTGGAGCCGTCATCTGCGTCAAACCCAACGGACAGCCAAGAACCGCGTGTTCAAACCTCTGTACACCGAAAGTTGCAGCCCACTCACCTCAGGAACATGCTACACCAAGTGCATACCCAAAATCGCAAGGCAGAAGGACAAAGTGGGGAGGGAAACTGGAACCCACTGACCACCTACAGAGAAAAAGCGGCAGTAAATGTGGGCAATTTTACCATCCTGGTGAAAGGAAGAGGGGCCACATTGCCTGTGAAAGAAAAGGACCCTTTTCGATTGAATGAACCCCAAAAAAATTACTTCCTGGCAAACATTAATATCACGGTGGGGCAGGTGTTAAATTTAAAGTTATCCCAAACTTTTGAGGCATCTCAGGCAATAGGAGCTCAACAAAGTACAGCAACCAGTATGGCTACACCAAAAGCAAAAGCACTGCCTTCCAAAACTGAACCCCACCTCAAAGGGTTTGCAAGCTGGATGGGAGTAAAAGGTGGATTACAGAGTCAACTTAAGACAAGAGGGGATACAGACACGCAAACCGAATTATGGAAGGTGCAAGACAGTCAGGAGGGAAATGTGAAAGGGGCAGATTACTATAGAGGTGCAACGGGTACACAGAGCCGTTTGATGGCAGAAGCATGCTTATGGGACATTAAAAACAAGGGCCTACTGGAAGGCCCAAAACAAGCTCCAAACCAAGTTCAAAAGATACATGACACAAAAGGTACCTTAATTAAGCCCAAAACCAAATCTCCTCTAGCACAGCTCATCCAACCCATTAAAGATCTCTTTTGTGCCTCGTCAAAGGAACCCAAAGCTACAACCCATCACCATACAGTAAAGGTCCCTCTACAAAACAACACCGTTTTCACATCAAACACCCTTCAACAACACGCTCTAAAAACACCCGAGCTCAGGATGGAACTCACTGATGAGCAAATTGTTGAGCAATTCGCAGCTCTTAGCGTCGGGGGCGAACCGTCCCTCCCGGTACGGCTCCCACAGGTCGGGCTTGCCAATCGAAACTGGCACCTTTGTGTGCTAGCAAGAATTGTAACCGACAAGACAGTAATTGACCACCATTTCTCTGCTACCATGATGAAAGCTTGGGGGGTCGATCCGGACACTGAAATCTCTATCGTAACACGAAATATGTTCTTAGTGCAATTCACTAACACAGAGGACCTCGCGAGGGTGTTGCAGAGAGGCATATGGATATATCGGATGGATGCAGTAATCCTTAAAACGGTTACAGGCCCGTTAGAGATTGAACAACCGAAGGTGGACACGGCCGAGGTCTGGACACAATGGCATAGAGTGCCGCTGGCCACTGTATCCAAAGAAGGCTTACTCATCCTGGCACACGAGTTGGGCACACCGATATCTGAACCATTAGAACTGTTTGCTGGAGGTCACAAGATTTATAAGGTCAAATTGCTGATTCGGATCGATGCCAAACTGAAAGACACAGTACGAATCGAGCACCCGGAACTAGGTACAATCCCAATTTACATCACATATGAGAAGCTGCCTCGAATCTGCCTTTTTTGCTCAAAAATTGGCCATGGAACAATGGGTTGTGCTGACAAATTGCGGTTAGAACGACTCAAAATTGATCCGCGATTTAGAGACCTTCCACATATGCAACAACCAATTCGGGCACAGGGGGGTGCTTGGATAAACAACTCGGCAATGGTGCCATTGGCGAGTTCAAGGAATGCAAACCGGGACAACACAACAGGTACCACTCCAACCAATACTGGGCCGAACCCAGAAAATAGTCACGCTACACAGCTGGGCCGTGTGGCTTTGAGGCAGAACCAAAGAGAAGGAAATCATTCAGAATAGGATCCGAATATGAGAACGACTGGGGACGGATCTTTCAATAGCACAAACACAGAGACAGCCATAAATCGCTCCAGGCTATTTAGGGCTCAGCGAAACAGTGACCTGCGAACCGGGCCCCTCAAAAGGCCCAGCCCGGCAGGTGGTGAACAACAAGTTGAACAGTCACAGGGGCTATTGCAAATGTATGTCAACAATGAAGATGTTCTGGGCGCCCAAACCTCGGGTGTCGCATTCGATCGTAACGCAAATAAAAAGAGGACCTTGGAGGGGAGCTCGGCTCAGCCTTCGCAGCACCAATGAGTACCATAATGTCTTGGAATTGCCATGGAGCCGGTGGGCCACGGAACAAAGATTCCTAGCTAACATCCTCCGGGCAACAAGGGCAAATATCGCCTTCATTTCAGAAACCAAAAGATCTTTTCAAAAATCCAAAAAATTAGTTAATTTCCTTCCTTTGCAAAATAATTCTCTTGTGCCGGCTCGAGGCCGGTCCGGGGGACTTTGGTTACTTTGGGATACTCAAACAAATTTGACGGTGGTGTCGCAAGATAGATTTAAAATACACGCGAGAATACATGAACGAGAAGGGTGCTCTTGGACCCTTGTTTGTGTATACGGTGATCCATCCCATGGGGGAAATGCAAGAATTTGGGATGAGATAAAATTAATTTTGCGTACGGAAAAATTGACTTGTGTAGTAGGTGACTTCAATGCGATTGCGGGTGACCACGAGAAATATGGCGGCAACCCGGCAATGAATTCAAATAACAGATCTTTTCGACAATTCCTGTTTGAGGCCGGTTTGGTGGATTTGGGTTTTAAGGGGCCGGCCTATACGTGGACAAACAAGCCAAATGCCTCTGATGCGATCCATGAGAGACTTGATAGGGCGGTTGCTACGGTTCAGTGGTTGCAAGCTCACCCTCATGCGGTTGTAAATCACATGCCCAGACTTCATAGCGATCACTGCCCAATCATAGTGCGCGCTACAAAAAAATTGTTCGGTCCGAGAAAGTTCAAAGTGGAAAACTGGTGGCAAAATATGGAGGGATTTAAGGAGATGTGCGAAATTGGTTGGAGACAAATAGTGGGCTTGTCATGGGAAGAAAGAATTGGCATTTTAAAGAATCACATCACCAAATGGGCCAAGGGTCAACAGACACCACAAAACCGAATTAAGCAATTACAGCAACAGATATTAGAGGTGCAATCCATCCATCCTAGCCAACAAATCCATGGGGCAGAGGAAGCACTGCTAAGGGACTATGAGAAAACAGAAGAGGACTTAGAAACTTATTGGAAACAGAGATCTCGAATCCAATGGTTGTGTGAAGGAGATCGAAACACTTCCTTCTTCCATGCCATGGCAACACAGCGACACCGAGTTAACTACATTTCTCATGTCATACGGGCCGATGGCTCAATTGTAACTATTGATCAGGACATTAGAGGGGCGTTTGTGGAGTATTTCAAGGAGTTGTACGGCTCTCCTCAACACCAACAGAATCTGGACCAAAATCGGTACTGGACCGAACTGGTGATTGATGAGGAACAAAAAATTCCACTCCAAGCACATCCTTCCCTTGTGGCTGCCCCGACTTTTGAGGAGATCAAAACTACCTTGTGCAGCATGGGACCCGACAAGGCGCCGGGTCCTGACGGCATCACGGCAAGATTTCTCCAACATAATTGGGGCATTTTTGGGAGAGAGATAACAGCAGCTGTTCAATTGGCTTTCCAGTCAGAAAGAGTTCCGGAGCAGTGGTTGGCCAGCCATGTGATATTGCTGCAGAAAATGGAGGAACCGCAAAGCCCGAAAGACTACCGACCGCTCACTATTGGTAATACCATCTATAGACTTTTCATGAAGATTTTAGCAAATCGACTACAACCTTATATGCAGAGTATAATCTCCAAACATCAAACGGCCTTTCTCAAAGGGAGGAATATCGCTGATAATGAACTCCTTGTAAAAGAGGTCATGCACTCTTTCAATAGCTCGCAGTATAAGGAAATGGCCTTTTTGCTAAAAGCTGACGTCAGTAAAGCTTTTGATACGGTACGGTGGGATTTTCTGGAGGCAGCCATGGAAAAGGTGAGAATCCCGTCCAAAATCATTGCAATAGTCCAAGCATGCATGAGAGCTGGTAGAACCACAATCCTGATTAATGGATCGGGTAGCGGTTTTATCAAACCTAAGGGAGGATTGAGACAAGGCTGCCCCTTATCTTCTTATTTATCTTGGCAATGGAATGCCTTTCCAAGCAAATAAATGAGGCGATGCAAAAGGGACAGATATTGGGCATCAAATTAGCCCCAACAGCACCAAAACTATCTCATGCGCTATATGCCGACGACTTGATGATAATGGGGAAGGCTGAACAAAGTGAGATACATGCATTTTGGGAGGTTTTGGATACCTTTGCTCGACATTCGGGCCTAGTTATAAATCCTACCAAGTCCACAATTTGGTTCAGCAGATCTTGTGATGAAATCTGCCGTGAACTAATTACAAATGAGATGGGAGCAAAGCCGGCTGAAGAGAAAGAAAAATATTTAGGAGTCATAGTCAATGCAACACACACCAGAAAAGACCCGAACAACGAACTGGTGCTGGAAAAGATTTACACGCGGTTGGCAGGATGGAAGGCAAACCAACTCTCACATGCGGGGCGGGTTACCCTGATTAAATCTGTAATAATATCTTTGCTGGTTTATTTCATGAGTATAGCAACCTTTTCACGGGCTACTACGGATGAGATTAATCAGGTGATGAGAAAAATTTTATGGGGCAAATTGGGGCAAAATCGTTACATGTCACTCATTGCGTGGGATAAGATATGCAGACCGGTGCAAGAAGGAGGATTGGGGATACGTGACATTACGGCTTTTAACGAGGCCTTAATGTTAAAACTGGCATGGCAAGTAGCGGCAAATCAGGACAAGAGTTGGGTTCAGCTTATGAGGGCAAAATATTTCCCAATGGGGGGTTTTTGGGGAATACAAACAATTAATGGGGCAAGTCAAACCTGGAAAGAGGTGCAACAGCTCAAGGATTTCTTTAAAGACTCGGTGCGATGGAAAGTTGGGGATGGGAAGGATGTTCCAGTAGTCAACCAACTGTGGTTTGACGGATGGGAATTACAGAGAATAACATCGAATAGACAAATGGATACAACAGTAGCCGATGTCTTTGACCAACAGCAACGAACTTGGAAAGAGGAAGAAATTGCGCAACTGTTGGGGCGGCAAATGGTACTAGCCGTCCAGGCATCGGCGCAGTTACCAAAGGAGCACTCACTACTACAAGACCGACTGATATGGACCTTGGCTAATAGTGGGCGGTATACTGTCAAAGCAGGCTACCGGTTGCGGGCAGAGAGGAGGCAGAGAATGGTACAATTTGATGCAAACCAATCTGAACTGTGGAAGGAAATGTGGCAATGGAAAGGAATGGTACCGAGGGTGATGATATTTATTTGGAGAGCTCTACATGGGGGAATTGCAACAGCTCAGATACTCCATTGGCGAATCCGGACACTTAGCCCAACCTGCCCGAGATGTGGACAGGAAGATGAATCCATCATGCATGTCCTTTTTTTCTGTCCACTATCGCAGGTAACATGGTTCATCTCACCGTTTGCTTTGCGGGTTGATTGCCTACCGATGAATTTTGCAAGAACTTTAGTCACCTTAACCCGGGTATTAGATAATACCCAAGTTGTGGCCTTTACTAATATTCTCTGGTGCATCTGGAAGGCAAGGAACGAAATTTTTTTCCAAGGCAAGAATACAACACCACAAGCAATTCTGGCGCAGGCTAAGGCTTTAAGCTGCACTAGACTGGTGAGTCACAATATACCTCCAAGAGAATGTATAGAGGCTGTGTTGGTACCAAGGGGCAATATGGTCATTCTCATGGATGCCTCTTGGGACAGTACCACAAAAACAGGTACAGCTTTTATACTCTTTGATGATATGGGGAGACTTCAATATGTACACACCGCGCACACCGAATGCTCAGACCCGCTACAGGCAGAAGCAACAGCTTTGTTGCAGGTACTGAACTATGTTAGAGGGGAAATTATTGCAAACTCGGAAAGCAAGGTACTGGTATGCACTGACTGCAAGGTTTTGGTAAATTCAATCCTGCAAAGGACATTCCTGGATCTACCATCTTGGCGTGCAGCAGAGGTAGTGGCGGCAGGAGCGCAACTACACGATACCATGATAGGAAGAATTACTCTGAGACATGTCAATAGGAAGATGATCCCTCAACCTCACCTACTGGCCAACTGGGCAAGAACATCGGGCTCCACATGTTCAGGGTCGGTACCAGCACACATAGCACTGCATGCCAACTTGAACCTAGAAATAGATAGGGATAAATTCAAACTGGTACAGCTCTAAAAGCATCAGACAAGGGAGCTACGGCTACAACACAGGGGGTTTGCCTTATGCACATCTCACTGGGTAGATTGAATGTTTAGTTTAGTTTTTCTCTAATTTCTGGTTTCTGTTTTAATTTCAATCTAGTTTAATGTAAGTGTCGTCTCTACCTTACTGGGACATACAATGTAACTGCAACTTTTTAATTCAATGCATACCTACGGGTTTTAATCAAAAAAAAAAAAAAGGATTGTTTACTGCTATAGCTGAACCGATGGTACTCGTGTAAAATTCAGCAAAATTTGAATGCGAAAGAAATTAATTAAAGTAAATCAAATTGAAATGTTAATACTCGGATTGTGATATACCGTTTTTAAGCATATTTCGTCTCAGTTGGATGAGATTCGTAAAATCGATCACCATCAGAATATGACGATAACTTCACAATACTTAACAAATATTGGAAATTAATCATATTGAAATAACATGGCAAAAGTGGAGAATGAAGGAAAATATATTTTCTTTGTTCTTATCGGATACAAAGCAGAGAGGAGAGAGCCCTCAGTTTGTATGTGGAGAAAGAAGAAATTTTTTTTGCTTGTTTTCTCACGGATCCAAAACTGAAAAAAAAAATCTATCAAAATGAGAGTGAGGGATGATACTCACGAGGGATGCGCAAACGAGGGGAAAAAAACTTTTTTTTTTTTACTTTTAATAGATGAAGGTTATTATAAGAATGAAACAAAAATAAATTAATTAGATATGAGAACTTTTAGTTAGTCCTCAAACTTACAAATATTGCAAATGTTGATGAAATTTAAGTTTTTCCAAATTTAGGTTTCAATAATTCCCCACAAAATTTAAAATTTTAAGAATATCAAATAGTGCATTTTACAAAATAAATTGTTGAATATTTAATTGTGCATTGATAAAATAGTTTACAAACTTTAAACTTCATCTTGTATGATAATTTTAATTTAAAAAAATATAGAGAATTATGTCTTGACATTGTTTTTTTAATAAAATTTATCTTATCAATTTGTTATTACTCATTGATTTTTTTTTCTAAAAATTAAATTACCGCCGCAAGAAGATCTATTTGACCAAAACCTATCCTTCTCCATGAATTTATACAAGGACTTTTAATTTTTAATCTATTATAAGTATTTTTATATTGATCGATCACATTGTTGCTTCTGGTTTATAGTATTCTTTTTTATCTGCAGATTTAACCTGCAAACAATCCTCTATTGTGAATAGCAATAAATCTTATAATTTTTTGCAATAACATCATGATATAATTAATCGCGTCATTGTGCGGCAACAAAAAGTATGTCATTTGTGCATGTATAATATCATGATACACATGTAATGTACGATTAGTTTAATATTCAATGACTATATATTCCCACACTTTTTCTGCTATATATGAGATAACAGAAACATATTATCTATTAAATTGATATAATTCAATCAATAAGAGATGGGCTATTGTGCTTTGCAAAGTAAAACATCCTCTTTACTTCGGGTCATATTTTCATTTTGAAAATCCAAACAACCGATCCGAACCGTTCAACATGTTCTAAATATTGAAATGTGCTTGGAGACTAAATTTTACATTTTTTAGAATTTTTTTACTATTTATTAAGCCACTTTGAAAATCGCTGATCCACTGTGAACAGTAAAAAACAGTAAAATTTTCTGGACCACCGGATCAGCGATTTTCAAAGTGGCTTAATAAATAGTAAAAAAATTCCCAAAAATGTAAAATTTAGTCTCCAAGGACATTTCAATATTTAGAACATGTTGAACGGTTCGGATCGGTTGTTTGGATTTTCAAAAATGAAAATATGGCCCAAAGTAAACCCCCCATTTACTTTGCAAAGCACAATAGCCCATCTCCAATCAATAAAATTGATTGTAATTATTTTCATTCATTTTTTTTTAATTATACCCCACTTTTCTTTATTTATCTTATTATTTGATCTGTTTTTACTTTTTAATGACTAAATGATTATGTTTGTTGCCATGATGCAATTTAAATAATATGAATGACATGCTTTTAAAATTCCATATTCACTTAATTTATCTTATTATTTTCCTTTTGATTTTGTATCATTGATTTGTGTCTCAATAGTAATTGAGGGGAATCACTTTGAACGGTCGACAACTTACAATTAATTAGTTGTACTTATAAGTTATAACTAATCATTGGTGAGAGGTTTGTCGGTACAGTCGCAACACATACATTATTTTTTAAGTAAATTTCATATATTATTTGAAAACCTTAAAATTATATATTTTCTCTTTTTAAAATTCAAAATATTTTATTTATCTTTCTAAGTTTTGAAAACACACACGTTACCCAACTTATTATTTTATATTAAAAACTCATTTTATATTTATAAAATCTTCATTTTATCCTCATTTAGAAATGAAAAATTTGTAGCAGAAGAGTTTCAATAATTTAATTGGTCGGTTTATAAGAAAAATGAATTTATTTTCTGCTTATGACACACACAAACTTATACTCCGTCATTTTTTTTAATATTCAACATTAAATAAAAAATAATAAAAATGTCCACGTTTTTTTCAAAAAGTTTAAGAATGCTCAGATTGTCGAGTTTCTCTCCGGCTAAATTCTTTTCTGGGCCGTCAAGAAACTCGGTGGCCGAGGGTTTTTTTTTTCCTTTGAAACAGGCTATATATATTTTAATTTTTTTTTAAAATTGAGTAGTTGTTAATTTAACATATTGAGGAGAAAAAGAAATGGAGTTATGTTTAAATGTTGAAATTGAGTAGTTTAAATATGTGGTGATATTTTTTTAATTGGTATACAAATAAAACATAGCCGCCAATGTGAGTTGTGTTTTGGAACGATATTGTGATAATATTTTTTGGATATATGTTTTAGTTTAAATCAATATGAGTTATGTTTAATTTTTACTAAAGAGACATACAAATAAGATATAAATACTAGAAAACATAAAGTACCAAACATAAGATAATCCAAACATAAAATATCAAACATAATATACCAAATATAAATACTACAAAACAACAACACTACCATAGTAAACTAAGGTCTAGTGGCGACGACGACCAGAGGGGGAGAATCAGTTAGCTGACACTCTCATGTTTTGTCTTTCGGGTAGCCGCCGCCAAAGGTCCTGATCAGGTGTAGCGGCATCGGCCTCGACCTCCTTGCTCATCCTTACGGCAGTATTCCAGACATTCTCATCCTCATCCCTAGTGGCTGGCGGGGGTGTATGAAAAATGGACTCTGCTAACTCAGTCGCATAGTTAGGCTGAGTCTGTGACCTGCTACCACTGGCCTCTACATCGTGTGGTAGATCTGTAGCATATCGTCGTCGTCTCGGAGGCTGAGTCGGTGACAGGGGTGGTGCACCGTGCCATGAGCTGGTAGGGTGACTGTAGTCTAAATCATCCAGACTAAAAGATGGCCCCTCCTACATGGGCTCAAACTCCAGAGCCTCCTGCTGCGCCTCCTTCTGCGTGATGGGTCAAAATCATAGCTAATAATATTTATAATCCTAATTGTCTACTTTACAATTAATTCACAAGAGTATGAATCTGCCGTATAGTATAGATCGGGGTGTCGGTCCACATGGATAGTGTATTAAAGATCTAACAGTAATTAAGTCTAGGTTTTGGTTGTTTGGTTGTTTAATTTGGTTGTAGGAACAATTAATCAGTGAAGTAAGTGTTTTGTGTATAGAAGATGACTTCTAGGGATAAGGCTATTTGTCATTCTTACTTGTTTAATCTAGTTTCTGGTTGAAAAAACAATTGTATACGGTGTTGTCACAAACTGCATGCGAGTGCTAAACATGTCAATTATAGTTTCTAACTCCAATCAGAATCGCATGCGGTTTGGCCAGAACCGTGTGTGTCCTAAATTAGTATCAAATACAAATCTGAGAGTTGTTAATCCTAACTTAGTGCTAATCACAGGGACACTATAACACCCTAATTGAAAAGGACTGGTAAGGGGATGGTACCTAAACTTCACCCTAATCAATCGCATAAAGATCAATGATAAGTCTCTGTTACCAAGACTAGAAGGATTTAAGTTCATAGTTACGTCATTCCTTTATACCTTCCATGGTTGAAATAACCGAGATTACCCCACTATTAATCTATATAACGCTTTTGTCTACATATCTATATACTAATAGGTTTCTAACTGAGATCGGATCACAAGGAATCAACAGTTACGTCTATTTTCCTTATTGGATCTAGATAAATTGTACCATATTCCTAACAAGTCAACCTTATACGCCTAGACACTATGGTGTAGCTTTCACCATACAGACAAGGTTAGCACGCACCAAGTTAAGATAGAAATATAAAAAATAAAGTACAGTAGAATTCAGATCAAGCGTAAATGATAAATAAAATGAAACTTCTAGATTAAACTCATAAGAATTCAAGATTACATGCCTTCACCCTAGAATGGTGTTGGCGATATCAACAACAAAAGATATAAAAGCAGTAAAAAAGAAAGAGATAGAATGAGTACACCTAAAGAGTCTCTCTTGATCTTCTACACGCCGTCTCTACCTCTTGACCTTCTCCTCTTCTAATGGAGTTTGCATATAGTATATTCTAATTGGCTATCCTAGTGTATAATAGCATGTCTAGCAAACCCTAGATCTAACCTATTTATACTCTACTAAGAGCATCTACATGGATTTGGCTAATATGCTACGCGTAGCATAGAGGCTCTACCGTGCTACGGCTCATTTTTTGAGTTTTCAAAATCCTAACGGTCCATCCGAACCGTTCAACATGATCTCCATATTAATATGTACTTGGAAACCAAATTTTACATTTTTTAGAATTTTTTTACTATTTATTAAGCCACTTTGAAAATCGCTGATCCAATGGTCCAGCAGATTTTACTGTTGTGTACAAATTAGTGTTTTTTCAAAGTGGCTTAATAAATAGTAAAAAAATTCTAAAAAATGTAAAATTTGGTTTCCAAGTACATATTAATATGGAGATCATGTTGAACGGTTCAGATGGACCGTTAGGAATTTGAAAACTCAAAAAGTGAGCCGTAGCACGGAGTGCTCTATGCTACGCGTAGCACGGTAGCCATGTCCGCATCTACATCCCTGGTACTATTAGAGTTTCTAATCTTATGTGACAGTTTCTAATTCAGTTTTAGGGATGTGGAAGAATTTCTTAGAAACTATGCAGTAAAGTTTCTTATTAAGGAATTGCTTATAAACTCCATGCTGATCAAATGATTGGCATAAATTATTTTTTCTTTTTAATTTATTGCTGACGTGGCTTAATAGAAACTCTAAAATTAATTTCAGAGATGTGAGAGTTAGAAACTTTAGAGACCTTAATTTCTAAAAAGTGGTTAACAGTTATTTAGAAACTCATTTGAGTTGCAGGGATGTAGATGCTCTAAGTTTTCTACTCCTGTTCAAATAGAGAGACGAGTTGTGATAAATCTAAGTCAAGTCTGGTCATTTTCGAACCTGAATTTTGGTGTTTCGATGGCTTAATAAAAAGTTACGGTATATCTAAGTCAAGTTTGGTTGTTTTTTAACCTGAATTTTGATGTTTCAATGCCTTAATAAAAAATTATGGTAATTATACTAATTATGCTAATTTATACTTAGTTATACTAATCTAATCCGAATTATATTAATTATACTCAATTATACTAATTATACTAAATTAAAATAATATATACTAAAATAAAGTAAATTATATTAATTATACTCTATTATACTAATTATACTAAATTATATTAATTATACTCAATTATACTAATTACACTAAATTATATTAATTATACTAATTACACTAAATTTTATTAATTATACTAATTACACTAATTATACTAAATTAAAATAAAATATACTAAAATTTCAGCTTATGTTAATTATACTCAATTGTACTAATTTTTCCTATACTATACTAATTATACTAAATTAAAATAAGATATATAAAATAAACTAAATTATATTAATTATACTAAATTATACTAATTATACAACATTAAAATAAAATATACTAAAATTTCGGCTTATGTTAATTATACTCAATTGTACTAATTTGTCCTATATTATGCTAATTATACTAAATTAAAATAAGATATACTAAAATAAACTAAATTATATTAATTATACTCAATTATACTAATTTTTACTAAATTATACTAATTATACTAAATTAAAATAAAATACTAAAATTTCGGCATTTGTACTAAATTATACTAATTAATAATAAGGTATAGTAATTTATACTAAATTATACTAAGTTGCACTAATTAAACTAAATTAAGCTAAATTATACTAAGTTACACGAATTAAACTAAATTAAGCTAAAATATACTAAGTTACACTAATTAAACTAAATTATACTAAATTAAATTCAAATACACTAATGTGAACACTAATTAACATTAATTAACACTAAGTTATACTACTTAAAACTAATAAACATTAATTAACACTAAATTATACTAATTTGGTACATTTCTAACAAATCCTAACAATTTATAGCCATTTTGGACTAAAAATAAATTTTACAAAAATAGAGGGACTTACTTACAAATGTGGAAAGAGGAGGAGATTTTTTGGAGAAAGAGAAAAAGTGAGGAGAGAGAGTGTGAAATTTGATAGAATGAATTTTGAAAAAAACATGTCACATCCCAAACCGGAAATTCTGAATTGGCGTGAAAAGACCAAAATGCCCTTTGGCCCAAAATTAAAGAATTGATTTTGGGCTTTACTATTTGGGCTTTTAAATTTAATTCCAAAATTAAATTTCGGCCCAAATTTCAAATGGGCTTTTAGCCCAAAATATTAATTCATAATTAATATTTATAATCCATTTATTATTAATATAATTATTCTGAACAATTATATTTTCTTGCGATTCGTTATTGCGATAAATTTATACAACGTGTCGTACACGCTTATAAATTTAATGTGTTTAAGCTTGTCATCTCTATGACATTTATTTACTAATTATAACATTTATAATTAATAAATTAATTCATTTCTATGACATTTATTTATTAATTATAACATTTATAATTAATCAAATAAATTAATTCTCTGAGTACTTTCCTATTGGTATGACCTGATAGGATCTGTGTTATGTTGGGAATAAAATTAAAACTCCTTTTAATTCTATAAATCATAAGTGGCACCTGGCAGAATGCATTATAACTACCCAATTGACACAGATAATTTTGTACAATACAATATCACGATCCAGTAAACAATTTACTCGTGTTAATTCTTATGTCTCATAGTATCAGATCAGTTTCAAGGTAGGTATGTGTAATCCTTGCAAACTTAATCTTTTCTCGATCTTAAGTAGATTATCAAATATGATTAACTCTTTAATCATACCGCGCGCTGATAACCCTACTCTATCAAGAGGCCTAGTAATACTATTACTCGTATTAAATACGAGGGACAATAGTAGTCTTGGTGAACATCTCTCCTCTGCAAAAGTCATGTATACTGAAGTGTCATCGTTATAACTACTTTTTACGGATAGCGTTAAACAACACTCACGAATATACATTTCTTATGTAGGAAACGACGAACCACCTTATATTTTAGAACTTAACACTAAATGAAAACATTAATGACACGAACACAATTCCGTATAATGTTTCATTGAGGGTCTGTCAAATACCATGTTCTCTAACATGTATCTATGTGATTAAAATGACAACTCTTTGTTTATGGTCTGTAAAACTTAACCATCATTAAAATGACAACTCGTTGCTAATTACCTCGGTCAGTGACTATTAAGAGTATTTATCATCTATTATGTAGTTTTACAATTTCAAGTCATGAACTCGAAATGATTCATAATTCGATAAAACTCAAAGAACAAAATGATAATTTTATTAATCATCCATTACATGAACAAAATACATATAGAATAAAATTATCCTATGATTGACTTCTAGATTATTACACTAACACATATAATGTCCATACAATCCACCTCATAATAAAGTAAAACATAATCTAAAGAAGGGGATACATGATCTAACGAATCCGATGTATGAATAAAAAACATCAGAACTCGTATAGCCTAATCAAAGGTCCTAAAATACGAAGTCAAACAACGTGGCCATCAGGGATAGCTCCTGGCAAATCCTGCTGCTGATCACCAGACTCTGTACCTAAAAACCCATGAAACAACTTGTGGGTGAGCGACTAATCACCCAGTATGTGATCCAGAATTACCTTTTAGGGATCCTCTACGGTCAAGCACTTTTAATTATAATTACGTAATATTTTGTATCGGTGATTTGTATATGCATGCAATGTAATAATAATATATATAGAGATAACCTAACTTATTAACTATTAAAAAATACATATAATAGATGCAACTATCCAATGATGCGATTAATTTAATATGTCAACATGCAAAAGTACCCAAACTGAAAATACAATGAGCGTATTATATAATTAGTCAAATCGGAGTTCGGTACCTAAGTACTGCGTGTTGAAATTAATATAATAGTACGAAGAACAAATTCACCCTGTGTCGTGCCAATCGGATCGATAGATCCAATAAGATATGTCCAAGTACTGCGATCAGAGGTCCAATGATACATGATGCCTAGTGACATCGAGCATTGCCCACAAGATGACATAACACGCTAGCAGATGGACATATCTAATTTCTGGGTATCATCTCACCTAAAACGATTCTTTAACCAAACATGTAAAATAGGAGAAACCATACAAGCATGTCGTAAGAATATGTTAACCCTTTTCCTCATGAGCAGACAAAGGGACTCCACCGTCCAACTAGACCAATGGGAAAAGTGCTCGAGTCTAGCACTGTGCAATAAATAAAAATATGCCACCACAATACGTTGTAAGCCGTTCTAGGCATGTAGCTCCTAATGTAGGTGGGGAAGAAATCCTGAATTGTTACGTGTCTCAGAACTCGAGTCCGGCCCTTCACACGTGAAATGGTAAAATGAATCGAAAAGAATATATAGTTTCAAATTTATTACATATAATATTAATCCTAAAAGACCTCCCGAGAGATCAAGTGATCCCTCGGCTCAGTGGCTAAGGGGTCGACTTGTTCCATACCAACAAGCCGGAACGAAGTCACTCGATCTTCTTTTCAACACTCACCAATGCATATATGCGACTACATAATAATATATTGTCTTCTACGAGAAGAAGACAAACTAATAACCTACATATTTATATAATATAATATCTATATAGTAATCCTTAAGTTACCTTACTCCTACAAATACGGTAAATTAATATTTTTCAGGGATTATGCAAGTTCTATCTACAGTGCAGAAAGGGATAAACATGCTCTACAGTTTTATGCAGCTATTAATTTAAATAAATATGACAGGTCAGGTGGGTCGACTCGTAAGAGTATGCCACGAAAAGAATAATTCAGATATCCCATACCTGAATAGCAAACTGAAGACGTGTGCAAGCGCTAAACACCGGCGTAGTCTGCAGGATCCTCGCCTGATCTGGTATAGTCGCCCGCAGGATCAGACCACATATCAGAATCGAGATAGATCTGATGACCTGAAATCCGTAACGTAAATTAATTAAAAATGTAAACTAAATTCCCATAACAATCTCCCCCGTTTTATAATATTTAAGTGTTCGAATTTATTTTATTTAACTACAACTTGTAATATTCAATCGATTCAGTCAGTTCGACTCGGTTCGGATTGGTCGTGAGAAATTAAGTCTTACCTTAGTTCAATTTAATTTAAAATAAATCATTTATTATATTTTAATTTGAAGATAAGTTGTTAATCAATTCCTATAATATTAAACGGTTCTATTTACATACACGATAAAATTACGGAGATTAGGTATTAACTTAATTATTGCGGTACTTAATCGCATTATAATACGTATAGGATAAAAGTACATTTGCTAATTAATTACCAAATAATAATTTGAAATTATTTCTATGTTCGTATAAAATAAAACACGTTGTTAATTAATTATTCTAATTAATTAACAACTACAAATTTAGATCTTTAGCTTAAAAATTCGTACATGCTAATTCATTTAAGTATACGATATAACACGTTGGTTAACTATTTACTATACTTAATAAAAATTGTAATTATCCTTATAAAAATGTTGTTAATTACTTGTACTAATTTAATTAACAATATATAGAGAGAGAGATGGGCTATTGTGCTTTGCAAAGTAAAACCCCCTCTTTACTTCGGACCATATTTTTATTTTTGAAAATCCAAACAACCGATCCGAACCGTTCAACATGTTCTCTATATTGAAATGTGCTTGGAGACCAAATTTTACATTTTTTGGAATTTTTTTGCTATTTTTTAAGCCACTTTAAAAATCGTTGATCCGGTGGTCCAGAAATTTTTACTGTTCACAGTGGATCAGTGACTTTCAAAGTAGCTTAAAAAATAACAAAAAAATTTCAAAAAATGTAAAATTTAGTTTCCAAGCATATTTCAATATGGAGATCATGTTGAGCAGTTCGAATTGATTTTTTGGATTTTGAAAATGAAAATATAACGTGGAGTACAAACTTGTTTTACTCCACATCTCACCATTGCTCATCTCTCTATATATATATATATATGGTATGGCTAATGTGCTTCCTCTAGAACTTCGGCCTCGTGCTTCCGGAGGCATATCTTAGTGTTTGATGTTCAAACAACAAATTCAAACCGTTAGATGTTCAATCTATATTAAAATGTACTTGGAGACCAAATTTTACATTTTTTGGAATTTTTTTACTATTTATTAAGCCACTTTGAAAATTCCAGATCCGGGTGAACAGTAAAAACAGTCTGGACCATATGATCTGGAATTTTCAAAGTGGCTTAATAAATAGTAAAAAAATTCCAAAAAATGTAAAATTTGGTCTCCAAGTACATTTTAATATAGATTGAACATCTAACGGTTTGAATTTGTTGTTTGAACATCAAACACTAAGATATGCCCTCAGAAGCACAAGGCCGAAGTTCTAGAGGAAGCACATTAGCCATACATTGTCCAGTCAAATCTTTAGCCATACATTCTAGAGGAAGCACATTAGCCATATATATATTTAGGTTTCGTAAATCTAAATACTTAAAATATTAATTCTAATTAACTACAGGGTGGGGTGTTTTTTATTTAATGTGTTTCGGGATCATACATTGTCCAGTCAAATCTTTGTATCTGCTAAAATTTTGTTAAGACTTCAGGTCGAGCCTACCAAGAGGAGGCTCGAGACCCTAAGTAGTTTGCCACATTTTTACTTTAATTATTTTATCTAAGGCCCAACTCGAAGAGCCCAAATCCATACTATATTTTATTTTTAACAATTTCGAATTCGGCCCAAAAAGGTTTAGAGCCCAAACCAGATTTTTATTCATTATTTTCTATTTATTTCGGTTTGGGCCAAGCCCAATTAAATTCCAAGTAATTCACAGCCGAGCCCAACAGAAAAGAGGCCAAAGGCCCATTTTTAATAAAACAGCCAAGGCCCAATTTGGAATTTTAAAGCAACCACTTAATAATATATTTATATTTTCGGAATGGGCCTAAGCCTACAAAATAATTGGCCCATTTTATAATATACATATAGGGTCGGCCCCTTAGTTTTAAAATTATCTATTTTGCACCTATGCCCCTAATATTACCATATTTGCCTAAGAGTTGCAATTTTAAACAAAATCCCCTTAAATTAATTTATTTATGTTTGGGTCCCTGTCAGTTCAAGCCTGGGAACCACACAACACCAAATTAGCACCACATCAACACAACCAAAACCAGTACCAGCACTAGAGGTATTATTGGGCTGGTACCAACCAGTACCAGCACCATACAACAAAATAAGGCCAGTGCAGAACAGGTAAGGCCAAGGCCAGTACAAGGTACATACAGGAACAAAGAAACAAGCAAGCCAACACAAGACTAAACCAGCACAAGACACACACAGCGCAAAACAGGCAAGCCAGCACATAAAGAAGCAAAACAGCACAGCCGGGAAGGAACAAGGCACGTAGCCCCAACATCCCAGTACCAGGTTGGTACCAGAGGCAAGAAAACAAGGAAAAGAATAGCACAGCCACCTCAAAACGCACAACACCAAATCACTGTCAAGCCGGGAAAATCAACAACCCGTGCAAGACTCTACCCAACCAAATTCAACCGACAAGACATTCACAAGCATACATCAAACCGCAATACAAAGAGGTGTGCTTAAGTAATTACCCGATAGAGGATAATCGCAAGGATGACACTAGATCGGCCGGTACCGAGGAGCCTCCTCGCCTCACGGCCGTCAAAATCAGCAAGCACCACCACAAGAAATGGGCACCTCCGAGCACCAGGACAGCACAAGAAAAGCACCAAAGCAAAATCGCAAGACAACGGCACAACCCAAATTGTAGGGTTTGCAAATCGCAAGTTACAGAGGAAAACAGAAAAGAGAGAGACAGAGATATGTTCTCAGCACATGAGCGAAACAAAGAGAAAGGCAAACCCAAAAACGAGAGAGAGAGAGAGGGGTTCATATAACCCGGCAAAAAGCACCGCGTAAAGATCAAACCGCACAAAGGGCAGGTCCGCAAATCGCGCGGCTAAGCGAGCGGGGGTCAAAGCACAAAGATCCAATGGGACAGGGGTTTAGATCGCGCGACAGCCACGCGGAAGAGAGAGAAAGGAGAAACCCTGGGTTTCTCTCCAACGCGCCAAGAGAGAGACGCAAGGGTTTTGAACGGGAGGCTCCAGCGGGAGAGAGAAAGAGAGAAAGAGGGGGAAGGTTTTAAAAGGAGAGGGTGCCTTGAGATCCGTGCAGAACATAATTGAATGGTTGAGATTTTTCCCAAAATCAAAAGAAGTTTAAATTTGGTGATTTATTATGAACCAATTATATCTAACCGAAGAAATTAACGAAACTCGCATTTAGAAATTAATACGAAATTTTCGAATGTTTTCTTGATTTATTTTATAATTTTATTTGCCACTTCATTACTTATTTTGATTCACAATTGTCATTAATATTTGTATTTGCTAACATTAATATATAATTTTAGTAAATTTCAATTTTGGTTTAATAAACAACCTCATATAAACTAATTTATCCTTTTAACTAACTAACTTTTATTTTCCTTAACTAACTAATTAATTTTTTTAATTAGTAGTAATTATTAATGGCTAGCCTAATTAATTAATTTAAAATTTACGGATTATAACAAAACGCATAGCTGCTGCCACAAATATATAAACACCCGAGCCGTCGAGAAACTCAGCGACCGAGAAAAAAGTTCAGTCGAAACTCGGCGACCTGGGCATTTTTAAAATTCCTGAAAAATCTTGGACATTTGTATTATTTTTTATTTAATTTTGGATATTAATAAAAATTTTGAACTTATACTTAAATGTCATTTATATGTAAAATGAACCAACAAACTGGTCAAATTAAAAAATTGAAACTTTTTTTTTATACATGCTAAATATTTTACTTTTTTAATAGACAATAAGGTTGAGACTCTATAAATGTAAAGTGAGTTTTAACATAAAAATGGTGAAAGATAATAAATTAGATAAATGAGAGAATTTTTTAAATTTGGAAGGTATATTAGACGTTACGAATTTCACTAGTAGAAAATACGCAATTTCGGATTTCTTTTTTTAAGGATAAATATGATAGCTACGGCAATGGGAATCCGTGTCGAATTTTTTTAGTTACAGTCTTAATATTTTAAAATTCTAATCTTACCAGCGTTTTTTTTTCAAAACTTTAAATCTACAATCACACATATCAATCTGAGTGGAACCAATTGTTTTTTTAGGAAAATGATTAATTCTAGAGCTGAATCGGTACAAGATATAAACATTGGTATTATATTCATATTTTCAATGAAACATCGATGCACCGCTGCTGAAATTAACCAGGGTATAAAATATCGGCACGTCATCGGTATTTTTACAATGAAATATCGATGCATTATATCCAAACTTTAAATATCTATAACTTTTGATATGAAACTCCGATTCGAGTGTTTGACTTCAATTCAAAAAGCTCGCGAATAGGAGGCCACTGTTGTTGGCCCTAATGCCCCATGTAGCTTACGAATTTAGAATTGCAAAAAACATACACCCGTTTAGGACCTCAAAACTTCAATTGAAGTTTCTGATCCTCAACAATTATGTATTTTTCTTTATTTCAACTAGAAATCTTTAATTATTTATCATGATATTTAATTTGACAATAATCAATATTTTAAAATTAAAGACTAATATTTGAAGATTTTTTCTATTTATTTTTATTATTCTATACTATGGTCCGTAAATTAACTATTTAAAAAAAAAAAAAAAAAGTTCACTACGTGGATGATAGCTTTGAAATTTTAAAAAAGTGCTCAGAATTGTAAAATATCAAGATGGTAACTAAAAAATTTCGAAAATAGACTGTATTCCTTTAATCTTAGAGTAATCTCATTTTATAGGAAATAAATCTGTTGTGGTTCCAAAGAATCACATAGACCTGCAATTGTAAATCCACTCATTCATTTCTTGAATCTCAAAAACTGCTAGTTTTATGCACGTATCTCAAAACAGATGAATGGGTGGATTTGAAATTGCAGAGTCACGTGATTTTTTGGAATCACAGCAGATTTATTTCCCATTTTATAACAATAACAGTAAGAGTAGTGTTAGTACTGAGTCCGGCTAGTATGATATCAGTGTCATATGACACCAACTACAAAATTGCTTGGAGAGATTTCAAACGGCTAAATCAAACCGATTTACTTTATGTGGGATGTGTTTACATACAAAAAAATTTATATTTTTTTGTTATTTTAATATCAAATTAAGTGGTAAAAAATGTTGAAAAATGAATGTATTAAAATTAACTTAAAAATTCACACATTTACCGCTTCACTTGATAGTAAATAAATTCAAAAAATTATAAATTTTGTATGTAAATGCACAACTAATGAAATAGATCGATTTGAACGATTTGAATTCACTGTTTAAAGTCAATTCAATTGATTTTTGGAGTATAGCCAGACTCGTTAGTACCCTTTGATTTACGACATAATTTAGTTTGCGAGTTTAATTAAGCACTGGACTCGAGCGAGCGAGGGAGCAATCGAGAGAGAGCGCGCAAAAGAGATGGAATCGTGGGAAGAGGAGGGATCGGTGTCTGGATCGGGGTTGGGGGCGGGGACGGACGTGGAACTAGTGCGACAGGCGTGGCGGAACGAGAAGGCGGCGCCGGAGATTCTGCCGTTCGAGGAGGCGCTGGTGCGGCGGCTGCGGGAACAGATCCAGCTCCAGGTAGGCATTCAATTCGTTCTCTTCTTCTTCTTCTTCTTATTATTGTGTAAGTCTGAATGAAATGATAGAAGAGAAGAGAAGAGAATGAATGAATATACAATTGAATGATTAGGAAGAGCGAGCGGAGGAATTAAAGAGCGAAGGGATGGAAGACGTGGTGGTGTCACTCCACCACATGGACTCCGACCGCGCTCTCTTCCTCCTCAAATCCTACCTCCGCCTACGCCTCCACAAGGTACCTCATTCTCATTCTCTCCTTTAAAAAGTTCAATCCTTCCTCCATATAATAATTGTATAATTGTAGATCGAGAAGCACTTGTTCTTTTACTCCTCCCATACTCACCTTTTCGCCCGCCTTTCCCCCGAAGAGCAGCTCTTCTGCAACAGGTAGGTTCCATTCATTCATTCATTCACTCATTCATTAACTCACTATTAACTCACTCTCTCTCTCATTCAAGCTGCGTCGACATCATGACACAACATCTCAAGCAGTCTGTACTAAACAAGCTGCCTCAGCACTACCAATCCGTTACCAGGCAATCCACATCAAGCGAAGACGATGACATGGGTATTTCATTTCCTCTCCTCTTTACCTGCTATGCTATATCTCTTCAATTTCACCTCTCTTAGCTAATTCTACTTTTGATTTTGCAGTTGATTCCCCGCAGCTTGACACTTTTGTATTCTGTAAGACCAAGACTGATGTTGGGGCCTTCCAACTTGATGACACGTAATAACCCCAATATTCTCCTATGTACATTTTGTGGATTGTTTATATCTTCCTTTCCATCAAGTTATGCTAATTTTATCTTAAAAATAGGGGTGAGGAGATTGTGGACTTGGTGGTTGATGATTTGTATGTGCTACGGTACAAGTCTATAAGGGGCCTTGTTGAAAGCGGGCAAATCAACCTTATCTAACTCAAATTCCTGAATTACTCAGGCATAGATCTTCTTATTATCAATTTTTTTTTTATCCTTTCCTGCCCCCCCTCCCCACCCCTTTTGTAAGACTTTAGAGGTGTGAATGGGTTCTGACCATGTCCAGACCTGTTTGATCACCTGATCCACAGCAGATCAAGAGATGTGCACCCATTAACATCTTGGATGGACATGAATCGAGTTGAGTAGGCTTGATCTGAGGGTCGGCATGTTGAACTGTTAATATGTTATACATATATAGTGGTTATTAAAATTATTTATGCAGCACAAAATTAGAATGAAAGTGCCAGGGTTAAATTTGATTGATGGCCCACTGACCAAGATGCCACGACCAGACCTGTCATGTCAACATTAAAAGGTAGGTTTTGTCATGCAAACACTAATTGTACTACTGCTAAATGTCTGAAATAGATATCTGCCTTTCATCGATCTTGAGGGTTGGCTTGCTGCTGTGAACTTGGTACATTTTTATGTGAACTGTGAAAGCTGATGTACTCGTTATCTGGAGAAGAGATGGACGTAAAAGACGGGAATGAGAGCTTAGTTGAATTGAGTTATACCAGAATTGTATTTTCTTCTCGTCCTGATTTTTTAATTGAGTTAGCTTCAACGCAAAAAGAATATGAATTAACTCGATTTATATTAACTTGGCTGCGGTTTTCTGTTATCTTTTTGGCCTTCTATTCATTTTCTTCTTGTGTGATTGATTGAAAGTACTCTCTAGATTCCTATTCTTGGGACAGCAAAAACAGGCGATGTTTTCTCCAAAAAAAAAAAAAAGGCTGCGTTTTTGAACTAGGTGCCAATGTGCCATTGAAGAATAAAATCCGCTGTACAAATTTCTTTTGAGAATATCTTATATTTAGAAGCGTATACGAACCGAATAAACAATGCTCAGTTTAAATTTATTTTAAATTAAAATTGATGACATCTGATACATTTGAATGAACAGAAAAGCACAAACTATGCCCCTAAAAAAGTTTAACGTAGATATGAATAAAGACAATTAGCAGGCAATTGTTAACCCCTCTTACTCAAAATAAACATCAATCAAAAGTCAAGAAGAATAAATAACCAAATTCCTGGCACTGCCACAGCTTTACGCCCTCGTCACCAAAGCAAAGCATCCTGTCCTTTTCCCCTTCAATTAAAGTCTAAAGCACTTGTTCCTATTTCCTGTTTGTCTGAAATTGTGAAACACACAAAAACGAAAAGGACAATCTCCTACCTATGCCTGCCAAAAGGGTAACATGGTCTATACAACTTGATGATACAGTTGGATAATTATTAGTAAATTAATTAACAGCAAACACAAACAGTCTGACAATTGGATGTAATAGATCTACTACCAATGGCCACTGGGGCCCTCCAATGCTGCTGCGACTTTTCCAGCCATGTATGGTGGTTTCTCGATCCTATCAGCACTGCCTCTCTCGGTTTTGAAACTGGGATTTCTTCGTGGGTACAAGCTCCCTGAAGGGAGAGGGTTCGAAGGGCCGCTACTGGGGTTAGGATTCCTCATTATTCGTTGCTGCTCATATACCTCGGCAGCTGACTGTGTGCCATTGTTAATGTTATTATGTAGTGCCGACCCTACTACCTTCCCAGGTCTTCCTGCTGTACCTGCAAAACCAAATAAACCAAGCTCTATGAGTTTCCAGCACCATGCCGCACCAAATTTTATGCCAAATTTCTGTCATACCAAATCCATCAGTGTATTTTCAGAGCTTGATGTTGTTATTCCCCACAAAAACATTGGCAAATTCCATATTGTCACTAGTATGCCCCTTCTGACTCAGCATACGCTTTCTAGTGTTCAGCCATTTTTTATTTATGCACCTAAGATTTCTTGTCTAGATTCTGAAAACGCTAACATTTCTTGGTACTTGTGTCAGGACATAGCATGCCATTCTGATCCAATATGACAAAGTACTTTTTCTTTTTCTTTTGATCCAGAATTACAGTATACCCTGTCTTGGGTATAGCTATGATCATTTTCTTGAGCATTCCTTTATTACCTTGTAATATAATAAACCTGATTATTTACCTTGAGGAACTTGAATTGGGACCCTGGTTAGAGGCACTTGATTTGTGGTCTCTGGCAGCTTCTCGGGATTTTTGATTAAACACTTTGACATATCCTCTGTTATGTCAGGTGAATTTTGGGCAGGTCGGTCAGAATAGAGTACACATGCCCTAGAAAATAGAATTTGAAATCAGTTAAAAACAAGAGTCATACCCATAACTCGATTGATATGATGCTCAGATTGACAACAGTGATCAAGCTCTGCTCAACTCGGAGTCGAGGGTTAAGGCTGCAAAGGAAGCTCCATTTTGCTAGTTAATATAGGAAGGAGCTGCAGGGATTGGTTTGAACTTTCGGTTGTCTTATTATGATTTGGAAAGCTTGCACCTTATACGTGCCTTGCGGTGTAGATCTGGTTAGCTATGTTTGTGGGAATATTTTTGTGATTTCAGTTATAGGGGTCAAAGGGGAGGAAACCCTGCCCTCCCAAAAATAAAAAGAGGGGAAATTTTGAAATCCCATTATGATCTACATTTACATCGAAAGCCCCCTGATTGTTGAAGAACATTTATAAGAAAGGCCCCTGGTTTAGTTGTTTTATAAACCTAGTCCTTTTGGTGGATAAAGGACTAGCCTATGCATGCAAACAATAATCTAAGGGACTATGTAAAATAGCTTACCGGGGTAAAGATGCATGTTGCCTTTCAGGAGGGGTCACGATGCCTCCCTTTCCATAGTGTTCTTCAAGGTAAGCAAACTGTTTCTTGAATTGATCAACAGCACTGCATGCAGAGTAGTATTTTTAAGGCAAAGATATAAATAGTACTCCCAGACTCTCTTGTCCTAGAAAAGGGTAGGGGCAAAAAAGGAAAAGAAAGAAAAGGAAAATTCAAGCAGACCTAGGGTACATGAAGCCACCAGAGTCGGTGCCTTGCAGGAATTCCTTGAGCATCTGGGGATGGTACTCGAGGATCTCCCTGTAGATGAGCTCCCTCACATCTTCCTTTGTGAGCCGCCGCCGCTCAAACTCAAACTCCATTTTTGTGACCGGCTGGGCCGACGGCTCCCTGTCCACATTCGCTATGTTCTTGAAATATAGATCCGCCAGTGCCTGACACATAGCAATCACATAATGTTCCTTATTCTGTCGTGTTCTTCTTTTCTTTTTACCTTAACCTTAGTTTTAGGGACAGCTCCAATACCAAAAAAAAGGAGACGACAGACGAGACACATTGAGTGACATAAGACATAATAAAAAGAATAGAATAGCTACCTCTTCAGCAGACGGTCGATCCTTGGGCTCAAAAGCAAGCATCCTCTCTAGCAAACGAAGCGCGAGTGGGTCCGCATTTGGAAATTTCTGACAAAATGGCACAGGTTTTTTCTTTCTCATGCTGCTCAAGTATCGCCTCGCCTTCTCATTTCTAATCTGGAAGATTTGACAAGAAATAGAAAAGAATGCCAAAATCATAAACTTTTTCTTTCTTTTTTCTTTGCAAATGCAAATGCATTTTGAGGTGAACATGCAAACAAACTAAACCGCTTTGTTAAAGTGAAAGAAGTGAAAGAAAGAGCCAATTACTCTTGCAATTGTCTCTTGAGAAGGGGTTCCTAGTAAATCGGTAATGATGTCCAGCTGATGGACAACATTCTTTCCAGGAAAGAGAGGCTTTCCGGTGAGGAGCTCGGCGAAGATGCAGCCGATGCTCCAGATGTCGATCGCGGGAGTGTACTTGGAGAAGAAGGAGCCACAGAGCTCGGGAGCACGGTACCAGCGGGTGGCGACATAGTCAGTCCAGAATATGGCGGTGGGGGTGTCATGGAAGGCAACGCGGGCCAGGCCGAAATCACAGATCTTGAGCTTGCAGTCGGCGTTGGCAAGGATGTTCTTGGGCTTAAGGTCGCGGTGAAAGACGTTGGCAGTGTGGATGTACTTGAGGCCACGCAGCAGCTGGTACAGGAAGAACTGGTAGTGCTCCGGGGTCAGGTCGTCATTTGCCTTTATCACCTGGTGCAGGTCTGACTCCATCAGCTCAAACACCACGTAGATGTCCCGGAACTCCCGCCGCGATGCTGGCAGCAGGACATGCTTTATCTCCACGATGTCTGGGTGCCGCAGCAACCTACAGTTCATATATAGTTTTTATAGCAAACAGAACAAATTGAACGAGAAAAGAAAGAAGAAATATGAACATCATTTCTTGCCTGAGCAGCTTTATCTCCCGCAGGATTCTTGTCGCATCCGAGACATGCTCGAAGATGTCATTAATTTTCTTTATGGCCACTTTCTCACCAATGTGCGTGTCGAATGCCGAGCACACCACCCCGTAACTGCCCTTCCCAATCACCTCTTCTATTCGATACCGGCTCCCTTCCCCGTATTCAGTGAAGAAGTCTATCTCTGTCGACCCCTGCTGCATTGGGTTCATATATATTAGTGTATGTTTACTGATACATTAGTCAGTTTATCACTGTCACTAAATCACGTTTTCAGAAAGAAAAAAAAGTAGAATAAAAGCTCGCTAAATCAATCATGTTTCTAACTTAATAAATGAAGTAACTAGAGCAATCCTGTTACAGGAAGGAAATGTGACAATTAAAGTAACTGGGAGAGAGCTTAAGAAAGGTAGCTCTAGTTGTGGGGGCACATGCATATTAAACTCGGAATTTGTAATTTGTCTGGGTGCCGACGAATTGCAAGGCAGAAGGAAAAAGAATATGTAAGGTAAAGGGATCTGATCTCATCTAGTTAAGCTAACAACTGCCCAGCAATTAATCAATTCAGGTAGAACATCAAATCCACCTCAGATTGGCACCGACCAGACCGGACCGGACCAGACTAGACAAGACAAATTAATTATAACAGGAAAAGGGGGGAGGAGAATTTAAAAAGGTAACCTTTCTCCTCTGATCTTGTTGCATATTTGCTTCTTCTCAATAGAAGAAGAATAGATAGATCTCAACAACCAACCAGGCGTAGGCTCATCACACGCAGTTTCGGAGAAGAGAAGAGAAACACAGGCAGGCACGCAAATCTCAATCAATTAGTTTAATTTAATTTTCCAGTAAGCAAAGCAAGCCAGGAAAGAAAGCAAGAGAAGTGGAGTAGAGTAAAGATAGAGTACGGAGAAGAGAGATCCGACGCGGTGAGAGGAACCGAATAAGGGCGAGACGAGAGATTTAAAGAGAGAGAAAGAGAGAGATAAGAAAGAGGCCACACAAAATAACATAACACAGCACCACACACGCCACTCTACTAGCGAAGTAAGAGCAACAGCAACAGCAACAGCTACAGCACCGCCTGGACTATAGAAGAGGGCAGAAGCGAAAGAAGAAGAAAAAAGAAACACCGATTTTTTAATAGGAAGCTGCTAACAACCAGGACACTAGGGTGTCAATGGTATCTTTTTTTGCCGTTTACATGACCCGTATCGTTTTTGATACAACAAATATGGGTAAGATTTTTTTTTTTCATTAATGATGGGTGTAATCGTTAATCGAGTCAGATTACAAGTGCATAATTCTATCGAGTAGTATAAACGAGTATCGATCCGCAGAGAATAAGATTTAAGGTCTTGAGCGATTAAATCACAATTTTTCAAAAAACTGAACAAAATCTGAAATCAAAGAGTTGTGGTTGTTGATCAATGTATTTGGCGAAACTTAAAAGTAAATAAAATAAATAAGATAGAGATGTGAATTCCTAAGGTTTTGGCACACCGTTGTTACTTCAGTCCGCTTTGATCTTACCTTATTTGGTGTTGATTTTCAGTTGTTGTATGAGAGTTTCTAATCCAATTTAGTGATTACCGCTTTCGTCTAGCAACCACCCTACCAATCAAGAGATCCTGTTAAGGCTTGCCTTGATTGTGCAAGGAGATCTGTGACTAACCCAAAAGAATTCAGACTTTACTTATTGGGTACGTCGCCCTACTATTTTGGTTATATTGGGTGTCCCATGGTAAGGCACGACAATGCGACATTCGTCTGCGAATGTCAAGACTCTCATGTGTACTTTTGTTGATCCAATTAGTGGTATCTCCGGTTAAGGTCTCCACCACTAATCTAGTATTTTTATTCTCCCTTATCCCAATTCGATTAGCCCAATGGTGACTAACTTCCATGTGTGGCCATCACATGACGGTCTAGACTAATAAACAAAATCAAGTAAAATAGAACATAGAGCGCAAAAGCAATCGAACAACAAAAGATTAAACAATGATCAAATAAAAGTATATATCAAAGCATCATGAGTAACAAGGTTTACTGCCAACCCTAAGAATCTAAACTTAACCGCTGAAATGCATGCTTACAAAGAGATAAGAAAAAGATACAACCACTGGCGGATCCACATAGAGATTGGGGTAGGCAAGTGTCTATCCCTGGATTTGAATTTTTTATTTTGATCTAGTACTAATTGTTCAATGTGCCTACCCCTGGTCCTATGTAGTGCTTACCTCTGGTCTGAGTTAGTTCAATTCTTGAACCAATTCCTTTTGAGTTTTGGTCAATTCTGCGTATTTCATTTTTTTCGGATCTGCGATACTCTATTTCGTAAATAGAATGAAAGAGAACAAAAGAACAATAAATATCTGATGGTGGGACCTATTATTACAATTCTAAGGAGATGGGTCGGTCGAACTTTTTGTGCCTTTTATTATTCATTACTTATATTTTGGTTAAATTTTTTATCTAAGTTTTGACTTTGATTTGCTAATTGGCTAAGAACAGTCCCACTTTGAATTGTGCCAAACGAATTTTTAATTAGCTTAGAAAAACTATTTCAATGGTCAATCGGTTTTATGATTAAAACATATTTTATAATAAACATAGTTATAAGGATTGAGTTGCAATTGTGTACCCGACAAATTAATGGGTTTGAACCCGATTAGTGCCTTACCTTGACAGAAATTCTAGATCCGCCACTGGATACAACCATACACGAAGTACCCTCCTACTTAATCTCTACACTCCTCTCTTCTCACTTAAGAAAATATAAACACCAAAGATACAAAGATATGTTTCTGTTCAGTCCAGAGGGCTTATATATGAGTGAAGGGGCGCCTGGAGATGAGTGGAGTCCAAGTTATCTGATCTGGATACAGCTGTCAAAGATTTCACCAAAGGGCACCTCGGGTACGATCTGTATTGGCTAATATAGATCGTACTCCTACTGTGTCGCTGTAGGAGTTAATGCGTATTTGGTCTTCTTTGGTTCGTACTGGGGCTTTGGTCCGTATTGGTTAATACGGTCCGTACTAGAGCCTTAGTCGGTGAACTGCGTTTTTCCGATCAACCTGATTCTTCCTCCAAATGATATAAAATAGCCCCAAAACATGATTCCTGCACTAAAACATAAAATAGGACAATCGTAACATTTTTCACATAATAATTAAACATAAAGGTGAGAAAATAAGCCAAAACCTGAGCCAAAACTCTACGTAATTCACTACCAAAATGAGCTTGATCAGTTAACTTATTGGGTATGCCGACATTTTTATTAATATCCAAAGTTTAATAGAAATTAATATTTATGCCCAGAATTCTGAATTTTCGCCAAAAATGCCCAACTCGACCATTTTGTGGCCGGTTTACTCTCCCTATAAGCCGGCCATAAAATGGCCGGTTTACTTTTTTTTTTTTTTTTACACAAACTATTTTCTTCTTGTATATAGTGTAATTTTATTTTGTCATTGTATTGTAATATTATTTTGTTAACTATTTTTCTGAATACTTATGTCACTCACACCGACTCAATTCGCATTTCGGAATGCGCCAATTGGTGTGCATTTAATCTTTAAAGCTTATTTTTGCTGTTTAACGCGCTTATTCAATTGTTTTAAATATTTTTCTGTTTATTTTTTCTGTTGTATTACTATTTTAATGTTGTAATATTTTCTGTTTAGCATTATCATGATAATTTATTTTATCAGAAAAATATAAAAATAATACCATAAAAGCACACATACAAAAGAACCGAAATATAGGATAATCCAAATATACCAATTATAAATAGTATATCAAATATAAATAGTACAAAACTAGCCACGATACTACTAAAACGGAGAGGGAGACCATCGCTCAGGCGGTACTCCGGCATTCGCCCGACGCTCGAGCGGTCAGACTCTGTCTTTCTCGGTCTCCACACCAGCATCGGCGTAGCTGAGTATTCGCTCGGTGGTATCCCATCTGTCATCACCCCCAGAGACTGTCGGTACTGGCGGAGGTGTACCAAAGATAGATGCGGCGAACCCAGTTCCAAAAGCATGCTGAGTATGAGACCCGCTACCACTAGCCTTTCCATCATGCGGCATCTCTGTGCCATATCGGGGTACTGGCGGTGCCAACATGAAACCCTCCTCGTATACCCCGAACTCATGGAGACTGCACGAGAGGGACTCGAGATCCGTAGTATCGGGCTCCTCAGGCGGTGGCTATGGCGGCATCTCAGCCGGACCCTGCAATCATACACATAATTTAGTAAATTTGATCTGAATAAAGAAATTTACTAATATAAAATCTGACAGATACTGAAGTATGACATACCTGAGTCTGAATCGGACGTTCATGCTCGTCGTACCATACCGACCACCCAGCGTTGGACAATACCCAACGATGGTAATCTCACTCTGAATGCATATCTGGGAAAGGTGGCATCTGAGACAACCTAACGGGGCCCTCATCGGGCTCGGTCAGATCTATCTCACACCGGTTGATGTTTTCTCCGGCGTCTCGCAGCATCGTGATGATCTTCCCACCGTGCCCGGCGACGGCTGCTCAAGGTCTGCCAGTAGCGGGAGATACATCATCGGCATCTGATTTTCGCTGGAATCAGGAAACATAACAGAACAAAAAAAGTCCATCACATAGCCATGTATATATCTGCAATACAAATCATATAAAAAATATAATAGAAACAATTTATAGTAAAAGTAACAGAAACAATTTATAGTAAATGTAATAGAATCCTCATATTGAAAATTGATTAATAGAAACAATTTATAGATTTTACCTCTGAATCTCCAGATCAGTGAAATCTGCCGTCAGACACGCGCTGAAGTGCTCTCGTAACCTCGTCATCCTCATATGGAATCTGGACTGCCCACGATCTCCAATGAGAGAGAGAGGATCAGCTCCCAACAACTCATCGATATCACCTCTGAATCTGGTGCTGTCAAATATACCGCCAACGGGTGTGCCACGAATAGGCAAACCCCAAAGGGCACTCACATCCTGGAGAGTCACTGTCATCTCTCTGAATGACATGTGGAACGTGTGCGTCTCAGAACGCCATCGCTCTACCAGTCCTGCAATGAGAGATGCATTGATGATGTTTCTCTCCGCCTGCACGATGTCCACAACCTGGTAGAGACCCAAGTTGACGAGATACGGGTCCATCACCTCGTAGTATCGTATGTGAACGCACCGCAACTTAACATCTAAGAGAAATGTGTCATGCGTTCAAAAATGTAGTCCACGGTGTTACCATAACAAAATTTAAAGAAAACCTAAAAAAAATATGTACCTCACGAGAAACCAGTGAGACTCGGTGATCGTCGTGGGAAATCCATGGAGATGACTGATATGCTCAGTGCTACTGGTACTGATCGGCTCGTCCACTACTGGACGACGGGTAGACCGTGCTATACGCATCCTGATGTCAAAAATAACCTAAAATAAGCTAATTGCAGTTAAAACATACTAAAACAGGCTACAATAACCTAATTTCGGTAAAATATGCTAAAAACGATCAAAATAGGCTTAATTCTGCTTAAACATGCTAAAATAGGTCAATTGCGGTTACAATAACCTAAAATATGCTATAATAGGCTTCAATAACCTAATTTCGGTAAAATATGCTCAAAACGACCAAAATAGGCTTAATTCTACTTAAACATGCTACAATAGGTCAATTGCAGTTACAATAACCTAAAATATGCTACAATAGGCTGCAATAACCTAATTTTGGTAAAATATGCTAACAAGAGACAAAAAAGTCTTAACTCTGCTTAAACATGCTAAAATGGGTCCAATTGCGCCTAAAATAACCTCAAAACACACAAATTATTTTGTCTAACAATGAGACATAATTATTATCACTAGAATAAGTCATAACAACATAAACAAAATAAATTGCAAATAAAAAATATACATATTTTTCACCAAACATAACATTTATTACAAATCAAAGCAAACATAAAAAAGTCTAACATAACACTACTTATCATTTAGCACCGCTTCCACCAACAACCGGCAATTCGAAAACACCATATATTTTTGTCCTGCACCATTGATTTTACAAAATCCAATGCTTCCCATAATGCATGAATTTTGTAAACCTATGCATGAATTCTGTAAACCTCAGTCAAGAATTTTGTAAACCTTATGCATAAATTCTACAAATCTAAGATGATCTCAAGTGTTTAAAACCTAAAATAATATATCAAAATTTTGTAAACCTTAATCAAGAATTCTATAAACCTAATGCATTATAACTCACAGTAAATCTCTAGACCAATGTTATCAGAACCGGACCAGACATCGACCATATAAACCTTCAGATCAACAGTTCACTGGTTGTACCGGTGGATAAACCGGTTCAACCTTTAGTTTTTTAGTCATCTATATGCAATTTTTCTAGTTATCCATATAAAATGCTCCGAACAGACTATACTACTGCAGACATGAGAAATAATTTTATTTGGTAAGATTATATCGAATTTGACATATCAATTTTAACATTTGTATGACACAAAACAAAGAAATAGTTAAGTTAGTCAGTAAATCATTGAACCTAAGGAAAACCATAGTCACAAAACCATATACTATGTTAATAGCAGTATAATAATTTTTTTACTTTATCTTGCAACCAGGAAGACGTTTCACCTCCTACCTCCTGTTGCTTGAATTTATCATCTCCTCCCCTATTGATAAAAAAGAAGCATCAATTTCGTTATATTATGCATTTTATTACCTCTGACATGTGCAAATTTCCAACTTAGGTCATTTTGCAAATTAAACCCAAGAACATTGGAGTGTACCAAAACTGAGCATAGGCACTGGTACGGAATGATACCGGTGTCAAGAGATCGGAACTTAATAATCAAACACTCTCAAACTCTATATTTTTACAAGAAAATCTACATGCGTCACATTCCAATGTGCAAAAATCATCACATGCGGAGGGAGAATTATTTGGTCGAGAGGAGAAAAAGCACACACAAACACGACACTGATGCCACCGAACTAATTTAAAAATCTGAAACACTACTTTATGAAAAGACAACTTAAACCTTCAACCTATGCTGACCAAATCTTACTAGAACTACTAAACCTGATCATGTGCTACTTGGAGAGCAAAAAAATAAAAAAAATTGAGGACATGCTCTTCAAAATACTCCTGCATTGTCAGAATTAATTTCAAAGGACCAAATACTAGAACAAGCAATATGCATTAACACTAATTAAGATGACACGATTTTCAGTGTTCTTTATCTCAAATTCAAACAAAATGTACTATTTACCATGACACAACTGCATATAATCAATCAATGTTGTTTGACATATGTGTCATGTATCTTTATTATTTCATACATTATCCAACCTATATAATCTTAATTTTTTTGGAACTTGTGAAACTGAAAATGTTAGGAAATTTGGAATTGGGAATCATCCTTATCAATGGCAGCTTCTAACGGGTTGAGATCAATCCCAGGAGCAGCAGAACAAGCTCCGATACACCCTTTTCTTCCCAATTTAGACTTCTGAATCCGTGATCCAATACTCAGAGATGTGAAATCAGTTATATCTTCATTGACAAATAATCATCAATCGAACCCAATTTGACCTCATCTATGCTGTTAAATACAAAAAAACAATAATACAAAAAGATGAAAAAAAATACGAGCAAAAAATAATTATAAGTTGATAATTGAACCAAGGATGCAAGTCAGTCTCAAATAGAAGAAGAGACATAGCACAATAAATATGAGCCATATATCATGCCTAAATATGGTTGTGACTTCAAGTCACAATTCTGGATGTCTGGAGATCGAATGAAACTGACTTGCTCTCATATTTATCTGATAGTTCAACCTGGATTGTGTTATACCAGAAAGTGCAAATATGCCCTCCAAAAATCTTTTGAGTATGTGCATGACCAAAGCATGCAAATATTTCCGCTCACCTGCAAATATGTCCCTCAATCAATCGGGGTTTCTATTGTCAATAAGCAAATATCAGACCAGTTAGATCTGGCAACACAACTTACCAACCAAACTTGAAATTCATGATCTGAACATATTACAACCTTGCAAACTTGTACAACCAGCAACAACTGACAAGTTAAATATGAGACAGTATACTTTCTGAATATAAGGAATAACTCCCGTTACCACAATTTCTGAATATATAGATAATTAGAGATAATGCACATTTCATTCAGAACAATTGTTTTCTAATTTTCTCAAGCTACAATTCCCAAATCAAAATTTAGGAACAATGTACAGCTCACTGTTCGTGACCTAAGTAATTAGCAAAGTTACCCACTCGATTACACTTCGACAAAGAAAAAAGAGAGATAATGAAGTTATAACAAGGGTAGATATTGAGAAGAGGGACCTACCTGCAAGTGAAAGTCGGAAGCAAGGTGCATTTTCCACAGAGCGGCAGCAAGGCTTCTTGCTGACGTGGCGTCGGACTGCGGGGGAGACGAAGGTGAAGGCGTACCCTCTGTGCTGGTGCCTCCGGTGGGAACACTGCGGCGGCGGCGCGAGCGATGAGAGGGGTTCATTGTTGTAGAGTTGTAGAGGGAGATCGTCATCTGTAAAGTGAGGAGAGAGAGATCGGAACGGGGAGACGGAGGCGAAGGCTCACCCTCTATGCTGGAGCCTCCGGTGTGAACACGGCGGCGGCGGCGTGAGGATCTCACCGTGGGAGGTTGATCGGAGCCCGAGAACATTTTTTTTCTTCTCCAGCCAGCTTTCTGATTGGGTTTCAACATGGAGAGATGGATCGGAAGTTTATAAAAGGAAGGTCGTACCGTACCGTTGAGTTCCGAATTTGTTAAAAAGTGGATAAGAAATGTTGCGGGATAATCCGGAGACAGAGTAACGGAGGATATTATTTTTTCTCTTTTTAATATATTATTTGAAAAAAACTAAATAATAAATCCGTGACGTTAAATTTGAAAAAGAATTTGAAATAAAGAATATTCTATAGTTACAATATTTTACAATACAATTTTTCAAAATTTAAACAGTTGATTTAAACCGTTTAACATGATTTCTATATTAAAACGTACTTAGAGATCAAATTTCAAGCAAAAATTATTCAAAAAAAATGTAAAATTTGATTTCCAAGTACATTTTAATATAGAGATCATCTTGAACGGTTTGGATCGACTATTTGGACTTTAAAATCGTGTTGTAAGATGTTATAACTATAAAATGTTGTAAGTGGATCATCTTCTTTGAAAAAATATTCATTTCTAAAACAACTGTTTTTAAGTTGCAAACGGTTGAATAGTCGTTACAATCCGTAGTGATTTGTAATGTTTTCCTTCGAAAGTTTCTCTTTCGGATAATCAGCCAGATCCCTAATCTTCTTACTCTTTTTTCTTTCCGATAGTTTTTGAGTTGAGTGAGGCTATAGTAATATGCATAGCACATATTGATTCGCACTTTGGACTCAAATTTTCAGTTTGAAAATTCTAAATCTGAACCGTTCAACATCGTTTTCATGTGAATATGTATTTGTAAACTAAATTTTATATTATTTTTAGAATTTTTTTACTATTTTTTAGATGGTTAATAATATTGAAATTGCAAAATAACGGTTTGAATAGGTAGTTGGGACTAAATTCAGACCGTTATTTCATAATTGTACCCTCAGGTAACTAAGGGGATACGGATCCCTACAACCAATGACCACAGTTTCAATGATGTCAAAAGTGTGATCACAGTCAGTTTGGTTATTACAAGAGTACATCTGATTATATCATTTGGTCCCGACTGTGAAGACACAAGTTAAAGAATGATTTACGAAATGATTATGGTCGTTAGAACTTAGTATTGTGTTCTTGAGATGTATATTGATTTGGTTCTAAATCTAGGTAGATTCAATCTCCAATTATGTCTGATTGTGTTGTATTTAAGACACAATCTGAACCCAACCAAACTCAATACTCTTAAGACAATGGCAGAATCAGAAAATTGTAACTAGAGGGAGGGAGTTAGAATATTGGATGAATAAATATTATGTAATTTTAATGTAATTTTATTTATATAAGGGAGGCTAATAATTATAATTTTTATAAAAATAAAAAAATAGAGGAAAAAAAATGGAAATTTTCAATTCACAAGTGGGAGTTTAGCCTCTTTTTTTTCCAATGCCTAGTTTCTTTTTGTCCTAAAACACAATCGCGAGTCACCCAGATTCAGTACCCTAACCCTATCTTAATGACAATAGATATTCAATTGCCTTACAAGCTAATATGAATTGGACTCCAATGAACCCGATCAATTGGGTGTTGGTGAAGAAATGTGATACGTCCTATCTCCGAAAAGATTAAAGCGCAGTGTGTCTTAGCACGTCCTAACCCGAGAAGGATTAATTTGTGCGTGTGGTATGTGTATTTATTACTTGTCCGGGTTCAAAACTCGTGTGGATCTTCTTAGTACGTGACTCTATCCTCTATGTACTGTCTCTTTCTGAAAATGCAGTCCCGGTCTTACTATTTTTCGGGCTATTTATAGGCCTATAAGTCGATTTGGATCCCGTACGGATTCTCGGCGCAGCCTATTCGCAGGCCAGCAAGCGGTTCGAGTCTCGTACAGAGGACTCGAACGGGCTTGCTTTGCAGGCTGTCGGTTGTAGGCAAAGTCGCATACAAGGCTCTCGGGCGGGCCTGTTTCTTGGGCTTGTTGTTTGGGCTTTAGTGTTTTCCTTGTGATGGTCTTTATAAGGCTTTTAACACATTTATTCTTTAAAGGGGTTTCATATATACCATTCAAAAACTGTGAAATTACGTATTTACCATCTAAATTTTTGTAATTACATATTTACCTTCTAAGAATCTAATAACTCACATATTTACCCAATATAATTTTAGTATATATCAAATATACCCAAAAATCAGATTAATTATGTTTAATATTCTTAAAATTATAATTAATCAAGGATTAACTTAGCACCTTCTCTTCCTTTCCTTAGACCCGTTCTCCTTTATACCCAATATAAGAGATTAAAAATAATAAGTTGGTGTTTAATTCTAAAATGGATTTGTCCAGTGGAAACATTAAGAGGATCTTTCATCAACTCCAGTGAAATCGGGCACCGAAAATCATCAGGAATGAAAGGACCCTTTGAGTTCCCATCAGCTAAAAGACCCACACTAGTTTTAACTGAGCCAGTAATGAAACACAGATTCTCAAACTCAGTTACTACTTTGATAACGGGTTGCGTTTTCATTGTTGAATTTAGTACGAGTTGTTCTGTTGAAAAAAGTGGAGTGGTTACCTTGTTTTTAGACAATCAAGTTGTGCCCCCTTCTCTCTGATATACTAATCTTTGAATTTTTAGACGAGTTGTTCTGTTGTGATATCCTAATCTCTGAGCCCCTTCTCTCCGAATTCAGCGAGAAAGATGAGATGAGGAGAGACTTTCAGTGGGAAGGGAGAAATTACATTAAAAAAGACGAGAGGGAAATCTGTACGCATAAGAGGAAGGGGCAGAGAAGGAGAAGAGACTAAATAACTTATTAATTATATTTTATATAATATTAAACATAATTAATCTCATTTTTAATTAATTGTATAAATATGTGAGTTATTATATTTTTATTAGGTAAGTATGTAATTACAAAAAATTTGAATGATAAATATGTAATTTGAGGAGGGTTCAAATGCACCATTATTTTTGTTTTCCAATATGCCCCACATCCTTTATCTCCATTTTCAAAGTCCGAACAGTCGATCTGAACCGCTCAACATGATCTTCATAATAAAATATGCTTGGATACCAAATTTTATATTTTTTAGAATTTTTTTAGATAGGTACAAAATCACTTTTTAAAAGAGATTATGGACCATCCGATAAAGTGATATTGTACCTATCTAAAAAAATAGTAAAAAAATTCTAAAAAAATATAAAATTTGGTCTCCAAACATATTTTATTATGAAGATCATGTTGAACTGTTCGGACTTTGAAAATAGAGATAAAGGATGCGGATCATATTGGAGCACAAAAATTATGGTGCATTTGAACCCTTCTCATGTAATTTCACATGAATTTTATTTAGTCAGAATTAATTTGCATATTAAATTGGTAAGATTATTTGTGGAAAATTTGAAAAATAGACAGAATAGACTCGTCAAATTTATTCTGACTAAAACAAAAAAAAGAGTAGAACTGGAGTGTTCTTAAGCTCATCAAGTCCCTTTGTGAACTTAATTCAAAAATCTATTGAATTGGCTTCAAACTATGCATCCAAACCGTTGAAACCGATCTACTTCATGAGTAATGCGTTTACATGTCAAATTTATAAATTTTTGAACTAATTTAGTATAAAGTCAAGCAGTAAAAAAAAAAGATGGTTTATAAGTTAATTTTAATGTGTTTATTTTTCATCATTTTTTTACCATTTGACTTTATATTAAATTAGTTCGAAAATTTAAAAACTTGACATGTAAACTCATCACTTGTGAAGTAGATCGATTTTAACGGTTTAGATGCGCCGCTTGAAATCAATCTGATGAATTTTTGAGTTAAAGACTTGGTGAGCTTAAGAACACCCTAGTTCTACTCCAAAAAATATATTCAGGTGGAATTACATTAAAAGAAGGGAAGGATGAAATATGAAGGAAAGGCCGAAACTAGAGCTGTCAACGAGTTGGCTCGGGCCGAGCTGGACCCTAGCTCAGCTTGTTAATTCTGGATCGAGCTCTTACCGAGCGAGCTGGACCTGTGACACCCGAGCTAAAAGTCCAGCTTGAAATCGTGACGAGCCAGCCCGAGCTGGACCGAGCTGGCTCACGAGCTCACTGGACTTTATTGGGCTGCTATTATACAAATTCAAAAATATTAAATAAGAAAGCTCATTAATCATTTACATAATCCAAGCCATCAAATATGATTGAATTTATACAAAACATAGCAATTAATTTATTATAAACACATTTAAACATACAAATTCACACAAAATAACAGAAATTCACACAATTATTTTACAAAAATTCACAATTAAGATTAATTATGCAATTCTTTGAAAAACAAACATATTTAACAATTACTACCAAGTGAATAAAAATGTAAATTTGTAATTCAAGGCCTATAGTGTATAGCTCGTTATGGACTGAGCTGGTCCGGTCCGAGCTAGGTTTTAGCTCAGCTCGTTAATTTTGATCCGAGCTGGCTCGCTAACAGCTCGGTCCACTATCGAACGAGCTGTTACCGATCGAGCCACGAGCGATCCGAGCTTTTTTGCCAGCCCTAGCCGAAACCAGTTGAGGCGCCCCCTCGCTCGCTGAGTCGCTACTCGCTAGAAAGGGAAATCGGAATCCACAGGGAGTTTGTATTCGTATACCACAAAAATTAAAAATTAAAATTTGCAATAATTATCTTGGGCCATAGCCATCCAATAGGCAACAGGCAAGAAGAGGAGAGGAGAGGAGAGGAGAGGAGAGGAGAGAAAAGAAGAGACTAGAAAGAGAAAGACCTCTGAGAGAGATGACGTCTGCTTGTCTGGCGATGTTAGCGCCTTCCTTCTTCCCCTCCACCGCTGCGGAGCAATTCCAATTGCAGTGTCCAGCCCTCTCTTCCCCTCCCAATCCCAAGCTACAGGTACAACTCCAACCTATTATTATATTACTCTAATTGATTCATTTTCATTTCATTGTGGCTGAATACCACAATAGAGTAGAACGGTAATCAAAATAATTACAGAAGCAAGAAAGAAATAATTGATATGATAGATAGTTGTTCATTTCAGGGTTTGCTTCCATTCCATTTCCAATCTCAACCTAAAAAACCAAACTTAGGAGGCAAGACACGAGGTGCAAATCACAGCCTCAGTCTGAATCCCAATCCCAATCCAAACCCAAATCCCGTCCTCATTGATGTGCAAGATTCTAAAGAAGAAGACTCGGTGCTCTTGGGCTTCAGCATCGCAGATCAGTGCACCAGGCACCACAAAATCCTCAGCTACCTCACGTCCGGCTCTTATCAGGGCATACAGCCATGTGCGCCCCTCGATGCACTGATGCCTCCTCAACACAAGCTTCTCCTCAGCCCTGATAACATTATTACGCAGATGCTGCTGCAGATGCCGGCAGAACAGGCAGAGATGCTGGCACAGTTTCTCGCCAGCAGTACTACGTCCCCCAGCTCTCTGCTGAGCGTTGACCCCAGCGGCAGGATCCTCTTCACCGGAAGCCCCACCAAGATGAGGGACCTCCTCTCTATCATTGCCGAGTTCAATACCTTTCCAACTCACACTCCCCCCTCCAAGCTTTCCTTGCTGGTTCCCTATTTTGACAGGTACGCTTTGCTCTACTGCTGCTTCCTCCTTCCTCTTTTTTCAATCTTTATTTATTTTCTACTTTCTCCTTAAGCCACCACCATGTGATTCACCAATTAATTGTGTTATTGTGTAACAGGACTCGTGGTCGTGCAAGAGCCGACACCAAAGTATCTCTTCTTAATTTTCCCACTGAGACCGTTACTCCGTTAAAATGGTTTGCTACTCCTTCATATTTTTTTCCCTTCAAACAAACGAAGCATTAAAAAGATACGAGTCCCTATGTGCATTTTATTTCCGAGATATATACAAAAAGCATTGCCCTGGACTACATCCTTCGGCAATGGATGTCTAACTTTCCCTTGGATCTCTCATTAGACTTACTCAATTGAGCATTTAGACAATAGGAAAAGTAAACAACAACTGAATTGTGAACTTTTATCCAAAAAGTTCTGAATTTCTAATTTCTAATTCAGTATTCTATTTCTTATTTTTTTCCCTTTTGATTATTATTTATGTGCTCTCAGCAACGAGACCAACAAGACAAAATCACCACAGAAGAAGCAAAAGAAAAACACAAGCTATAACCGAGACATATTTCAAAAGAACTACTTCCATGTATGCGAAAGCCTCCTCTCTCTCCTCCTAGACAAGAACATTACCAGTACCGGCAGAGGTACTGGTGTGGTAATCCTCTCCCTCAAGAAATTGGGCCCCGAAATAGCCCATATCCTCACATCATTCTCCATTGGGATTGCTGGGACAGGCCTTGCAGTTCTCCTCTCTGTTGCATGCAAGATGGCTGGCCCTGGCATGAAGGTCCCACTTTCCGCAACTAGGGTTTTCAACACTGGTTTTGGGCTCGGCCTTTTCTGGCTATCTTGGGCTGTTAATGGTCTGAGAGATGCTATAGTGCAAGTGTTCAGAGGCTCTAATAAGCTGAAGATCAAGGATGAAGAGATGGCACTGAAGGTGGAAAGGAGCATGCGAGACGTTTTAGTTAGAGCCGGCACACTTGTCGCATTGGCTGCATTGAGGTTTGCATGAAAAGTAATTAGTCCACGAATAGGGTCATGATATGCCTACAAAGCACCCAAATATTGGTGCATCCTGCAGAAAATGAGAAATATTACACTTGCCCTCCAAAACATGGTTTCCAGTTGAGGAATTTGTTGAGAGAAAGGAGAGGAATGCAAAGAAGCGGGTCTTCTGTTGTGAGGTTTTTTGCATGGGTATAGTGATATTTCTCATTTTATGGAGGGTGTGCACGACATTTTATGAAGGGTGATTGAAAAGTTATAGTACATATGTACATGTATTGGTTGTTGGACCTTGTACAAAATATGGTACTCCTTTGTATATTCAAGTTTTGATGGGAGAAGCCACTTTGTAAGGCAGTTATGCTTTCTAAAATTTGAATCTCTTTTTGAGTTTGCTACACGAAGGTCATGTTACATTCTCTTTGTTTCCTTTTTTCTTTTCATATTTGTCATGCTATTATATTCTCATTTCACAGGAACAGTTTAGAATTTTGCTTGTAAACCTCCCACTTAGCATAATGAATTTTTTTTTTTATGAGTAATTGCGAGTAAAGAAGCAACTTAATTTTGGTGGAAGTGAGAAGAGGGTATCAGGGAGTAATTTTGTTTAATACTTGTGTTGTAATAGTCTTTTTTTTTTTTATGTATTCAGCATAAGGTTGCTTTGGGGAACTTATGTAACAGGGATAGGGATGGAGTCAGTATGAACATACGGGGGGGGGGGGGGGGGGGGGGGGGGGGTGGGGGGGGGGGGGGGGGGGGGGTGGGGGGTTGTATTGAGGAAGTAGGCAACAAATAGACACTATGTAGGCAAGGGCGCTTCTCTGATAAGAGAGACGTAGCTGTAGTGCATGTAAAGCATGCAGTTTCTTGGTTGTTTACACATTGTAATGTGACTTCTATATTCATTGGTAATGGCAGCCACTGCCAACATTTTTAAAATAAAAAAAAGAGAGAGCAAAGAAGCACAGGAGTAGTTGATTCGTTAACCTCTAAAAATGCAATTTTTGTAAATAGTGGACACCGACGAGCAGATGTTTAACATGGAAGTAAACTCGGCACGATGTTATTTAGACACCTGCGAAACCCTTAAAATGCACACGTGATAGATGGATCATATGAGCTATATATTGCTGCAATCGCACAACTGACAACACAGATTCCAGAACTCCGCTTTAACAGAAATTGAATGAATCAACATGTCTAACCAACGGTGTTAACTATAAAATGCAAACAAGATGAGGCATGCTTTCTGAATTGCAAGTTGTATGTATGTGCTCCCAAGCTGCATAACCATACGAAAACCGAGATAAGAGTCGCCATGATTTTCTTATTTGTTCTGTAAATAATCCTCAACGGTTTCATTGACTTCGACAGATGAAAGCATGCCAACATTTCTCAGTTTAGAAGATAACAGTCTACACAGATAACATGTTTTTTTCAGATATTTGCAAATGACACACAGACTAACTATTGAGAATAACTGCGATGGGAAGGTACTTTCTCAATTAAGAATAGATTCCAATGTTTTTCCCAACTTGACCTTTTTTAGTTTTTGGATGGTTGGGTTTCATTTGCAAATACCTCAAAATAAGTCATGTTAATTGCGTACGTGTCATTTCATGACATCAAATGCCGACCTTACATTACTCGCAGCAAATAAAATATTACAATAGCTTCTGGTTTCCCATGGCCACGGTCATGGCACCTGATTTTATTACCACACAAAACCAGTCATTACTGGACTGAGAAGTGCAGAGTTCCAATAATTCTATATTTAAAAGACTTCTCGAGCATAAGTTTGGCTACATTTTCTTTTATTAGATTCTGCTCCATATGTCTGCTTGACCAACTTGATGCTTAAAATAAATAAATAAAACAAATGACCAAACAAAAACATTCTAAAAATACAACGTCAGATTAAGCTCAAGGATAGAGGCAGATTGCCTTAGAATGCTATAATATATTTGCTATACAATTGGGCTAATTATTGGTGGAAAACCCTGGTCTCACTGACTCACTGGAATAACCAGCATGAACCAACCGGACTTCGTCTGAACCCTAGACAAGTGTACCGAAACATGAATAGCTGAAACAACTTTACCAGAATTAGGAATTTTTTTTCTTAGTACTGGCACCCAATCCTTTTATTATAGTTTTAGACATGAAATGCACTCAAAGGTTCGATTTAAGGTTCAAACTAGATTTAATGCATCTAGCTACACAACCAGCCCAAAGGTATTGCTATACATTATATCAAGTTTTTTTGTATTCCGAAAACCAAAAAGAATGAAAACTATTGGTGAACAAGTAGAAATTGATAGCTTAGTGGAGGGCATTTGTAAGAGGGGAAATCATACACAAATAAAAACCATTTTCTGGTGCTGGGTAGGGGTCTTATCTTCATTCTTCAGTCTTCAGCATTGTGAACCTAAAAAGAAGGAATCGAGACAGACTGCACTGCAGATGCTGCTCATGCTCAGCAAATATAATACAAACAAATAATGTAATATTGCAACTTCATCTGGTAAGTTATTTAGTCTATTTATACATCACATTGGAGCTAACCTCAATGTTTCCCAGGCTGACGCACTGCTGTAATCTGAAACAAAATGTTCTAAATGAATTTATTATCCCAAATTTCATTCAAATTCTTTCTACTTGTAATTTGTCCCCTCTACAGAGACCAAAATCTCAGTACATATTTTTCTCCCCAAAGGATTTGCAGATCTAATGGTGACTGCCCGTGTAACAACTGAAAATTAAGAATCTGAATGCCCACCCAATAATTATGGAAATAAATTAGAAGAAAAAATGCAACATGGCATTTCCATCCTTTCTAGTAAAGGAATAAACTACACCAACAAATAACAATGAAAGATAATCGAGTAGACAAATGAAATCAGCAGCTTTCGTGGCCGCTGCCACCTTCCTGAGAATGAGAATCAGGATCAGGATCAGCATCGGAATCAGAATTAGAATCAGAATCATCAGGAAGATTATCAAAGAAAGAATTAGTGAGGTAGCCACCAAAGTCGTTGTTGGAGGAGGTGGCACGGCAGTGCTGGTCGGCAATCATCTCGGGTGAGAGGCCCCACTGCTCGAGCTCCTGCGGGGTGTGGTGGATGAGGAGGCTGTACTCGCCGGTGGGGCCAAGCTGCATGACGCGGATCTCACAGTTGCCGGGGTTGTTAAGGAGCTCAAACTGCTGGACAGTCCACTTGAACCACTTCATGAGGAAGACGCGGGAAGTGAGGCCATGGGTAACAATGACGAGGTTGGTGTCAGTAGCGTCGTCATGGCAGAGTCGCTTCATGTCGATGTCACGCCAGAGGGATTCGAGGAAGCCTGGAGGAAGAAATGAAGAAAGGAATGTAATGAGAGATGAATGAAAGAAATGTAATGAGAGATCAAAGAGGAGACTGACTGGCGACGCGATCGAATACGTCGGCAGCGGACTCTCCCTCAGGGAAGCGGAAGAAGAAGCGGCCGAAGCGCTCTCGGGCCTCCTTGACGGCGCGCATGCGGTCGATGACCTGGAAGTTGCCAAAGTCCTGCTCGCGGACGCGGCACTCCTCGCGGGCGCCGAGGATGCGGCGGCGGGAGAAGGAACGACCGATCTGGCGGAGGGTGAAGCGGGTGCGCTCGTAGGGGGACACGTAGAAGTAGACGCCCCAGTTGCTGTTGCTGTTGCTGCTCGTGGTGGTGGTAGAACAATTACAGCAATTGTTGTTGCTGAGGATGCGCCGGATGGCTCGGCCGGCCTCGCGTGCCTGGCGGAGGCCGCGGGGGGTGAGAGGGATCTGGTGGTCGGCGGTGGTGGAGTAGGCGGCGCTGTCGAGGTTGCCATGGCTCTCACCGTGACGCACCAGGATGATCCGCTCCGGCAGACGACGCCGCGGCGGCCGATTGTTTTCTATGCTGCTCATACTATTTAATTGAATTGAATGGCAATTCTTTCTTACTTGCGCTGCTTATAGATCATGGATAAAATAGATCTGCTGTTATTCCAAAGGGATCACGGGACCCTGTTATTCCTATCACAACCGTTCAAAATTTTTCATGTGCGAATCTCAAGAAAAAATGTTTTTCGTGTCCAAATCTCAACAAAGGTCAATGGCTGGAATCGGAATAACATGGTCATGTGATCTCTTTGGAATAACAGCAGATTTATTTCCATAGATTCCATCCGCGTTGAATATTATATATCTCCATTCCATTATTAAGCACGTTGATGTTCTGATCCGCCAACGGCTACGATTGAAAGATGAAATTTCGGATTTAATATCAGCCCTCCAATCACATAATTTGTCATCTTTTGATTAAATGCACCTCTTTTATGGGTAGAAGTTTATATTTAGTTAAAACGATACTTGCTACACGTATTATCACACCAAACTCAATCTCAACTGTTGTCGCGAAACTCCATCTCTCTCCTTCTCCTTCCCCACGCCACTTTTCTTCTGTGGCGACTCTCTCTCACATATCTATCTCCTCCCTTCTCTCTAAAAACTAAAACCCCTAAATCTGTCTCATATTAAGAAACTTTTCTCTGCCTCTACTCGGTCGCCTCTCTCACCTCCCTCTGCGGCTCTCTAAATTTAGTTTCTCCGGCTCTGCGGCTCTCCCCCTCTCTACCGCGGGTCTTCCCCTTAATTCCTGGTCGCTCAGCCGCTCCCTTAGGTATGATTAAACCCTAGCAGTGCGTTCGCCGTATCTGGTTTCCTTCCTTTACCTTATTGGATCTGAATCCAATAGTTGGTTGGGGTCTTCACCCTTCTTGTTTTTGCTTGCTTTTTTTGTTTCTGACTTTCTCCCTATCACCGCATAGATTTGGGTATCTCAGTTACCCATTTGATGTCTCCCCTTGGCACGTTGAAATTAATAATACTATTTTATGGCAGATTTATAATTTTTTTGACATAATCCCATTCTTTAAAATTCTGGGTTTTATTCTAACCATGTTAAAATTCTCATTTTTAGCCTTTATGCCAAAGATAAAGAAGGAGCGATCTATTAAGATCGAGACGTTATGTGACTTTGATGAGGTCGATATGGAAGTTGAAAAGGTTATAATAATCATCATATATAAACTTTGATTTTGTTTTACTTCAATTGTTATTTCTGAAATCTTATTTTTGTTACATTCCAGTATTTAATTTAACTCCCTGTTACTTCTACTTTTGCAGGATGGAAGACTTAAAGATCAGAATAAGCAAGAATATGAAATAACTGGGTGAGTTGTGTTCTCTCTTTAGACATTATTTATGTTTATAACTTCTATGGTGATGTTTTATTTGTTTATCTGTACAGAACTCACCAAGGGAATGATGCAATTCAAGAGTCAAGAGATCAAGAACTGAGAGAAGAATCAAAAGACAGGAAGTCGATTTCTTTTGACTGTGTAAGTACCGATTTCTCATGGAATTGATCAAAGATTTTTCCAGGAATTGCAAAATAGAATTCATTTGTTTTAAACTGAAATATTAGGTTTTGGATTACTTGGCTAGAAATTTGTGCCTGTCAAAAAACCATACAGGATTAAATGCACCCAACATAAATATTTTTGTTATTAGGTTTTAGTTAAATAAGGTTACTACCTACCTTATTTATTTATTTCTGGACATTTTTTTAGGTCCCAAATGTATCAGGAGATGCACATGCAACTGATAGCCAGGATCCTAGAAAAGAGACAAGGTATAATTAATTTTCTCTGAGATATCACATTTGTTTATAATTTAATGCCTCAAGATCTGATTATTGGATATAAGAATGAATGGAATATTGGAATGGGATTATGATTATTGGATATAAGAATGAATGGAATATTGGAATGGTCTTGGAAGTCGCTTCCAAGTTTTCAAAAAAAGAAATATTGGAATGGAAAGGGAGAGATGCAAATGCAAGTGGACACGGGCACACGGCCCACTCGGCCCACTCCGACATTTTTATTAATATCCAAAGTTAATTACAAATTAATTAATTTACTCATGATTTCTGACTTTTAAAAAAAATATCTAACGGGTCATTTTATGACCAGTTTTCTCACACCAAAAGCCGGCTATTTTATGGCAGGTTTTCTATTTTTTTCTTCACACAAACTATTTTCGATCTGCTTTGTGATTATGTAGTATAATATTATTTTCTTGATTATTTTTCTGGGTAATTATGTCACTCACACCGTTTCAATTTATTTTGAGATGCGCCAATTGGTGTGCCTTTAATCTTTAAAGTACTTATTCTGTTGTTTAAAGCACTTATTCATTTTTTTTAATATTTTCTGTTTATTTTTTATGTTGTACTATTATTGTTATTGTTGTAATATTTTCTGTTTAGCATTATCATGATAATTTATTTTATCTGAAAAATATAAAAATAGTACCATAAAAGAACACATACAAAAGAACCGAAATATAGGATAATCCAAATATACCAAATATAAATAGTACAAAACTAGCCACGATACTACTAAAACGGAGAGGGGGACCATCGCTCAGGCGATACTCCGGCGTTCGCCCGGCGCTCGCGCGGCCAGGCTCTATCTCACAGGGTCTCCACACCAGCATCAGCGTAGCTGCGTCTCTCGGCGGTATCCCATATGTAATCACCCCTATAGACTGTCGAGACTGGCGGGGGTGTACTGAAGATAGATGCAGCGAGCCCAGTCCCAAAGTCAGGCTGAGTATAAGACCCGCTACCACTAGCCTCTCTATCATGTGGCATCTCTGTGCCATATCGGGGTACTGGCGGTGCCGACATGAAACCCTCCTCGTATACCCCGAACTCATCGAGACTGCATGAAAGGGACTCGACATCCATAGTAAAGGGCTCCTGAGGCGGTGGCTGTGGCGGCATCTCTGCCGGACCCTGCAATCATACACATAATTTGGTAAATTTGATATGAATGAAGAAATTTGTACAAACCTGACAGCTACTAAAGTATGACATACCTGAGTCTGAACCGGACGTCCATGCTTGTCGTAGAATGCCGACCACCCAGCATTGGACAATACCCAACGATGGTAGTCCCACTTTGGATGCTCATCGGGGGAATGTGGCATCTCATGTCCTATAATCGGGCTCGGGTCGAGCTCTGTAGGATCTATCGCAAGCCAATTGTGGTTAAAATAACCTGAAACATGCTACAATAGGCTACAATACCCTAATTTCAGTAAAATATGCTACAAAGGGCCAACATAGGCTTAATTCTGCTTAAACATGCTAAAATAGGCCAATTGTGGTTAAAATAACCTAAAACATGCTACAATAGGCTACAATACCCTAATTTCGGTAAAATATGCTACAAAGGGCCAAAATAGGCTTAATTCTGCTTAAACATGCTAAAATAGGCCGATTGGGGTTAAAATAACCTAACTTATGCTACAATATGCTACAATAACCTAATTTTGGTAAAATATGCTAAAAAGGACCAAATAGGCTTAATTCTGCTTAAACATGCTAAAATAGGTCAATTGCGGTTAAAATAACCTAAAATATGCTACGGCTACAATAACCTAATTTCGGTAAAATATGCTAAAAATGACCAAAATAGTCTTAATTATGCTAAAATTATCCAATTGCGCCTAAAATAACCTAATTTTGGTAAAATATACTAAATTATGCTACAATCGCCTAATTTCGGTAAAATATGCTCAAATGATCTAATTATCCTAATTATGCTAACTTTGGCTAAATAACGCTTAATTTGCCTAATTATGTTAAAAAAGGCCAAAATACCCTAAAATATGGTCAACTATACTAATTACACTAAATTACAACAAATTACCCTAAACCCTAAACCCTAAATCCTAAACTGTAAACCCTAAATTAAATAAAATTAAATTAAAATAAAAATAAAAAAATTACCTTAAAGAAGAGAAAATTCGGTTGAGAGATGAGTGAGTCGTGAGGAGGAGAGAGAAAAAGGGGTATTTATAGGGTTAATTATGGGTAAAAAAAACAAACAGAAAACCAGTCATAAAATGGTCGGCTTTTGGGGTGAGGAAACCAGCCATTTTATGGCCGGTTTGGACATTTTTGAAAAAAGTCAGGAATCATGAGTAAATTAATTAATTTGTAATTAACTTTGGATATTAATAAAAATGTCGGCGGCCGACTCGTTAACTTTAATAATTAATAATTATAATATTAATACATGTATCAATCTCCTATTTTATCCCCCAGTCATTAATTACTTGAGTAAACCGTCTAATACATAAAAAAATTTACAACTGGCAAGCGTAAATATGAATACTTATGCGTGCAAGTATTAATATATATTATATCAAGTATTTCGAAAAAAAAATTAAACACATCACTCACCTATCTTTTACACGTTTTTAGAGGTGATTTTTTTTCTCCGTTCAATCTAGCTAATATTTCTTACAATATGTGAGGAATTTTGCGAATGTAAAACCACGAACGTCTTCTACACAATTTTCTCTTTCAAATGAGATCCATGATGACATACTTTCGGGTTGTCCGTCGCACAAGTATTCATACCTCGTTATGCAAGTATTAATATCTCATCGAGCAAGTATTCATCCCTCGTCGTGAAAGTGTGAATAGTTCATGTATCAAGATTTTGTATCTAACAAATTCTATCAATTTTTTTTCCCATATGACACTGAATGATGTCTGAAAGTATTAATATCAAGTATTGCAATTATTCATACCTCGTCATGCAAGTGTGAATAGTTCATGTATCAAGTGTTTGTATCTAACAAATTCTATCAATTTATTTTATCATATGGCACTGGATGATGTTTGAAAGTATTAATATCAAGTATTGCAAGTATTCATACCTCGTCATGCAAGTGTGAATAGTTTATGTATCAAATGTTTGTCTAACAAATCCCCTAAACGTCTCCCCAAGTAGTTAAGCATTAACTACCTGAGAGACCACTAACTACCTGGAGGTAACTACTTGGGGGACCACCTATATTTGAAAAAAGTTACAACTGGCGCACACATGTACGGATATTTATGCACGCAAGTATTAATATATAATATATCAAGTATTCATATCTAAGACATCAAGTATTTAAAAAAAAAAAAAAACTGAACATCAACTTTCTTTCTCTCTAAACTCACACCCATCTTTTACACGTTTTTAGAGGTGTTTTTTTTTCTCCGTTTAATCTTGTCAAAATTTCTGACGATATTTGAGGAATTTTGTGAATCTAAAATCACGAACGTCTTCTACGTAAATTTTTCTTTCAAATGAAATCTATGATGAAGTATTTATCTCTAAAATTTTAATTATTCATCTCTAAAATGTAAGTATTCATCTCTAAAATGCAAATATTCATACTTAAGATACTAAGTAATTCTAAAAAAATGGACATCAACTTTCTTTCATCTCTCTCATCACACATTCATCTTTTACATATTTTTAGAAGTGGTTTTTTTTCCGTTTAATCTCACAAATATTTCTGACAATATGTGAGAAATTTTGCGAATCTAAAACCATGAACGTCTTCTACGTAATTTTCTCTTTCAAATTAGATCCATGATAAGTACTTTCGAGTTCTTTGTCGTTCAAGTATTCATACATCATTGTGCAAATTTTCATACCTCATTAAGAAAGTATTCATAACACGTCGAACAAATATTTATACCTCGTAATGCAAGTATTCATACCTAAGATACCTAACATATTTCTAAAAAAACTGGGTGCAAGTTTTAATATATAAAATATCAAGTATTCATACCAAAGACATCAAGTATTTCTAAAAAATACTTTATATCAAGTATAACAATGAACAAATTGATTTTTACCAGCAAATTGACTTATACTTTTGTGTTGTTCTTACTACCAATATGTTCTTCTAATTAACCAAATCTCCCCTACTAATTAACCACAGCAAATTGACTATTACTACTGATCCAAATCTCCCCTACTAAGTAACCACATCACATAACAACTGGAGGAATTGTTAATTTATTTTCAGATTTAAAAAAATAAAAGAGCTTAACTAAGCATCCGACAACCAACAAGCCGATACAATAGTTGTTGCAAAGCAGGCATATGCTCCAATAATTTCTCACTCTCCATCTCTCTCATCCTACTGTGACACTGATACAATATGACAGAACTGTTGGTCCCTAAAGGCACTAGAGGGGAGTGAATACGGACCTTTTAAATTTTAAACTAAAGTAAATTAATATTCACCACTAATGATTTTAATTAACGTGTGCGTGAGTTATTTTTGGCGGAAACAAGAATAAACTTTAAACTAAGCAAGTGTGCGTAAAGTAAATAGAAGAGTTAAGAGACACTTGACACGAGAATTGTTTACGGAGTTCGGCACTAATGCCTACGTCTTCGCGGCTTTGCGACCTTCGAGATGGCTCGCCTTTCTTTACCCAATGAGAAAGAAGTACAAGGTGAAACCGGTGAGCCCTTACAAACTCCGAGAAGTCACACGGCCCGAGTATGGAATTAGCTCACGAGCACTAAGGCTCTAATACAAGAAGCGAGCACACAAAGGCTCTAAAGCAAGAGGCGAGCACAAAGGCTCTAAGGTTTGAGTAAACAAGAGATCTCAAACAAATCACTCAAATTCTTACACGAGATTAAGTGTGGTGGAGTAAGCTTGAGATTGTTGAATGAATATTGAAGTTTGATGCACAAGCAACAACGAGGAATTCTAGATCTGAAAATAATACGAAATATTGCAATTAGGAGCGGCTAGATCAATACTCCAAACCTAGATTTTACTTCTATTTATAAAGAGAAACAAAATAAAGTAACTGGCATCAACCGTTGCCACGGAAGATTAAGCATTACATCGGTTAATCCCAATTAACAGGTTTGGCTGCGCTGGGAAACCCTAACGCTTATAAGCGTTACAACGATTGTCTCTGGAAGTTTTGGGGTCCAAACTTGATTTATTCCGTTGCAACGAATTAAATCGATTCTGCTGTGTATTTCGGTATTGAATTAAACCGTTGTAACGCTATATTAAACTGTTGTAACGATTTGTGCAAATTACCTCATTCTCAAGCTTATTTTACTAATTTTACAGATTTCTAAATCTTAATTTTGAGTTGATGCTTCGCAATCCAATACTTGGCTTGTATTAATAACACACGTGTTGTGTTGTGCAGTTCTTGCTAGGTTCGTGCTACTGGTCTTACCCCTTTCTCACAAGTGCGGTACACGTGCGAGCTTGCATGCGCGCCATTCTGGCTGGCTGTATTGTGCATACTTACCCGGGTCAGAGAATGGAGAATTAATAGAGGTATAGGTAGAGGCAATAATAGTCATTATACTAATTAATATCGATAATACATCCATCTAATTCCGACAAGATTTCGGATGCAAAGGGAAGTGCTAGCTTGGAGCTTGATGCAGGCCATTTACGAACGTCCAAAAAAAAGACATACTATAATCTATAATTAGATTAGAGGCAACGATGATGATCTGTAAAATTGCTTCTTTTATTATTATCTTCACTTCACTGTAAGAGGAAGCAGCTTACGCATCACAGTGGATATATTATTTTGTAAATGGTGATTAGTCTGCAATAATTAGGCAAAAATGTTTCAGCAGTACCTCATGGTTTAGTATTCGTACCATTCAATCATCAAGCGCCCCTTAACATGTAACAAATTATAGGACAGACATTACAAAATTGCCTATATCTCCCCAACACTCAATTCAATACCGTATCCAACACCAGAAATTTTTTACGAGCCAATGCCCCTGCCCCACAGATCTTGTTGCTACCAAAAATTACATTAATAATTATACGGATGCTCTTCTTTTGACCACCATTTAAACTAAAATCTAACACTGTGACTAACAGTTGGGTTGATTCCAGATGACTCGCCCCCATAAGACCCAGATGGCCGCTTGATGTCACGCACTTGACCTTTGCGCCTCTGTTCCCACTTCTTGTGCTTTGCCTGATCAACCAACAAATATATAAGCACAATACACAATAGGGGCTGATCTACAGAAAAGAGAGTATGATTATTATTACCCTGTACTTCTTCCTAGGATTCTTCAAGTCCTTTTTCCTATGTCGAGTCAAACCCTTGTTCTTATTCATCTGCAAGCAATTGCTTAAGTTACTATTTGCTCAGCAATGAGCACCATCCAGAAACATCAACAAATCTCAATTCTCAGATTAGCTCTGTTGGGTCTAACATAACCAAGTAACTAAGGTACCATCCTACAGGTTAGATTGGTTTCAGACGAAAAGGCTGTGTTCGTACGTAACAGAGGCTCGCCGCCTGGGGTGCTTAATGTAAAATTTCATAAGGTCATGTCAGGTCAAATCAACTCAAAAAATGGAAGTTCCTATGGGCCATCGTAAATCCAATCACAACCTAACATACCTGATCGGCCAAACTATAATTTCATACGGTCGATTGTTGATGGACCTATCTAAAAAAATAGTAAAAAAATTTCAAAAAAATATAAAATTTGGTCTCCAAGCACATTTTAATATGGAGAACATGTTGAGAGGTTCGGACTTTGAAATCACAAAAACTCATTATAACTTAGGCTGAAATTCTAACGTTATGACATTAGCCAGACTACACACACACATGCAAGGTGCATAATGTTAGGAAACCGATTCAGATCAACAAATACTACCTGATAGGAGATCTGGCGTTTACCATCAGTTTGCTGTTCCTCTTCATCCATTGAAGGAACAATTTGTTTACTGCAACAAATAAGACAAATAAATTCCCATAATTTATTTAAAAAGGAATGTCAAAATGATAATGACTCTGCTTCAGAGCAAAAGAAAAATGGAATTAGGTTGTTGAGGTGGAAGTTAAAGAGCTCTCTAATGGAATTTGGCTATAGAGGATAGGAACGCTGCATCCACCTAAAAGCAGAACACAGAATTTGGCTCTCCATGCAGATGATATCAGCAAATCTGAAGTTGCAAGGGTACTACATATATATAATAACCTGCTGATGTTCGTCCTTTAGGCCTGCAGATGAATTGTTTGCTTCTATAGTTGGGCTATTGTACTTAATGAAGTAAATGACATATTTTTTACTTCACGCTCATATTTTCGTTTTTGAAGTCCAAAAAGTCGATCCAAACTGTTCAACATGATCTCCATAATAAAATGAGCTTGGAGACAAAATTTTACATTTTTTGAATTTTTTTTATTATTTATTTAGAATTTTTTAAAATCGCTGTTTTCAGAAAATTCTGGACCATCAAAAACAGCGATTTTCAAAAATTCTAAAGAAATAGTAAAAAATTTCCAAAATATGTAAAATTTGGTCTCCAAGCATAATTCAAATGGAGATAAACTTAAACGGTTTGGATCGACGTTTTGAACTTTGAAATCGCAGAATATGAGTGTGAAGTAAAACACTCGCTTTACTTCATGAAGCACCATAACCCAACTCAATATATATATATATATAGAGAGAGAGAGAGAGAGAGAATTACGCTGCATTTAGTTGCTGTCTGGTGATTAGCTTCTCAGTATGTTTCCTCTTAGCCTCCTTGTAAAATTCATCCTCTGATGCATCATCATCTGACGCATCATCATCTGACACATCGCCATGCTCCTCATCATCATTGTCGATATTATTATCATGATCACCATCTTCGTTGTTGTCATTGTCGGCACCAATTCTTCCAAGTACACGAAGCTCATGCTTCCTTCTCCGTTCCCCGATGTCATCTCTCTTGGGCAGATCATCATCACCAGAGGCCAACTAGCACATGCATGTAACAAAAAACAATCAAACAAATGCCTTAATTATTTATAGCATAAAAAATCATGGACCCTTGATGATTAGGTCCCATGCACACCACAATATGGCATAGCTCCACTTGAAAATATTAAAAATCTCTTATTTTCTACAACAACTACTTGCTTTGCTTGTATAAACAAAAACACAGTTAATATTTCAACAAGTCATCTGCAGCAATTAGATCGTGATATAAAAAGGAAGAAAAAGAATATAGTTTTCTTATTTGTAATCTTCACATACCTTAACCTTTTTACCTTTGTTAAGGACCATATGTGATAACTTGCTCTTGCTGCTACTCTTATCATTTTGTATCTCATCATCAAAGTCATCTCTAATCACAAAACTCCTACTGAGACATCAACACGAGAATATGAGAAAGAAAATCAAATAGAAATACAAAAGGCATGAAATTCAGTTTGGATGTACCCGTCAGTAGGCTTTGTGCTCAATGAATTCTTCAGCTTGGTTTTTGCACCACAATTGTATAAACCTTTTTCTCTTAACTTGGCCTCGAGATTGGTTCTTATCTTCAGCATCTCTAAGCTTCGCGAACCTATTTTAACATCCTGATATATGATCCATCAGCTTCATTACTCAATGCAAACCAAGCAATTGTAATACCAGACACTAATATTATGACGGGTCTATAATTCTTTCAGAACAGTGACTGACTAGGCTTTTTCTGGAGACCAATAAGAACCGCGCGCGTGCTGACTGCACAAACTATAAGCCAACAACGACTACTCGAAAAACCAAACCACAAATTTCCACAAAATTGAAACTTGGTTTGCTCATTTGTGCTTGGATTTTCTAACTAACATCATCAGCTTACCATGGCTTAGTTTGTCAAGGAACACAATAAAAGCCACCAAGTACTGGTAATGATGAGCTACATCCTTGATACAAAGTACAATATAAACTCAGAAAGGATATAAGAACCTGGTCCTTTTGCTTAGCATTCTGTTGTGTAGTCTCTTTAACAGGCTTTTGATTGTTGATTATATCCTCAAGCTGCATCATTATCCCAGTTATTTAGTAAACATATAGATGTTCACAAAAATAAATCACATTGTAAAAGGAGGGAGGCATATATACCATAAGTACTTCATCTCTGGAAACCATCTTCAAATGTTTTTCTTGCTCCTGGGTGACTTGTGCACCAGCCATCTTATAGGAATCAGCTTTTTTGGCAGGATCAGCAGTCTGCTCTGTTGGGGAAGGTAATCTCTCTTCAATTTCTTTAAACTGTGCAGTGATAAAAACAGTTTTAGAGTTTACAATAAACATGTGCGGTAATATCCTTCAATACAGCTGCAACAACAAATGTAAATATCCTAATTCAACCATGATGTTCAGTTTGAAAAAGAAGTCAGTACTCCCTACATAACTAACCAGGGTACCATACAGAAACTTTGTAAAACATGAATATCCATATTAAATTCAGAAAGTTACTAACAAATATATGATAGAATATATGTGATGATAACGTAGCTCATAAGAAAATATAACAATGTACATAGCATCACAGTTTGTAGTTCAAAACTAAAATTTTGATGATTATGCAAATCATACGGCAGACAAATTGGAAAACAGGCAATTAATTTGTCTCAAAGGCCAATTTGGTGTTCATTGTTTATTATTATGCAGCTGATTAATTGGGAAACAGCCCACTATTCTTGACGGCATATTGGTCTTCTAGAACTGCAATGCCTTCGACATACAGTATACATGATGGTATGACCTCCAAATCCAACTATTCAGCCAACAAATCGGCCATCAGAATGTTTTTTACACAATTGTTTCATGTTTTCTTGGAAGTTTTAAATCTGTCATTTTGTGTCGTATACACAGAGAGATGGATGAAAGAGGGAGAAAACCTTTTTTAGCATGTTCTTAATTTCAACAAGGCGGCCAATGACAGGGTGATCCCGGACCGCAAGGCCCTCTGATTTGAGGAGGAGATAGAAGCTGATTGCTTGACAGTACATCAGAAACAGTGCCTCTTTTGCTTCTAACTGTTTCATCCCAGCCTTTCCTGTATCCACCCCAGGATTCACCTTTGAAAAAGTCAACAAAAAGGACTATCAACACAACAGCTCAACAATATATCTCTAGAACCCAGTCGAGAAAAATAATAAACAACAAAAACTATTAGAAAACAAATACTAATATCAGAGAGAACAGAGGCTGGTCAACATTTGAACCCGGCGGATGCAGATGCAGATGCATATGCAAAAACATAACTAAAGGAACCAATGGTAAAAGTAGATGTTTTACCTTGGCATCATCTGCCTTAACCTCTTTGAGTTGATCAACAGCTTCATTAAGTTCAGATAGTAAACCAAATAGCTCAGGAGCAGAACTATGAGAATAAAAATTATATGAGTCACAACAATCCATCAAACCCAATATGGGAAGTATGAGGTAGTGCAAAAACATATATTACCTAAATACAGCATCCATTTGCTCCTCCTTAGACAAGGCTCCAATATCCTTCTTGATCTCCTCATAGCTGGCATCAAGTGTCCTTCTCCTTTTCCCTTTGGATTTGTCATCTTGTAAACCATCCTATGAAAAGAGAAATTTGCAATTAATACGCCTTAGTGCAGCACTGTATATCAATATGAAGAATTTCATTCATGTTTTTATGCTTTTCTAAACAATTTCATAACCAGAAATGATTCCCAGTTATTATTTTGTAATAACTGGTTCAGTTAGTGTACCCACCACCTGATACTAAATCAGAAAAGAACTGTTTAGAAACTGGTCACCTGGGTCTGCTTGTCAGAATCACTTTCATCTTCATCACTATCTCGCAACCCGAGATCTGCCATTGAAAGAGACTTTGCCTTCTCCCTTTGGATTCGCAACACCTCAGCCTCCTCTTCTTTTGGTAACTCTTCATCACTTGACTGAATCTTTAATAACAACAAAACAAAGTAATCTACAAAAATATATCATGGTGCGAACACACACAGAACTTTGGGGAACAGTACTCTAACAGCGTGAAACTGCTAGGTCATTAAAACATGTCATTTGGTGGAATGACATAAAATCAGTTGTTACTGCTATTCAACTTGCATGCTAGAAGCATCAACAATCTACCCTAGATAAAGTGTGATAAGAAATAATGTATCTGACAAGCAATAAGGCTAACATAGTATCTAAAAAGCAAGACAATCCTCATATATTGCAGAAAATAATTTCTCAATGGAAGTAAACCAACCTCAAAATCTGCATTATCCGCATTATAATAGATATTTTTTCTTCCACCCCAAGACTTCTTATTTGTTTCTTCTTCATCATTTTGACCTTCATCCTCATCCATTTCATCTTCACCTCCTCCAAACTTTTGTTTCAAGTATTTTGCCTGTCTTGCAACTAAGGATAGAAATGTTGTGTTATAAACTAAAATAATTCAGGATTTATCTTATTCAGCAACTAGAGCAAACAGAGGCAAATGACTCGAGGAATTTGATCGAAAGATGATCTATAGAAGAAAATAGCTAAGACGTTGAACGAGCACAGCAATCCACTAATTGTTGTGCTAGAAGAGACTAGGTACTCGCAAACTTTTAAAAAGCGTTTAACAGGCTTTAACGGAAGGGTGGTCAATTAACGGTTTTAACATTTTGGCAGGATAAAGCAGCAGTTAAATCTTGATACTGGCATTTCTATAAAATCTATTTTTTTTTTCTATTTACAAAGTCACAATAGCACATCTCTGTGTTTACGATAATAAGCAATAACATTTACAACAAAACACAATATAAATTCTAACAAAGTAATGCAGTAAACTAGAACTTAAATACTAGAAGGTCTCAGTTCTTAAATCAAAATAGTACTTCAATTTTTTAATATTACAAGATCTCAAATTTAATAGTTTAATACTACAAAGAAATATGTTTTTTTTTATCAAGTCAATTTCATCAATTTAGGCCCATTCAAACTATGGAATGGGCTTGAAAATGTCAATTTCATCAATTTAAATCATACTGGGATTCATCAGTGTAAGCCGGAATTCACTAGTTTAATTACCCAAAATCCATCAAGTCTTTTTCCAAATAATTATCGCCAGGGGTACAAAATGCGTTTGATTCCTGTTTGTTTAAAAATAATTCTCTTTGGATGTCCAGATAATTCCTACAGGTTGTAAATTTGTAATGAAAATACTATCAAGCATTTTTTAAGATGCATAAGAGTTGAAGGTTAGCAATGAGAAAAGCGCATCAGTCAATTTCTTACTCTTAGCAGCAAAGCCTCTGGGTGGAGTATCATCTTTGTTAGCATCATCAGAATCATTATCCTCGTCTTGGCTTTCCTCGCTATCATCTTCCTGTTAATTAAAAAAACTAATCATCATTGATGTTCATATAAAATGAAAAAAAGAAAAAGTAGCCACAATTTCTTTCTGGAACTCTACTGGGCAAAGTTCTTTGCGAGACAAATCATCATATGAAGGTCTTTTTAGCTGCCTAAATTAAACAAAAAAAATGTGATGATGAAGACAACCACGTCATGTACTACGAATAGAATTTGGTGTTTATTTTTTAAGTCACTGTGTAAGCTGGAATTCACTAGTTCTGGTGCACCTGTAGGCTAACATTTTGGCATTTTCAAAGAGTTGACTATTTTAAGAAATAAACCTGATTGTTCTCCAACAACCCCAATTGAGTGCTAATTAACATGAAATTACTCAAATAAGACGAATTAATCTAAAGTTTGCATCAAGTAGCCGTACTTAGGCAATGAAGCAACGAGGGATCAGCAATACTCAATTTAGTGTAAATTCACCGAAAATAGTCAGCACTTACTCTCAGCTATGCAGTTAATCAGAAGAGATGGCAAAGAAAACAGACAAACAAATGTGTTAAAGGAAAAGTGTCCATGGAAATCTGTGTGTAAGAGTAAGAATAATTGGGTTTACAAACCTGAAAATCAAAGACAGGCTGCTCCATATCCTCATCATCTGATTCCTCTGTGCGCGTTCAAAATAGAATAAAAATACAGGAGAAGTAGTTGTTTGTATGTTTAAAAGAAGATAGAAAAAAATTGGTGGTAATGAATGGTGATGAAAAAGTAAAAGCACCTTGAGTGACATCAAGAGGAATTACATCCCGCTGCTTGTGAACTGTTAATTAAGATGAACAAGAGCACTAACTTAACGATGTAAAAAATAAAAGGAGAAGGAGAAGGAAAAGGAAGAGAAGAAGACAGACAGGCATCAATTTCATCATCGTCGTCTTCCCAGAGAGTGTCGTCGTCGGTCCTTTTGGATTTGGATTTGAATTGGGATTGGGATTTAATAGTAGAGGAGGAATGCCTCCTCTTCGATCCTCCCCTGCCCATACCTACAACTCACTCTCAATCTCTTAATCTCAATCTTAGAGAAGTGCTAGATAGCTACACCGATAGCTCGCTGGAGTCGAGGAGAGCAAGAAGAGGGAAAGAAGACGAGAGGCCAAGACTAAGAGTCGCGACAGACGAGGAACGGGGTTTAGGGTTCTACAAGACGGGCTGGATTAAAAGCACCTTTGGGCCATAAATTGGAGATCATTGTAATCCAGCCCATTACCTCGTTTCTCCGCTGACTTCACTTGCCGATTACTTCACTGGAGAGATGGACGGCGGAGGTAGCACGTCTCGGTCCAAGCTCTCTTTCTGCTCCATAATACGAATGTTAGACTCAAGTTTGATTTCAATTCAATAGTATTCAATAGAAATGATTTCCAATTAAATTTTGTTGATCGGAATAAAAATTGAAAAGAATTGAATTCATTTCTAATTTTTTATTGAAAAGTTTATATAATAGTAGGAAATGATTTCACTTTAAATGAAAATGACACTTTCATTCTTGTTCTTGTTTCTTTTGCTGAAATTTTTTTTGTGCTTAATTAAAATATGTGTACCGGTCTTCTCCGCATTCTACCCGTAACCAATGAAGTTCTAATTTCATATGGTATTTTGTAGTGCACCACCAAAACATATCTTAAAAAATTGAAATATATTAGGTAAGATGTACCCATCTATTAAAGAGCTGAACATTCATATAAGAAAATACTTAAGGTTTTACTTTTTTTTGCCCAATATGCCCTTAGGCTTCGCACTAATCAGAGTAGGCTTCGCACTAATCAGAGAAGAACATAACATCATACATTTTCAAACATAGGAAAGGTAAAACAAAAGATAATCAAATCTATGCACTCTACCCAAATTAGCTAATTGGTGGGCAATTACAATCTCTTCCCTATTTGCATAACAGCAATTAAATCCTTCAAACTTACACATTAAACCCCAAATTTCCATCACTTTACTATGAGCTCTCTAATCGGCGAGTGGTGATACAGTAGATGAAAGATTAGTACCAAGGTTCTTGAGTCTGTGTAAAAGACACCCTGAAATGCCTAGCGCCATAACAGCCTTGATACCCTTTAGAACTGCCAATGCCTCCATCTGAAATGCCGAGTAAGCAGTTGAGACATGCACTCCATACTGCAGCAGCTTCTTCGTGGGACCTTGGAGTATAACATACTTCTGTTGGCTCTTTATATGATTTATCATATATGCAAAAACAACCCTCCAAAGTTATAGAATTACCAGCCCCTTCTAGAGAGAGCGTATCAGCCCTTCCCTGTACCACCTACATAATTGTACGATAAGTTATAATCTCATAATTTTGATCATATTTTATTAAGCAATAAAATGATGTTGGACATAGATTTAAATAAACAATACATAAATATTAACAACATTCCAGTCGTAGATTTACAATTGTTGTAAGCAATCATATGTGTTGTTTGACTAATTTGCAAAACATATAATTATTGAATTTTACAGTTTCTGAGATGTACGCAGGTTTAATAATAGTTACGACCAAAGGTCAAAGCAAGTCAACGATTCATATCACGACAAGTTGGCGTAACAAGTCGTGTCCGAAGGTCAAAGAAAGGCAAAAGTGCATATCATGATAAGTCGGAATGTGACAAGCTGCACAAGATAATCTGTTGCATGATTTCCTCGAGCTACAAGGAATGATTTGATATATATGATCTGATGAAAGATTCACACGAGCCATTTGGAATATCGGATATCAATGAAGATGTTGCATCATGAAGGTTACGGAAGATCATATGAAGATCAAGATCATGGAGATTATGAAGATCACACTTTACCATTTTGCGTTGTTATTTTTATTTATGGTAAAGTAAATATAAGGTTGAGACCACCCGAGTCTAGCCATTGCTTGTTTGGATATCAAATACAAAAGTTAAATTACCGGGTTTGGTCAATACTGAAAATTAGACACAAGCAAAATAGACTAAACCATTATATTGTAAATCTTATGATCTGTATAGAGTCGTTGACTCTCCTTTGAATTTCACTATAAATAGTAGGCTATGTCTCATGTCTAATAGACGAGAGAATATCCTCACAAATCTTACACTTTATAATCATTTTGAGAGGTTTAGCCTAGTCCATTGTTGTTTGTGCTCAAATTTCAATTATCTTTCCAACAATCTCAAATATACTTCACCTAAATTGATCAATTGTGAGATTATAGTGATGCCAGTGATTGTCTGGACTCAGAGCCTGAGCATGTGAGCTCGCCTATATCTTTGAGCCTGTGTGCTCACCTTTCTCTCTTTGAGTTATTGTGCTCATTTGTCGTCTGTGTGGACAGTAGGAGTGTTGTCTCATACTGGTCACAACTTGTATTTCTTTCTTCATTGGGTAATAAAAATGCGCACCTCTTAAAGTTGCGTTGCCCTGGAGACGTAGGTCCATTCTGAGACCGAACTTCGTTAACAACTCCTGCGTCACTTTCTCTAACTCTATCTATTTACTTTAGTGCATTTTAATATTTATTTAATTGTTATTTAATTTACAAATTCTTGATTCCGCCAAAAGCTTACAGTAGATAGATTACTTAAACACATGAATGTCTTTCAAACTTGTCTATCCGACTGATAGTTACAAGTTGTAGGAGTTAAATTTTAACCCGACCTATTCACCCCCCTCTAGATCCCGTTAGGGACAACATTTACCAATATTATCGCCCCAAATTACTGATGTCTTAACAAAAGAGTACAATAACTTTCAACCAAAAGTGGACAGCAAGTTGTCATTCAACGCAACTCAACTTACTGGTAAATTGACAGCAAGAGTGTTGTTTGGATCAATGAGCTCCTTAGTAAGATTGATCTCCAACATAATTAACTACAATCATATATTATAAAATCAGGTATAAATTGATGTACACCTTAATTAACTCATTCCAAATCTCCATTCATGCTTCTATCTTCTTTGTGGTATCAATTCATGATATACCACTTTTTTTAAGTGCATCCAAAGCAAGATGCATTATGTCTTTCAAAGTCTTCAAACGATGAATGTGTTGGAAAGGAGAAGTAACTTGGCTCGTTTTGAATGTGTTGAGGAATTTTATTATCTATTTGAAAAAATAATTGTTATTTTTTACAAAAAAATTTATCAATAAAAAAATGGATCAGGACTATAACAGTTTTTAAAAAGGAACAAAAATTAAACCAGCATACCAGTGACGGAAATAGACTGGTACCAACTGTATCAGTACTCAGAAAGTTAAAGGTGATCAATAGGAGAAATAAGCTAGTTGTACCTTGGTACGAAATAATTTTGAGCTCGGTACCACATAATTTTTAATTCGAGTTATAAACCAAAACTGATAATCCAATCTTTCCAACATCTTTGATACAGTCTTAAGCCAAGCCCGCAAGAACAAACCTGAAATTCAATACACAACAATGGCTAACGGGTTCAAACCCGATAAAGAAGTCAGAGAAAAAGAAAGACAATTTCAATCGAGTGAGGCTACGTTGCTATGCATAGCATGGATTGGGTCGGTGCTACGGCTCAAAATTTGACTTTTTAAAATTCTAACGGTCGATCCGAACCATTCAACATGATTATAAAATGAATATGTACTTGCAAACCAAATTTTACATTTTTTCGAATTTTTTTACTATTTTTTTAGATAGGCTATTTTTGGATGGTCCAGAATGTTTAGATCAAGTGATTTTCGAAAAAATAATAAAAAAATTCGAAAAAATGTAAAATTTGGTTTGCAAGTACATATTCATTTTATAATCATGTTGAACGGTTCGGATCGACCGTTAGAATTTTGAAAAGTCAAATTTTGAGCCGTAGCACGGCCCCAAACGGTGCTATGCATAGCACCGTAGCCTCAATCATTTCAATCAATCGACTTGTTCAATTATATCATGATGTATCAAATTTTCTGCTTGATTGTACTTGGTACTTCCTTATCCAATTTCATTTAGTTTTTCAACCAAAATTCATAACCACATACGACTCAAAAGAAAATTTATGAATTAATACCCAAAGACTTGATTTTATACATCTCAGCAATACCTGCCGCATCGGGGTTGGTACGAGTAAGCTTCAGCCAGTCCATTTGAATTCTCAAGAAGCAATTTTGTTGGACATGATAGGGTGAGTTGAAAATACAACAACAACAAAAAAAGATCAACTCTTGACAGAGAACTGCCGTAAAAAAGTAATAATAAGATGAAAGAAAATATACACCAAGTTAAGGAATACATATTAATGTACATTGTACAGTTAAAGCATGACCCATTTTCCTCCTTCGTTGTTATCGTAGAAAACACTCAAGACAATAGAGAAGGTCATAGAGAAAAAGAAATTGCAAATAGACCGATGAAGGGGGTCTGAACTGTGAAAAAAAAGAAATAACAGCTTTGGATAAAGCCCAAGCCCATGGTAGACGCTAGACAGAACGGCATCGCCATTAGTTGAGACGTTTGTTAAATTTTATTTACAAATCTCAAACTATATATTTTATTACGGACAATTATTTTTAATGTATTTATCAATATTTTATATTTTTTTATATTTCATTTTACCTTAAAAATTATTTATATCTGATGAAAATTTAATAATCTTTCATATTTTCTTCATTTAACTCATCATTTTTTTGTTGCAGTCTAAATTCTTATTCTACCCTCAAGCTATAACCAATAAAGATAATTAAATACTTACAGCTCTTTCCAACCACAAAGAACTGAAAAATATAATATCAATCTAGCGCCCAATTCATGGACCAGCTATTTGCATCTTATTTATGAATGTTGAAATGATACCTATAATATTAATCATAGGGTTGTAGAATACTTGTTAATTTAGCAATTTTGGTATTAAAATAGTTATACAAAAGCGCCACAAAATATTTTGTAATTGTTTTACAAGTGGCACGAGCATTTTCATATTTGAAATTGCTAAAGAACACTCTATTTGCTAAATTTAAAAATTAATCTTTTTGTCATATATGTGAAACTGAAATTGCAGGGATAAAAACATTCTAAAATTAACTTGAAGAGAATTATATTTGTAGCCGACAATTTTTCAATTGTATATTAGTAATATGTAGGGGTTTGAGATGGCTTATGATCAAATAAAAAGTTACATCGGAAGGTTATTGAACTTTTTTTACTAAAAAAAATAACTTTTATTTCGTTTATTTAATGCCTGAACAAGGGAGGGAAAGTTAATGGGCAGCGAGGGAGGGGTAGGTAGGTAAAAATGAAAAAAAAGGAAGGACTAAAGAGTAAGGATGAACTAAGGAGGAAGGGCGTGTGCGTGCAGCATCCGCACAAAAAACTTGTGGACTCTGCCTTCTGGGTCTCTGTTGCTTAGACTGACCTACGGACCATCCATCCATCTTTCATTTTTTTTTTTATTCAGTTTAAAATAATTCAAATTTATTATTATTGATTGATAGATGGATGGATGGATGATATGATTTGTTATTTATTAGATTGTGTTGTGATTGTAATGTTTTGTCTGTCTGCCTCCGCAGTTGGCAACTGGCATCGCAGCCCCCGGATTCATTTCCCTCTCCCCGCCTCACGAACTCACTCCACTGCATGAATCAGACGAAATCAATCCCTCAATACAAACACAGACCAGTACACTAGTAGTAACCTAGCAGGCTACTACTAAGACTAGCGACCGGAGCGGAGCAGAGCGGAGGTGCCGGAGTAGGAGCGGGGGTGGCTCCTCTTTCTCCTCTTTGTGCTGTGATCCTCCGACCGAGTAATTGATTAATTCCTTGATCCATCCGTCCGTCCGTCGACTGATCAATCGATCGCTCGATTGATGTTGAGGAGCAATAACGTTGCAGCCAGGGTCTTCGAGCGCCAGATTCTAACCCCCCGCCCTGGCACTGCCGTACGCACTCTCTTCTCATTCTCTCTTTCTCTCATAATACCATAATACTATAATAGTAACATAATAGCATCATAGCTTAATATCATTAGCATTAGCATTAGCAATGCATGCATGCTTCTCATTTCTCAACCAAAATTAGCATCACCATCTACACCATCATAACTTTTCTGCCACTGGCACTGACACATGGAATGGATACTGAACTATGAATACTATACAATAAGGAATATTGAATAATGAGTGGGTGGTTGTTTCTGTCTAATGCATGGGCATGTGTGGCCAGATCAACCTCTTCCGACATTTCTACGAGAACCTGTGCCCCAGCCACACTATCTACGACATCAACTGCCCCGATTACAGCTTCCGCAAGTTCACCGACGACGGTCACTTCCTCATCGCTTTCAGCCGCACCCACCAGGACCTCATTGTTTACCGCCCCTCCTGGCTCTCCTACTCCTGCAAGGGTGACTGCCCCTTCTCCCTCGATGCCCACCTACCCCCCAAGGCACAGTGCTTCGACAGCTTCTTCCACCACCTTTACACCGTCTCCCTCGCCTCTGCCAACGAGTTCATCTGCAAGGACTTCTTCCTCTACGTCCACACCCTCCGCTTCGGCCTCTTTGCCACTTCCACTGCTCAAGCCAATGACCCCACCACCTCCTCCGCTGAAGGTGCCGTCCACGGCGTTCCTTCCATTGAGAAGATCACCTTTTATCTTGTCAGGTGACTCTACTTCCATCAATTTATTTCTTCTTCTTTTGCTCTGCTCTGAATTTTAACTCTTATGACGGATCTGACATTTGTTTTACCAGACTGGACGATGGTGTCGTACTTGACGAGAAGGCCTTCTGCAATGATTTTGTAAATTTGGCACATTGCACTGGGGCTTTCCTCTATGATGATCTCCTATGTATTGTGTCTCTTCGCTACCAAACAATTCACATCTTGCAGATTCGGGAATCTGGAAACCTTGTCGAGGTACGCAAGATCGGTGCATATTGCCAAGAAGATGACGAACTCTTCCTCCAGTCGCATGCCCAGGTAACATAACATACTCTATAGTTTCTGTACAGATTTGACTACTTTCTCTTTATCATTCCCTGCTCCCTAGTCTGGATACTTAATTGACAATGACTTTGGCATGCTACTTCAATCATGGATAGACTCAATAGCCATTCAGAAGAGCACTTTGCTTTGAAAATAAAGACTCTCATTCGAGAGCAAGTGGGTAAGTGTAGAAGGCATACCAGTGTACCTATTATACTTTAGAACAGGTTCTTCAGTTAATTGCTCATGTCATTTGTCACTGCTTGAATGTAATATAATCCCTAGTTTAGAGTTATAGCATACTGTGATTGTGATGTGTATACAGATTTGAATGTGCTCCACTGATGCTAGAAGTTGAGGATGTATGTATAATCAAAATGGAAATTTCGTGTGCTTGCATGACTATTCATTTTTTTAGGTTTCTCCAGGGAGTTCTTTTCTGCCTGGTATAAAGCAGAGGCTGCTTTCATTCATCTTTCGCAAAACTTGGAATGAGGAAGCTGATCAAAATATGGTAACAAAAACAATCACTCAGTACCTTAAATCCAGGTACCCTTTGTACCGGACCATTACGTAGTGGTGTGGCACCTGCTTCTACTTGATTAACTTTTAGATCTTTAATTGCTTTCTGTTGGCTCTTTCGGTTCAGTTACACAGTTTAGAGAAATTGAAGTATAATTGCATAATTGAGGATAACCAAGGAAATTTAGGTTGGATAGAAGCTTAACTACAGAGCTGAGCGTTAAGAACTGATTCCTTTTGTAGATATTTCATGGAGCATAACAAATTAAAGTCTTCGTCAATTTGACTTATTAGTTTCAGTACACTTATATGAACATTTTAAGAATTTAAGACGTCTTAGCCTCAATTTTGAAATGCGACACTTGGAATCCAAAAAACACTGCAATACTTGTGTAATGTGTATTAGCATGTCAAAACTTAAGCATTGATTAGGAGGTCAGTTGAAATTAGGTTTGATTATGTGTATTGATTTGTTAAATAATTAGCTGATTTAATTGTGCAAAAGCATGCTGGTCATTCTGTTATACCGTTAATTTGTTCAAATAATAAGTATAGATCCTTTGAAGCTCAATTTTATTTTCTGCAGGATTTGTCGATAGAACTTCAAAAACTGCATTTGATTTTTTGTTTATCTGCTTTATGTAATTTTTTTTCCTTATTTTCAGAGGGTTCAGCATCTAAAGAAAAAGTTCTATTTCCACTTTCAAGACTACGTAGACCTTATCATATGGAAAGTAAGCACTATATTGTTTTACAGCTTTTCCTTAAATTAAGATATTATATTGAGTTTTTGTGAGGAGTCTTGTTGATTATTTGAGCTCCCTGTCGCCGAGCTCATGGAAATACTTGACCTGTACTTGCATGTTGTAGCAACTTTTTTTAATCTTTCTTTACATTTGTCTTTTTGAGTAAAATTTGGTAAAAATAAATGTTGCTAAGCTCTGGTCTTGCTTCATTTTGGATATACTTTATAAGGAGCATAACCTAAACAAAAAATTTGTGGAACTATCAATTGTGTTCTTTTTGTTCCAATTTTTGAAGTGGATCTTTTAACATGCTAGCTTGACAGGTCCAGTTCCTAGATCGGCATCACCTTTTAATCAAGTTTGGCAGCGTGGATGGAGGGGTTAGTATCTTGTTTTCTTTCCTTGTGTTTGTTTAAAACTGTAATTCCTTGTAGTTAGGTTTTAGTCCTAGGTGGATTGTTATTTCTTTCACTATATTAAAGAGAACTGTAAAACATCCTTCCTTTCTTATGGATTGCAATGTGATCCAATTTTCATTAGAAAATCTAAAACGCCGCTGCAGTAACATACTAATGGAAATCGAGTGAATTAAAAATCTAAAGATGGATTGTGTCCAATAGGATAGCCTTCTTCTGGAAGTAATAAAGGAAGGTCAGCCCTTATTGGTCTTGGATATTTGTGGGGGAGTATTTGGAGGGGACTTCTTGATAGATTTGGTTTTGTTCAGTTGTGCAGGGTTTTGAAGGCAATTTTATATTCTTTTTTTTCTGTAAAATGGAAGACCTATAATGTTTCGTTATCTAATTATGATTAGGTTTCTCGAAGTACTGATCAGGGCTTGTCATTTTTTGCTGTGTACAACATGGAAACAACAGAAGTTGTTTCATTTTATCAGGTTATGCTTTTACAATTAAATTTGTCTAGTACTTACAAGACAGATTTTATCAGAAAAGATTACAATGAAGATATAAATAATTCAGCATTGACAAGCACCATACCATGAATGACAATGACTGTATCTTGTCGGGTAACTGGTACCTTTTGTGCCGGATAATTGTACCAGTTAGGCGAAGGAATTGAATTGGAACAAATAGCTGATCAAGTTTTATTTTTTGTTTATTGTTTGCAGAATTCTTCGGAGGAAATGTACTCCTTTTTTGAACAGTTTTATGATTTTTTTAATTCTGTTTCAAGAAGTACTTTGCACGCACAATTCATATCCTCCCACACTAATAACATGCATGCTCTCGATCAGCTCCTTAACATAAAAAATAAATCGACCAGCTTCTCACAGGTAAATGTGTCTTAGTTGCTACACTTTCTTAATTTTCTTTTTGGAATGTTTGCAAATAGCAGCTTGTATCTTCTTACTTTGAACTAGCACCAAAATATTTTAGGTGATATAAAATTTTGCAATTGTTGAAATGACAGTTAAGTGAAAAGAACCAATCAGCTCTGACAAACTAATTAACTACTGATTAACTGAAAGGACCAATCAGCCAAGACCTATTTATTAATTATGTATGTAATGCACCAAACAAATAATGATCCTGAGCAATGAATGATTTTATCCTTTTGATTTTAGTTTGGTACAAAAGTAGGCATCAACTGAGAATTAGGCTTTTTTTCCCTTGTAAGTATATGTGTTGAAAGGAAGCCATTTTTAATGAGTTCTGCTTTTGATGCCTTATTCTGCATAAACATCTGGAATATTAAGAGGTTTTCCATTGCCCCAGAAATCTTTTTAGAAAAGCTACAAATAGCATTACTAAGAAAGGAAAATGACAAATAACAGAAATGTCGGGTTATCGTCTCAAGTAAAACTTGTTAGTATAATTTCCAATGTGTTTGCCGGAAGTTTTGCTTCAATCTTTCATGTACTGCCTCAGGATAAGTTGATAATTGTTCAAGCTGAATTGGATTGTAGTTTCAATAGAAACTTATATTGTGATGCCAACATGTACTTCTATGTTAAAGTTTCTTTTTTCCTGTCTGGTATTGACAGTTTGTGAAGAAGATGATGCTGACATTACCGTATACTTGTCAGTCGCACAGTCCTTCCCCTTACTTTGACTTGTCACTCTTTCGGTATGATGATAAGGTGAGGTCTACTCAATATTAGAGATAATTTGGTTTTTTTTGCTTCTTGATATTATTGTATGTTTTTGTTCACCTGAACTGGTCTTTTTCATTTATTAATCAAACATTTAAAGATAATGTTTTTGGTCACATGAACTCTTTCGGTGTGAGAATCTTGTTAGTGTTGGCCACTGGTCAGTTATGATTTTTTGCATTCTTTGGGTTGGTCATTGGAATTGGGGCATTGTTTTATTTGGGTTACTATTGAGAGAATTGGTTGGAGTTCTTGGAGCTGATTGTGATATGTTTGGACCACGTTCCAGCAATTTGAGTGTTGGTGGGTTTTCCTATTCCTTGTATTGTTTGGATCAGATTTACTTGATGGTCAGCTGGGATTACTTGCTTGGCAATCATTTAAGAAGGAAGCCCTTTGACATGATGCTTTGATGAACCTCTTTGAATAAATTATCTGACTTTACCATTTACCCATGACAACAAGCATGTTAGATAGGAAAATATTTTGTGTAGATAAGACTGTTTTGGACCTGATCTCTTTGTAATTGCTTCTAACTAAATCTCCTTTCTGGTATGCTAGTTGATCTCGGCAATTGACCGGCACAGACACTCCACAGAGCACCCAATTAAGTTTATCTCGCTGAGGCAACCAAATGTGGTGAAGTTTAAGATAAAGCCAGGTAAACTAAATAATTTTTCAGAGAGGTTTTGGATGGCTTAAGAAAAAATAACATAGAATAGAATGGAATAGAATAGAATGGAATAGAATAGAATAAAAGATAGAGCATGTGGTGTAATGAATGAGTGTGAATGGACAGGAGCGGAGGGGGGAGGGCCAGACGGAGGGAGGCCAAAGAAGGTGAGCTCGTTCCTCTTCCACCCGTATCTACCGCTCATCCTCTCTGTCCAGCAGACGTACATGCAGCCCACAGTTGTCAACTTGCATTTCAGGAGATAAATAGGTAGACGCCATGGCATGATTTCTTCTTCTTATTATTATTATTATTATTATACTTATTGTTATTATTTTGTCCATGTAATATTGGGGTTTGTCGACAGTAGCTTTTCTTTTATATTGAGAATGTCTCACAGTGCAACATATTTTACCTAATGTACTGTGTTGTAGTGGTTTCTTTTGCTCGACTCTTGAGAAACACACCTTACCAGCAGCTGCTTTGTTTTCTGCTACGCAGCTCTCTTGGATTTTGGTTAATATGCTGCTCGCTAAATAGTCCATAGTGATGACATGGATCAATGGATGGGAAACCAATTTTTACCAGTGTTGTTTCTTCAGTCTCATTTCATGTGTTTTGTTGTTTGATCCATCCCCCTTATCTCAGGTTAATTGAAAGATTTAAGAGGCAAGCATCAAATGACCGCAACTGTTGCCTTCTTTAGTAGACTTTGTCATTCATTCTCTGGAGTAACTTGAACTGTTTCGTAAAATTGTCAAATTTCCACAGCTGATCTTTGTTAGATTTGGGCCAAGCCAATCTTTTCACAAATTAGAAAAAAAACAGACCCAAAGTTGGGTTTGCCTACCAAATGGTATCACACCCCCCACCCCCTGCAATATTCTTTAAATTGAACTACTGAAGTAAACGAAACCATGAATTATGATAAATATCACATCACAGTTGAGAACTTGAGATAAACAAAAAATAAATGGCAGCCAAAAGAGGCTGTCGTTGAAGTTGAACCACTTGCTGGAGTTTCAACTGGAGATTTTTTTTTTTTTTTTTAAAATACTGACAGCGGCTGTCAGTGTACAATTGTCGGAAATTAAAAAAAAAAAAAGAAAAAAAAAGATACATCAAACAACAATAAAAACACACAACAGGCATGAAAATCTCTAACACAATCTCAACCACAACTTCGCCTCTTGCAAGATGTGCTCCTCCACTGCCTTAAGTGGAACCACTTGTCCTTCAAAAATTTTTTTATTACGTTGTTTCCAGATGGACCAGCAGGTTGAGACGAAGTAAGCCTGCCATTGCCTCTTCCTCATACCAGCTGCAGCTGCTCCAGAAACTGAAATTTGCCAAGTCCCCTGTACTGTTGTATCCATGCGCATAAGAGGCACTCCTAGAATAGAAGCCATCATTTCCCATAATCTTACTGCTTTTGGACATTGAAAAAACAAATGCAATATTGACTCAATTGCCCCCCTGTTACAAGACTCACAGTTTGGAGATATATCAAAACCTCTTCTTACAATTAGCTCATGAGTGAGGAGTCTATTTTTGAGTAGAAGATAAACAAAAATGCGCACACTCGGCAGAATCTTATAACTCCAAATTATAACAAACGACCATTTAATCTTACCACACCCTGCCAACATTGTGTAAGCCGACTTTGCTGAGTATACGCCATTTGACCCTCATGTCCACACTAACTGATTGTCCCTGTCAAGCTCAGTAGACATGGTAAACAAATGATTAATTGAATGCAATGTGTCCCAAAAGAAGGAACCTGAGCAGACCCACCTTCTTGTACCATCTAGAGCATCAGGTTTTTTACTTTAAAACAACAATTTTTTCAGTCCACAAACAGTTTAAGTTAGTGTACAATCTCCACCACCATCATAAGAGAAGTGAGATGTTTCGTAACCTCAAGTTAGAAACTCCCATCCCCCCCATTCTTTCGGTAAACAAACTGTATCCCAATTAATCAAAGAAATTCCCACTCTGTTGTCTTCATTTTTTCCTCATAAAAATGATCTTCTAATTCAGTCCAGTCTCTGAATTAACCACTTTGGTAATTGAAAACAAGCCATAAAATAAATAGGAATAGAAGAAATGACCGAATTAACTAGTTGTAACCTACCCCCTCTTGAAAGGAGCTTTCCTTTCCATCCCTCCAACATGCTTTCAAATCGTTTAATCAACGGCATAAAGAGAGCTCTCGTCGGTGTCCTAATTGTGAGTGGCATTCCCAAATAAGTGGTCGGGAATTATGATTGTCGGCATCCCAAAATCAAGTTCGTCCGGATGCAAGCTTCCTCTTGCATATTGATCGGTATCCACATGCTTTTGTCATAGTTGATGTGAAGGCTCGATATTGCTGTGAACATTCTCAAAATGATTTTTAGGGAAATCAAAGTTTCTTCATCCGCACTAGCAATGATAGCCGTGTCATCGGCATATTGCAAAGCTATAATAGAATCCCTCAACTGAAAAATAATCTATGAGATAAATTGAGATTTAATTTATCTATCATCTTTTTCAAGACATCCACCGCCAGATTAAAAGTATTGGAGAGAGGAGATCTCCTTGCTTCAAGCTTCTCTTATGATCAAAGTAATTTGTAATCTCATCATTTACAATAACTCTTGAACTTGCCGTTTCTAGCAGTGACCGAATCCAACCCAACCATCTTGATGAAAACCCTTTTGCCTCCATCACCTTTAAAAGAAACTCCCAACTTACCGAGTCGAAGGCCTTGGCAAAGTTGATTTTAATAAAAACCGACCCCTTGCTAGACCTTGACAGATGGTGCAATATCTCACGAGTGGTATTGAAATTTTCAGCTATTTGTCGCCCTTTAACAAAAGTTGTTTGATTCGGAGAAATTAGAGTTGATAGCCTAGATCCAAATCTGTTTGTTTGATTCGGAGAAATTAGAGTTGATAGCCTAGATCCAAATCTGTTAACTAACAATTTAGAGATGATCTTTAGTAATAGATTAATCACACTTATGGGCCGAAAATCTCCTACTCCCTCAGACACTTCTTCGGTATCATAATCAAATTTGCTCTATTTATTCCTTTTAACTCTTAAGGTTATTATAATAGAAAAGCTGAACTATTGACAATATGCGGTCCTTCAGCTCCGGCCAAAAAATTTGCACAAATTCATTTGGTAATTCCTTTTAATAGCATAGAACACTTCAATTTCAGTAAATGGTCCATCTAACGTCTCTAGACTCACATCAGGTGTGTACAATGCATTTGGCTGGAAGGGTAAAGAATTAGTTCAACTCGAGATTTCTGCGGAGGACACTTGGAATTAAAAATTTAAAGCTATTGTTAATATGATATACTATAATAAAATATAATAATCACGGCCCTCGTTGTAGTTGACCAGAGTTTGCAACTTGCTCTTTGTTGAATGTTGACCAATTATGGGCGACATCTGTAGATGATTAATTAAATAGTTAATTTCATACAATTGGCCACTCCACTCGGGGCTGGCCTTGTATTTATTTTGCAATTAATTAATTAAAGGAAGGGAAATGAGGCAAAAATGCACGTCGCAAGACCAACTGGATACCACAAAAAAAAAAAAAAGAAGTCAAAATAGGAAATGAAATGGTTGGGTGGAATTGAGACCACGAGACATACCCCCCCTCCCAATCCCTAGACTGATACAAACAAGAGTATAATTCACATTAAATTTCCCCCCCTCCTTTTCTATTCTTTCTTTTAATTTTAACTCTTTGTTTGCATACTTGGGTCAGATATCAATCATACCTATCTTCAGTTGTACAACTTAACCACTTCTATTTTGCTTCCAAATTAAATTTGTTTAACAAGTAGCCAAGTGATGTACACGAGAATTAATGTTAATTAATGCATCCAAATTATAGTCAACAAATTGTTTTATTCGAACTGAAATACATACAGATATGGATCCCTTCACTAAAACAAGAAAATCAAACAAGTACAAGAAGGAAAATACCAACAGTGTTTCATCACTTAGTTTGAACAATTTTGTTAACATGTTGTGTTGTTAGCTAACACCCGGCCGGACTCATCAATTAATCATCGATAATTAAAGCCTCTCATGGATATACAAAGTACAACAATGAATTAAGATATAGTCAAGGGATGAAACGCATTTCCCGGATGCGGTCAACCCAGTAGAGAACAGACTCTGTGTTGGCATCCGTATATGTACACGGCGGCATGAAGCCCAGCCTCTCAGCTTTGCCCGGAGCAGCCAGAAGCTTTCCTGAGAACCGAAACAAAGAGTCGAGAAAACCCCAGTTTGCGAGGTCTTCGATCTTTGTCTTTCTGAGCCCATTGGCTGATACAATCTCGTCCCAGACTTGCTCTTTGTCATGCATTATCTCAGCGTAACACTTTTCCTCGGACAGCCAATTATTCGTCTCCTCGGATTTGCATTTTATGCCAAACTTGTAAGCCAGTGCTGGCCATACCTGCTTCCAGATGAAAGGGGCCACGTCCACCGCGTTAAAGGCTTCACCGTTGTTGCCAGGCTCGTGAGACGATGAAGCCCACCAAATCTGCTGGTCGGCAACAATTCTTGCATCAGACATGTTGATGTAGTGCTCCTCCCAGCAGAATTTGGTGCCGTAGAAATGGAAAGGCATGCCCAGGTGCTGACACAGGCTGGCATACATGCACAGCGAGCCCATTACGTTGAAGTAGGATCGACTGGATGCTCCAAACAGAAGGCCCGGGCGGTGCACCGACCAGCTGTTGACGAGACCCTGACTGGCACGCTCCATGACCAATCTCTCGATGTCATAGTAGAAGTTGTACATGTGGGGTGCGTCCATCTCATGATCATGATCATGGCCCCCTTTTGTCGGCAATACAATCGGCTCGAATTTGCTCATATCGTCCGATTCGAGAATCTCTTCCTCGAGGTAAGGACCGGCTAGACCGGGTGCCTTGAGGGAGACGTAGTGCTTGGTACCAGTCTGGAGGCAAATGTGCCGCAGTGCCGGCGAGCCGGGGATGAGGAGGGCATCGAGGGTGTTGGTGAGCATGGCGCGGTTCTGGGCGCAGCAGTCAGGTGTGTCCAGCGGAAACTGGCTGGTCCATGTCACCCAGAAGAGGTGGGTCACCCGCCCCGCCAGGTCACCCAGCTTCTTCGCGGTCTGCTCCTGGTCCAGCAGATCACACTGCACGAACCTGTACCTGCAGAAGGGGGCCCCCTCATTTGCATTGCCGTAGTTGTCATATGGTGTCTGGCGTGCAATGCCGTATATGAGGGTCCAGTCCGAGCCCGAGTGAAGGAGGGATTTGACAAGCTCTTTGCCGACAAGGCCGGTGGCACCTGCTACTAAGGCCACCTTCTCTCTTCCTTGTTTCGCAATCGAATCAACGGGTCCGCCCATCAATCTACAATCTATCGTATCATATAATTAATAAGTAGCAATTACCAAGTCAGGATGTAGCTGCTAATTAATTCCCTGCCCTGCTTAATTGTATTTCTCACTTCTCAGGCTATATATATCAGAGGCATATAAGCGCGCAGACATACACACATATGACATATATATAGGTGGGCTATATAGTTACAATACAGTACAATACATATAACTGTGAGGAGAGGAGCGGAGAGGAGAAATGCGGAGTCAAGTTTCTTTTTTTTGCTTTTACTTTTGTCATCATATTAGATGATATCATGAGAAGAAAAAAGAGAGGAGATGAGAGAGAATGAACACAAATGTACTGAAAGGATTATTTCGGTTTCACCCAAGCCGAAACCGAAATAAGTGTGCCGGAATAAATAAATGGAGACTGGAGAGCATTAATTATAATATTTCAGACGAAAATAAAACGGCGAATCGTCGATCCTTCTTGTTCATATTGTTGACTTGAATAATTCGAATAAATTAAAATTAAAACAGTTCTAATAGAACAGAATAGAATAGTGGAGGGCACCTATCTGCTGGATCTTTCTATCCTTTTCACCTCTCCAAATTAAATTACAAATTAATTTTGTAGCAATACGAACGGTAGCAGTTGTATATATATATATATAGTGCATATATATATATGCGTGACGAGCCGTCATTTTTATTAAGATCCAAAGTTAATTACAAATTAATAAATATACCCAACTATGGTTTTTTTAAAAATATCCAAACTAGCCATTTTAATGGCCGGTTCTTTTTTTTTTCTTCACAGGTCATTAAATGGTCGGTTCTCAATTTTTTTTTTTTTTTTTTTTGCTGTTTAAGACCCTATAAATACCCATCTTTCTCTCTCATCTCTCTCACAACTCACTCAACTCATATAAGAGAAAGAGAGGAAGGCAATTTCTGAGGCATTGAGGCAATTTGAGGCGATTTCGGATGCGATTTTCAGGTAATTTTTTTTATTTAATTTAAATTAATTTAATTTTTTTATAATTTTTTATTTTATTTTAATTTTTTTCAGTAACCTATACATTTAAATTAGTAACCTGACAATTGTTTACCATTTACCAAAATGTAGTTTGTTGACCATGACCATGATTTCATTACACTGTGGTGGGAAGTTTCTTACTAATACATATGGGGTTTATTACTCCAAAAAGCCAGTTAATTCATTCATGGTTTCCAATGATATCTCACTTTGAGACTTGAAAACCATGATTTACGAATGCACCGGTTATAACCCAGAAAGGTGGAACTTAGAATTGGCAACTTGAGTGAACGATTGAACACCCCCGACCTATACCATATTGAAAGTACTAAGTGATGCTGCATGAAGAGGCCTGTACGGGCGGTTAAAGGCCACTGGAAATTTTATCATAGAAATCTACATCAAGAGAGTTCCGATAGAGTCAGGGATTGGAAGTTCTGGCCAAAATTTAGTTGTGCCGGATTATACAACACAACCAGAACCATGCACTCTCATGGTTCATTTATTCGTACCTGAACCAGAAACATACAATCACTTCACGCCACCATCACCCTAACCACGACCCCATACAAGATCCCCACCTAGACCAGTGCATGTGGCACCTTTACCATTACCACCACCATCATCTCACCCCAAACCGGCACCATTAGACGATGAAACTGGGTCGAATTTTGAAAATATTAACGAAATTCCGGATGAAGATCTGCAAATTAGGGATGAGTTTGAGGGAGCAAACTGGGACTCTGACACCTGGAGGGTTGTGATGAAGATGGTCCAGTGCCCATTTGAAGATAATATGGGAATATGTCGCTTAGTGGCCGGACTGATACGCACCCGTTCACAGACTTAAATGATATATCTTCTTTTCAAGAAGCATATATTGCTTACTATGAGAGACAGATTGAGTACAAAGGTGAGCTGGCGCTAAAATAATTTTTTCAAAGCAAAGAAGAGCTGATTAAGAAGATTAGAGAGTACCATATTGATAAGAATGAGAAAATTAGAATGAATTTAGGGGAAAAACAACGGGTTGTGATTACGAAATTAGAATGATATCAGGTGGTGTGCAAGACTCTGGGTTGTGATTACGAACTTAGGGAAAAAGCAACTGGTTTTGGAGATGCATGGGTTATAACGAGGCAAGACAAGCCTCACATATGTAGGTCTGGGTATACAAGGACCGACCATGAATGTCTCACGGCATCAATCATTACCGATGTCATTGAGACCAGCATTAAGGATGACCCATGTATGAGCATCCAAGGGGTGGCAAACTATGTGAGAGTTAGGTATGATAATGTAACCTCAAAAAACAACCGATTGTGAAGGGATCGTGAGCTTGCAATAGCCCGATAATTTGGGAGTTGGGAGGGTTCATACAGCTTGCTGAAACCACTACTTATGGGAATCTGCGACAAGAATCTCGGCTCTAAGTACCAATTTCTGACTTGTCCGATACAAGAGAAACACAGAGTGCTTATTGAAGATGTTGTTCAATTCAGGGCCGTAGCCTGGGCTTTTGGTCCATGCATTGCAACGTTCCAATACTTGAGACCAGTGATCAGCATAGATGTATGCTCCTTGTCTGGACGGTATGAGGGGAGGTTTTTGATAACTTGCAGCTATGATGCCGAGAACCAATTGTTGTCTATTGCATTTGCAATTATGTAGAAGGAGGATAGGGAGAATTAGGGGTTTTCTTACAGTGGTTGAGGAATGAAGTGCTTGGAGCTGATAAATTCGTCTATGTTATATCGGACTAGCACAAGGGGATCAAATGTGCACTGACAGCAGAATACGGATAGTCTCCCGACCTTTTTATGCACAGGTTTTGTATGCAGCATGTTGCTGATAACCTGGTCCAAAATTGTGAAAAGGACAAGTGGTTCGGATGAAGGTTCAAACAAGGAGCCAGGAAGAAGAAGCCAAGAAGGTTGAGATGTTCGAAGAGTTTGTTGTGGTATGTCTAATTTATAATATTTCGTTTAATTATTCTATAAGACTATGAGGAAAATAAAGTAACACATCTTTGTTTTTGTGCAGTTAAATCCAAAGTGTAATACATTTTTAAATAATGTGGGAAAGTACGTTCCAATGATTTGATGGAGCCGTCCAATTATGAGAAAAGATTTTCCAAACCTGTGATGGAGGATACCGATTTGGTATCATGACAACAAACGGCTCCGAGTCGCTCAATAATGTCTTTCGTGTTAGTCGTAGAATGCATGTGGCTGCCATAGTGGAGGACACGTTCTATAAGTGCAACAATGGTTTGTTGAGCGGCGGAAGCGAGCAATAGAATTAAGAGATGCAAATCAGTTATTTTCAGGGATGGCAAAAAAGCCCAGCGGCCCGTCGGCCCGGCTATGCCTGCCTGGCCCAGCCCTTTACCCGGTCGGCCCGGCACTGTAACAGGCCAGGTAAGGCCGGGCATAAGAACGGGCCAGGCCAGGCCTGGGCTTAAGCCGAAGCCCACAGGCAGCCCGTTGGGCCAATATTTTAATACATACAGATTTTTAAGTACAGAATTTTGAGTTTAGGGTTTCAGAGCCGCTCCAGGATTTTGAGTTGGGAGAGCCGCTCCCTTGCTCTCAAATCTCTCTTTCGCTCCTCTCTCTCTGTCGCTCCTCTCTCTTTCGCTCTCTTCAGCAACCAGCGGCCAACAGGCAGCAGCCCAGTACAGTGCGAGTGTGCGACTCTCTCTCTCTCTCGCTCTCTTCAGCACACAGCGGCCAGCACGGCACCGAGCCCTCTCTCCGACCGCTTCCTCCCTTACATTTGTGGTAAGCTCCCCCTTCCTCCCTCACCCTCGTTCTCTCTGATTTAGCAATTTTGCATTTTTTTCAGAAAATTTCTGTTTTTCTTTTGAAAAATTCGAAATTTCTGGAAGATACTTTATACCACTCAATATTTTGTTGGAGTTATTTACTGTGGTTTATACAATACCTCTGTCTTGTTGTTTTATGGCTTCCTACCTCAGCCTTTTCAATTAATGCCTCAAATTGGAGATTTAAAATGGTAAGCAACTTGAATTTCCGGCAATTTGGTACATCCACCTAAAGGCCTTTTGAAAAGGCCACGCCAGTTAGCATCCATTGAAAATTTTTGTTATAATTTTACATTTTGTTTTCAAAGTTAAAATTTTAAGGTAACTTCAATAGATACTCTACATTTGTGAACTGGGAGCTATGGTGGCCGCAGTTTCCAATTCTGGTGTATTCCAAGGAGACACAGACCAAGCCCGAAGGACAAATTCACTTCTTTCCAGTTATATTTGTGAGTTTCTTGAATACCTTATCAAAAGATAAAACTCAAAAATTGTATATGGAGATGAAAATAGTACTGTTATAATGGTAACCCAGTTGGAGATGAAAATATCTTGTTATCTTATAATTTTAATTGTTGTGTGTGTTCTTTATGGTGAAAATATCAAATCCCATATCTCTTTGTGGCTGCCTAAAACTGTTGATATGATACCACTGCCTAAAACTGTATGTTCACATCTCTTTGTGGCTGAGTTTTTGAGAAGTCTTCTTCTAAGTGTGTTGTCTTCTAATTGTATATGGATTTTTTTTAAAGGCAGCATTGATGAAATAGTTTAAAGGCAGCAATGGATTTAGATGGAGATGGAGATGAAGATGTTGAGGTATGTACAGATTTCTAAATTAGGTGTTTGTTGTTTAAAAGAAAGTAATAGATTTGCAGGGAATTGATTGAAAGAATTACAAAAGGGTAATAAATAAAGAACATATATTATGAAGTATACCAATATTCTCAAAATGTTGTTTCAAAGCTGCACTGTGTGTTAGAGTAAGCAAACACATGAATTTTAGATCATTACAAAATAGGCAGGGGCTGATTAGAAAATAAGCTGTGGAAGTGACTTTCAATTATTTCTGTTAGAAAGTGCTAATTAGGTTTGGTTAAACAGTGCTTTTAACCTTTTGGCTTATTTTTGATGGGTTGATTAGGAGGTTGTTAATCAATGCGTTTATCTTTTTGGCTTATTTTCAGATGCTGGAGAGTCAAGTGGGTGATGAAAATTAATGAAGTGGGTGATGAAAATTAATGAAGTGGAGAGTCAAGTGGCTGATGAAAATTAATGAAGAAGGTTACAAAGATGCTAATGATGTAAATTATACTTGTGCTGAAATATTTTGTTGTTGGATGTATTATCTAAAACTATGTTGTATAATTACGTTTCTTTGTTGTTGTTTTGCTGATTTTTTTGTACTAAATTATACTTCTTTTGATTGTATAAATTGTTGTTGGTTGAGTTGGGCATGGACGGGCTGGGCCAGGTAAGGCAGCCCATGGGCATAGACAGGCAGGCACAGGCAGGCACGGGTATGGAGAAAAAGCCTATGGGCAGGCCGGGTATAGATTTTCAGGCCCATCAGATTGGGCCAGGCAGGTGGGCCATCAGTTTTTAACAGGCAGGCCAGGCATGGGCTTAGCAAAATACCTGTGGGCTCAGCCCATTGCCATCCCTAGTTATTTTGTGACCGAATTTTGCAAAAGATCAGAAAATGGTGGACCAAAGTTACAGAAATGCATTTGGTCCCTTATACGCACGGCGAAGGTCAGTACCAAGTTTCATCTCCAAATGAGTACGTTCCAGTCACCTACGACGCCAACGAAAGTATGGACATCATTCATAGGGAATTCAAGTACATTGTGACACGCGGGCCCAGTAACAAAATGGAATGTACATGCAGAGGTATACAATTAACATCAACTTCGTGCGCTCATGTCTTAGCGATTTGTCATGAACGAAACTGGAGTAAGGACCAATTTGTTGCAGACTGGTATACTCTGAACTATCTTGAAATTACTTGGAGTGGGGTGTTTGTTGCTTTTGGCAATATGAAAGAATGACCTACTTGAAATGAACCTAAAATGCAAGGTAGGCGAATGGGGCATCAGGCTCACCGTTTCACTACCAACAGGAATCGAAGAGGTACGTAACATTCATCAAAAATTATATTTTTTTTCAATTTAAACCAACTTACTAAGTAACAAATGCAATGCAGAGGCCAGAAACGCAGCAAATACGAAAGAAAATGAGTGAGTTATTGTAGAGGCAATTGTGTCACAAGGGTCACAACGAAGCACAGCTACAAGATGTTTAGCTACATCTGCCATGTTTGCAAAACCAATGGGAGAGGCAGTTGCCATAAGAGGAGAGGCGGCTGGGGTGCAAGGAGAGCCATCTGGAAGCCGACCAAAGAGGTCAACTGGTAGGCGTACAAGGGTATCTGGAAGTCAAGCAGAGCCATCTGGTAGGTAATCTTCTGCAACTGGTCGGTTTCTCGAATTTAATTTTAAGAATAGTAGTAATATGTGATTTAAATTCTTCTCATTTGATGAATGTTATGAATAGGGCTGGACAAAATTGCTCAACTCGTAACTCGCTCATTTACAGCTCGTTTTAACTCGCTCATTTACAACTCGAGTTAGCTGACTCGTTTAATAAATGAGCTGACCCCAACTCGCTCATTTATAACTCGAGTTACATAAAATTACACAGTCTTGGACACAAAAAATCTCAGAATAACCAAAACCAAACCCAAACTCAGCTCAAACTCGTTTATAACTTGTGTTGTATTGATTTAACTGATTAAACGAGTTGTGAGCTAACTCGAGTTGATAACGAGCTGAGTTCGAGTTGGCTCTACAACTCGTTATTACCATCCCAACTCGAGTTGACTCGCTCATTTATTTAATGAGCTGAGTTCGAGTTGGGGGTAACTCGCTCAAACTCGGCTCATTTACAGCCCTAGTTGTGAACTTGTTTATTTAGATGTTGCCTTCAGAACTATTTTATTTGCAATTTGTGTGGACTTTATTAAGACTAAGTTGTGAACCCTAATGCATGTTGTGAACCCTAATTCATCCAACTAAAATTCCTCCAGCTCAAATGCATTCAAATTTTAAACCCTAATAATTATACTTAGAACTAGCCTTGAAAGTACACGGAATAAACTCCTCGTCCGATATTGCCAGATCTGGATCAGTCACAACAGACGAAGTGCTAGCCTTACCAGTATAAGTACATGGAACAAACTCATCGTCCGATGTTGGAGGCTCTGGATCAACTTTTTTTTTTCAAACCAGAGCCGTAGGGGTTTTCCACAAAGTCATCGTCTGAAATTTCATACCGAATAGGCCGTCTAAGAAATTCCTCCATCATACATACTTGACAGTTCTTTTTATCATGGCATACTTGACAGTTGTTCTTTTTTCTCTCATTTTTACCTCGATCACTAATTGACCATCCTCTCGCTAGGCCACGATAGGACGATCTACCTCGGTTGCTATTGTTCATCCTTTTGGCCCCCGGAAATCGCCTCAAATCGCCTCAGAAATTGCCTTCTCTTTCTCTCTCTCTTCCTCTATTTCTCTTCCTCTATTTCTCTTTTGTGAATTGAGTGAGTTATGAGAGGGAGGAGAGAGAAAGATGGGTATTTATAGGGTCTGAAACAACAACAAAAAATAATTGAGAACCGGCCATTTAATGGCCGGTGGAGAAAAAAAGAGTACCGGCCATTAAAAAGGCTGGTTTGGGTATTTTAAAAAAAAACTCAGCTAAACGTGAGCATATTTATTAATTGTAATTAACTTTGGATATTAATAAAAATGTCGGCGTGACGAGACAGAGACAAGGTTTAATTGGTAATTTATCTAATTATGCACTCTTCATGCTCTTTTTCTTTGTCTTTTTTGGATTCAATTCTATCTTTTAATTTATTAGCCCTCGTTCCCTAACTGTTAATTAATTTATCTATATCTTATCTTATCCTATCCTTCTATATATTAGATGTAATTGTCGAATCAATTAGATTATTTATAGAATCTTCACAGCTCAAAAGGCTTCATTAATTACAATAACTCTCCTCTAGTCTTCTTATATTAAGCACGTTGATATCCCGATTCGTCAATGATTGTGATTTAATTCGCTAGATTTTACACAGTTAATAAAAATCCGATTGTGATTTTATGTGGTAATATATTAACAGTTATTGTGTTGAAGTTTGTATTTAATTCTCTGAACACTCACTTTCTCCTTACAATTTCTTCATATGAATGTTGCCAATTAATTGATAACATTTTTTTTTCTTTTTATGTTATTGATTAAAAGTAATTAATATATTTGTTCACTAAATGTCCCAACTACCATTATCAAAGAAATAGGTAGAATAAGAAGCAGATTTTTATGGCAAGGTACAGATAGGAGTAGGAAGAAATACTCTCTTATTAATTGGCCCTCACTTTGCATGGCCAAGGAATATGACATTAACTATTTGATCAAGACACATGAACATTTCTCTTCTTTCTAAGTGGTGGTGGAAATTCAAAGACCCCATCTCAGTAAATGGAAAACATTGATAAACCTTCATCTATTCAATTGAAAATGGAGTGAGGCTATGGTGCTATGCATAGCACGGATGGCTAGTGTACTACGGCTCAATATGGTACTTTTTAAAATCCTTACGGTCGATCCGAACCGTTCAATGTGATAACCATATGAATATGTACTTGCAAACTAAATTTTATATTTTTTCGAATTTTTTTACTATTTTTTTAGATAGGTAGAATTTTGATGGTCCAGAATTTTCAGAAAACACTGATTTTTCTACCTATCTAAAAAAATAGTAAAAAAATTCAAAAAATATAAAATTTAGTTTGCAAGTACATATTCATATGGATATCACATTGAACGGTTCAGATCGACCGTTAGGATTTTAAAAAGTACCATATTGAGCCGTAGTACACTAGGCATTGGTGCTATGCATAGCACCATAGCCTCACTCATTGAAAATGATATTAACTATATGATCAAGCTCAAATTGATAGTGAATTATGTAGAATTTTGACTTAGGTTTTGTCTTATTTTCTCACCTTTATGTTCAATTAATCCATGAAAAAGTTACTATTGCCCAACTTTGTGTTTTAGTGCAGGAAACATGTTTTGGGGCTATTTTACATCATTTGGAGCAAAAATCGGGTCGATCGAAATAGCGCAGCTCATTGGCTAAGGCTCTAGTATAGACCGTATCAGCCAATATGGACCAGAGCCACAGTATGGACCAAAGATGGCCGAATACGCATTAACTTCCTCAACGACACAGTGAGAGTACGGTTCGTATTATCCTATGTTGCTCGGATACACCAGTTTAGGTACCGTATCGGTATCGGACACATATCAGATATTGATACGCGCCTGATACGGCACCGATACATATCCGATACGCCAGCTGGCATATCTGCCTACGTGGCGTATCCTTACTCAGCCGATACAGTCACCGATACTCGATTAAAATAGTTGGATATGGCTGGATAAGGCATACCGGAACCCATAAGCCACGCCCGTGGACCGCGTAGCGCCTGTGAACCGGGCAATAAGCCACGCCCGCGGTTGTGAACCGCGCCCGTGGACCGCTAGAAATCTCTTTTTTTCTACTGTCAGCGTGGATCGAACTTGGCCTTCCTAGTTAAGCGCCAAAATCATTAACCACTACACTAGAGTATCATATGTGATGTGTTCTAGTAAATATAGTATTTTAACTTATACTGAGGTTAAGTCTTTATTTTTTTTACAAATTTGATTTAAGTTATGATTATCTAAATACAATGTATAAAATAAAAAAAAATGATATATAATAGGCGTATCGTATCCTAGATTTTTTAAAATTGTCGTATCGCCGTATCTGTATCGTATCCGATACGATACCCGTACTCGTATCCATGCAACATAGGTATTAGCCAATACAAACTATACTCGAGACACCCTTTGGTGAATAACTGCGTCAACTGTATCCAGATCAAATAACTTGGACTCCATTCATCTCCAGGCGCTCCACTCCTATATAAGCCCTCTGAACTGAATAGAAACATGTCTTTGTAGTTTAGATTTTATTATTTCATTAAGTGAGAAGAGATGAGTGTGTAGAGACTAAGTAGGAGGGTACTTCGTATATGGTTATATCTTCCTCTTATCTCTTTGTAAACATGCCGTTCCGCGGCTAAGTTTAGATTCTTAGGGTTGGCAGTAAACCTTACTCATGATGCTTTGATATATACTTTTATTTGATCATTGTTTAGTCTTTTGTTGATCGATTGCTTTTGCGCTTTATATTCTATCTTACTTGATTTTGTTTATTAGTCTAGACCGACATGTGATGGCCACACATGAAAGTTAGTTATCTTTAGACTAATTGAATTGGGACAAGGGAGAATAAAAATACTATATTAGTAGTGGAAACCTTAACTGGAGATACCATTAGTTGGATCAACAAAAGTACACATGGGAGTCTCGACATTCGCAAACGAATGTCACATTGTCGTGCCTTACCACGGGGACACTCAATAAGATCATACGAGGAACCTAGTTAAGTGAAGTCTGAGACCTTTGGACTAGTTACAGATCTCCTTGCACTAGTCAAGACAAGACTTAACGGGATCTCTTGATTAATAGGGTGGTTACTGGCGAAAGCGGTAATTACTAAATTAGATTAGAAACCCTCATACAACACCTGAAAACCAACATCAAATAAGGTACGAATCAAAACAGATTGAAATAACAATGGTGTACCAATATCTTAGGAATTCACATCTCTATCTTTATTTTACTTACTATTAATTTTTGCCAAATACATTAATCAAAACAACAACTCTTTGATTTCAAATTTTGTCTAGTCTTTCGAAATATTGTGATTTAATTGCTCAAAACCTTAAATCTTATTCCCTGCGGATCCACACTCGTTTATACTACTCGATACGATTATGCGCTTGTAATCTGACTCGATAGCAAACCGGGTTATAAATTTTATTAGCACACGATTTCACACATCACTATTCCCCTTTTTGGGCTGCAATCTTGAAATTAGATTTATTAGGCCATACCAGTATCACTTACATGCCTGGTGCTCAATCCACAGTAAAATTTTGGGAAGATATTTAGCATAGTAATTGTTCTTTAGCTACTCTATATCCCCATCAATATGAAATATGCTGGAAGAAACATGTGCTCTTAACTGATGTTATTAATTCTCAAGGAGATTGTATTTCATTTAGAATGACTATTACAGGTGTCAATCAATAGGAATCGCATCAATTCTGCACATTATTAGCACCATTTCCTTTACACACTCACAAGATAAGATTTCCAGGAGATGGGAACATTCAGGGAGATTCTCAGTTAGATCATTATATAAAATTCTCAATTTTAGAAGAGAACTAGCAGCTAATCCAATGCTATGGTGGTCTCCCCAATCCCTCGTAAAATCCAAATATTCATGTGGATAACTTGTAAACATAAGATCCTGACAAAAGATGTTCTTAGTTCCAAAGGATGGAAATGATCCACACAATGTCAATTTTGTACTCAAATTGAGTCAGCCAATCACTTGTTTATTACTTGTCCACTGGTTAAACAAATTTGGTTTTGAATGGGGAAAAGCCAACACTTTTTTAGCACTTGGACCATTATTGAATATGTTTTAACATTTGTTTTGCCCTTAAATAAATATGAACAAATTGCTTTTCTCATGGCTTTTAGTGCAATATGTTGGACAATTTGGAAACATAGGAATGAACTATGTTTCCAAAATGCACAACCAAAAACTGGCATAAATCTTATATTTCTTATCATTTCTCTTCTTCATACTGGCTAGGTAGCAAGAAAATTAAAAAGGAAACACAGGAGGAGGCTTAGGAATGGCTACCTACAGAGGAGATGCTTGAAGCTATTCCTCTCAGAGTTTGGCTACCTGGAGTGATCAGATAATCCCTTATCAACCAAGGGATCCCCCAGAAGGACAGGACACCATATGATATGTTGTGTCAGCAATTTTGATGTTTCAGACAGTTGGATGCCTCTACATAGTGCTATGCTTTAGATGTTAGATGTTAGTGAACTGTTTAGTTGTTAGTTGCTATATAGCAAGAAGATCCACTGCTCTGCCGTTGTTAGTGAACTGTTTAGTTATTAGTTCCTTGGCTATTTTGATGTGGTTGCTATTATAGATTCAGCTAGCGGGTCGTTTGGAACTGTGTTATTGCTACTTCTATGTTGGTTTTTGGTTTTGGTCTGTAATTTAACTATGTTTCTTAATGAAGCTGGGCCTTGGCCTTTTTTATCAAAAAAAAAATGTTCACTAAATATTGATTACCTTCCTATTTAATGGAGAGGTAAAGACAAAATAGTTCATTTCATTGTTGAATAAAAAGAGAAATTATAAAAGACAAATACTATTAAAAGATGAAAATATTTGGTCTGATTTGTTTCTATTTTTGTATTTTCTATTTGAATTTTGAATCTATAGTAAAGTATGGGCAAAATAGTATATAATTATGTATGTATGTGTGGAAAAATATGGGCAATGTACATCAGAGACACATCATGCATGTATTCATATATTCATTATCCATGTATAATCTTCAGTGAATACTCACTCAATGATCCACACCCGTGACTGGTGTCAATTATATATAAATTTATAATTAATCATTGTTACCAACCCTGTTAATTGGCTGCCCTAAACCCTGCTATTACAATTGTCTTCTTAATGGCAAATTTATTTCAATAAGTTTCACGGACTCTTCATAATAATAGTTATAATAACAATATTTTGCTGTTACCATTTTGTAATACATTTAATGAATTACCTACAGATTTGTCTGAATTTGACAATTTTAATTTTCAAGTCATTGCACTGGCTGATTAATATTGTCAGTATTTTAATATGATCGTGTGGACCACATAACTTTATGCACCATAAAAAACAATATGCAGTGGCTATACGAGCTTGATTTTGCGGCACCATATATGATGAATGAGCGCAAGGGCATTTGAAAAAAAAAATATATATGTGATGAATATGCAGCCGCCTAATATAATTAATTACAGCTAATCTCTTTTTTCATTATGCCACCCGGGTCCATTCAATTTTTTATTTATTTTTTTATTATAATAATAGGGATGAGCTATGGTGAGACGTGGAGTAAAACAAGTTTGTACTCCACGCCATATTTTCATTTTGAAAATTCAAACAACCGATCCGAACCGTTCAACTTTTTCTAAATATTGAAATGTGCTTAGAAACCAAATTTTATATTTTTTGGAATTTTTTTACTATTTATTAAGCCACTTTGAAAATCGCTGATCCACTGTGAACAGTAAAAAACAGTAAAATTTTCTGGACCACCGGATCAGCGATTTTCAAAGTGGCTTAATAAATAGTAAAAAAATTCCAAAAAATGTAAAATTTGGTCTCCAAGCACATTTCAATATAGAGAATATGTTGAACGGTTCGGATCGGTTGTTTAAATTTTCAAAATGAAAATATAGTGCCATGCAGTAAAAATTGGTTTTACTCCACGTCTCACCATAGCTCATCCCATAATAATAATAATAATGCGGGCTTCTATCCCCCACTTCGCCGACATTTTTACTCGTATCCAAAGTTTTTTTTTCAGGAAAACTCATATCCAAAGTTTAATAGAAATTAATTAATATATCCAGATCCGCAGTTATAAAAATATCCGTACCGGCTATTTTTTGGCCGGTACTCAATTTAATTTAGTACCAGCCGCAAAATGGCCGGCACCCAAATTTTTTTTTTGGCCAGAAAATGGCCGGTACTTAATTTTTTTTTTTTTTTTTTAAGGATGGGCATAGCATAGTTGGCTAGAAGAAAAATTCGTAGGAAACTCGGATTGAAGTAGATGTTTTTTTCGACAATGTCGTATGACACTAAAGCTTATTGTTCGCATGCAGCTAGTGAATTTAATTTGACAATAACCAGCACGGCCTAAAATTTAGTACCGATGTTTTATGCATGGCCTAACGACGGCAGAAGTGCATCGATGTTTCATTGCAAAAACATCAGCGACGCACCGATGTTTTTTTAGCACTACCATGTTTAATTGCCAATGCTAAATCTAATAAAACATCAGCGACGCACCATTGTTTTTTTAGCACTACCCGGCTAATAGAACATCGATGTTTCATTGCAAAAACATCGATGATGCACCGATACATGCAACCGATGTAACACACGCATCCAACCAAATGTATTTGTTTGATCTTAGCCAAACCAAGTGCAAACTTCAATCCGAGTTTCCTATGACTTTTTCTTCTAGCCAACTATGTTATGCCCATCCTAAAAAAAAAAAAAATTAAATACCGGCCAAAAAATAGTCGGTACTGTTGCAAAAAAAAAAATTGAATACCGGCCATTTTCCAGCCGGTACTGAATTAAATTGAGTATCGGTATGAATATTTTTATAATTTTCAGCGCATCTAGATATATTAATTAATTTCTATTAAACTTTGAATATTAGTAAAAATGTCGGCCCACTTCGTGTATGGAACTACGGACTGTGATTTATTTTTTCTACTTTTTGAATTCCATTTTGTCTTTTTGCCGATATTTTTATTAATACCCAAAAAAAAAACAAATTATCAAATCTGCCCCCACCCCAAACTTATTTTTAAATCTACCCCAACCGCCCGCCTGCTGGGCGGTCCACTTTCCCCACCTGACCGCCCAGTTGCTGGGCGGTCCGCTATTGATTTTTTTTTTTATATGGCGGTCCGACCCTCTCTCTTCTCTCTCTTTTCTTCTTTGCCTCCCCGCCACCCCGCCTCTCCGTCGCTCCGCCGCCCGAAACCAACACATTGCTCTCTCTCTCTCTTGCTCTCTCTCACTACCGAAGTCCCTCTCTCCCTCTCTTCCTCTCTCTCTTTTCCTCTCTCTCTCCCTCTCTTCCTCTCTCTCTTCCAATCTACCACTCTCTCTCTCTCTTCCTCTCTCTCTTCCTCTCTCTCTTCCTCTCCCTCTCCCTCTTCCTCTCTCTCTCTCTCTTGCCCTCTCTCACCCAAACCCTAATTTTCAGCCTTCTCGGCGACAATTCGATTATTTTCGGGTAAGTGTCTAAATAACTTTTTTAATTTATATTTTGTATCTCGTATTGGCATTGGAACGATTGGTAGAAATTGAATTGTTAATTATCGTGTGCGGGTTGTTGATTTTTCCGTCGTGATTTAATTGTTAAAAATTAGGGTTTCCAAAATTAGGGTTTGTAAATTTGGATTTCGGGTTGACAAAACTGGAGTTTATAAATTAGGGTTGAATTGTTAATTATCGTGTTAGTGCGGGTTGTTGATTTTCCCGTCGTGATTTAATTTTTAAAAATCAGGGTTTTCAAAATTAGGGTTTGTAAATTAGGATTTCGGGTTGACAAAACTGGAGTTTATAAATTAGGATTGAATTGTTAATTATCGCGTTAGTTATGGTTGAATTGTTAAATTAGGGTTTAGGGTTGACAAAATTGGAGTTTATAAGTTAAGGTTTATAAATCAGGATTTATAAGGTAGAATTTTCTGTTATTGAAATGTAGTATGGTCAGAACTAGACGGGGACGTGCATGTGATGCCTCTCTGGAGACGGGGGGAGAGTTCACATGATCACGGTGCCGAGGATTTCGGTGCAGAGGCATCCAGTGCCGAGACATCCAGTGCAGAGGCTCCCTTTGGAGATTATCCCCCTCACCATCCTGACACATTTAGTCCTTTTCTGTGGACCCCACATGTCAGTCACCGTGTCTCACTTGCATCTATGGAGGTACGTTGGTTTTGTATTCCTAATTTAAATAACATTATTTAATATTACAGATAATCAGTCGGTTACATTGAAATCACTGTAAAATTCAGGACAAGACGATGATGACAGTGAGGTATCGCACCCCCGAGATACCGTACGTCCGTCACCCGTTGATGGAGCAGTGCATCATGCATCTCGGGTTGTATCAGTCCACCATGCCACACTGTGATATTGACCAGGCTCTCGTTTGCGGTCTGGTGGAGAGATGGCGACCGGAGACGCATACATTTCACCTTCCGGTTGGGGAGATGACAGTCACACTAGGTGACGTCAGCGCCTTATGGGGTTTACGGATAGATGGCGACCCCATCGGTGGTGTTTCAGACCATCAGGACCTGATGGACATGATACCAGAGCTGCTGGGGGAGAAAATACATTGTGTGCAGATTTTGACCGCTATTAGAGGAGTGGCACACATCTTGGTGTGCATGGCGAGAAAAAGTTGGAGAGCGATAGGATGTCAAATGCTCCAACACAGTGCACCGATCGTGGAGGACTCTAGCTGGGACGGGCGCCTCATTGGTATGTTGCACGATGCTGGGGAGGACATCAATTGGCGCGAGATAAAGGCCCCACCACCAGATCCGGAGCAGCCTAGAGCCCCTATCTACGCTGATGAGATGCCGCCACCTCCTGCAGGTAATAATATGTCATACAAATGATCATTATTAAGTGTCTCTCTAAAAGATCATTCTTATTAATTTATCTTCATTTCTGCAGATGATGACTCGGGTTGGGCGATCCACCAATGGGTGTTGAACAACAATGCGTGGAACGCGTACTACAACGAGCATGGAGTTCCAGTGCAGCAGACCGAGGTAGCAAAAGTTCATTATTTAATTAATTTACTCGTTACTTCTATGTAGCAAAATTAACATTGTTTACATGCAGGATGAAGCTGCCACCGCCGTTTTCTCATTGGAGGACCTCACTGGAGATGAGGGCAGATGGGAGCCAGCTAGCTCCCACAGACCGCAATATATTGAGCCCAGACAGCACGACGTCGAGGCCAGTGGGAGTGGGACGCAGACTGCAGATGGCTTTGCCTCTACTATATTTGGCACACCGCCTCCAGCCACGTATCCTTATACTTGGGAGGCCGATCCGTGGGTGTTGCGTACACAGGCGGGGATCCATGGGGAGCATGCATTACACCTGGAGGAGGACCCATGGGCGCGCGAGGCCGTACACGATGACATGCAGGTGGATGAGGTTCACCAGAGGCGTCCGCCGTCGCAGAGGGACCTCTCCCTCGTCATCACTGTTAGGGTTTTTATATTTTTTTAGTTTGATAGGTTTCTAGTATTTTAGTTTGGATTATTATATTTCATATTTGGACTGTTATGTTTCATGTTTAGACTTACCATTTAGATTACCTATTTTTGTTGTTTAGACTTACCATTTAGATTACCATTTAAAAACATTTAAATATTAACAAACTAAATATAAAACTAATCAATTATATTAAAAACTAGACAATTACATAACATATGAAAATAATCCTCAATTATAAAAATATAATCGTCAACAAATAATAAATATATATCATATAAATCATTACAACAATTTAATATAAAACATTCAAACAAATCATTACAACAATTTAATATAAAAACATTCAAACAAATTAAAACATAAAAACAAATTTTAAAAAAAAAAATCAATAGCGGACCGCCCAGCAGCTGGGCGATCAGCTATGCAGAGTGGACCGCCTAGCTGCTGGGCGGTCAGGTGGAGAAAGTGGACCGCCCAGCAGGCGGGCGGTTGGAGTAGATTTAAAAATAAGTTTGGGGTGGGGGCAGATTTGATAATTTGTTTTTTTTTGGGGTATTAATAAAAATATCGGGTCTTTTTGTCCATTAATTGCTGAATTGATCTAATGCATGCTGAGGTACCCATGATTATTGCTGCATGCTACATTCTTTTGGTGCCAGTTACATAACATGATAGGTTCATTTTTTTATTTCTCACTCTATATATTGAATTTAATATTATCATACTATATGCAATTAAATTGGGTGGCCTCGACGACTCGTCCAATTGCCTCACAGCCAAGTTATAACAGCTAGTTTTCACAATTAGTTATTGCAATCTGCCCCCCTTGCACCAATTCTACTCCACATAATATATATTTATTTTCATCTCCAACCAAAGTCGTTTTGCCATATATTTAACAACCAAACTATGCCTCCAGTTGTTCATGTAATTGAAGAGCAGTCAAACATGTCATTTACCGTTTTTCGCGAAATAACACTTCAAATTAATAATCAGTATGAAATCGGTGTTATTGACGGTGCCTGGTTCAAATAACTCAGCTAAAAAGATAATTGTTAAGAATAAGTTAACAATGTATTCATCGAATAACTATTTTAGACTCTGGTTTAGGCTAGTGGATAATGATTTTGAGTAGTTTTAATTCGAAAACGTTGAATCGTTTGATTTCTCTTTGAAAGGAAAATAGTTGGTCACATCATTTGGGCGCGCCCTTGACAATCGGATTGAATAAATAACAAATAAAAAATAGATTAAAGGGTAGTGCCTTGTGCGTGATGGGTCTGCTTTCTGCGTTTTTTTTTTTTTTTAATTGAGTGGGTCTGTTACAAATGAATAAAATTATGATCCATTTATGCTTAGTTTGTAGTGCTGGTTTAAATTTTGGAATTTATACTGATGTCGATTATTTGAAAAAAAAAAAAAAAAGCAAGCAAGGAAAATGAAATAACATGTACATAATTAAACATCATATAGAAAACTTGAATTTAACATGTTCACTGATGGAAATCTGTATTCAGCAATAAAGAAAAAAAAAAAAGAGAACAAAAGAAAACAATGTCGTGTTCTAACCATCCTTTCCTTTCCTTTCCTTTGCTTGGGCACAATCCCATAAACCATAATATATATAGTTTGCATAGATTTTTCAATTTTATGGGTACAACATTTGATATGTAAATAGTAGCTGCATTATCCGCTCGGATTTCACACTCTAAACATTTCAAATCATCTATGAATTGAGCGAATACTCAAGCTGTCCGATTTGAATGGTAGGAGGTCAGATTAGATCCAATCTGCAAAGAACAACTCAAATCAACCACAGAAAATGCTTTCTAAGTAAATGTTTTCTTGATAAACTAGAACAATTGTTTTTGCATACCAAGTAAATGTTGTAACTCTATTACCGGCAACCAAAATTATAATTCTCATTTCCACACGTGATATTGAAAGGGAAAAAAATTAAGAAAACAATAGCTTGTTCATCATTTGCAATAGTCACTTAAAACATTCTCAAAGAAAAATAAATAAATAAATCATTCACGGTCTGAGACATTCAGACCTCCCACATCATTTTATATCCAACGATCATTAATTCTTATTTGTAAGTCGGTCAGACCAAAGTTTTGCTTCAGTTGACATGTTGTGATGTTGTTTGTTTTCCAGTGATTGGATTCACATCAAGTCAATCATAGCATGACTGACTATCAACACCATCATCATCAATGTGATGAGGGAAGGAATGACTACTACCTACAACTAATCATCACTTGTCGCTGGACTGATGCCCCACAGTGATGCAGTACACACGTGATCCAACATGGCGAACCGTTAGACCTGCCTTCTCGCATCCCCCGAAGAAGAGCTGTTCATCCTCTTTGCCTATCCTACGCCGCCAGCTCATTACAAAAACAGGTGCCTCCAGCTCTATCTCTTCTCCTACAAATTATACTGAGTGTTACTACCAACTGCTAGTGCTACCATTGCCATATCAGCAACTCAAAATAATTAGATTCTTGTGAGTGGAATGCCGGTAAACCAGCACCGGTACAGTACCTGCAGGTAAAATTAGTAGGTGGTAAACAGTACCAATGGCAATTAACGTCCTACCCAGCACTCTTGAGCATTACAGAATGTCCATGACTTGAAATGCCCTCTCCTATTGGGCTGTACGCATTTGGATGGGTGAGGAACAAGCTATTGGGCTAAACCCTAGAAATGAGAATTAAGAAAACAATAGCTTGTTCATCATCTGTACCCTAAATCCTAAACCCTAATGCCCTCTCCTATTGGGCTAACCCAGGAATAGCGCTGACCCAGAACTCTATTCCGTGTTTGGACACAACTCCCTATGCTCTCACTCTCTCTTGGGTTAGCGGCTAAACTCGCTAACCCCACAATCGTGGGGTTATCAAGTTTAATCATGCCAGTAATTTACCTGAAACTGTGATGGATGTCTTTGGTATGCCAGCTTTCTGATCCTGTGGCTGGTAGGCCTTGAGCAGAAAGCAAAGTGTTTTTATCAGGTTGGGGTATTGTTTCACATCTGTACATATAAGGAGTTGTTAAAAGAAGATGCCATGAAATATGGACAGCTCATGATCAACAGTATATGTACCATATCGGCTGATTGTTAGGTAGTAGGTACTAACACCATGACAAGGCCAGCTCAATTAGTTATGCCCATAAATTTCCAACTCAATTGCCTTCTGTTCATAAGCTGAATAAAGTAAAGTAAAGAGGGTGCAAATCTATCATCCTGGAATATTTATTGTTTGGTCTTACAATCGTGTCGATGAATTTTCATGGATTACCTTTCTGCCTAAAGCTGAGGAAAAAAAAAAGAAAAATATTACTCACATAATAAAATGTCGCTGGCAATAATCAAGTCCCAATCAGGTTTGGAACTTGGAAACGGTTCTCCCCATGTATCTGAAGATTTTTAAGAGAAAGAAAAGGTATTAATAAGCAGAGGAAGCATTGCGATCTAATTGTTGTTGACTCAACAACTCAATCCGCAGAAGGAATGGGAGAATGATGAAATGGTCAGTAGAAAAGGAACTTACGCCTTATATGAGGTAAAGGAGAAAGGCCATTGGATACACAGTTGTGCGCTATATTTTGTTCAATTTGTTGATCATCATAATCAGACGTTGTGATATCAAGTTGAAGAGATATTGTGAGAAAGATTGCTAAAGCTCCGGTTCCGCTTCAGAGAAAATGGCAAACAAATAAATTATGAAGCAACCAGAAAAAAAGGAGAGGAGGGGAGAGGAGACAGACCTTCCCAGTTCGAGGATGCGTCGGGAATGGAGAAGAGATTGATGATCGAGGAGCCAATGGGAGAAAGCAAAAGTGCCCGGCCAGAGCAAATTGGCATTGAAGTGATGAAATGAGAACTCACGGATCTTCAATTGCTGCATGGACGGATACATGGATGCATGTATGCACGTAAATTGGAAATCGAAAAGAAAGAAACAGAAGTGATATGATAATGATACAATACATAATGCATAGTGACAGCGATCGAAAATAGGAAGAAGAGAGTGTGGTAGGTGGCAGTACCAAACGGGGGAAGAAATGGGTGCGTTCCACAAAGGGTTCCTCCTCCTCCTGCTGCTTCTGCTCCGATCCTACACAACAAGATCAGCTTCAGCTCATGAATCAACTGATAGACTGATCAATGGATGGAGAGATCGATCGATCGATAAGGAAGGGCAAGATCAGGAAGGACCAGAAAGGGAGGGAGAGAGGTCCGTGTCGGTGTCTCCGTCGCTATCGTCGCCGCGGAAGAGAGCCGCCGGAGAGAAGAGCGCCGTCTCCATCCAACGATTCCAAGTTTCCAACACCCAGCCTTTCTTTCTTGAGCCCTTGATTGACACTCAGATCAGATGTGGTTCTTGAGCCCTTGACGCTTGACTTGATTAATCCGATCCGTGCAGCCTGCTTTTCTTCTCTTCTATTTTCTTTTTCCCTTGTGGGCCTTCTGGGCCTTGAGTGACGCTCGTGCTTTTCTGTTTGTTCTCTCTTTTGGATCTCATTCTGCTGTATAGTGCTGTGCATTTATTTAATTTAATATCTTCTTTCTCCGATAGATTTCTCTTTTAACTCACTCAATTCCTCACAAACAAGTTGAAATTCAGATAGCTTTAGACTGGACCTGGTTTCATGCAGATACACCCGTTTCGTTTTGTGCATCCAGACTCAATTTCCATCATTTCATTGCTGCTGCTTTTACATAATTACTTAATTAGTACAAGACACGAGTGCACATCTAACATAAGCTGATATACAACACAAGAATTATATATAACATTTTATTTCTTTCAACAGAGCGTCCATGCAAATTCCAAATGGATTCTGAATGAAATTAACATACATTCACACTGCCAAATCCCATCAAAATGTGTTTATACATGAATGATTACAGATATGGAAGAAGCTCATTAGCAAATTAAAAAAAGCCAGGAATATGCACAGCAGCGACTTTATCAAATGCATCACACTCTTGCTCATTTATATATAGGAAAAAGAAACCAAGAAGAAGAAATTATCATAGTTCAAAAAAAATGCAAGATTCTACTTCTTTTCAGATCTTTAGAAGAAATATATGGCAAGTAGAAGAAGTGGCACCTATTTGCTAAGACCCAATGATTTCTCAAAATTATCAAGCTGTCTGATGAAACCAGGATTAGGAGCTGCCAGCGGCCTTCTGCTCATAACCAGCGACAGAGCAGCTTGTCGAGTCATTCTGTTCTTCTTCATCAGATAAGCAACAACTATCGTCGCACTGAAAGAAATCCCAAATAACACACGGACAGCAATTAATTAGCATCATTTTGTACATAATAGGATCATCCGTTGCTCTAATTATGCCCACGAGTCTAAATAAACAGCTGCAATGTCAGCCTATATTTCAGCACCCATGTCCCCATTTAGCCATCAATTAAGCTTTACTGGAACCCAATTTGGCCAGAGTTGGAACTAAATTTAGAGTAGAACATCCCCTAATGTGCAATTAATTATGCAACAACAATAGGTGAAGTGAAGATAATAAATTACCTTCTGGACCTTCCTGCAAAGCAATGGACAAAGACGGCGCCACCAGCGGTCTTTGCTTGGTCAATAAAATCAATGCACTCTTGGAAGTAGGCATCTAGACGGGTTTCTGGGCTGTCAAGGACTGCAAAAAAACACAAACAAAAATCAGTCACTTAATTATATGTATATGTGGAAATTGAAGGAAATAAGGAAGCAGTGGGCAACCGTTGATCTTCTTGTAGATGAATTCATCGGGAAAAGCGGGATGGAGGGATGCGGCGACAGTGATAACGTGGGTGATGTTAAGGGCCTTGAGCTGTTCCCGGTTCAGTGCTGCTCCCACAGAACCCAGGTACAAACCCTAAACCAAGCATAATAATAATTCATTAAGTAAATCAAAATGCAATTATCTTAATTCGTTAAAAATTAAGCAAAATAAAAGACATACGCTGTCGATGAGGCAGGGGATGTTGTCTTCCTTGGCCATCCGGGCGGCGAACATGGCCTCCAGCAGCGCCTTTGCTCGCTTCCGCATCATCACCGGCGCCGCCTCCTCCACCTCCATTCGTCTCCTTCTCTCCTCTCGCTCGCCAGCCACGCCAGGAGATGAATCCATTGCTCGGAGTCACACGCTCGCCTCTTTTTCGCCTGCCCAAAATAATCCAACAATATTATTGTTTTATTATTTAATATTTAATAATGATAATTAAATACTCATAGTTTCCTAATACTTCATTGGCCTGCGTTCAGATTCTCGGAAATAAATCTGCTGTTATTTTGATCCAACCGTTGATTTTCGTTGAGATTCATGTATGAAAAACTTCTTCATTGAGATTCGTATATGGAAAAATTTGAACGGTTAGGATCATAATAACAGGTTCCTGTAATTCCATTGAAATAACAGCAGATTTATTTCCCAGATTCTCAGCAGTAAAATCTCTGCGGCTATTGCTGTGGCGACAGCAATTCATATCCACTATACTGGCTGTCTGGCAGTCTAAATATTGAAAAATATTCTGTATGGAGTTGTAGTTGGAATTTGTTAAGATAAATAAAAATGTGATTAAATTAATTAAAAGATTCGTCACTGCTATTTTTGTATGGAACTTTCTTTCATTATAATTCACGAGTCTCACCTCTAATCGACCAAAATAATTTTGGAACCTACTGGTATTGTTTGCCAAGGAGAGATGAAGTCTCTCTCAGCTTTCTTTAATTTTCTTAGTCGCTAAATTATTTTGAATAATGGTTTCTTAATAAGAATTAAGATTATCAAATTTAATCTTATTTTTTTTCAAGAAAAAATTTCTAGTGTGCCCATCCAAACTTTCTAAATAATTATTAATTTTCTAATCAAAACACCATAATATCCAATATCTCCAAAAAACTTAATATATTTTATTATATCCCTTTTACTTATTTAATCATTTATTTAATTATTTTAAAATTTTAATCGACCAATATATCCTTCTCCTTAATCTCTTTCTTCTTGTATTTCGTCTGGTCTCTCTTTGGGATAACATAAATACTCAAAAGGCTCAAAGCTCATGGCATAGCACCTTTCAGTTCTTTTACCGACATTTTTATTAATATCCAAAGTTTAATACAAATTATTAATTATACCCGGAGTTCAACATTTTCGCTAAAAATACCCAAGCCGGCCATTTTCTGGCCGGCTATTTCCTTCCCTAAGCCGGCCAGAAAATGGCCGGCCATGTACCTATTTTTTTTTTTTTTTTTTTTTTTTTAGAGAGAGACTATGAAGATCAAAATATTGAAATCTAACTCTGAAATACGATAAATTTTTGTTTAAATTATTTGTTATATTACTTCTTTGAGGAGGGATCAAATTACAACAATTATTTTTTTTATTTTCAAAGTCCAAATCGTCGATCCAAACCGTTCAACATGATTTCCACAATAAACTGTGCTTGCAGATCAAATTTTACATTTTTTTGAATTTGTTTACTATTTATTAAGTATTTTACAAAAAATAGTTATATTCAGACCATTGAATTTTGTACCCATCTTAATAAATAGTAAAAAAATTCAAAAAAATGTAAAATTTGATCTGCAAGCACATTTTATTTAGATAATCATGTTGAACGGTTTGGATCGACGATTTGGACTTTGAAAATGAAAAAAATGGTTGTTGTAACTTGATCCCTCATTTACTTCTTTTGATGTATAATTAGCATATTTATACTAAAATACGCTAGATTACTTGAAATTATGTTGAATTACACTATATTACAATAAATTATGTTAAATAATACTAAATTACGTTAAATTACAATAACTTCGCTAATTATGCTGAAATACGGTAAATTACGCTAAACTACACAAAATAGTACTATAGTAGACTGATTTTGCTCATCTTTCATGAATCATAAAAAATAGAAAAAAAAATTCCAAAAATAGTAAAAATTGGTAATCTGCAAGTTCATTATGTAACTAATTTACTGAGCTACTTGGATTGAATGATAGAAATGAAAATCTTAATCGGAAACTTCAACTCAAGTTTTGAGGCTCTTCCCTTTGTTTTCTGGGGATTCTGAATTTTGAAATCCGTCGTAGAAGGTTCAGACGCATGCGCATTTTCGCAAGCTTTCCGAAAAGTGCTCATTTGCTGAAATCGGACACTCGAGCGCCGTTTTATGACCGTTTGAAGTTTCATCGTTGTTTTTCTCCTTTTCAGTGAAGATATCGTCCCTATTCATATCGTATTTTAGCGTAATTTACCGTATTTTAACGTAATTTAGTGTAATTTAACGTAATTTAACATAATTTAGTGTTATTCAACATAATTTCAATTAATCTATCGTATTTTAGTATAAATATGCTAATTATACATCAAAGAAGTAATATAACAAATAATTTAAACAAAAATTTATCGTATTTCAGAGTTAGATTTCAATATTTTGATCTTCATAGTGTCTCTCTCTAAAAAAAAAAATAAAAAAAAAAAATAAATAAATAAAAAAATAGGTACATGGCCGGCCATTTTCTGGCCGGCTTAGGGAAGGAACATAGCCGGCCAGAAAATGGCCGGCTTGGGTATTTTTAGCGAAAATGTTGAACTCCGGGTATAATTAATAATTTGTATTAAACTTTGGGTATTAATAAAAATGTCGGGCACCTTTCAGTTCTTTTACCGACATTTTTATTAATATCCAAAGTTAATTAAAAATTAATATTTATGTCCAGACTTCGCTGGTTTTACCAGAAATGCTCAAACCGGCCACAAAATGGCCGGTTTCCTCTTCCCCAGAAGCTGGCCATTTTGTGGCCAGTTTCCTATTTTTTTTTTTGCCGTAATTAACCTATAAAATAACCCCTAACCCTTCCTAACTTCTTCACACACCGAGAGCCTCATTCTCCTCAGCAATTATAAGGTATTATTTTATTTTTTATTATATTTTTAAAATTTTATAGAATAATTAATTAATTATTAAAAAAATTAAATTAAATTACTAAAAAATCCAAAGCCCAAAACCCAAAACCCAAAACCCAAAACCCTAACAAAATGTTTACCATTTAGTAACCTGACAATTGTTTACCATGGCCATTATTTCATTACACTATGGTGGGAAGATGGTTAGTAATGCAAACGGGGCTTATTACAACAAAGATGCAGTTCATTCATTTATGGTTCCAGATGATATCTCGCTTGTGGACCTGAAATCCATGGTTTACACACACACTGGTTACAACCCAGAAAGGTGGAACTTAGATTTGGCAACCCGACATAGCTCTCCCCCCAACGAGAAATGGGTTGTTCTGAAACTTCTAGATGAGAGTACGTGGAGAACCATGTTCGGTTATTTGAGGTCCCAAGGGAGTTATATAATAGAAATCTTTGCCAGAAGAATTCCGGTAGAGCCCGGGGTTGGAAGTTCTGGCTCTGGATCAGTGGCACCACATTATACAACACAACCAGAAACATACAGACCCCTCGTTCTTTTAATCGAACATGACCCAGAAACATACAATTACGTCACTCCACCAGCACCCCAACGTAGACACTCAGTTTCATCCCCACCTAGACCCGTAAATGTGGCGCATTTACCATTACTCCAGTATCACCTTACCCCAGACCGGCACCAGTAGACGATGCAACCTGGCCGGACTTTGAAAATATCAATGAAATTTCGGAGGACGATCTGAGGAGTGGGGATGAATTAGAGGGAGAAATGTGGGGGAATTCGGATCACCTGGATGATTGTGGTGAAGATGGTTCGGTTAAAACAGCTGAAGGGCAAATATGTCGTAATGTTGAGCATATGTCGCTTAGTGGCCGGACTGATACGCACCCATTCCCAGACTTCAACGATGTATCTGAGTTTAGAGAAGCAGATATTGGTTATTATGGGCAACGGATTGAGTACAAAGGTGAGCTGACTACGAACCAACATTTTAGAAGCAAAGAAGATCTAATGAAGAAGATCAGAGAGCATCATATAAAAAAGAATCAGGAGTTCGGAATGAAGAAAAGTGACAGGGATCGGATTCATGTGGTGTGCAAGGACCCGAATTGTCGTTACGAACTTCGGGGAAAACTGGCGGGACATGGAGACGCATGGATTATAACTAAGCAAGACAAGCCTCACACATGTAGGACTGAGCATACAAGGGACGACCACGAATGTCTGACAGCATCACTCATTGCCGATGTCATTGAGAGAAGCATTAAAAACGACCCATGTATGAGCATCCAGACGGTGGCAGACTGTGTTTTGTCTGTGTATGACAATGTGAAACCTAAATACAACTGACTGTGGAGGGGCCGTGAGCTTGCAATAGCCCGACAATTTGGGAGTTGGGAGACTTCATACAGCTTGCTGAGACCACTGTTGATGGCAATTTGCAACAACAATCCCAGCTCGAAGTACCAATTTCTGACCAGCCTGATACGGGATAAAGAAACAGGAGAAATTATGCCAGGTGTTGCCCAGTTCAGAGCTGTAGCCTGGGCTTTTGGTCTATGCATTGCAGCGTTTCAGTTCTTGAGACTCGTGATTAGCATAGATGCCTGCTTCTTGTCTGGGCGGTATGAGGGGAGGCTTTTGATAGCTTGCAGCTACGATGCTGAGAACCAATTGTTGCCTATTGCATTTGCAATTGTGCAGAAGGAGGATACTGAGAATTGGGGTTTTTTCTTGCAGTGGTTGAGGAATGAAGTGCTCGGATGTAATGAATTTGTCTGTGTTATATCGGACCAGCACAAGGGGATCAAAGCTGCACTATCAGCAGAATACGGATGGTCTCCAGAGCTTTTTGTGCACATGTATTGTATGCAGCATGTTGCTGACAACCTGGTCCAGCACTGTGGAAAAGACAAGTGATACGGATGGAGGTTCAGGGAAGGAGCGAAGAAGAAGAAGCCAAAAAGGTTGAAAGAGATGTTCAAAGAGTTTGCTCAGGTATGTCTAACTTATAACATTTTGTTTAATTATTATATAAGACTATTATGAAAATGAAGTAACACCTCTTTATTTTTGTGCAGCTAAATCCAACGTGTAATGCATTTTTAAAGAGGGTGGGCAAAGTACGTCCTAATGATGTGATGAAGCCATCCAATTATGAGAAGAATTTCCAAACATGTGATGGAGGATACCGGTTTGGTATCATGACAACAAACGGCTCTGAGTCGCTCAACAATGTCTTCCGAACGAACCGTAGAATGCCCGTGGCTGCCATAGTGGAGGATACGTTCTACACGTGCAAACATATAGTTTGTTCAGCGGCGACAGCGAGCAATGGAATTAAAAGACAAGAAGCAGGTTCTTTCTGACCGGGTTTTGCAAAAGATCAAAAATGGGAGAAAACTGCAAAAATGCATTTGGTGCGTTACACGCACGGCCAATGTCAGAACCAAGTTTCATCCCCAAATGAGTACGTTCCTTGCACTCGTAGCGACATGGGCAATATGGAAGCCACTCACAGGGAGTTCATGTACATTGTGACACGCGGTCTCGACAGACAAATAGAATGTACTTGCAGAGGTATCCAATTAACTTCTATTCTGTGCGCTCATGTCTTAGCTGTTTGTCGTGATCGGAACTGGTGCGAGAACGACTTTGTTGCAAGCTGGTATACTGTGAACTACCTTGAAAGTACTTGGGATCATGTGTTCGAACCAATTGGCAATATGCTAGACTAGTCTCATAATACTGAAGATAGAATCCTTCCGAGTAGGGGTTGGATTAGGGTTGGGAGGTGAAAACACATCCGTCATGTAATGACGATGGATGAAATGAAAGGTAGACGAAAGGGGCATCAGCCTCGCCGTTCCACTTCCGATAGGCAACGAAGAGGTATGTAACATTCATCAAAAATTATATTTCTTTTCAATTTATACCAACTTACTAAGTAACACATGCAAATGCAGAGGCAAGAAACGCAGCAAATGCGACAGAAAATGCGCGAGTAATGGCAGAGGGAAGTGGGTCCGGAGAGTCACGGCGTAGCACAGCTACAAGCCGTTTAGATGCAACTGCTATGTATGCTGAAGCAATGGGAGAGGCAGTTGCCATAGGAGGAGAGGCGGTTGGGGTACAAGGAGAGCCATCTGGAATCCAACCGAGGAGGTCAACTACTAGACGTACAATAAGGGCATCTACAAGCCAAGCAGGGCCATCTGGAACCCAAGCAGGGCCATCTGGTAGGCAAACAGAGCCATCTGGTAGGTCATCTTTTGGAAGTGGTTTATTTCGCGGATTTAGTTTTAGACGTGGTAGTAATAAGTGATTTATATGCATGTTGTGAAAATTGTGTGGACTCTATTTGCAATTTGTGTGTACTTTATTGTTTTGTACTAGACTCTGAATTGTCACTCTGAATTGTGTGGATTTTATTTGTAATTTAATTGTGACTCTGAATTCTTTCTCACGCCTTCATTTTCAAAGGAAACAACATGGGACTACTCAAAGAAACAACATTCCACTACTAAATAAAAAGTAATTCTTATTTAATTAATACTCAAAAAAATTACAACATAATTCATCCAACTACAATAAAATATTACTTCTTATAACCAAGCTCAAATGCATCCAAATGGTAAACCCTACTAGTACTACTGCATGAAATAAAGTCCACAACACAAATTCTTAATAAGTAGTACTACTTCTTACAACGAGCCTTGAAAGTACATAGAACAAAGTCATCATCAGATTTTACCGGATCTGGATCAGTCACAACAGACGAAGTGGTGGCCTTACTAGTATAAGTACACGGAACAAACTCATCATTCGATGCTGGAGGCTCTGGATCAACCTTCTTCTTTTTCAAACCAAAGCCGTAGGGGTTTTTCACAAAGTCATCGTCTGAAATTTCATACCGATTAGGCCGTCTACTCCATTCCTCCATCGTACATGTCACACAATTTCGGGAATCACGGCATACTTGACCGTTGTTATTTTTTTTTTCTCATTTTTACCTCGATCACTAATTGACCCTCCTCTCCCTAGGCCACGATTGGACGACCTACCTCGGTTGCTATTGTTGATCCTTTTGGCCCCTTCAAATATCGGCCTTTTCGCCTCAAAAATCGCCTTCTCTTTCTTTCTGTCCCTTCCTCCCTTTCTCTTTTGTGAGTTGAGTGAATTGTGTGGAGGAGAGAGAAAAAAGAGTGTTTTTATAGGTTTAATTACGGTAAAAAAAAAAAATAGGAAACCGGCCACAAAATGGCCGGCTTCTAGGGAAGAGAAAACCGGCCATTTTGTGACCAGTTTGGACATTTATGGTAAAACCAGCGAAGTCTGGACATAAATATTAATTTCTAATTAACTTTGGATATTAATAAAAATGGCCAGTTCTTTTAGCACGAGCCTTTACTTAGAAATGAAATTCCTTCTCTTACGTGGCATGGCACCAAACTTCTTTCCCGCCTGCCTCTCCTTGTTTTTTTTTACCCATTCAAGAGAGCAAAAGGAAAATTCCATATTGATAAATTCCCGATATTTTTATTAAAACCCCAAAAAAAAAACAAATTATCAAATCTGCTCCCACCCCAAACTTATTTTTATTTCTACCATAACCGCCCGTCCACTGGGCGGTCTAGTTTCCCCACCTGACTGCCCAGTAGCCGTCCACTCATCATATCTGACTGCCCAGCTGCTGGGCGGTCCACTGTTATTTTTTTTATAAGGTTTTATGTTTTAATTTGTTTGAATGGTTTATATTAAATTGTTGTAATGATTTGTTTGAATGTTTTATATTAAATTGTTGTAATGATTTGTTTGAATGTTTTACATTTATTATGATATATATTTATTATTTGTTGATGATTATATTTTTATAATTGATGATTATTTTTATATGTTATGTAATTGTGTAGTTTTAATATAATTGATTAGTTTTATATTAAGTTTGTTAATGTTTAAATGTTTCTAAAAGGTAATCTAAATAGTAAGTCTAAACAACAAAAGTAGGTAATCTAAATGGTAAGTCTAAACATGAAACATAACAGTCCAAACATGAAATATAATAATCCAAACTAAAATACTAGAAACCTATCAAACTAAACAAATATAAAAACCCTAACGGCGACGACGAGGGCGAGGTTCGGAGAGCTCCAATCTAGTAGGTGCATGGCGGTCCCTCTGCGAAGGCGGACGCCTCTGGTGAACCTCATCCACCTGCATGTCATCGTGTACGGCCTCGCGCGCCCATGGGTCTGCCCCCAGGTGTAATGCATGCTCCCCATGGATCCCCTCCTGTGTACGCAACACCCACGGATCGGCCTCCCAAGTAGGAGGATACTGTAGGGTTTTGAGGCTACCCAAACCCAGGTGATTAACTTTTAGGCTCAAGCTGCGGAAAGACCGTAGAACAAAAATTTCTACGTCTAATCTCAAGCCAAGAATTAAAAGATGGTATCGTTCTTTTAATCCTTTAAGGATCTATTCCCGTAATTGATTTCTAAAACTTAAATCTATTTACCAAGTAAATAAATTTATATAACATTTATACCTTGTTTCCAAATTACAATTGGAATGCAGACCGAGCGAGAAGACCGGATCTGAGCAATGTCTTCTTTCGGAGCAATGACTTCTCTCGGAGCACCAAACATATGGTGCCTCTATAGGTTATCCACCAGGACTAACCAGAGAGCGGTTTATTTCTTTTGCCAGAAATACTGTAAACCGCGGTCTTACGCAAAAACACTATTCACGAGAAAAAGACGAAATAGCAGAATTCCCGACCCGCAGTTATTCTGATTTTACTAAAAGGCAAAACAGAAATATCGTGACTTTCGGGAAAACACTATTCACTGAAATCCCGCAAACACTATTCAACAACTCGAAAGATAATACGTAACTGTTACGTATAACTTTCGTTTAAACCGCAACACTATTTGGGAGAGAAAACGAGAAAGAGAACGATAACCGAGCCAATTCGAATCGAACTCAGACCTTTCGAACTTTTCGACTTTTTGAATTTTCTTACCCCTACCCCTCTATTTATAGGGTTAGGGAGGTGCTTGTAAGCTGCTTGCAGCAGAGGTGCTTAGCTGCAAGCTGCTTACAAGGACGTGCTTGTAAGCTGCTTGCAGCAGAGGTGCTTAGCTGCAAGCTGCTTACAAGGACGTGCTTGCAGCAGAGGTGCTTAGCTGCAAGCTGCTTACAAGGACGTGCTTGTAAGCTGCTTGCAGCAGAGGTGCTTATGTGGATAGGATTGATGACATGTCATGCGGATAAGGACGAATCTGAAAAGACCAGAATGCCCTCGCTCCGAACACAATTAATATCCGTATAATTATTCTGAATAATTATATTTCTTGCGGTTGTTGATTTCGGTAATTTATACAACGTGTCCTGCACGTTTATAAACTAACCGGTTAACTTTTATACAACGTGTCATACACGTTTATAAATTAACCAATGTTTTTGCTTGTCATTTTACATGACATTTATAATATAATTATATCAAGTATAATTAATTACAAACCATCTTATTATTGATCATAACCAATTTATAATCAATCAATAAGATTCTTCGATTAACTCCTATTGGTGTGACCCGATAGGATCTGTGTTATGTTGGTAAATAGAATTAAAACCATTTTAACTTCTATAATCATGAGAGGCATCTGGCAAAACGCATCATGACCATCCAATTACACAGATGATGCCGTACAGTACAATATCACGATCCAGTAAACTATTTTACTCGTGTTTAATTCTTTTGTCTCATAGCTGTCAGATTAATTTCAAGGTAGGTTTGTGTCATCCTTGCAAATTAATCTTTTCTTGATCTTGAGCAGATTATCAAATATGATTACTCTTGTATTCATACTGCTAGCAGATATTCTTACTCTATCAAGGGGCCCAGTGACACTATAACTCGTATAATAAATACGAGGGACAATAGTACTTTTGGTAGACCATCACTACCTCAGCTAAGTTATGTATACCGAAGAGCTACCGTTATAGCTACTTTTTACATATAGCGTTAGGTAACAATCACACATACACATCTCTTAGTTAGGAAAGATGAATACCTCATACTGTAGAACTTAACACTGAATGAAAGCATTAATGACACGAACACAATTCCGTATAATGTTTCATTCGGGGTCTGTCAAATATCATGTTCTCTAACATGTATCTATGTGATTAAATTGACAACTCCTTGTCTATGGTCAGTAAAACTTAACCATCATTTAATCCACATACTAACCTTTAATTGGGTAATTAGTGTTCTTTGCTAATTACCTCGGTCAGTGACTATTAAGAGTATTTATCATCTATATTATGAAGTTCTACTCATTTCGAATCCGAATGCCGAAATGATCCATAATTCGATAAAACTCAAAGAACAAAATGATATTTTATTAATCATTCAATTCATGAACAAAGCTTTATATAATTAAATTATCGTATTATTGACTTCTAGATTATTACTTACTAACAATCTCCCACTTAAGCTAGAAGCCAATCATCGTAGGCTCTACTTTATACAAAGCTCTATATTCTAAAAGATCTCGTAGATCTAAAGAAAATCTCACAGCCAATCTTCTATGTGTTCCAGACCCATAGAAGTTGTATGCATCCGGTGCATGGCTTGAGTTAGAGTTTTGTGAGTGGATCAGCTGTGTTGCTGACTGTGTCAATTTTACGAATCTTTACTTTAGGTGATAACGTTGTAGAACACGTTTGGATCTCGAGTGCGATCTCGGTTCCTTGACCTGAGCTATAGCTCTATTGTTGTCTCAATAGAGGTCCACAGGGCTTTGAACACTTGGAACCACTCATAGTTCGCTAAGGAACTACTTGATCCAGAAACTCTCTATAGGTGCTTCGAAAGCAGCTATATATTTAGCTTCGGTGTAAACATTTACAGCGAGACTAAGATTAGCCTGATATTTGCTCGTCACACTCAAAGCGTACGAGTCATCAGGACGAGTACACAACATGGCATACATGATAGAGCCAATAGCCGAAGCGTACGACACTATTCATTTTGCTTTGCTCATCAGTTATCGAAAGATACTGAGTCTTGCTAAGCTATACATCATGACTCATTGGCAGGAATCCTGCATGCTGAACTGATTTCAGCATTTTGTCAATGTGTGTGCTTTGACTCAATCCTATGAGTCAAATCAATCTATCTCGGTAGATCTGTATGTCTAGTATATAGACATTCTCGCCCAAGTCCTTTTATTGAAGACTTGGCTAATTGTTTTAGCGGAATATCGTTACTGTTTGGAGTATGTCATCTACATATAAATTTTTAGAAAAGCAATTGCACTCCCACTAGCCTTACTGTACACTTATGGTTCTTATTTGCATTTGATGAAGTCAAACATTTTTGACTACTTCGTCAAACCGAGGAATCCAACTCCGTGATGCTAGCTTCAATCCATAAATGGATTCAAGAAGCTTGCACATCTTCCCAGCATTCCTTGGATCTTCAAAACCTGAAGGTTGTATCATGTACAGGTCTTCTTCTAATTTTCATTTAAGAAAGTGGTTTTGACATCAATTTGCCATATTTCATAATCACGAAATGCGGCAATTGCTAGGAGTATCCGAATTGACTTAACATAGCCACGGGCAAAAAAGTTTCATCATAATCTGCACCTAGAATTTGTTTGAAACCTTTCGCTACTAGCCGTGCTTTGTAAACAGTCATATTACTATCCATGTCTGTTTTCCTTTTGAAAACCCACTTGTTAGCTATGGGTTTTATCCCATCAAGTGGAACAACTAGGTTCCAGACCGTATTGTCATACATGGATTGTATTTCAGATCTCATGGCCTCCAGCCATTTATCGGAGTCGGGCCTATCCATTGCTTCCGCATAGGTCAGAGGATATTCAGTGTCAAACACTGAGACCTCGTGCAGTCCCATGTACCTCTCGGGTGCATGGACTGTCCTTGCTGACCTACGTAGCACTTGTTCTTCGGGCTGTTGAACTTCATCCACAACCGTGTGCGGGTTCAGTTTTATTTCAACTTGCGTCGAAGTATCTGAGCTCGGGACTAGAACTTCTTCCACAGCTACTTGTGGATTTGGTTCTTCCAGATGCTCATCAGCCGAAGTAACAAGTGGTGGGTTTATCTAATCTGTATTAGATATTATATTGTGTGATGTATCTCGAATTTCTTCAAGTATTACATTACTCCCACTACTTCCTTTTGCGAGAAACTCGTTCTCCAAAAGTATACCATGACGAGCAACAACTATAGTGTTCTTGGATTGGTATAGAAGTAATATCCTTTCGTTTCCTTAGGATATTCTACGAAAAAGCTCTTGTCAGATTTGGGACCAAGTTTGTCAGACGTCGGGCGTTTGACAAATACTTCGCAACTCCAGATTTTAAGATAAGACATATTTGGGAGTTTCCCAAATCATAACTCGTATGGAGTCTTTTCAACTGACTTGGATGGAACCATATTTATCGTTAGAGCGACAGTTTCTAGTGCGTGTCCCCAAAATAATTTAGGAAGGGTGGCGTTACTCATCATGGAACGAACCTTGTCCAGCAGGGTTCGACTCCTTCTCACAGACAACATCGTTCTATTACGGTGTTCCTGGAGGTGTGAGTTATGAGACTATCCCACATTCTTTTAAGTACGTTTTTAAACTCAAAACTTAAGTACTCGCCTCTATGGTCAGACCGTAAGGCCTTAATATGACCAAGACGACAATGTCACATGTAAGTCATACTTTCATGAGACCTTTGAGTTGTCTGTTATTGATGTTAATCACGGATTTATTTGTTTTTCTAGTTCTCAGGACACGTAAAGGGGTTCGTTGGAAAGACCACCGAAAGTTCCTTTTCCAGTCTTTCCTTGCTAGAACCTTTTTTTATGTCCTGATCACTAGCCCGCTAGGCAAATACAATTCTATACTACCGACTGTAACGGCTGCAACGTGTGCTCCGTTTCCAACTCGGAGCTGTATTTCCTTATTGCGTAATTTTCTCTTATTTCTTAGTGCGTGCATATTTGAACGAATATGAGCACATGATCCAGTATCCAGTACTGAATCATTTAAGAGAAGTCGCAATATTAACTTCAATAACATTGATTCCAGAGACTGAAACTTCTGGTACATTCCCAGATTTCAGATCTTCTAGATTCTTCGGGCAGTTTCTCTTACAGTGACTTTTGCTATTTGCAATAATAGCAGTCAAAGTTAGCAGAAACATTTATCATGAGAGTGTTTGTTACCGGAACAAACATCCCTTTCCCTTTGTACTTAATAGCCGTTTCCTTCTTTGCTTTATTAATTTTTCTCCCACCTTCTTGGATCATGAGGACACGAGATCTATTCTCGATGTTACCTTCATTAATCCTCAATATCCCTTTCAGCTCCTGCAAACTCTTATCCATCCCTTGCATTTTGGCAGTTCACGATGAACTCCGAATTGCTAGGAGAAAGAGAGTTCAGGATAACATCCGTGACCAACTCGTGGCTCAACGAATAGCTAAGCTTCTCCAGTTGCTCAGCATCGCTTGTCAAACGAAGCGTGTGAGTACTGACAGAGCTGCTCTCAGCCTTTTTAGGACTGTCAGGGACCGGTGTATTCAGAACATATTCTATTTTCTCATGTATGTTTTTGAACTGTAGTCAAAATACGGAACGTAATAAGAAAGACGTTTCTTTAATCATGTTCTACCTTTGTAAAGATTTTTAGCTTTGTTCATGTAATGTTTTATTATAATAATAATAAAACTCCCACTACAAATTTGTTCTATACCCGTTTTGTAGTAGGATCCAAGATCCCTATTTTCACTAAAAACCAAGGCAGTGTATGCATATCATGGTCATAGTTATCTTAGGTAAGCAACTCTTTGCTAATCATATCTCTATATGACTCTTGGTTTCGTTAAACATCGTATGTTTAACCGAAACTTTGCCCCGAGCCCAAAACTGTTTTGGAAATCATCGGTAAGTAACCTCACTCTATTTGATCATGATATGTCTGACATATCCCTCGACCACCAAAGGTAAAAGGTGATGCCTACTGAGTAGTGGACCCATCAACCAATGAACAATGGTGTGAGGAGGATAGAGTAGGAAGGGCATACTACTTAATTAGATGGGTTTGTGATTTATGCTTAAGTTTGTAAGCAATCTTTAAAAGAGGTTTGCCAAAAAGACGACTAAAAGGTTCGTGTCTGCCTTTCTTTGACAGAACCTTCTTTCACATGCTTAGTCTTATAAGCAGTCAGTCTGTAAAGCTGACTTTAGCTACCGTCTATCTTGTAGAGGTAGTTTTTCTTTGCGGTTTCTTTATAAAGCGATAAATCTAATCTACTCGTTTTATATGAAAGTAGTAAATCTGATTTACTTATATACGTGACCTAGTTACGTATATTATTATCAGTTCGTAATGTTGACCTTGGTCAGCATTACGGACATGTGAAAGTCATTTTGTTAGAAAAAATACTGAATGTGCTCCCATTCCTATCTTCCTCAAAGACCTCTTCCATATGCTTCAGTAAGCAGTCGTGGGAAGGAAGTCAGAAAGAAACAATACCGAATGTGGTCGTACATTCCTATTTTTCTAAATACATATTTTGTCAGAAAAATTACCGAATGTGATCTCATTCCTATCTTCCTCAAAGACCTCTTCCATATGCTTCAGTAAGCAGTCGTGGGAAGGAAGTCAGAGAGAAAGCATACCGAATGTAATCCCATTCATATCTTTCTTTTAAAAACCTTTTCATTTGCTTAGCTTGGTAAGCCGTCAGTTCTTTTAACTGACTTTAGACCGTTTTTACGGACACGTGAAAGTTGTCTGCCAGAAAGACCAACCGAGGGTGTCCACCTCCAGCCTTTCTTTGACATCACATTCTTTCACGGTTCCTTGAAAGCGATAAATCTAATTTATGCATTTGCTTAACTAGTAAGCTGTCAGTTCTTTTAACTGACCATAGCAACTATCCTATCTTATAGGAATAGTTATGCGGCTATGACAAGGCGTTAAATCTAATTTAGGCATTTTATATCAAAGCAGTAAATCCTATTTACTTATATACGTGATCAAGTCACGTATATTTTTATCAGTTCTAATTCTTTATTTTGCAGCTATGCTTTTGTTCTTTATTTATACCGTAATAAGCATATAAACAATTTATATGTTTAAAACACAGTTTATTCTTTTCAGTACGTAAAGCAATTTGGTAATGTGACAAAGTTCCTTTTGGGCCAGCCATTAGGACATGTAAAAGGGGCTCCCAGGAAAGATAGAGAGTCACTAGGACTGTCTTAAGATCTTTCTTTCCTAGACAGAACCATCTCTTTTACGGTGTGGAAATGACAGTTCTTACTCAGGTACTTTATTGCTTCATCACATTCTTAGATGTACTTTACATAACCGAAGGTTTTCGAAAAAGCGAAAAAGTAACATTTTGCCATGCTTTGAAAACGTAAAGCAATTTAGTAACGTGACAAAGTTTCCTTTGGGCCAGTTGTCAGGACACGTAAAAGAAGGGGTTACGTCGGAAAGCCAAACGAAAGTTCATTTTCCAGTCTTTCCCTTGACATAACCTTATCCTTTACGTGTGGAGATCAACAGTTCTTACTTGGATACTTTATTGCTTCATCACATTCTTTGATGAACTTTAACGTAATCAAAAGTTTTCAAAAAGAAAGCGTAAAATCCTATTTTACCTTTCGGACGGAAAACCGATCCAAGAAATGTAAAAACTTACATTTCAAAAGAACATGTAAAGAAATCTTTTAAATCTAATTTAAAACTTTCTCGGTCGGAAAACCGAACCTAGAAAATCCAGTTCTATTCGGTTTGGACCTAAGCTGCAAATCTAAGAATTAAACCGATACTATGCATAAGTTATAACTTTTAGAAAATCAATTCAACGGGAAAGCCTTGTGCTCTGATACCACTGTAGGGTTTTGAGGCTACCCAAAGCCATTAATTAACTTTTAGGCTCAAGCTGCGGAAAGACCGTAGAACAAAAATTTCTACGTCTAACTCAAGCATAGGATTAAAAGGTGGTATCGTTCTTTTAATCCTTTAAGGATCTATTCCCGTAATTGATTTCTAAAACTTAAATCTATTTACCAAGTAAATAAATTTATATAACATTTATACCTTGTTTCCAAATTACAATTGGAATGCAGACCGAGCGAGAAGACCGGATCTGAGCAATGTCTTCTTTCGGAGCAATGACTTCTCTCGGAGCACCAAACATATGGTGCCTCTATAGGTTATCCACCAGGACTAACCAGAGAGCGGTTTATTTCTTTTGCCAGAAATACTGTAAACCGCGGTCTTACGCAAAAACACTATTCACGAGAAAAAGACGAAATAGCAGAATTCCCGACCCGCAGTTATTCTGATTTTACTAAAAGGCAAAACAGAAATATCGTGACTTTCGGGAAAACACTATTCACTGAAATCCCGCAAACACTATTCAACAACTCGAAAGATAATACGTAACTGTTACGTATAACTTTCGTTTAAACCGCAACACTATTTGGGAGAGAAAACGAGAAAGAGAACGATAACCGAGCCAATTCGAATCGAACTCAGACCTTTCGAACTTTTCGACTTTTTGAATTTTCTTACCCCTACCCCTCTATTTATAGGGTTAGGGAGGTGCTTGTAAGCTGCTTGCAGCAGAGGTGCTTAGCTGCAAGCTGCTTACAAGGACGTGCTTGTAAGCTGCTTGCAGCAGAGGTGCTTAGCTGCAAGCTGCTTACAAGGACGTGCTTGCAGCAGAGGTGCTTAGCTGCAAGCTGCTTACAAGGACGTGCTTGTAAGCTGCTTGCAGCAGAGGTGCTTATGTGGATAGGATTGATGACATGTCATGCGGATAAGGACGAATCTGAAAAGACCAGAATGCCCTCGCTCCGAACACAATTAATATCCGTATAATTATTCTGAATAATTATATTTCTTGCGGTTGTTGATTTCGGTAATTTATACAACGTGTCCTGCACGTTTATAAACTAACCGGTTAACTTTTATACAACGTGTCATACACGTTTATAAATTAACCAATGTTTTTGCTTGTCATTTTACATGACATTTATAATATAATTATATCAAGTATAATTAATTACAAACCATCTTATTATTGATCATAACCAATTTATAATCAATCAATAAGATTCTTCGATTAACTCCTATTGGTGTGACCCGATAGGATCTGTGTTATGTTGGTAAATAGAATTAAAACCATTTTAACTTCTATAATCATGAGAGGCATCTGGCAAAACGCATCATGACCATCCAATTACACAGATGATGCCGTACAGTACAATATCACGATCCAGTAAACTATTTTACTCGTGTTTAATTCTTTTGTCTCATAGCTGTCAGATTAATTTCAAGGTAGGTTTGTGTCATCCTTGCAAATTAATCTTTTCTTGATCTTGAGCAGATTATCAAATATGATTACTCTTGTATTCATACTGCTAGCAGATATTCTTACTCTATCAAGGGGCCCAGTGACACTATAACTCGTATAATAAATACGAGGGACAATAGTACTTTTGGTAGACCATCACTACCTCAGCTAAGTTATGTATACCGAAGAGCTACCGTTATAGCTACTTTTTACAGATAGCGTTAGGTAACAATCACACATACACATCTCTTAGTTAGGAAAGATGAATACCTCATACTGTAGAACTTAACACTGAATGAAAGCATTAATGACACGAACACAATTCCGTATAATGTTTCATTCGGGGTCTGTCAAATATCATGTTCTCTAACATGTATCTATGTGATTAAATTGACAACTCCTTGTCTATGGTCAGTAAAACTTAACCATCATTTGATCCACATACTAACCTTTAATTGGGTAATTAGTGTTCTTTGCTAATTACCTCGGTCAGTGACTATTAAGAGTATTTATCATCTATATTATGAAGTTCTACTCATTTCGAATCCGAATGCCGAAATGATCCATAATTCGATAAAACTCAAAGAACAAAATGATATTTTATTAATCATTCAATTCATGAACAAAGCTTTATATAATTAAATTATCGTATTATTGACTTCTAGATTATTACTTACTAACAGATACGTGGCCGGAGGCGGTGTGCCAAATATAGCAGAGGCAAAGCCATCTGCAGTCTGTGCCCCACTCCCACTGGCCTCGTCGTCGTGCTGTCTGGGCTCCATATACTGCGGTCGGTGGGGGCTAGCTGGCTCCCATCCGCCCTCATCTCCAGTGAGGTCATCCAATGAGAATGAGGCGGAGGCGGCAGCTTCATCCTGTATTTTAAAAAATGTTAAATTAGAGACATAGAAGTAACGAGTAAATTAATTAAATAATGAACTTTTGCTACCTCGGTATGCTGCACTGGAACTCCATGCTCGTTGTAGTACGCGTTCCACGCGTTGTTGTTCAACACCCATTGGTGGATCGCCCAACCCGAGTCATCATCTGCAGAAATGAAGATAAATTAATAATAATGATCTTTTAGAGAGACACTTAATAATGATCATTTGTATGACATATTATTACCTGCAGGAGGTGGCGGCATCTCCGCAGCGTAGATAGGGGCTCCAGGCTGCTCCGGATCTGGTGGTGGGGCCTTTATCTCGCGCCAATTGATGTCCTCCCCAGCATCGTGCAACATACCAACGAGGCGCCCGTCCCAGCCAGAGTCCTCCACGATCGGTGCACTGTGTTGGAGCATTTGACATCCTATCGCTCTCCAACTTTTTCTCGCCATGCACACCAAGCTGTGTGCCACTCCTCTAATAGCGGTCAAAATCTGCACACAATGTATTTTATTATTATTATTGGAAGATGAATAAATAACTACAATTTTTGAAGCATGTCAGTTTCATTTAAACATACCGAACGAGTATGGATCGGGCCGAAAGGCAAGTAAGTCCTAGATCTGTCACCCGTGAGTCTCCGTCGAAGAGCATCACCATAGTCCCCCTGTAGATAAACCGTCGGCATGCCCCATCTCTGGTACCAGACTAAATATCGCAATCTCCAAGGCCCGACCGGCATAGGGGCATCTGGAGCTGAAGGTGGGGTCCATAAGTGAAACTGGGGTGATGCAGCACGCCGGTAATGCTCCCAGAAACTCGTGCTCCAGTCGACTTTGGGCTTGTTGTGTTTAGTGCTGCAATATAAATTAATTAGTAATGTGTATGGCTGAACAAGTAATAAAATAGACAAAGGATAAGGCAGTGGGTACTTACCTGTGCAGCTGGGTGGTCTGCTGCTCGCCCAACTCTGGAAAATCAGGGACATAGGCATCCAAGCCAAACTGACGGGGCACTCGATCAGGATAGTGATACTCAACTATCCAGAAGCATACGCACGGCCCCCGATAAAACGAGAGGTATCTCTGCTCTAATGTCAGCGGGCACAGAAGGCCCCGATCGTAGAACAGACGATAGGGGTACCAGGTGATGCTCGCCTCGTGAAGCATCTGGAGCTGACCCCGGACATACGAAATCCCCACGGTCCTCCCCCTGCCCGTGTCCTCGTATGTGTGGGGAGTACCCCATATGGCACCGTACCCCGGACGTCTCTCGGAGTCATCTCCCATCCATAACCCCGCCTGAGCTGGAGGAACAGGCCGACACACCGGTATATGTGACCAGGACCACTGCTGGAGTAGAAGAAGCGGTCCGGCAATCTGCTTGTTCGTCGCCTAAATTTTGGACATGCGATGCATTTCTGGTAAATATGGAACCCTAATATATGTAATAAAAAAATTAAAATATTTGTACAAACTTACCAGACAAGCATGACACAAGCCCCGGTATAAGTGGGCGAGCACGGCTCCACCCCAATTCCACTTCGACGGTCGCTGAATGTCCCTCAACAGAGAGAGTAACATAATCGGGACTGCGTCACCGCTGGAATCGACAAACATGACGCTGCCATATAAATCCATGACAAACGCCCTCACGTACCTGCAATATAAATTAGAGACATAAATAACTACATTTTTTGTTGAATCCATAACATATTTTAATTTGCAACTGTTTATGATTACCTCAGAACGGCCCGCTCGTCACGTGTATCGGGGGTGATCCTACGCCGGTGGAAGTAACTGCGGAGCGCTGCAAGACTAATGCAGTATTTGGAATACCGGCACTCCTCCTCCTCTTCTCCTTTCTTCTTCTTCTTCTTCTTTTGCAAGTCCGTCGGAGCGGCCCCCAGCAGGTCTGGTATCATGTGCATCAGGTCTGGATGGTCTGAGACACCACCGATGGGGTCGCCGTCTATCCGTAAACCCCACAAGGTGCTGACATCACCTAGTGTGACTGTCATCTCCCCAACCGGAAGGTGAAATGTATGCGTCTCCGGTCGCCATCTCTCTACTAGACCGCAAACGAGGGCCTGATCAATATCACAGTGAGGCATGGTGGCCAACTGATACAACCCGAGATGAAGGATGCACTGCTCCATCAACGGGTGACGGACGTATGGTATCTCGGGGGTGCGATGCCTCACTGTCATCATCGTCGTGTCCTGTATTTTACAATTATTTCAATATAAACGTCTAATTAAATAATGCTATTTAAATTAGGAATACAAAACCAACGTACCTCCATAGATGCAAGTGAGACACGGTGCCTGACATGTGGGGTCCACAGAAGAGGACTAAATGTGTCAGGATGGTGAGGGGGATAATCTCTAAAGAGAGCATCTGCACCAGACGGCTCTACACCGGATGCCTCTGCACTGGATGTCGGTGCACCGGATGCCTCTGCATCGTGATCATGTGAACTCTCTCCCGTCTCCAGAGGGGCATCCCATGCACGTCCCCGTCTAGTTCTGACCATACTACATTTCAATAAACAAAAGATTTTATCTTATAAATCCTGATTTATAAACCCTAACTTATAAACTCCAATTCTGTCAACCCTAAACCCTAATTTAACAATTCAACCCTAAACCCTAATTTAACCCCTAAACCCTAAATTAACAATTCAACCCTAAACCATAATTTAACAATTCAACCCTAATTTAACAATTCAACATAATTTAAACAATTCAACCCTAATTTAACAATTCAACCCTAATCTAACAATTCAACTCTAATTTGACCCCTATACCCTAATTTAACCCCTAAACCCTAATTTAACCCCTAAACCCTAAATTAACAATTCAACCCTAAACCCTAATTTAACAATTCAACCCTAATTTAACAATTCAACATAATTTAAACAATTCAACCCTAAATCCTAATTTAACAATTCAACCCTAATTTAAACAATTCAATCATAAACCCTAATTTAACAATTCAACCGTAATTTAACAATTAAATCGCGACAGGAAAATCAACAACCCGCACACGATAATTAACAATTCAACTCTAATTTATAAACTTCAGTTTTGTCAACCCTAAACTACAAACTCTAATTTTGGAAACCCTAATTTTGAACAATTCAATCGTGTCGGGAAAATCAACAATCCGCACAAGATAATTAACAATTCAATTCTACCAATCGTTCCAATGCCAATACAAGATACAAAATATAAATTAAAAAAATTATTTAGAAACTTACCCGAAAATAATCGGACTGTCGCCGAGATGGCCGAAATTAGGGTTCGGGTGAGAGAGAGAGAGAGAGAGAGAGAGAGAGGAAGAGGGAGAGGAAGAGAGAGAGAGAGAATGGCAGATTTGAAGAGAGAGAGAGGAAGAGAGGGAGAGAGAGAGAGGAAGAGAGAGAGAGGAAGAGAGGGAGAGAGGGAGAGAGAGAGAGGAAGAGTGGGGTTTCGGCTGGGGTGGTGGTTTCGGGCGGCGGGGCGGGGTGGCTGGAGGCAGAGACGAAAGAGAGAGAGATAGAGCGGTCTGCTCCCAGCGGACCGCTTATAAAAAAAAAATTAATAGTGGACCGCCCAGCCCCTGGGCGGTCAGGTTTGAAGAGTGGACCGCCCGGCTGCTGGGCGGTCAGGTGGGAAAAGTGGACCGCCCAGCGCACGGGCGGTTGGGGTAGAAATAAAAATAAGTTTGGGATGGGAGCAGATTTGATAATTTGTTTTTTTTTTTGGGGTTTTAATAAAAATATCGGGATAAATTCAAGGCCAAATTCTTAATTAATATGACAAAGCTCAAAATCCCTTTCCTAAATAAAGTGGCCTTATATTTTTTGAATTCGTTTGGATCTTGATATTGGTGAGCAGACCATAATTCTTGTTAAATTAAACAATTTTTCATAAGACAAACATAATCAAAAAGCAAAATGGGCTGCATTAGAAAGAAGCGGCGAAATTCATTTTCCTTGTTCCAAATTAACAATGAAACATACTAGGATCCAAATCTGCTGAAATCCCAATACATGAACAGTGTTCCTGGAATTCCTGAAATCTAGAATCCAGCCGTTGAACTGTTTCGAGATACGTGCACAGAAAAACTAGCTGTTTCGAGATGCATGCACAGAAAAAGTTGAACGGCTGGATTCAGAATTTCAGAAACACTGTTCATGTATTTTGGATTTCAGCTGATCTGAATCCAACATACTAGCATTAAGTTTTGCCCACGTTAAACATTTAGTTCACCTCACTAGAGATTAAATTCAATTAATTACTAGTTATAGATAGCAACTAAAGAGCAAGTTCTGAAATTTTACTTCGACAAATGCTATAGCTTCTGCTTCTCTTGAGAATTTATTTTATTTTCCTTTTGCTCTCTTCACAAATTTGAATGGGAAAATAAAACAAAGAGAAGAAGGCAGGAAAGAAGCTTGATGCATGCCACGTAAGAAAAGGAATTTCATTTCTAAGTGAAGGCCCGTGCTAAAAAACTTAGAGATGCCATGCCATGATCTTGAGTATTCTTGCTATCTCAAAGAACAGGGAAGGCTGACAGGAAGGGATGAAGGAAGAAGAAGAATATATTGGTCAATTAAAATTTTAAAAATAACTAAATAATAATTAAATAAATAAAAGGATATAAGAAAATACATTAAATTTTCGTAGAGATATTGATATTATTGTGTTTTGATAAGAAAATTAGTTATTTGGAAAGTTTCGATGAACACTAGAAAATTCTCTTTATTCAAAATCTAAATCATACACAACACGGGTCTTAAAGCACTTGTATTCCTGAAATAATTCTCCTTTGTATCTACCTACGAATTAAAACAATTAAATATGAACTCTTTAGCTCAAATTAAAATTTAATCGTATTTTTTTGTTGCCGAATACCTCCTTTTTAGTTACAGAGGGTCTGCTTTGAAATCGTGCCGGTTAAAAAATAACGACTCAGATCTCAATCTACACGGTCAGGTATTTCGCTGGATCTGAATTTACAATTCACTGCATATTTGTCATTCTCAAATGAGTTGTAAATATGCAGAATAGACATTATAGGGAATGAGTAGTAGTAAACCCTGATTACATATACAATAATACTGTATTTTTAGTTAAGCCTCTGTGACCGTCTCGAGTCGAGTCGGGATATGGATTCATCACTTCCCCACTGCGTCGACTCGTGACCCCTTCTTTCTTTCCTTCCTTCCAAGTCCCAAACCCTAATCAAATCACGACAGACTCAATAGACGAGAGGAGAGGAGAAGAGAGAGAGAGAGAGACTCGAGAGAAAGGAGAAAGAAAAGGGAAAGAGAGATGGCGGCCAACGCGGAGGTGGAGGCGCTGGATTTCGATTCCGAGGACGAGGATCTCATGGACGATGACGCCGCCGCTGCCGACGCTGATCCTTCCCCCATGGCTCCGGCCCCCAAACTCCGCTCCGCCATTACCGGTGGCGATACCTCCTCCGGCGCCCCTCGCAAGACCAAAGGCCGTGGCTTCCGCGAACGCGATGAGGCCTCTGCTGACCGCTCCTCCCGCTTCGCTGCCCGCGATTTCGACTCCCTTGCCTCCGACGGTGGCCGTGGACCCCAGCGCTGTAAGACTAGACTCTCCTATCGATTCCTTCATTCATAGCTTCTCTCCTCTCCTCTTCTCTTGTTACTTGTGTGTTATGTTCTCAGCCTACCACTTTTATTTACTCAACAGCGCTGCATTATCGTCACTAACTAATTGCAAGCTGTTCAAGTTGGATGCATACATATATATAGATATATTGATAGATTATGTAACATGTTGTTATTGTGTTGTCCTAAGACGGAGGAGGGTAAGTTTCACAATAGAGATGAATGGCCGACTAAAGCTATTTATAAATAATATAGCTCACACCTAAATAATTGACTACTACTCATTACCTAAGCTTAGATTCAAAACTTATTTTACTCTCTTCAGTAGCTATGATTTTCTTCAATTATAGTTTACCTAGTAATTTGGTTTTTATGTCATGTTAATTGAGACTCTATTTATTGGTATTAATTCATGGTTCAAACTCCACTGTCTACAATGAAAGTAATGTGCTGTTGTCTTTGTTTGATCCCCATGTTAGTTGGTTCTTATTCTGAATGGCTTCAGAATGCTTGGTCCCTTGCATGATCTGAGCTCGAGTAGTTCGAATGAGAACATGGCAGCATATTTTTCTATTTGATATGTTTTGTTGCGTTGGAAGATGTTTTAGGTAACCAAGCATCACAGATTATGATTACTGGGGACTTGCCAAATTTTGCGAGTGCATTCATTTATTAAAATTAATGTAGTAGCAAAATATTTAACTGACTGAAGTTGTGTTAAACATGGGTGTAGCAATCGAGGGATGGATCGTACTAGTGACTGGAGTCCATGAAGAAGCACAAGAGGAAGACCTGCATAATGCTTTTGGGGAATTCGGGCAGGTGAAAAACTTGCATCTCAATTTAGACCGTCGAACAGGATTCGTCAAGGTCTGTCCACTCTTCCTCCTCTTTCTCTTGCTCTTGATTTTTCGTTGTTGTTTTTTTTCATAGTACTTGGATGTCATGGTCATTTGCTTGCTTTGGTGCTGACATGTGGTATTGGCCGTGGAACATTGACAGGGGTATGGATTGATAGAATATGAGAGGTTTGAGGAGGCGGAGGCTGCGATAAAGGCGATGGATGGCTCACAGGAGTTGTTCAACCAGACCATCCATGTGGATTGGGCATTCAGTAATGGGCCTGCCTTCGGTAATGGCACTGCTGCCTCGAAGCGCCGCAACCCCAGGAGGCGCTCTCGCACTCCCCCCAGGAGGCGCTACTGATTCTTTCAGTCTCCCTCTTGTATCAGATCTTTTTTTATAATTTGCACTTGTCTGCCTATTTTGTGGTTCTTTGTTTTGCTAGGTGAAGTTTGACATTAAATTTTTCCTTTTTTTAATGATTTAACATGGGTAGTTGGAGTTGAGGAGATAGAGAACATGTTTGTATTAGTATTTGCTGCCTCGTGAATTTTCCAAGTATTGTTTGTTGTCGAGTGACATTCCCTGTATTACGATGAAGTGAAAGTGAAACTAGAATAAAACAGAACAGAAAAGTAAACTCGGTGATCTAGGGAAGGAACCTGGCATTTGACATTTGCTTCAGGAATCAGGATTGGATATCAACGACCGACTGACGAGGCTAATTAAATTCAATGAACTTTTAAGAACCCATTATGCCATCCGTTCAATAAATAATCAATGGGGGCATGTCATTTGAAATAAGTAGATTCCAAGGCGTTACGTTGGTTGCTTCTCCGTATTAATTAGCTTCTCAAATCTCAATTCTCAATTCTTATACTTGGTTCGGTTCCTCGCCATGAATCCATGTTGTCTACTGTAAGTTCTTTAGATTTGTTTGACCAAAAGGATATGTTTTAATAAAGAAGAGCAACTACCTCTCGGGTCTTGTTTTCTTCGTCAATAACGGAAAGTACATTAACTTGAGGAAGAAAAAAAAAAAACTATTCGAATCATGGATCGTGATTCCGATTATAATTATGTGATGCGCGTCCGTTTAAAAGTCGCACACATCGTTGTTATCAACTCTTTTAGGCAAAATTGATAGTAATAGTATGATCAATAGATAAAATGTTCAACTGAGTGCACTACACTCATGCACTGAATTTAAACAGATGAATAGAGTGAGATTCTGCTTGTGAAATCATATTAATATCGACTATAAATGTTTTTGAATGTTTTAAATTTTCATAGGAAATATTGATTGTGTAATTTGTTGTACGAATATCTTGTCAGGGTGAAAGCCTCTCCTTTCCCTCAATATATTATTGAATTAGGGATTTAATTTAGCGTTGCTTTGGTAGACTCGATCAATGTATATGTAATTAACTAATTATGTATAGTATTCCATTTTTTTTTTCTGCGGAAACAATTTAAGAAAGCGACAAACAAGAAAAAAAGAAAGAAATCAAGTTGTAACGGTCAACTGCATGCCCTTTGTTGCTCTCAGACTACTACTAACTTGTCTAACCACACAACTCATACTACTATTATTTAGAGTTGTGTGGTTAGACTATATTTTTATACATTAATTTATGTCATGTGCTCTATCCATCTTCTATAATATGCATTTTAAGCATTCCCCGTTCTTTGGCAGCAGAGTTAATTGCTACCTACAAATTATACAGTTGTGTAACAAATTAATTGGCCAAAAATGGTGTCGTCTTCGACTATTGTTGAGATCCCACACAACAGCGAGTTGAGAGAGATCGAGCACACCCCAGTTACGCAAAGCCCTGTGCCCGTGCCAAGCAAGCCGAACGATGCAGTGATGATCCCCGGCCTGACCCAGACACCACTGTAGTCAACAATACCCTCACAAGTGTTGCCAGCTTCACTCAACTTCTTGTCACCGGTACTGTACACATGTATATGTATCTTAATCTGATGATCATCTGAAATTCCGAACGTATATAAATGAATCAATTAAATTTGTGCATATATATGTACGTAAATTATTTATAGGCCGTGTCTCCTTTGTTCACGAACCAAGGCAAGTGCTATGCGTCGAACAAATATGTGACGATGCTCCTGCTCTACTTGTGCGTGCTGTCGTGTGTGTTCTTCACGTTCACAGACAGCCTGGTAGGCACTGATGGCAAGGTCTACTACGGCATCGCCACCCTCAAGGGCTTCTTCGTCTTCAACTTTGAGGGGACCACGATGGCTGGTCCGTCATATTCTCGCACCTGGAAAGATACCACATCCGCTTTGTTGATTACATTCATGCCATCTTCACCGTGCTCGTCTTCCTTGCTGTCTCCTTCAGCGACGTCTCCGTTCAGGAGTGTTTCTTCCCACATGCTGGCAACAACACCAAGGAGCTACTCATCAACCTACCCCTGGGCGCTGGTTTCCTGGCAAGCATGGTCTTCTTCGTCTTCCCCACTACTCGCAAGGGTATGGGCTCCACCAATCCTTCTGCCTCCAGGACCCTTTAGTTAATTTTTCATTTATGATTATAATATATGTAATTACATCACATATATAGCTGGTAACTGATGTATCTACTTGCTGATCTGATCAGGTCTCCATATATATATATATATATCGCTCTGCATGCATGAGCTATCCATCTTTCAATTGTTACAACTTTAATTTCAATTTGTCTAGTTAGTTAGCTCACTTCATTATTGTCAATCATGCATGTTAAATAATTTTAGCTATGTAGAATTAAAACTTGGGCCTACCTAATTAAACTTTTTTAATTTTGCTTCAAGTGTCATAATATAATTTGACATGTCCAGCTAGTTCTGTTTAATAGTTAAGACAATGTTTTTCGTATAGAAGATTATATGTTCCAAATCTAATCTGTATCGGAGATGATTTGAGGACGATTGGAAATGTCATAATATAATGCAAATTCCAACTTTTATGTCGGCACAATAATTGTCTTTCTGCATTCTCCTTCGATAGTACCTTGTTCACGATATAAAGTAAAAGAAAATGCAAACAAGCGTAGAACTGAAAGATTAACGACCGAATTAACTAAATTAAAAAATGAAGTCAATTGCATGTGCGGATTATCCAGTAGCAGTACAATTCAATGCTGACAAGCGAGGACATTGCTAATTCATGTTGAGCTAGCAACCAATATCGTAAGATTAATTAAATTCAGTGGTTGCTGGTGTTGGTTAAAGAAATGAGAAAATAATTAATGTAGTATCTTATTCTATTGTAACACGAATGATAAGGATCATTATCCATTCGAACATGTTTAACTAGTGCACAGTACATCACGTATTTATCTACAGAATTAAGCATACATACTATCATCATAATGCTTTTTGGTACAATATCCCTATAATATAAAAGAAGGCTACATGATCTCAACAGAGGATTCTGACGAGAGGGGGCTCGTCCTGCTTGTGAGAGCCGGCCTCATGGTCACAAGCGTCGATTCGTTGGCTCCAGCCAGCAGGGCAGCCCTGCCAGCCTCCAAGAATCTGGCCACAGCATCCTCTGCATAGCGGTTCGCCTCACCGACAGTCATTCCCCTCCCGATGTCAGGATATGTGTTCAGGACATGGTCCCCTATCAGCTGGGATGCCAGCTGTATCAGCTCCACTTGGAATTCTGACAGAGAAACATCCTCCTTCGGTCCATGCGGCCTCAGTGACTTAGTCACTTCTGGCAACTTCTCTGCAATTTTCATTATTATTTTCTTTAAGGTTCAAATTCAGCTGAATAAATATATAGCTCTAATGGCTGAGCAAACACTTCTGCTGGTATGCAGATATTAGCCCCCATAAAGTATCAGTTGCGTAATTTGAAAACTGTAATTATCCTTGAATCTTTATGTAAACAAGCCAACCTTGCATCAATTAACTACTTACCTCATGTAGGAAACAAAAATTTAAGCTAATACCCTTAGTCCAAACTAACTGAAACAAGCCATTAGTAGCCTACAAAAAATGAACAAAAGAGAAAAAAAATACAAGTCCACCATTTGAACTGAAATGGTTAGCCTGATGCTTATACCAGTAAATCACACCTTGCCCATTTGACCAGATTAAAACAGCATTCTTTTAACCAGAGACCCAAAACTTGGTAAAAGGGGATTAGATTTGCTTATACAGTTGTACTCTTAAAAAGTTGAAACATACAGATGTTGAAATAGGACATCATGATAAAAGCTTGATCTGCAATTAAAACTCAAATGAGGTTAAGCTGCACAACTAATTTAACTAATTGGACTTTAGTTTCATAAAGTTGAACAAAATAAAACAGTCCAACTTCAGCTTGGGGTTGATCAACTCGCAGCCAAGCCAAGCTGAAAACCCAACTAGCAGCTCCAAGAGCCTGGATTCAGAATGCTCAGTATTGTTGCAAGAGAAGCTGTTTTTATCCCCTTAACAAAATAGGAGAGAAGCAAGAGAATTCTGGGCTTACCAGGGCAATCGGTGCGGGGAGTGCTGCGCATGGAGAATAAACCCTCAAAAGAGCCGGCCCATGCATCTCTCTTTGTGAGGAAGTTGGAGTTGAGATTGAAGAGCTTCTTCACCGTTGAGGGAATCGACGAATGCTCGTATTGGGAAGTCGGGGTCGGTCCATTAGGTTCATGGATCACTGCCAAAAACACACAAAAAAAGGAAACAATTAACAGTTATGCTTACTAACATGAAGGATAACAAACATGTGAGGGGACATACCAATTCCCTGGTCAATCCAGGGGGAGATGAGAATTGTGGGCACGCGGACACCAAGGCGATCAAACTTGAAGTAGAAGGGATCGGGGCCAATAATACCATCAGGATTGGGGACTCCAGAGACGGGGGTGGGGACGTGGTCGTAGAAACCGCCGTGCTCATCGTAGGTGACAAGAAGGGCGGTCTCATTCCACTGGGGACTAGCACGGAGAGTCTCGTAGATCTCCTTGACGAAGCGCTGACCCCTAGCTACATCGTGGGAGGGGTGGTCGTCATTGGCAGGCAAGAGCTCGCAGTCGAAGTAACGCTGCTCAATGACGACGTAGTTGGGGAGGCGGCCAAGCTTGGCATGGAGCTTGAAGGTGAGGGCGTAGTTGTGGAACTTGAGGACGTTTTTGAGCTTGCGCAGGGTCTTGAAGAAGAGAGTGGCCGGGATGTTCTGGTAGTAGATGCCGAAGCTCAGTCCATTCTCCTCCAGCGAGTCAAAGATGGTCTTCTGGGGAAAGCCGTTAATCAGGTCCTTGCGCACGTTCGATGACAGCCCGTGCGACGTAGCCGAGTGCACGTAGAGCCGGTTGGGTTGCGTAGACGTCGGCACAGAGGCAAACCACCTGGCATGTTCCCCCAATGTATTGTATTATGAAACAAGCAATCAAAGCAGTCAATCAAAACTGAACACTAGAATAGAATAGAATATGAGCAGACCTACCTGTCGAAGACTGCGAAGTTGTTGGCAAGCGAGGTGTAGACAGGGACGGCATCAGGGGGGAAACCACTCATGACGTTGCGGGCCATGCCGAGGCCCTCAGAGTTGGCCTGTTGCACGAAGCCACTCATCGGCGCCGGGTCAGCCGAGGTGTCCTCTGACCCGAAGATCTGCTCCCGGATAGCCTGGAACGAGTGCCCCGGGTCCGAGTCGACGAACACCGCGTCCTCCGACACGCGCACCTCCTCCGATTGGGGGTCGGACGCGTTGACGCGGTTGGACTCGCGGCCGGTGAGGCCGTCGATGTCGGGGCGGGAGCGGCGGAGCCAGCCGAGGATGTGGTCGAAGGAGCGGTTCTCCATGACTACGACGACGACCGTCTTGATAGGACCCTTGATCTCGTGCTTCTTCTTCTTATTCCTCGTCCCCATCTGTTCGAGGCAGTGCGCCGACACCACCAAGTACGCCACCACTAAGCAAACCAACCGTGCTTGGAGAACCCTCCTCGTACGCCGCACCTCCATCGCCACCACTTCTCTTCTTCCTTTTCTCTTTTCTTTTCTTCCTTTCTTTTCTTTTCTTTTGGTTATTTTTGTCCCACCAGCACCAGTACCACACCAGACGATGAGACAACAAGACAACTTAACTAATTAAGTCGATTCTTTTTAACCTTTACCAATTTATACTAATACATTATTTATTATTCGCTAATTGATTCGCATTTTCTCTTATGCACTCCAGCGTCTGCGTCACCAACTTCCCAACCAAACGCAAACGCTGAGATTTTATTAATTGATTTTACACCAGCCACGCAATCAATTAATTGCTCCTAAACTAAAAGAAAGAAAAATATCCACGCTCAACGCTCACCCACTTAGAATAGTCTTCTTCATCTTTTTTTTTCTTCTCATACTAATAATAAATAATAATTCTAGAAACAGTTCCGTGTAGAATTTAAATTTAACTGTTGACTTGTTCTTGTAAGATTTTTTCTTTCCTTTACTTTTCTCGAGTTTCAATCCAAAGATTATTTCTTATCACCACTCGTATACATTATTATATAAATACAAGTTCCTTGAATTTATCAATTTCAATATAATTTTTAATAACAAATGTTATAGTAGATAATGCATTCCAACACATCAAACATCATCTACTTTAATTAATCCATGGAAGAAAAGCAATGTTCGGGAATCGTGGCGCTATATGGTGCCATACAACCAAAATGGTGGCTGGAAAAACCATCTTCTGATCATATGCTTGTATACTTGTACTCATCGGGTGCCATACAACCAAATTGGTGAAAGGAGTACATCATTATCAATGATGCGTTTTGAAATAGGGTAGTCTTGTAATCTAGTCATCTAGGCATACCGATTTTTTTATTAATAGAAAAAACAAAAACAAAATAACGACAAAAGGAAACAAATTCGTGAAATCTCGAAATATAGGAATATCGGGACGTTATTGTCCATAACGTTCAGAATATCTAAAAATCTTAACCTAATCCAGTCCGCTAATTAACTGAATTGGAAAAAAAAATTTAGGCCGTCAAGGTCTATAACGTCCAGACTGAAAAAAAAAATAATGTTAGATTATTTATTCTGACCTTCTCGAAAAAATAATGTACACCAATGTTTCATGCTAGTAATGTCTCCTCTAAATTAATGTTGGATTGTTGGTACTTCCTCAGTTCCTCTGTAAATGACAATTGGAGAGCAGAATACCGAGAAGGAAGCACATGATATGCTCGCTTATGCATTCGACCAGTGCTCTTGATACAGCCGAAGCTGTCAGTTTTACTTTTATATCTTTCTTTCGTTCGTTTCAAGTAGGCCAGGCTCTTTTTTTTTGTCCGGCTTTTTATCGAACACCTGACGTTTATAAAATAGCAACCAAACAGAAATATATTCATCATGTGATATAAATTCACCGCCAAACAGATTAGTTTTGCAATTTGTCATCAAGATATGGGTATGATCAGGCAATTAGTTTCAGTTCTTTTGACAGTACCAACAATCTAACATTATTTTTTTTTTCTTTTCTCCAATGGTCTGGACATTATAGAGCTTGACAGTTTGAGATTTTTCTTTTCCTGTTCGGTTAATTAGCAAATTTTTTTTGAATTATCTGGACGTTATAACAATATTCTTATATTTCGAGATTTCATGAATTTGTTCTATTTTGTCGTTATTTTTGTTTTGTTTTTTCTATTAATAAAAAAATCGGTCTAGGCATAACTATTGTACTTTCAGTTAGGTTTTTTGGCTTTCAGTTTGTTATGGCAGCACAAACTCATTTTAAGTTTCAATCAAATTGACCACGGATAGAGAAGAAAATTAGTCAAGTTGCTGCCAGTTCCATCACGTCACGTGTATCTATCACGTGACGTGACTCGTGTGTCGACGTGACCAATTTTTCAACATTGTTTCTTTAATTATAATTTATTTTGTAATAGTTTCTTATTTTTATATAATTCATTATTATTTTATTTGAACAGTGTGATCACACATAACATGATCATTCACATGGCGTGACTATCTTTCTACTATGTTAGTAACATCACGTAAAAATAAATTTTGATCACGTACCGTGTTGTGACGTCACCGAGTCACGTCACGTTTTTCCTTCATTATCTACGTGCTTTCCCCAAAAAAAAAAAAATTCATTTAGTTGTCTATTTCCAATCTTTTAAATATTTTTTGAAGAATTTTAATTTTTTTTAAGAAGCAATCTTTTAATATTAATATTAATATTTTAATTTTTAAACTGTTGACAACTCCGTGCTTACCGTTAAACATTTTGTAAAATAAGGCAATTTGTAAAATCTTCCACTTTCATCTATCCTTACTCCATCTCTAAATTTATAATCTTGTCTGCATTTATATATATTATAACTTTTTTCTTCTCCTCGTACATTGAGAGCATCAATATGTAACTAATGTTATCCTCAATTTGAATAAAAGACGGAGAACTAAAATACTTGTATGTAAAAAGCAACAAGAGCTTTCAAGTGTCATGTTCTAGATAGAACTTACTTCTTCTAACGATCATCTACACTGTATCCCGTCTCGTTCAAATAAATAGTCCTCGATTTCTCTAAAATAATATTTCTTTTTTACCTTATTAGCTGCTATTCACTGATATAATATCCGTCACATTTCACTATATTATTTTATAAAAAGATGCATTTATGCTAGAAAAAAGTTATAAAATGTGGTGTTGCAAAACTAATATTAAAATATCCGCCTGCTTTTTGGCTTAATACTAGAAGAACAAAAAAATTACTACTTACTTTTTGAATTTTTTTAGTTACCACCTTAATAATTCAAAATTAAACAACCACCGTCCTTTGGTTCAAAATTGAGTTTTTAGTTTTTTACCACACACGCACTCTCAGGATGCGCAACAAATTTTTTGGTGCGCCAGTTGAGGATGTGCAACAATGCGCACCAATTTTTTATTTTTTTTAGTTCTGTTATGTTATGTTTGAAATTTTTGGACTAAATTTTTTTCTGTTGTATTCTATTTTGTTCTGTGGTGTTTAGAATTATATATACGCATCAAATTTGACGGAGAAATTGTAGAAAATAAAAATACACTTGTTTAACAAATAATTTGTTGTACTAAATTTGATTTAAAAATTACTACAACAAATTATACGCACAATCTGAGCAACATTTTGTACTAAGTTGGTGCGCAAATTACTACAAATTATACGCATAATCTGATCAACGTTTTATATTACAAATTATATGCAGAATAGAACAGAACAAAACAAAACTAAACTAAAAAATAAAAAAATAATTTGGTGCTCATTCCCAGCTGACGCACCAAAAAAAATTTGGAGCGCATCCTGAGACGTGTATGATAAAAACTCAATTTTGAAAATATGTGTAGTAATTGTTTAATTTTGAATTATTGAGGTGGTAACATAGAAAATCTCGGACTTACTTTTAACTCACGTCAACGTGCTTATTCTCTTTTCTCTTTATTCGCAACTTCTCACGGTTGAACGGATTTTTTTAAAAAAACATAATTAAAATAATTAATTTTAAAAAAACAACATGATTACTTCGTTTTTTAGAAAAACCGTAAAAACCGAAATGGCAATTCGGTGTAGGCCTGTTTCACCAATTCCCCTCTAAACCGAATTGCCAATTCGGTTTAGAGGGTTTATTTTTTTTTTTTTTTAGAGACAATATGAAGAACAAGATAATAAAATCTAATACTGAAAATTTGAATTTTTTTGTTTAAATTATTTGATAGATTACTTCTTTTGATATGTAATTAGCATATTTATACTAAAATACACTAAATTACTTGAATTATGTTGAATTACACTATATTACAATAAATTACACTAAATTACATTACATTACGCAAATACGGTAAATTACGCTAAATTACATATGAATAGGGACGATATCTTTACTGAAAAAGCGAAAAACGACGGCGAAACTTCAAACGGTCATAAAACGGCGCTCGAGTGTCCGGATTTCAAAATTCAGAATTGCCAAAAAACTAAGGGAAGAGCCTCAAAACTTGAGTTGAAGTTTTCGATTAAGATTTTCATTTCTATTATTCAATCTAAGTAGCTCAGTAAATTAGTTACATAATGAACTTGTAGAATACCAACTTTTACTATTTTTGGAATTTTTTTACTATTTTTTATGATTTATGAAAGATGGCACAAAATCTGCCTAATTTAGCGTAATTTGGCGTATTTCAGCATAATTAGCGGAGTTATTGTAATTTAGCGTAATTTAGTGTAATTCAACATAATTTATTGTAATATAGTGTAATTCAACATAATTTCAAGTAATTTAGTGTATTTTTTTATTTTTTGCTAATTATAAATCAAAAGAAGTAATCTAACAAAAAATTTAAACAAAAAATTCAAATTTTCAGTGTTAGATTTTTTTTATTTTACTCTTCTTAGTGTCTAAAAAAAAAAAAAAAATAAAAACCTCTAAACCGAATTGGCAATTCGGTTTAGAGGGGAATTGTGAAACAGGCCTACACCGAATTGGCAATTTGGTGTAGGGAAAAAAAAAAGTTCACACCGAATTGCCATTTCGGTTTTTACGGTTTTTCTAAAAAACGAAGTAATCATGTTGTTTTTTTAAAATTAATTATTTTAATTATGTTTTTAAAAAAAAATTCCGGTTGAACTCGCAGGTGGATTTTAATTTGATTGGAATGGTTGCGGCTAGATATTGTAGCTTCATCGAAGGTTTTGAGTCGTGATTAATTATTGAGGAAGAAAAGAGATTTATCATAGGAAATACCGGTGAGAAGAAAGAAGATGATCAGATGTACATGAGTTATAGGTGGGAAAACGATTAGAAGTATAGGAAAAGAAATATTAGGCGCAAAGATGAAGCGACTCTTTATCTCTTATTCATTAATGTTACAAATTTAAGGAACACCTATATTTAAAAATAAAAGAGTATATTTGTCATTTAATTTTTAAAATAATTAAAGTACAATGTCAAATAAATAAAAGGGGATAGAGAAAATGTTAAGCCTTTGCAAGATATTGGGCATTATGATATTTTTATAGAGAATTTGGTTGTTTTAAAAGTTTAGGTGAGTACACTACAAATTCTTTATTTCTCAATTCAATAAAAATGAAATAATTACTTGCATGGAGTAATATTTTCTCGGTGCTTGATACCTTCAAATTTAATTACACTGCTACGGCAATTTTAAAAAGAAGAGATTCAACTTTTATATGTATTGGGGTGGACCGCAGGATGATATGAGCAAAAAATTATTTTTAGAGGAATTAAGAATGATCAGATCTATAAATGAATTGTCTTGGATTGTTCTTGGAGATTTCAATCTCCTTAGAACAACGGAAGAAACAACGGGAGGTGTTAGAAACTTGGGTACAATGATTGATTTTAATAACTTTATTAATGACTCGAGCCTCATGGAGGTACCTTTACAGGGTAGGTCTTTCACTTGGACAAACAGACGACCGAATTCGACATTCTGGAAACTTGATAGAATTCTATTATCTTATCATTGGCAAGACTACAGGGCTTCTTTTCGGCTGATGGACCTGCCAGCCTCGGCCTCAGATCATGCCCCTTAAATCTTGCGGCTCAAACCACATATCAACCCACCCAATAGACATTTTAAATTCGAAACATTTTGGCTCAAATATCACGATATTGAGGAAGTTGTGGCATGAGCTTGGAGTTCAGTGACAATAGCAGATCCAGTAGAAAGAATGCAGAATTTTTTTTTTGCAGTTCAAAGAGAGCTCAGGGCCTGGGCTCAAGAAATTTTTTGTCGAAAGGAGATATATCTAACAAGATCAAAATGGGTTTTGCAACAGTTAGATAGGGTAGAGGAGCGTCGGCAGCTCAACTCAGTGGAATTCAGACTGAGAATTAGACTGAGGGAGCATATACGTGTACTGGCGGCAGATAAGGAGGCAAGATGGAAACAACGTTCCGGTTGTACTTGGTTGAAGTTAGGAGATAAAAATACAAAGTATTTTCATGCGGTGGCTAATGCAAGGAAAAATACCAATACAATTGTCGCCTTACTGCCGGATGGATCCCCGGTTCCGACAAATCTACTGCGAGAGCATTTAAGGCAGCATTTTAAAGAGATTTTGGGTCAGAGAATGCTCCATCAGAGTCCTCTGAGGAGCTTAGCTCTCTTGATAATCCAATTTCAGAAACAGAGGTTATGAAGGCGATTATGGATATGCCCAAGAGCAAAGCGAGTGACCCAGATGGTCTTCCAAGTGAATTTTATCAACAGTTCTGGACAATGGTAAAATCGGATGTAATGGATTTATTTCAAGATTTCTCGAATAAACATACATCTATCAAGCGGTTAAACAGGGCTTCAATCACTCTCATTCTGAAAAAATCAAACCCACAGACGGTCTCATACTATAGACCAATCAGTGTGATCAATACAATTGCAAAACTTATTACAAAGATCCTGGCTAATAGGTTACAGCCACATCTACCGAAGCTTATTATGCAAAATCAAACGATTTTTGTACGAGGGAGGTCATTAATGGAATCATTTTTGGCCAGTGTTTTAATATTCGGTTCTCATGCGGTATTCGGAAGGCCACCGCATACCGCATATACGGTATGCGACCGAATATGCGGATTCTTATTCAGATTTATATATGCAGACTTTTTATTAAATATTTAATCCCACAGTACTTAAATACAATAAGGCAGCATGTAGAGAGGTTATAAAAGACTTCTGAGTAGGACGCTTGAAGAGAACACCTACCTGGCGGGTCTGAAACTCATTTAATGGGTTATGGATTCGGGTCCGAAACTCTTTTAATGGGTTTTGAATGTTTTTTAATTTTTTTAAAGCATAGATTCAATATTCGGTCCGAATAGCTATTTTCTATTCGGCCGAACACTGAATAGGAATATGCGATCGTATATTCACCGAATATAACCGAATTTTAAAACACTGTTCTTGGCAGCACATGAATTTTTAAACTTCTGCTCAAAGAGAAAAATACCGTCCATTTTATACAAGATAGATTTGGCCTTTGATACGGTAGACTGATGCTTCCTGATGAATCTCCTAATAGAGAGGGGATTCCCACCTAAGTGGTTCTCATCGGTTTTGAATATCCTACGCACTTCGAGGTCTTCAATTAGGGTCAACGGTGAACACTCGAATTTTTTCACGCATAAGAGAGGTCTGCGCCAGGGTGATCCGCTATCACCAATGTTGTTTATTTTGGTTGCAGACTCTCTTAATAGGTTCATTCAGAATGTTTCGGGACTAATGCCACGACATATCTTCCTGCCACCGGAGATAATTTAGTATGCAAACGATACTCTAATTATTTGCGAGGTGCACCCGACTACACTGAAATTGATTAATCATGTTCTCAGTATCTATGCGAAATTAACAGGGTTGAGAATAAACCACAACAAGAGCTCCTTTGTTCCAATAGCTATTCCGTAGGGTCTGGTCCGAGTGGGTCAGAGTATCCTACAGTCTCCTCCGGCTTCCATGCCGATAAGATACTTAGGATTACCACTGACGATTAAAAAGCCAAGAAAAGTTGATTTCCAGCCGATGCTTTCGGCGGTCCAGAGTAGGATTAAGGGTTGGACCTCCAATTTTTTGTTGTACGGAGGTCGAGTAACTTTGGTCAAGGCAGTTCTATCGGTAATGCCACTGCATTTCATGCATGCCTTGAGAATACCGGTTGGAGTGATCAAGCATATCGACAAAATGAGAAGGAACTTCCTTTGGAAAGGTAGCGAGACCTGCAAAGGCATCAACTACTTGGTTAATTGGGAAAGGTGTGTTGTTTGAAAATTAATGGAGGTTTGGGGGGTGATTGATCTTGCCTAGCAGAATGATGCACTACTGACTAAATGGGTCTGGGCTTTAGACGGTAATCCGGAGGGTCTCTGGCCTACTACCTTGTGTAGACTCCATGGAATATCTACGACAGGTCAGATAGATTTAATGGGAGCCTCTACAACCTCCTTTTTCATCAAGGACATGGGGAAACTTCTTCCTTTTTATTCCTCTTCAATTAAAATAATAAATGGTGAGACAGCTTGGCGATGGGAAGCCTCTGGTGTATTCAGTTGCGCTTCGGCGTACAAGGCAATGCACCACACGGGGATCATTTCATCAACTCGAGGAAAAATTTGGAAACTGAGGACTCCTATGAAGGTAAAAAAATTTATCTGGCTTATGTTAGACAACAAAATCTTGACTCAGGAGGTTCTGCTAGGGAGGGGTTGTGCGGTGCAAACGGAGTGTCACCTCTGCACGGCCAATTTGCTGGAAACAAAGGATCATATCATGTGGGATTGTCCTTACGCGGCAAGATTCTGGAGAGGGCTTCTAGCGCATCACAATATCCACATCCGTAGCAATCAGAGTATACAGCATGTTTCGACAAGGGGAATGCATGGAATGACTGTAACAGAGAGGGAGCGTTGGAGTATAATTTGGGTTGCAGGAGTTTGGGCCCTCTAGCGTGAGAGAAACTGAAGAATTTTTTCAAACAAGCATCGCTAAGTGCATTGTTTGTTAAATTATATAGCCTTAGATATTTATCAGTGGGTGAATTCGGTTTAAAGGCATAATGTAATGTAATATATATATTGTAATTAGTAATAGAGTAGGAATCTTGTAAATAAATTTTTTTTATCAATATATTTGTTGGCTCCGCCAACCTTTAAAAAAAATGAAATAAAAATTAAATCTCTAACAATATAATAAATATGATTGTTGTTGGTTTAAAATGCAGATAGACGCATGAAAACTTGCTACTTGTGAGACTGAAGTGCAATATGGTGTTAGATTATTATTAGCATTAGAATTCTGAAACGAGTCAGCGACCCAATCTTTCTATGCCCTCCTCTTCTTGAGGCTCTGAGCTCTATCTAATATGGATATGGTTATTAGGAGTACGGGTACGGGTATGCTCCTCCCGCCTTGGCATTCCCAATCCCGATTCCTCCCCTCCTCAATCGCCTCAAACTCTAGTGCTCGAGCATTGAGATTGCGATTGAGATGTGTGAGTGAAGCTGCCGCGGGTGAACTTACGGCCCGGGAGCGCAGGCGACTGCGCCAGCACCGCAGGGAGTCCCACACTGCTTCCGAGTCCGAGTCCGAGTCCGACTCCGATGGCGGCGCCGTTAGACATAGAGCTTCGAACTGGAGGGAGCAGGTGGAGGAGCGCTTGCTCGTCGAGGCCAAGGTAGGTACTTACCTACCTAGCTATTCTTCACACCCTTCCTTTTAATTCCAATTTTAATCAATCAACCTCAACTCTCTCAACTCTCAATTGAATTGCCCAAACATTAATAGATCAATAAGAAAAAGAAGCAGCTCAGCAGGGCCCAGAAGCTCAGCATCAATGGCCTCACTCAGCTTGGACCCCAATGGTGGGCCCTCCGGGTCTCAACAATCCGTACTTCTGAAATCGCCACACTTCTCTCCCGCTCTCTTTCCACTACCTTCCCTCAGGTCCAATTCAAGGTATCTTATCTATCCTATGCATCTATGCATGTTTCATGGTCTGCCCCTTGTCTCACACTCTAATTTCAACCAGATTTATAATCCATCCGTCCGTCATAGAAGGAAATCAAAGGATGGCGCTATCCTTATCAAGCAGAAGCCTCTTGTTCCAGGAACTATGTATCTGCACTGCATATTGGACCGCCAGGTCCATGACTTTGTTAAAAATTGTCAAGGCATTGGTGGTTTTGTTGGATCTCAAATCGAAGCTAGGTAATTAATTTTTCATGTCTGCTCATTTAATATAATTTGATTTAATTTAATTACAATAAAACATTCAAATGCAATGGATATACTGTAATAAAATTAGTCAATCTTCTTTTGCTTGGGACCCAGACTACTGACTCATTTCAATCTATATGTGCAGTCATGAAGAATATTTTACCAAGCCAAGACCCGTAAGTGCCGATGACTTACAAGCTGTTCTCCTACGAGAAAAAGAGGAACAAGCAGCAGTTGATAAAGCATTTAAAGAGAAGGAAGAAGGAATTAAAAAACCTCCTCCAAGTAAAAAGCTAAATCATGCTTATCTTTTACCAGGGGTCAGTGTTCGTGTTCTCTCAGGGCCATTTGCAGATTACACTGGTTGCCTCAAGGAACTTCACCTTAAGAAGCGAAAGGTTTGTTCCCACTGAACTTGGCATCTCTTTTACATGCTAACTGGTTGTGCCGAGAGTTGGAATTAATATGATTACTTTTTCATGGAAAAAAATGAATTCTCTGTATTTAATATTACATTGTCATGCATTGCTACAGTATTCAACTATTGATAAACACTAGTGAAATGAAACAAATTTAATTACCAATTCATCTCATCCTGTTTGTTATGATAAACACAGCAGCACGAATGAAGGGACCTCATTGAGGGTCTATATATATTAAGTTCCGTTCGGGAAAATTGTCAAGAAAGTAAAAACCCATTAATGGAATTTACCTACTTCACTTTGCTACTGTATTATTACTTGATTGATAAAAAGCATCATCTTCCTCAGGCAACAGTCGAGCTCCTACTGTTTGGAAAGGAGAGCACCGTGGAGCTGGATATTGATCAGATTGATGCTGTCACTGCATAATTCATTCTCTGAAGCAAAGTGATGCGAGCACATAGCAGTGTGATGACTATTTTAACGGTAGCATAGCAGCCAGTGGCTCATACCCGCACAGATCTTACAATGTATTTTATTTGCGTTTATTCATCAAAGGCTGCATTACTCATGATGCAAAAGCAGAGTAGAAGTAGGTACATTCCATAGGGGACCTGGAGAGGGCTTGTAATGAAATAGTGATGATCTTTAACCAGTAGCCTGAAAGGTATTCAGGATGAATGCATAGCATGAAAAGATGAATACAATTTTTTTTATTGTTTATTTCTGTGATGTTAATCTTCGAGATAGGTCCTAAAGTTTGTCACTTGGATTGTTTCTGAGTTTGGAAAGTAAAGCCAAATGAAATGCCAGTATACTTATCATCTCTAGGTAGTTCTTTGTTGTGCTTGTATTTTCCCTTTCCCTTTATTTCTGCAGCTTTGCTGAATGCTGATTATGGTCTCACGTGGGTTGGCTGTTATTTCTCCCTCTCTTCAATCTGTAAATGAGCCGAGTTTGAGCGACTTACTTCCAACTTATGCTCAGCTCATTAAGTTAATGAGCGAGTCAACTCGAGTTGGGACGACAATAATGAGTTGTAAACGTAATTCGAGTTTAGCTCATTACCAACTTGAATTGATTCACAGCTCGTTTATAATGTCATTTATGGTTTGGGTCCGAGTTTGGTTGAGTAGAGTTGGATTTGGGTATGTGAATCTGAGTAGTCATTTAGAATAGAGGACATGGGATCTATTGTGGCAAGTATTTGTGTAACTCGAGTTGTTATGAGTGAGTCGGGGTATGATCAAACATAGCTCATTAATTAAATGAGTCTGCCAAATCGAGTTGGAACTGACTCAAGTTGTAAATGAGTAGTTGGTGAGCGAGTTATGAGTTCATAACTTTTTTTTTTTTTTTTTGAAGGTTGGAAGCGAGTTCATAACTTTTTTTGCAGCCCTACTCTTCATTGCGTCATGTATTGTTTTGGTTGTTCATAAGAGTGCCTTTTTCGTTTCTTCTGGGTTTTTTTTTTGTGAACCTACTACTTGTATTTCAAATTTATTTCGTGACAAATGCTGAAATGCAGGGTGGGTTAAATTTTATTTACGAGAAGAAAAGTACAAAAGCTGCATATGCTAGGTACGGAAACTAAAAGATGAAGCAATCAAATTGCCCTGGCCTTAATTATTTTGGAGTAGAGTGGGTATTATTGGGCTTTTCACAGGCTAAAGCCTGCCTATGCACTTTGCTACTGTATGAATGGGCCCAATTTAAACGAGGAGACTGGGGTCGGAACTTGTAGTGCGGTAGTGAGCCAGGTACGGAGGTACCTCACTGAGCACAATGAGCTCCAATAAACTCCCAGCCGAACGATTGGAATTCGGTGCCTCGGGGTTGGTTTTGAGATTCGTGCCAGGTTAAAACTGACGACTCAGATCTCATTCTACTCGGTCAGGTATTGCACTGGATCTGAATTCGGGAGGCAGGTCCAGGTTTTGCGTCATATTGTATCATCAATTCATTCTCTACTTTTATTAGAGAAAAAGAAGAGGAAAACTTAGAAGGAAAAGGGAAAAGATTGGGAATTGATTGAGAATTGAATTGAGGGGATGGGATCGCCGGCGGGGACGGGGACAGGGACAGGGTTAATAAATGGGATGATGGGGAGGAACAACATATTCTGGCACGAGTGCGCCGTGGGGAGGGGCGATCGCCAGAGGCTGCTCAAGCAAAAGGGATGCGTCGTTTGGATCACCGGCCTCAGCGGCTCAGGTATTGTGTTTTCTATTAATTTTTTATATTTATGCTTGATATTAATTAATTAATGTTTTAATGCAGGGAAAAGCACGCTGGCATGTACGCTAGATCACGAGCTGCACTCGCGCGGGAAGCTGACCTATGTGCTCGACGGCGATAACCTCAGGCACGGTCTCAACAGGGACCTTGGCTTCTCTGCCCACGACCGCACTGAAAATATCCGCCGTGTCGGTGAGCGCTCCTCCTTTTCTAGAAATAGAAATCAATTGATCATCACATTGTCATCTATTCAATCTATTTTTTTTTTTTAAATCAAAACTGGAAATCTTTGAAATCGGTCATCTATTCAATCTATTGGTATAAAGGATGAGGGAGGGGATTCATATCATAACATATCATATCATATTAAAATTTTAATGATCCAGGCGAGGTGGCCAAGCTGTTTGCAGATGCAGGCCTCATTTGCATTGCAAGCCTCATCTCCCCTTACAGGAGGGATCGTGACTCCTGCCGTGCAATCTTACCTGATGCAAGTTTTATTGAAGTCTGGCCCCTCTTTCATCTTCAATCTATTTTATTATCTTTTCTCTTTTTCATTCACACAACCTCATGTACAGCTTCATAATTACTATATTAAAACAATGGCAGGTTTTCTTGAATATGCCATTGGAAGTGTGCGAATCGAGGGACCCCAAGGGCCTTTACAAGCTTGCCCGTGCAGGAAAAATTAAAGGTCTCTCTTATTTTCAATCTGTCTATATCTTATGGAGAGCTGGAGAGCAAGGGTTCTTGTATCTATTTTAACTTTGTTTTGGAAGAAATGTATCTATTTTAACTTAGATTACCAGTTCAGTTTTCATACCCTGGAGCTGATTTTGTGTTCATTTGGCTATAACATTGGCTAACTACATGTCCTCTGTTGTTGGTAATAGGGTGAACCTTTCTGGTTCATGCGGCTTGGAATATGTACGTATTAGTTGGTTCATTTGTCTGAAAGTCAGATAATCAGGGTACTTAACTGATTTCTTCCAGGTTTTACCGGAATAGATGACCCCTATGAGCCACCGTTGAATTGTGAGGTACTTGATTACTTCTTTTGCTCTAGCTTTTGTTTTTGCTTGCAGCATGTTCGTACATCAAGCTCTCTTTCTGTGTATGGCTGGCTGGCTGGTGAAATTCTTATGTTCAAATTCTTTTAAATAAAATCTTCTGCGTAAAATTTTCTGTTCAGAATCGAAGAGAATAAGTAACTAGTTGTCATCAAAATCAAATTCCTAGAATTTCAGAGTTTATTGACAGAGGTTTTCAATTAATTTTGTTCAGATAGAAATAAAGCAGGAAGAAGGTGCATGCCCCTCTCCGTCAGCCATGGCGGGTCAAGTTGTCTCTTATTTAGAGGAGAAGGGCTTCCTTGAAGACTAAAATCAATGTTTTTTACCCTTGATGCTTTATTTTCTTCTCTTCGCAAAAATTGGTTTCAGTTGGGATCCTTCACTATCTGACGTGATGTCTTCTTCCTTCTAGCCGATGTAAATTGACTGTGATTTTTTAACTAGTAAAGAGTCATCTCCAAAATTTGACCCCTTTTGTTGTTAAAATTCTTTTTACATTAACAGTGATTCATTCTGTCGAGGTCTAATATAAATATCTCATTGTTCCTTCCTTTTCAGAGCTATCTACCACCCCCAAAAGTGGTTTTATGGTAGTTGTTGACTCAAGGAATATTAACAACGTTGTACTTTATAGTTATGCAATTGTTATTTGTCATTTGAAAAATCTGATCGATTATCTTATTTAAGATTAGATAGATTGTCGTAATTTTCTCTGGTTATGGTTTCTTATTTCATCCACTCTGATATGACATGCTCAATGTAGTGCTTTCTTTTTTGGACTCTGTCAGGCAGGTTAAGTTTCGACACAAAAATCTTTATCATTACAAATGGTCTGCCTTTGCCTATGTACAGTACAAACCTATACATCGGACATAGGTTCTTTTTCCAAATTTAGCAATACTCCCATATGTACTAATTTACCAATTATATCATTTCACATAGACAGTACATTGACGTGGAAGACGTACCAGCCAGTATTATAAAGTATTAAAAAGAAAAAAAAAATCCAATAAAAAACAGAACGCCAACTCAGTTGGCCAGATTAATTCGCTTATTATTTTTTGCAAATGATTCTAACTGCTACCAGCATATGCTCTGAGACTACACTAAAATCAAAGAAAATCCAACTAAATTGGATTAATCCTACTGCCCTGGATTTCCAGGGTTGAGATAAACCCTAGCACGAACCACAGATCCGTTGCTGAGCCTGAAACCTGGTGCAACTGAAAAAGCAACAACCGATCCAGCTGGCACACGCCCACTTGGGAACCTCACAACACTCTCCATGAACTCTGGCTGGAACTCTGCTCCCTTCCTAACCTCAAAATGGGTTGGCGCTGGATCAAGCGCAAACGCCAACAAATGCAGCATCCACACGGCCTTCGCCATATGAAGGAACTCCGCATAAAATTCTGTCCTCGGGTGGGTCCCAGCAACAACCTGCTGTCGCTGCTCTTTATGACCGAAAAGAGATTCTTCCATCTTCTCATGGACAAGAGAGAGGTATTTAGTGGCAGCAAAACGGCCGAACTGACATGTCGGCAACACACCCAGCATCTCAGTGGGGTCCATGGTTCGCATGTCGCAGAACTGAGAGAAACAGTTTCGGCGGAAGGCAGCTGGGTCAATGAGTGAGGCGAGCGACCCATCCATGTAGAATGATTCGTGCTCAAAGCCATGAAAGAGGCGGCTGTTAATGTATGACTCCAGAGCGTACTTTGGATGCTGAGACAGGAGATTGGATGCAGAGCCTACTGCAGCACCTGGGATGAGAGTTTGGAGGGCAGCAGGAATGTCCCACCGGGCTGCTCGCATGAGGACAAGCAGCTGGGATGCAAAAGACTTGGATGCTGATTTCACCTGGTGCATGCACACCTCAAATAGATGTGGAATTGGGGTGGCCTGTACTCCACCTGTAAGGCATCAAATGATATGCATTTATTAATTTATTGATTACTGGTTGTTGAATGAAACATCATTAAGTGCAAACCAAATCCACTTGTAATGCAGTCAGTGAGTTGGTACTGGGTACTGCATGAATGAGTTGATTTAATTAGCAAAGTAAACTATGGAAGTACATGACATCAACATCACTTGTTAATGGCAGTGGTGGGGTTACAGCTACTGCTCGCTTCTTATGTATCTCAAACAAATTGAAGTGTTATTACCTCCTCCTCCTCCTCCTAGAGGTGGTCCTCCTTTTGTCCATCTGTTTGAATGGGTGGAGCGCCATTGCCCTTGCCCCTTCCTACAAAATGAGGCCTCAGAATTACGGAGCTTCTGCCGCAGATTCTCCGCTTCGGCCTCCTTCACCTTTAGCTGCTTCTTCAAGTCATCCAGTGCTGCTTCATACGGCGCGACCGCCTCACTGAGGGAGGGTGCCGCTACAGGTCCCGTCTCTCTGCCCCTGCCGCGTCGGAATCGGTTACGAAGCCTCTCGAGCTTGCGTAGCTCAGAGACGACGCCTGCATCAGCAGCGTGCATCTTGTGGGGGTCCCAGGGGCAGTGGGCCTGTTGGAGGGTCCGGTAGGCCCGTTTAACTGAAGAGACGGAGTCAAAGACTTGAGCAAGCAGAGCCTCCAGTTTCTTCAAATCCTGCTGGTCGGAGGTGGTGCTTGAGAGGAGGGGGTTCTTGTCCTGGTCCTGGTCCTTGTCCTTGTCCTCCTCCCACAATCGGAGGCGCTTCTCCTCTTCCTCCTCCTCCTCGTCCTTCTCTCTCGCAATGGCTCTGGCAATGGAGTCTTCTCTCTCGTTGGAGTCCCTCTCCCTCACATTCCTCTCATTCTCATTCCAGTTGAGAGCTTCCTCCTCGGAGCTCCATCCGTCTTCGTCCAAGGCGCGGGTGCCGGGAAGAAACCTCTGAGACAGGCACGACGCCGCCGCCCGCTGCAGCAGATCCGACACTGTCGCCACCTTAGCGCTGCAATTGCTGTTGCTGTTGCCCCCCATTCTCAGATTTTCCCTGAATTCGATCCCCCTCTTTATTTCTAATTCTATTATTTATTCACAAAAAGCAAAGCAAAGGAAACAAACAATGGACTGTTTTGTGGATTGATATAATTGACGGTGGGGATATGATATCATATGCGTCTCCATTCTTTATATATATTTTATTTATTTATTAGGAGTTTGGAATCCAAGTGTTAATTGAATCAGATCAATGGGCTGGACAGTGGACCAACTCTCATACTCACTCAGTCAACAACTCAACACTCAACACATCTATCAATGGTACCATTATTGAGCTGCCATTAATATTAACATTTCGTTAATAAAGACTGAGAAAGGGAGAAAAATGGAGCTGTAATAATATAAGTATCGTGTGCGTGCGTTATAATGGAATGTACTATAAGAGAATAAAAATACTCATACAAAATAATATATTTTTATAAAAAAATTAGACTAAATGATAAATAATATTTTTTATATGACATCTAGAGATGCTATCGGGTAGGGTAGGATCTGGATACTATTATATTTAGATCCGTATTCTAGAAGTGTTCTGGTCCGAATTTTGATTCATATACTTATTATTTTAAATCAGGTTGGTTCCGGATTCGGATACCTATCTCATAACTTGTTTGTAGATTATCAGGTCCGAATCCGTAGCGGTTACATATTACAACTCACAAACATTTGATAAACCCTTTATGTTTAAATATAATTATAATTTTTTAAACATGTCACATATATATTATTATAATCAGTGTTCTAAATAGCGCGCTATAGCGTTTTTGGACCCTAAACGCTAAGCTATGGCATGAAAATACGCTAATTGCGCTACGGCCGCTATAGCGGTAATAGCGGTCCGCTATAGCGCATAGCGTGTAGCGCGCTATTTGCGCGCTATGCATATTGGACATTTTTAGACAATTTATATGGGCTTAAATAAAGATCCATAAAATTTATTTTGTATAGAAAAAAAAAATAGAATGAATCATGATGCTTAAGATATTTTGTATAGAAAAAGATCGATAGTTTATGATATTATTATGGATATTTTGAACCATGGACTTTTGTACTAGTAATATGAATATTATAATTTCTTAATTAATTTGGTGTTATTTATTGTTCTATGAAACTTTAGATAATGTTAATATATAGTACAAATATATAATATAATTTTTGTAGAAAAAAAAAACGCTATTTGGAATAGCTTCCGCTATAGCTACGCTATTCGCTATAGCTTTTTTTGTAGCCTTCCCGCTATGATGCTATTTAAAACATTGATTATAATATAAATTAAAAGCTACTCCAAAATAATAATTATACTATTGTTCTTGTTCATAAATAATACATATAACATGCTACATAGCAAAATAAAAATAATAACTTTAAATTAATTTGTAATCTATTTAAATTAAAAAATATTATCCTATCGATTCAACATTTGCAAGTACTACGTTATCCCAATTACTATTTTGCTAATAGCTGTAATAAATGAGAGTCTTTATAGTTATTAATATATGTTTTTATATTAAATAATTATAAAGAATGATATTATCATTTTATCGGGTATTTATACGGGTATTGGGTCGGTTCGGTTATGGGTCGGATAATTAAATCAAACTCATATCCTATCTGTTATAATATCGGTTCCGGTTCGGATCCGGATCGGATATTAAATTATTAATTTTGTAACTGTACCCATAATTTAACTAGTTATATTTTTTAAACCATATCCTATTCAAATTAATCGGATCCGAGTCAGTTTCGGATAGGATCCGGGTAATCGGGTAAAAGTAGCCTCTAATGACATCTACACTAATATATTAATAACAAGTAACATTCCTTAAATGATATAAAAATAGAAATAAATAAAGACATGACCAATCAATTATCAATTAATTCAATTTTTTTTTAAATGATATATAAAAAATAGAAAGAAATCATGACTAATTAAATAGATGATATAATTTGCATGTAGAGAGTACGTGTATAAATAAATTTCAACTTCTACATGTAAAAAATATATAAAAAGAATACATAGAATTAGAATATTTGATCGGAAAAATTATATTCAATCCGAAATTTCATCTTTTAATCAAAGCCATTAATAAATCAAGACATCTATATGCTTAATATAAGAATGAAGATGAGTTAAATAAGACTTATATAATATATAAATAGTCTTTCGAATATACAAGAGCAACAAAATATTAATAAAGAGTAAAAAATTATGCTATTCTCTTTCTTCTTTCTTTCGTTCCATTAAATACAAAAACACAAAATACAAAACAAAACAACGTAGGTCTTGAATAAATACAAAATATAAAACAATTAATTAGGTTTTATTAATCTTTAAAAAATTAATTTCCACAAAAGTCAAAAGATATATTAGACAACTTCAACTGGGTAGATGGCCCTAATCAAATCCCCTCATTTACCACAATAGGTTTTTATAGTAAAATTAGGATCAATTCATCCAATTATTTTAATATCCACAAGAGATTTTACATTTGAATTTCGAACATGCAATCTCCTACCCATAGAGCATTAACTTTATTATTAGACTAAATGTTAATTCTTATAACATTAAAAGTTATTTAACTTCATTATACATACATTCGCATAACATTGATGTATAGATCATCCTCAACTACAATCTGCACATACCGCATCACATCTTCTGTAGTATATACACATTTTTTTTTTTAAAAGTTAGTGACTTTAAATGTTAACTAACAATTTCATTGATAAAAAACGTATTTACAATAAATCAAATGACCGTAATTTCTAAATTTACTTTTTATTTTCATAAAATCTTCTAAACTAATATAGTATTCTAATCCTCATCTCGCTCCACGACCGGATCCTTTCTTCGACTACCGCCGCACTCCGACGACAACTGGATCTACTCACCGTCGCGCTTCAATCGAGATGTTAATCACCGCAATACTTTAATCACCATCTCGCTCCACGACCGGAGCCGCTTCTTCGACCGTCGCCGCGCTCCGACAACGGCCAGATCTACTCACCGTTGCACTCCAATCAAGATGGGAACTCTACGTTCCGAACTCTGACGATACCGCATTTTCAGCTCCAATCGGCTCCGGTTCCTCCCCTCCCTCATTCTCCTCTCCGCTCGAGAAGGTAGAACCGAGAGAGGAGAGGTGTTGTGTCGGAGATAAGAACTACAAGGTGTGAAAATAATAAAATTGGGTGGAAGGAGAGGAGGAGAGGGGTGGCGGCTGACGTACATATAGTTGTGGATATATATACACATATTTTCATCTTTTATTCATCCAATTTAAATTGATGCAACCTTTTTATTGTACTGATCGTGTAATATTTTGTAAGTGTTTCATATTTGTTTAACTTAGATAGTATTTTATTTAAGTATTATTCTAGTTGCAATTTGTGATGCTAATTGCTGCTATAATTTGGAATGAATGTTGTAGTTTAATGCTGTTTTTCTTCTTAATTTCCCTAGGTAACACACGTATGCACTACCAACAATTTAAATATGTTTGTTCTAAATTCTGAAATCATTTTTTGAAAACAAGGCTATTAATTCTTCATCCACTCCACTAGCTTCCGTAGTTAAATAGCTAATAGTATTTTGTAATGATTTGCTCTCAAAGTAATGGTTTTATGGGATTCTGGGTTGTATTATTGTTGCCTGCTCTCTAAATTAATTAGAAGGATGCATGTATGTGTAATAGCTAAACAAAAAAGAAAATCATATCAAATCACATTACATTATATCGTATCATATAATAAAGATCAATTTAGGAAGAATTAGACAGACAAAATTAACTAATACAAAGATGGATCATGCAAGCCGCATGCAGGGCAACGGAATTTCTTGATTTAATCCCGCAGATAGATGGAGAGAGATAATATATATAGATATATGCATTTGTCATTTTTTGGCAAAGAGGCCACCGAAGCCGCCGAAGCCACCGTCGGTCTTGGGGGCGGAGACAGGAGATTTGGTGGCAGGCTTGGACTTGGGGACAGTGTCGACCTTGTTGAGGATGGGGTCAGTCTCGAGCAGCTGGTCGTCCTTCTGCAGGCCACTGATGATCCAGTCGAAGAGCCCCTTCTCCTCCTTGGGCCCCGCCCCCACAGAGGTCGTGCCTTTGGTCGCTCTTGGTGCTACTACTACTGATGTTGTCTGCTTCCTCCCTCTGCCTCTGGATGTCATCCCATTCCCAGCCTTGGCAGCTGGAAGAGCAAAGCCCAAACCCAGAGATGCCATCCTTTGCCTGATTTCCTGCTAGGCTGTTATATTATAAATATAATAAAATATATATAGCTTTGATTTGTTGAGTTACTAGCTTTGTCTTCACAATAAATTGAGTGGTGAGAGGTGAGACAGAGTTGAGAGTTGATTTGGGTGTTGATACTTGTGCTAGTTGCTTGTTTATCTTGTGGCTTATGGCGGAGAAGAGAGCGAGAGCAGATGAAATGCTCAACACGAGGCATCCACAAGCTTCTTATCCACTCCATCTAACCAACCATCCATCCATCCACATCAATCAATCCATCGACTAATCATTTGATTTGGGCCTCTAACGCCCAACGGGATACCTGTACCTTCATCCTCCCTTCATTTTTTTTTTGCCCATTCTTTTCTTTTTTTTTTCTTAAATAAAGAACAAATTATATGCCGCTAGCACAGTAAAGGTAGCATGAACATTTTTTTTACCATATGATTTGGGTTGTGTGATTCAAAAAAAGTAAAATTACACAAACACCCTTACATATTCCGTATCCATGAACAAGCTTATTACAGGAAAATTAATACCTAGCTAGTTTGCTACTAAATTGGTTTTATTCTCACTTCTCCAGTGGTAACCAATGGAGTTTTCTGGTACCAACTAAGAATTCAAAACGGCAAACAAACATCTTCTATTTAATACCCCTAACTTTTCTGTTGAAATCAAAACTGGAAGAAACTAATTGTAATATTATTTCCCCAGTAAACGGGAGTACATATATTAGCTAATCACCCACGAATTATAAAATTACGACATTTTCGCCTTCGCAAAGAATATTCCAGCAAAAAGACCTGAAAATTAGTTGGATCCAATGTAAGTACCAAGACATGGACTCCGCATCCACTGCCAAAAAAATGATGTGCAACAAATGTGCCATTATTAATATGGTTCATATTATATCTAAAAAGATATCCCCTAAAAAGCAAGAAATAATCTCAGCATCATGATTTTGAAGTATAATAGCTCTCATGAAAGAAATTGCATTATCTGCTGCCATCACATTAAGGACTCCGACATGACCTCAGTTCAGTTGTTCTAGAAAATAATACTAATAATTAAAGATGAATAACTAACTAATGCATGTTAGGAAACCTTACCAAAGAGTATACTAAACAAGTTGGGGACGCTAATAGGAACTTTGAATAGCATGATGCCCGCAACAGAAAGAGGAATCTTGTTAAGAGAGCCAATGAGGCTGTAATGGGGAAAACAAAGAACAAAAGAAAACAATAAATTTGTTAGAATGCCCAGAAATAAAATTAAATGTCGAGAAATTATCCCTTATGCAAGCAGTCGTACCTATAAGTTGTCGGACTAGTTTGATGTAAGAACCAGACAGAGGTAAAGCTAATTGCAAGACCCAGAAGACCGCTTAATGTAGCAATAAACCAGAACATTGGTATGATGATGACCTCTCTGCAAACCAATGAAAATACAATAGAAAATATAAGCAACAAATGTAAGATTTGCACGACATATTAAATAAGAAACAAACAAAATGTACTCAAGTACTCGGATTACTTTGACAAGTATGGCACTGAGCATACCCATAAAGCAGTAGCAGACTTCTTTCATAATGATAATTATTTTCACTTATTTCATTTCACTGCTCTAAACATGAGGTCCTTGCTAATATATACAAATAGATTATTTGGGCGGTGCTTACGAATTATAAACGTACTCCCATTCGTCGAATAGAAGAATCAAAATAATGGCAAATGGTATTGAAAGCGCATTGTTTAGTAACACCATAGAGATTTTGTTTAGAGAGCCAGATTTAGTTAACTGCTCTGCTGTATCCATCACTCTTCTTAGTGTTAGCTGTGCAATGAAACAACAATTGATGTTATCTGTGAAACAAGAACTAAAGGAATAACTTGCATATTTAGAAAGCATTCAACAATGCAAGTGAGAACCATTTGCTCCCTTGTATAATCAGTAGGTACATTTAGTTTATGTTCAACAGGGATTTCAATTAGGTCATAATTATGCCTTTGATAACATTCCACCTGTCCTCCCAAGTTAGGAAATTTTTGCTGAATTAAAATAAAATATTATACTCGCAGATTTGATATTGAACTGCGCGCTGGTTCCCAGTGATGGGTATGAAACGAAATGAAAAAGAAAAACAACTCAACAACTACAACATCAAGACTATATACCGAGTATGCTGCCGTTAAGAAGCAATTAAAGATTTGCCACGTGTAGCCCACAGCATTAAATGACAGATCGGTTATGCCTCCACATACGGCCGATACAACCTGCCACATTCAACTGTCATTAAAGCCCACAATAATTCATTGATTCTGCTATTGAAAAATATTTAATTCTGAAGGATTGCAATATAGAAAGTCAATCAAAATTTAGTTCAAGGATTAGCCTATTTGTTCCTGTACTAGCCAGCTAATACCAGTATATTCCTATTTCAATAATGATTGAAGACAACATCTCCGACTTGAATATCTAGTAAAACACTCATTCAGCTATAAAACCACATATTTAAGAACAAGTTAAATAAGACTTACGAAAAAATGAGACTGGTCGCAAGAGGTACAGGTACAAATTTGGTAAGTTTTGAGGGAAAAGATCCCTCATAAGCAAACAAAATAAGCACTTACCATTAGGAAAAGGGCAGCCCAAACTTTTGTGCTTTGCAATTTTCTAAATACATAAATTTCTCCAATTGCTGTTAAAATATTTGTCATATTCTTCAGGATCGTCACCATTGCAACATTTATGTACTTCAAACTGAAAAGAAGTTGCAATTAAACCAAAACTCAGCCAAGAATAATACGGGTAGATATGATTTCTGTTCAAATCAGATTATTTAAAAAGGAGTTCGGTACCTGTACATGCCTGTCAAAAGCATCCCAACAAAAATAATATTGACAGGCATCCAAACTCGAACCAATTTCCATGTCAACTTTTCTGTCGAAACAACATGACATAATTCGAGTGCTACTATAATGATAACACATACAAGGTTCTGCATGATAAACGTCAAGTAAATTTCATAAGCCAAACCGAGAATACAAAGCTTAAGTTAAGTTGATATAATTAAATGATACTGAGGAAGATGGCCATGGTAATAACTTGAAAACTGAAAGTTGTCGTGCACCATATTCATCTCAACTCATTCTGAAATTACATTGACGCCATACATTAGCACTACTGTATTTTGATTCAGATCCATATTCACCTGGTATAGCATTAGTGATACGCCAGCAGTGAAGTTATAACCAGAGAGAACTGCTTTGTTGAGCAATATCATGCTACAAGAAGAAATGCAATATGCCAAACCAGACAGTAAGGCTCCTGATTTATTTTCAATTCTCTTTTGCTGCTTTCCTTCATCTTCAAACAAGCTATCAAAGGCTGCACTATTCTTCCTAGTTAATCTGAGATAGATCAGAGTCAACATATTAGTTAGTTTATTTAACCTTTTCAATAAAAAAAGTATGACATGAAACACAAGACTAAACAAAAGAAAAATGAAAATGAGGGGGACCAATTTTAGACTTGTTCTGTATCAGAGTTTTACTTTACAGATGTAAAACACACTGGCATGTATTGATACCGGACCAACATTGTGCTTGACTAGTCAGACTAAAACTAAGAAGTAATTTTGATAATTGATAATGATGGTGATGTTGATGTTGATGTTGATGTACTGACCTAGTTGAAGTTGTTCTTTTTGCAACGTTCGTCACAACTTTAAGGATTGAAGAATTTCCTTGCTTTAGAAAACTATGTAGGATCTCAAAAACTGAGGCATAACTCTTTCGGGGACTCTTACTCTCATTTTTATATTCGGAATCAGGTTCTTCTACATCATTATGCAGCACCTCATCTGACGTAATATCAACTGACATCTGGCAAACCTGCAAGAGTTGTGTCATGAAAATTCGTTAGCATTCAATTAACTGCCCCTTATAGTTCACAAGTAACAGGTGCATGAAAATATAACCGATCAAACTTTAAGAACCATATTTAAAAATTGAAAGGAAAATTGCCATATTAAATTAAGTTGCAAGTTAACATGAAAATTGAATCTCTTTGTTTCGGTCGATTCACTTGATAGAGCACCAAACATTAATTAAGAAATCAATTGAGGAAATGAAATTGATAGGAAAATCAAAGAAATAAAGATATAAGAAAGAAACCTTGAGAAGAGTAGAGAGAGAAGAGGAGGAGAGGTAATGGCAGGCATGGAAATGGTACAAGGAAGGCATGGCATGGTATGGTATTGTTGAGACAAGTAAATTTGGTAGTACGCAAAGGAAGAAGGAATCAATAAAGTTGTCTTAGGGAAGGGAGAAAGGGAGAAAGAGCGCTCAGTCACCCAGTCGGAGAAGGCGCGGATCCAGGCGGGAACACCGCCATTCATTAATCTCCAGTCCAATTCATTCATTCATTCGTTATATTATTTTAATTCCTCCCTTCTCTCCCATGTATAAATTGTATTGAATGTAAAATCATATTTTACTTTTAAAGAAAATTCATCTTGATGGACCTGACCCAAAGCCCAAGGCCCACGTACACACACTCCAGATGCAACACAATAGATAAATACATAAAATGAATGAAAAAGGTACAATGAATGTGGGAAAACACAGAGCCAGGCGTTGACAAAATTGGATTTGAGTAAAAAGTGATTCTCCTTTTGTGCAACTTTTTCAATCTATGAGTTGTCGGTGTTGGATTGGATTCTCTATTACAAAACCAAACTTACACAAGCTGCTTCATTTATAACAAAGAACAGAAAATCATTTCAACTCTAACATCCCCTTCTATAAAAATCCTCGCCAAATCAACATGTTAGTTACCCATATTACGTGGTAACTAAAAAATAATAACTATAATTATAATAATGTGCAGTGCAAACAATGGATCAAATGATATGCAAAAGCATGCGCATGATCGATCTGCTCTGTAATTGACTCTACAGAGAGAGAAGCAAACCGGGAAAATGAATGTAGATACAGGGAGGAGAGGATAGAGGCATATGTTAAGCTTGCTATACATGTATAATAATTAAGCTTGCTATACATGCCTCAATTTGCTATTCGTTTTAGCTTCCAAAGAAGCACCGTCGTGCAGTGCCTGTCGAGCATCTCTCTCCATCCCGAGGCTGAATAGAACGGCTGCTTGCAAGAAGTGAGCGATTGGCCACTGTGGGAACACCACCTGTGCTTGCATCGCATCTCCTATCGCTTCTTGTAGCTGACTGTTTGCCAGGTAAGACAGCGACCTCCGTGCAAAGACTGTCGGAGATACTGAGGTCTCGCTGTCAATAAACTGCATAACCAAAAGCATTTCTATTTTATTCAATAATAATAGTACTAGGAATGTACATATATTAGCAGACTTGACTTCAGCACGATCAGGGATCACACTTGACAGAGTTTGAATACCTATTAGCCAAAGAGAAGGATACCAACGTCGCAGAGTTGGAAAGTTTTGCATTCTCTGTCAATGTTTCAGAACCTCACTGTAAGTCTCTAATGTGTACTGGGTCAACCCACAACAATTTTTTTGTTCAACAAAAAGCAATATGAGTATCTCATCTGTGTGTACATAAATGTTATTTTTTCTTTTCTTATTTCATTGTTTTTGGAGGTAGCTTATATATATCCATGGTTGCAGCTGATGACTAGCATGCATCTGAATTGGCGCTGTATTTTACCTGAGTATAGGAAGCAATTGCAGTGGTGAAGTCCTTGGCTCCAAAGGCAGCATCTGCTTGCTTCTGGAAGTTGAGATTATCCTGTATTTGGCCGGTCCACATTTGGAACGATGGCTGCATATAAAAGTCAAAATCAACAGCACAGTTTTCAGTCTGGCACAAGCTAGCAATTCCAATGCTTGAATTTTGCAAAGAACTCGAGTGGTACAGCACTAGGACAAGAAACAATAGCAAAACCAAACTAGTCACCTCACTGACGACGCCCTCATCGTACATGTATCCAGCACTCTCCAAAATATCATGAATAGCATTGATATCTCCCTTGGCACATGCTTCTCCCAGAGGAGACAGCGGCAAGTTTTGATCCAGCTCTTGCACTCCAAGTGTAATTCCCATTAGATCATGCGAAGGAAGCTGTTATGTGTCATGTATCAGAAACTAGCCCCGTAATATGAGTGATAATTAATGCAAGGGCAAGAAAGGAAGAATATGAGGCAACAAGAAAGAACAAAGCAAAAACCTACTGAAAAATTTAACTACTCCCAAAATACAAAGAGAAGTTCAAATAAACCCAATAATAATTAATTATAAAATAAATTACTTTCTCATCAATTATAATAGATCGTTTAACAGCAGAAAAAGCCAAGTACCTCATGGCCTGGTTCAATAATGTGGGGGAATTTCCTTGATTGCAGAAAAGGGGCAAGGACTTTTTGACATTTCCAGATTATATATAAATGACTTTATGCAGATTTTCCTAATAAAATGATAGAAATGAAAGCATACGAAAGTTAAAAAAAAGTTAAAGAGAGTACAGCAGCATCCTTCTGAAGGGATGTTAGAGAAGCCAGTAGGGACTTGATAAGTGGTCTGTCTGGGGGTTCGTACTGCAAACAGGAAGAGGCCAAGCGCACCAACTCCATTCCATCAGCATTTGAGAAATGCCCCTCCAAACATGAATCCATCAGCACCAGAAAATTCCTTCCTTGGATCATATCAAGTGCCTGCACCACAAACACAACTCAATCAGCCTTTTATATTGATCTATGTTACTTTTGTAATCAAGCAAAAACCCATTACTGCTCCCATCAAGGATAATTGAAAATATACACCTATAGTACAATGCATGAGGGTAATTGGGAGGAAACTTACGTGACTTGGTGGAATATGCTTCCCACTAAGAAGATCAAGAAGAACGGTACCAAAGCTGTATGCAACACTCTCTGGAACAATTCTACCTGCCAAAGGATACAGATACAATTATAGAATTTTCAAGCACCAAAACTTCCACTGCTCTATAATTTGGGCAGCGACATCACAGCCCCTTGCTCAATCAACTAAAGGAACAAAAAAAGTTCAGCCCACTTGAGCCTAAATAAACACTGTTTGTGCAAGATTTCCTCCAATCAACCTGAATTTATACAAACCGTGTGATTAACCCTCATTTGAGCTGTGATATCTAATTTAAGCTTCAATTAAATTAAATCTAGCCTCATTATGTTCATGTTTTGATGCCATTAGTAGAAATTAAGGTGGAGCTACAGATTTGTCCCATTAGTACAAGATGATCAGAGTATTTGCTCTCTATAATGAAACTAGTTATATATAGCGAAATTAAGGTATGACAGAAGAAAGGAAAAACATAACATCATAAGTTTTAGTAGTCTCTTGATGGAGAAGTGTGTACCTGTCCTAAGGTACTCAGGAGGCGTGAAGGCGAGGTTTGTGCTGTAGCTCTTCCCATCTCTACTATTCTTCATAAGGCCAAAGCAAGACAATCTCGGGTTTGCATCCTACAAAATCGAGTACAATTAGTAAACATAGAAGTCCGGCCTGAGGAAAAAGCACACAAGCACCGAAGAAGAAAACAAAAAAGAACCTCATCAAACAAGACTCTGTAGGTATTAAGATCATGATAGAGAGTTCTCCCTCGGCTGCTGCAGTACTGTAACGCTTGCGCCAAGTACAGAGCCACCCTGACCCGCATTGCCCAATTTAAAGGTTGTGTTTCCCCTGCCATTACATTCACCAGTAGGTGTCATTCGTTAATTTTTAGTTGAGAAATAGTTGTTCAAAAAACTAGCTTTGCAAATTGCAAGGCGGATAGAAGGAAATTAGAAATAACACATACAGTGGAAGAGGTGCTTAGCTAGGGTTTCATAAGGCATGAACTCAGCAACAAGGAGCCTCTCCCCTCCCTCGCAGCAGCATCCAATGAGGTTAGCGAGCCGTTTGCTTCTCAGCCGGCCTACGGCTTTTGCTTCCTCCTGTGATATGCATGGCACGGTCGGTGAGATACCCAGACAAGCAGAAGTGCGAGTCCAAGTGTAAGTGCAAGTGAAGATGATGAGCATAAATTAATTATTTAATTAATAAATTAATTAATCAGGAGAAGTTGAGACCAGAGAAGTGCAAGTACAAGGGGATAAATATGAATGTAAATGAAAATGAAAATGAACATGAGAAAAGAGGTTGAATAAGTTACAAGGAATTGCTTAGAATCAGGCCAGGCAGACTTGGGGAAGCGCTTGACAGCAGCAATGCGGCCAGAGCGGAAGAGGGTGGCGCGGTAGACAATGTTGGGGGCCTTCTCCCCGTGCTCGGAGACAATGCGGTGGGCGGAGAAGCCGTCTGTGGCGGCTCGCAGCTCCTCCAGGCTGAACTCCTCGAATGCAAATGCCGGGTAGTCATGGCCATGTCCATTCTCTGCGAGGCCATCTGAGGATGTGGAATGTTTGAAGTCAGGAGGCCAGAGGCAGGCCGACACTCTCGAGCACCGAACTCCCATTGATCGAGATGGATTTTCCTTCCCTCCCTCCCTTACTCCTTAATTTAATATAATTCAATTTCAATTTCCTCCTCCTTTTTAGTTTATTCAATTACTTGTGGAAGTAAATGCCAAATGGCAAATGACAAATGCGTCCCCTACCCCTCCTCCTCTAGTCTGTCTCTTCAATCCTCCTCTTCCTCTTCCTCTTCCTCTTCCTCTTTCTCTTCCTCTAGTCTATCTCACTAACAAAAACTTAAACAATGGAGGAGAGGGGAGGGACTAATAAATACTTAACAACAATTTTAACATTAACAATTATAATAATAATTAACCTAATAACCTTCAAAAATAATAATAATTAACCTAATCACATCACTCATTGCAGTCTACGTCTCTACCCCACTCCGGCCCCTTTTCTCTTTCCACTTGAAAAATTAAATTCTTCCTCCTTTGCACCTTGAGCCCTCTCTCTCTCTTTCTCATTTCTCTTTTTTTATTATTTTATTTTGTAGTTTATTAATTGGAACCGATCGGCAACCAGTTACCATTTTGATGGTTTGGTAGTTTTGGTTTGCACATCACACCAATCTCCTCTCAGTCTCTGCTACTTGGCTCCTGTCGCCCTCCCTCGCCCAATTATCTCCCCTCTACATGTCTCTAAGAGTCTTACCTTACTTTCTCTATAATATAATTTTAATTTTAATATATTTGTTAGTTTATTTCGATTTCCTCCCTTCTCTTTCCCATTCTTCTTGCCTCAAATTGGACCTTTTACAAAATTAAAGCAAATATATTTTGAGCAGTGTTGGTTTGCTTGTTGTTGGGTCCAACTTTCCAATCCAATTTGAGATGAAACATATAAATAATGGACGATCACGATTCACTACTGTTAGTTGATTATTATTATATTTCCGACATCTCCTCAAAAAAATATTATATTTCCGACAGAAGGAGAAGTGCTACTTTCAATATTTATTCTTGTCGAATAGTCCAGAGTTAATTATGCAATAGAGCACACAAATTAGAGCGTCGAGTTTTTTGATGGTTAGACGGCAACTTGCCTTCTTACAATTTTAATTGATTAAGAAAGTTATTTACAAGGCCCAAGTGGGTCATTTAGCTAATATTACATCGTAACTCTAGATACCAAAAAGAAAAAAAAGGCTCTTCTATCTAAGTCGCTGTTAGCAGCACTGAATCCATTGCTTTATTTCTCTTAAGGTTGTCTCTGTCAAGATCTCGATTGTTCTTGCCCTTTGTGTAAAAATTCTTTTGTTCCGCTCACGCCAGATGGCCCACAGTGTTGCTGACCATGTTACGTCCCACAACCTTCGTCGTGCTGCATCCAACGAAGTTGCGTGCGAAATCCAAAGATCAAGATGAGAGTTACAACCCCCCAAAATGTAGACGAGAATGAACATTCCCAGAACAAGTGAACGCTTGATTCCACACAATTGTCACCACATAATTCGCATCCACCACTCGCGTTGCATCCTCTTCTAGCGAGTATTTCTCTTGTTAACAGTTTGTTCTGTAATAACACCCATAAGAAAAATCTGACCTTTGGTGGTATCTTGATCTTCCAAAGACGTGCTGCGTACGGGCACGTTACACCATTGTCGTGCATGGCCCGATATGCTGACGCCGTGGAGAAGGTTCCATTCGCTTCCCATTTCCAGACGGGGGAGTCTTGCCCCGGTTGAGTTGTCATCGAAGCCGAGACAAATTCAGTGAGAGAGGCCAGGTCCCTCGTAAAATAAGAGTGATCCGAATTTCTATCAAGTTGGGTGCTATCCTCAATCCCTTAGAGCGTAGAGTTAATTTCTCATTTATTTATGAACTCAATAATTAAACTTTGGCGCTGGCTAACAATCGCTAGAGCCCCTTTGCGTACCCAATGAGCGCATAACTAACTGATGTAAGCAAATTTGTGTTTTCCGGGCAACCAAAAATCGAGCTACAGCCTCCTTGCTTCCATCCGCTCCTCTTAATGCTCTTTCTTTAATCAATTCTATATACTTCATCCGTTAAACTTTCTTTCCGCTCTGCCTTCCTTATTGAATGAATTTCAGCCTAATCAAAATGTCAATTAGTTCACAACTAACAATTAACTCAAAACAAATTTCTCCAACTCTCTTTTTGCACTTTCCATGATTTTTTATATTTTGTAGATACCTTTGTGAGGTCCTTTTTAGTCTTTTTAGTCGGTCATAAAAAATATAACTTTCACTTTATTTAAGTATTTAATTCAAAAGTAATTATTGTACGAGGAGGGTTCAAATGCCTTCATTTTTTTTGCCTCCACCATGTCTCCATTTTTAAGAACTTCAATAACCCAAAATTTAAAACTTAAAAATCAAAATAAAACCGTTGGATATGATCTACATCATTTTATCTATGCACATGTAAAAAATTGTGATATTTCAACTTTGTTTGATTATCATCAAGAGCTTGTAAAAACGTACTAATGTGGATAATTTCTAGACGTTGATTTTTCAAATGATGATTCACATAAAAACAAAATCGAAATGTGATATTTTTTTGTATGAGCACATAGAGAAAATAACATAGATCATATCTAACTGTTTTATTTTGATTTTTAAGTTTTAAATTTTGAGTTATTGAAGTTCTTAAAAATGAAGGCATGGTGGAGGCACAAAAAATGAAGGCATTTGAACCCTCTCTTATTGCAATTAATACTATTGATTGTCAGTTGGTGAATAAATAAAATAGGACGCATTTTTATTTAGTACAGCACATACATGCTCAACGGCACATACATGAATTTTTTTTATAAACCATAAAAAAAATATTTTTACGAAATCAACATGATTATTTTTTTTTACAAAAACCATAAGAACCGAAATGACATTTCTATCCGCCATTTTTTTTTTATTCCGGACCAAAATGCCATTTCGGTCCGGTCCCCTTTTTGGATTTTCTGTGGCGGCTCACATGAAAACTTGTGAAACCAGGACCACAGAAAATCCAAAAAGGGGACCGGACCGAAATGCCATTTCGGTCCGGAATAAAAAAAAAACTGACCGAAATGACATTTCGGTTCTTATGATTTTTTGTAAAAAAAAAAAGTAAACATGTTGGTTTCGTAAAAAATTAATTATGGTTTATAAAAAAAATTCCACATACATACTCAACAGCACGAGCAGGCAAATGCCCAAGAAAAAAACCTGCACCTATTGATATTGAAACTCGAATGGACGGAAATAAATCTGCTGACAGGAACATGGTATTCTGATTCCAACTGTTGGTTTTTGTTGAGATTCGTGCATGAAAAACTTTGTTGAAATTTGTGCATAGAAAAATTTGAACGGTTGAGATCAGAATAATAGATAATATCAAGGAATAACAACAGATTTATTTTCCGAATGGACACGTTGACATCCAAGTGCATTTTACTAAACCACCAACCCGCCTATATATACATGATGTTTTCTTTGCTTGTACAACTTTTTTTTTGTTTCGAATTAAACAAAAAATACACATGAGAGAATAATCAGTCATTAGTCTAGTAGCAAAGACAACAATCTTTATGTAGGAAGTTGCATGTTCAAAACTCAGATAAAAAAATCGCTTAACTTTCAACCTTTACTAAAAAATTACACATGAGAGCATATATTGATACACCTGAGCATTTTGTTCCAGCACATGTCGTAGAAGTAACGTGTTCATTTCTAACAATTTTAGCATGACACGATACATATGACATGTACGGCCATTGCAAATAGCATACAGCACATACAACTAGCTACAGGAGAGAATTTACATTCATTCATGAAGATGTTTATCCACCCCTATAATTTAAATTTTTTAATTATGCATATTATATTGAAATTTAATAATTTTTAATTTTTTATGTAGTCCATCTCTTTTCATAAAATATCAAATATTTACTTGTAACTTAGTAATTAGTACTCCACTTTGTAGTTGTATTTAATAATTCAAATTTTATTTGCCACATATTTTATATTTTTATGTTCGAACACCCTCTCTTATTTTTTGATTCCGTCTCTAACAAATGAACAGAAGCCAAACTCCTATTCCTTAAAAAAAAAAAATAGCATAAGCGACAAATGGTGTGCGACCGTGGTAGACAAAAATTGTTGATTGAGTTGGTACGTAGGAGTGATTTGATGCTTTTGAACTTGATTTGTTGTTCTTCTGGGAGGCAATTTGTCGTAAAACAGATATGGTGTCTGTCTGATACAGTGCTACGCCTCCAGAACCTTACCTGCCGAAGATTCACAGCACAGCACAGACGTGGCAAGCAGTACAAAGCTTGCCTTGCCTAATTCATTAATTGCCTTCACCAGTTGACATAACCGTGCCATCACATTTTTAAATAGATATTAGCATTTATTTCTTTAGCAATCGGCGTAGTCAACATTCAATGTAACTGACTAATTCTTTCTATAATTTAATTAATTATATGATTTTAATTTTAGTTGATAGTTTATACATATATTATCATGTGGCATGTGGAACTAACAAGAGATTTAGTCTATAATTCATACATATTATCACTTTGTCAGCCTGCCTAAGTACCTCTGCCTGCCTTTTTCTTTCTTTAAATAATCTTACCGAACATTTTATCATGATCAGATGAGATCTTATCAGGACATATATATTTTAGCCTTTAATTTGCTTTGAATATCTCTACCAAATATATTTAAGTGTATTTTGACATTGTAACTGATTTGGTAAATCATATCTTGGTGTATTTGTGTCTTTAGGTAGGAGACTAATTAGGTTAATAGCTTTCCCCGCGTACTTAATTTTTGAACACGTGGGTTAGTTGTGTTGTCGGTACTGGCTGGTCAAGAATGAAGAACATGTTAGGCAGCCCAGCCCAACCGAGGCTCTTATAAGCCCATACCAGCCTATATAAGCCCATTCACCAAGGCTCCTTATAAGACCAGCCCATGCATCAGGTGTCCCAACCGCAGTGATTCCCGCTCCTGCCCATGACAGCCCATGCATTAGGCGTACAACATCAGCAACAGCAGCAGTAATAACAATAATAATAACAATAATATAATTACATTACATATTTATATCTTTATGTTATATGACACCCTTCAACTTGAATACTTGATTCCTGCTCCTGCCTCTTCTCTTTGTAAAAATCACAGCTTTTCATTAAATAAAATAATAATAAAAAATTCAGAAAAATAATATTTTTCAAAAATTCTAAAAAAATAGTAAAAAATTTTCAAAAAATGTAAAATTTGATCTCCAAGTACATTTCAATATGAAGATCATGTTGAGAAGTTCGGATTGACTATTTGAACTTTAAAAATAGAAATATGAGCAGGAAGTAAAACACTCTATTTACTTACCAAAGCACTGTAGTTTCACTATATATCTATATATATATGCGCGCGCGTCTGTGAAATTCAAACAACATATTGTGGAAGAAGAAGAACAGCAAGATATATTACACACGCTTTACAAGAAGAGAAGAGAAGAAGCTGAATGAAAAGAAAACAAATTAATGAAGCAGGGATCACATCAAACAGGAACCATTTTATTCTATCTACCCCCATATAATATATCACTCAGAGAGTGAGGGAGATAAAGATAACAATAATCCAACTAAATCATCAACGGCCTTGTACGAACAGCCTTCCTTTTGTATGCACTCAGAGAGCATCCCCTGCAGATCCCTTGCTCTCGCTCTCATCTCCTCCCCATCTTCCGTAGTCATCAGCCTCCGAACTGATCTTTCCACCTTGCCTCTCTCCAGTGGGGTGCGCAGTTCCAAACCCACCTTCCACACATCAGACACGTATCTTGTGTTGCCCATCTGGTCCGAGAAAAACGGCGTGCAGATCATTGGAATGCCCTCTGCTATCGACTCCACCGTCGAGTTCCAACCGCAGTGTGTCCAGAAGCCGCCAATGGCACGGTGTGCCAGAATGTCTCTTTGTGGGGCCCACTCAACTATCTTTCCAATACCATGCGTGGCATTCCGGAATCCATCGGGCAGCGCTAGCTCGACACGCAGAACGCTTTCAACTGACCCCGACCGAACAACCCATAGAAAAGGCTGACTGGAATCTGCCAGCCCCCATGCCATCTCTGTGAAATCCTTGGGATCCATCGATGCCAGGCTTCCGAAGCTGACATAAAGCACCGATTTTGGGGGATGCGAGTCCAGCCATTCCATGCAGAGCCGATCCTGATCCCGCTCCCGGTCAAGCAATTTTAATGTGCAGCTGCTTGGGCTTGTGTTTGTGGTTGCTGCCTCCAGGTTGATCATGTCATGTTTGTGGAGCGGACCGACTGCAAATGCAGGAAGAGCAAGGTCGCGCTGCAGTTTATCCAATTCAGCTCCTTCCATGGCCTGTGATGTGTTGATTATTATGCCCAATGAGGTTCTGGCATTCTCGGCATCTAGCACCACGAAATTCAAGAGCTGCTCGGGGTCGTTGCCCACGGCGATCATGTCTCTCACTCTCATCGGAGGTAGCTCCTCGACTGCCAGCTCCAGTTCCCATTCTGATCACATGTCATGTGAACGAATTATTCATATACTAATTACAGCTAGAATTAATTAAGTAATAAAAGAAGTAATTGTAACATTTCCAAGAATGATAATTAGGCAAGAGAGAGGTCAACTCATTCGGTCAACTCACCTGCTTTTGATGGTAGAATGCCCTTTCTGTACAAAGCCGGAAGTGTGATAAAGCCGTTCAGACTAGCAGCGCTGCCGGTCCTTAGCACGAGCGTTGGCACTCCAAGCAGCTTAGCTATGGGATTGATTTTATACCAATGCATGTCCAGAACCAAGCATGGCACTGATGATTTCCAATCACCCTCAGACAACACCTGAGCCAAGCTCTCACGGAACGGCGTAGTGCAGTTGTCGTTGAGCGCACAGATGAGGGAGAGGACGTGATCCTGTGAAGATGATGTCAGCTTGGAAACCCGATCGGGGATTGTGATAAAACGATAGGAAGGGTACTTGGAGGGGTGGATGGCTTCATAGTTATACTCTGTGTGGAAGATGGTGACAGAGAAGCTGCGCGATCGAAGCACGGCTGCAAGTTCGAGCATCGGATTGATGTGACCTTGGAATGGAAAGGGGAACAGCAACACCCGCCGGTTTTTCATTGTTTTCTCTGCCATCTACGGCTACTATTACTATACTAGCAGCTGATTAATCGATTCAAATCTTAAATTGGTAGTATTCATCCCCATTGGCTATTCCCCTTTCCCTTAATTTAATTCGCTGCTCCCTTTACTTAGATTATGTTGGGTCATAAGTCAATGCTATTTTATTAATGTCTTTTTGTTACTTGTTTATAAAGAAAGAACAGCTCATTAATTAGTTAATGCCGGCCAAAAGCAAATGCTGTTAAGCAAGCTAATTCAACTCCTTTGAAATATTTTATTTGACAAATTGAAAATTAGATGCCGAAAATTTAACATTTGAAAGACTCAACGCACAACCATCTCAGCTAATTCAACTCCTTTGAAATTTTTTATTTGACAGATTGAAAATCGGATGCAAAAAAACTAGGACTCCTGCTAGCTCCTGTTTCTGTTAGGCCAAAAACTGTATTACAAATTAATGGCAATTCACTGATTGAAAATGAGAATGAATAATTGGGATGTGCGAAGAATCTTTCTGTTCCAACTGAACGGGATTAATTAAGATCCCGTTTGACCGTTTCTTAAGCCCTCCTCCTCGATCCCCAGTTGTCAGTCCAAATTAAGTAATGATTGATTCACTGCAAAAATTGTTGCAAGTGGGGATAAACAGTAAAAGTAAATTGGATGCGCACTAGTCACCAAACATGTGATTGTCAGTTTCATAGTTGACTTGACTTCGGGTCAATATGTTCACATTGTTTGCCGGATCAAGTATGTTATCGATGTATTCTTGGCATCTGCACCAAGTCACTAGGCACTACGTATGTATGATGACTTCAGGGCCTTAAGGCGGCGGCCGAATATTTGAAGAAAGCGGCACCGGTCGACCCATGCATCTCTATTTCTTTTTCAGATCGATTCTCGGGGCCCGGCCCAATTGTAATAAAGAAAACTCATTTCCCACCTCTTATCGGACTCATGAATTTGGGTTTTTTCTGGCAGACGCATGATTTCTGTCAGGGAGGGGTATAAATTGAATTAAAATAGCTTATTGGGTTCAAACTCATTAACTAATTAGGTACTAGATAAAAAAACAATCAACATAATAAGAAACAATAAAATTAGTAGTCTTACATAATTAAAAACAACAAAAACAATCATTTTACATATAAAAAAAAAGTTGATCCGGATCCGTAAATTTCTATAAAATTTCTATAAAAACAACAAAGTTTCTCATTAACAGTGCTTTTGGACTGGTCTGACAGACTTTCCAATTTCAGAGCGGGGCAAAGTGATACCGAGCCCGTATTTTTCCACAGAATTTCAAAATCCAGGGAAGCTACCCCCCTCTAGCTGTGTGTGGATCCGCCCCTGTTTCCTGGGAAGCCTAGTGGCGACCCATATGTGATGTCTAGCTCCTCTTCAGTGTGCTGGGCCATGTTTTCACGCTCAGCTTCCCCTTTTATCTCAAACTGTTGCACATGCGTTTCTTTTTGGGCCCAGTATTGCAATTCCTGTTCAGTCTGCTGCTGATACTGTTCTATCTCGTCCACCTCTTGCTCATATGTGGTTCTTTGAGCCCTACTTCATGGGCCTCCTATTGCACTTCCAACTCAATTTCTCCCTCCTCTATCGTTTCATTAAAAGCTATTTGTCCTTCATCTCTAGGTTTGTCAGATATGTATTTGGGTTCAAAAGCTTACCCTATTGTGTTTCCTCCTGCTGTTAGTGACCATTAGGTTGTCAGCATACCTTATCTTGGACCTTGCAAAATCGTACAACCATTCCTGACAATTATGTCTGGCATGATCATCACCAATTGTTCCTTCTTGCTTTGACATTCAATGCTGGCGTCGAATAGCTAGTTCAAGCCTTGCATGCGTTTGAGATAGATTTTGACTTGAGTGGTTGCCTCTTCCCTTTTTTCAATGGACACTCAACATGGTTGTTTTGGTCCTCTCCATTATGAGTGAGCGGTGTTATCTCCAGTGGTGCTGAAATTGGGGCCCATCCCTCTATCTGTCTGACTCTTCTCTGATACTTCGACATCGGGCCCGAGTACTGCCTGGAATCGTACGAGATCAACCTCATTCCTCCCCTGAGAAATCCCCTCCACTGCTCATCCCAGTATCTCCCTTCATTCCCATCATCTTGGGGTCTACTTTCATCTGTGTGTTCCTAGTTGCGTGGTGAGTATGAGTCAAAGACAGAGTTGTGTATCCATCCTTCTAACTCTACTCTTACTGATACTGAGAATGGGTCTACTGTAGTTGAGAGAAAGGGAGGGATTTTGGAAGGGTGGTACACTCCTACCAAAATTTTGAGATCCTCATAGTTATCATTAGTGAAAAAAGAAGCAAACCTTTCTAACATGCCAAAGCTAGAGATTAGCTGTGCCACCCAATTCTAGTATTGTAGGGGTAGGTAGTATAGTTTGAGTCTCGCTTTGTGGGTTGTGGGGTCATAGACCATCCCCGTCTGTTTGGTCCAGGTCGCTAGCTGCACCTTTACACCCAGTTACACAGTGAAAACACAAGTGTCTACTGATCACTCAAAAGTGAGCGATGTTATTTTTTAAAATTTATAAACTCGGAAATGCTATCAGTTCGAACTGCAAGCGCACAATCCTATCGAGTAGTATAATCGAGGTCGATCCACAGGGAATATTGGTTCAGAGTTTTAAGCGATCAAATCATAATCTTTCGAAAGGCTAGACAAAATCTGAAAATTTGAGAGTTGAAGTTGTGATCAATGTAAATTTGGCAATAATTAAAAGTAATTAAAATAAAGATAGAGATGAGAATTCCTAGGGTTTTGGCACACCATTGCTACTCAATCCACTTTGATATTCTACTTCTATCAGGTCTGATTTTCTGTTGTTGTTTTATGGAAGACTCCACATAGGACACTGCGAATTATCTTATGCAAATGACAGATCTTCTATCGAGATACTACATAGGACACTACGAGTTATCTTACGCAAATGACAGATCTCTAAATACACAAGTTACTATATAGATCACTGCGATTTATCTTACGCAAATGATAGAACTTGGTTCGCATTTTGTTGTTTCGATTTATGGTTTTCTCGCTAAGGTTTTCTTCACATAAATCTAATGACTCCCAACGAGGCTAACTCGTATAACATAGTTTCTCTTACCATTAAAGCACTGTCACTACCCTAACGGATTAAACTAGATCATCGATATTAGATGAAGGGATAATAAATCACAAAAGCATTTCACTCAAACAACAAGAAATCATAATCAACAGAAAATATATATATCAAAGCATCATGAGTAACAAGGTTTACTGTCTAGCCCCTAAGAAAAGAACTTAGCCGCGGAACGGCATCATTACAATCACTCATCTCTTTCTCACTTAATCAAATCTAACCCAAATTACAAATATAAGTTCTTCTTCTGTCCAGGGTGCTTATATAGGAGTGAAGGGACGTCTGGAGTTGAGTAGAGGCAAAGAAACATGATCTGGATACAGCTGTCAGCAGTTATTCCCCAAAGGGCGCCTTGGTTACGGACCGTACTGGCTGGTACGGTCCGTAATGACCATGTCGCTGAAGGGTTTAATGCGTATTGCGCTATCTCCTGGTCCATATCCGGCTAGGTCCGTATCAGGTAATATGAGCCGTAACAGAGCCTTAGTCGATGAGCGTCGCTAATCCGATTGACCCGATTCTTGCTCCATTTGATGTAAAATAGTCCCAAAACCTATTTTCTGCAATAAAACATAAAGAAGGGTGACAGTAGCATTTTTCTCTAATTAAATAAACATAAGTGTGAGATAATATGCAAAACCTAAGCCAAAATTCTACGTAATTCATCATCATTTTGACTCTGATCATCTACCGCCTACTTGCGCATGCCCTAATTTGGAAAAATAGCAATAAAATCTCCCATCGATAGTGGTATCTTTCTTACCTTCATGTTCCTTGGGTTTGTTGCCAAAATGGTATGCTAGTTTTGTGGTCAGTCTGTGTGCCAGATGTCTGTTATTCTGGTTGGGCCCTGTCAGCACTACCGTTGCTCGGTTGAGAAAGTCATTTGTTGGTGCGAAGCCTTCAATCACCGATAGGAAGACTTTGAGGTCCTCCACCCAGTGTTCGTTGACATATTTGGGATCAGTCAAGGTCATGGTCTCCCAATTTGTAAGGTGGTCCATCCTGCCTTTTTTGTGGTTCTTTCCTTTTTGGAATTGTGATTCTCTCTCTTTTGAGACTTGTGATTCAGGTGTTATGTGTGTTTGCTCTTCTGTTGGTTTGGTTTTTATAGCCTCATGTTGCACTCCTGTGGCCTCTTAATTATCTTTACTTTTGGCGGATTTCGCTCACACCTACCAGTTGAGTGACCAATACCTGTGCATTTAAGGCATTTCAGTTGGTTTTTGCATTGAAAACACCTGTGTCCTTTTGTGAGGCATTTGAAACAACAACATTGTTTCAAAAGTTCTTCCTTCCACTGTGGACTCAGTACGGTAGTCTGCCTTAGTTGCGTGCGATGCTTCCTTCTCCTTACCTCCGTCCACCCTTCATTAATGGGGGTGCGGTTTCCCCAAGCATATGTGTTGTCTTATCTCGGCGCCGTTGGTACAAAGCCATTAATGTTAGCTCTAACCTTTTCTTGCCTCGTGAATTCGAGTTGGTGCTCTATCTCTGTTAACGCCACCCCCTGCTTCGTAGCTACCGCAGTAGCGTACGATGCCTTTGTGATTGTTGCTATCTCCTTGTTACGTTGGAGTATGTCCTTCTCTGTTGCCTTCTTTGCTGCGAGCTTGATTGCCATTTTTTTCGCCTGGGAGTCGCCTCGGTTGTTGTTTTGTCTCTCCATCAGATTGTCGCCATTACCAAAGTCGAAGGTTAAATTTTAAATTATAACCAACGAATGGCTGAATTACCCTCCTAAGGTTTTGTAATATAATGGACTTGTCCAGTTCAAGCCAAAATGGACAACAAGATGGCCGAGAAGTAATTCAGTTAGCCAACGTATGAAGCTGTTACATAATTTTGTTATTCTGGTATAGATTGTAATTAGGAGAAACATGCTGTAATCCATTTTCTCATTTTCTGTATAAAGCTGTTGATGTACAATGTATATTATGTATTAGATATAGAAGGAAATAATACAATTCCATTTGATCTCTCTCTTCTATTATTCTTGATTTTGGCATGTAATATCCGACACTTTGATAGTATTCTGGTTAAATTTACTCGGAATTTTATCTTTGTTATACTCTTGATTTATTCTCTTAGATTCTATTGTTTAATTAATTATATATGCAAGTATTCTTAATTCAAAAAAGGGTTAGTGGATGAAACCGGTACATATATGGTACCGTTGGTTGAGAGACCCCTTTTTCCTTTTATTTTTGTACCAATTTAGTAGTTTCTATACTAAGAGTCCCAAAAAAGTATTCTTAATTCGAGAAATGTGAGTACCTCTTTGATATTGGTCATATCTAGGATATTTCATTTAAGTTCTTATTTGCATAGCAACTTAAATAACCTAATGCAATCCCTAACCTGATTCATTAGTACATGAAAATTATAGGATAAATTTAGGTTTTTAGGTGAGGAATGTAACCGTGAAATCTATTAAACCTACAGGGAGACCGAAGACTTGAACTTAGGATTTAGGTGAGCAACGTGTAACTGTGATGACTTGTAACTTTGTAAGAGTCTTGACAAATTATAGAACTTGATCGTTTAGAGAAGCAAGCAGGGGCAAATTTAGAATTTTCATGAGAAAGAACAAGAAAATAACGAATCAGGTTTAAATATCTAACTGGGTTTTAACCTATTAAAATATACTTTATTAACATCTGATTTCACTGAAATCAGATATTATGACTATCTAAATTACATGATTATCAATGTCCGACAATTTTATTGGTATAGTATTTAATTTGTATTTTGTCTGTTTGTCAAAAATTGTTTAAAAAAATATTAGTTGTTTTGATACCTTTATCCTATTTGTATAATATATGGTATTGTATGTTGCAATTAATTAGTAGTTTGGGTAACATATATAATTTTTCTTTCTTTTGTAAAATTTGGTTTCATTAACAATAATAGATATCGTATGTTACAATCAACAGTCTTAATTAATTAGCTAGCTAGTGGTGCATCTTACCATTAGTCTTAATTAGCTAGTGGTGCATCTTTAGGAAAAAAAAGTATATATATATATAGTAATAAAGACAAGACGCATATATACATAGAACTTTTCAGAGCCCAATATATCCTCACGTTTTATATATATTTTCGCACTTGACAGAGTTAGAGGCTGAGGTAGATGATTACAGTACTACAGTAGTTTAGATTAGACTAGATATTATAGGATTTGAGTGGCTAATAAGGGAATCGATCTCCACTTACGCACCCACTTTGTTTTGCTTCCCGCAAAGTCAAAATAAAATTCCCATGCACCACAAACCTTTCATACCACCAATTAATTAAGGCACCACAAACCACATATCTCAATTCTCATGATACATATCCTAAATTAGGCATATGTATTATGTTTATCGCGTTTCATACATATTACTTTGAGGTTGTTCGGCAACAAGGGATTAAGCCTCCTTAAGACTTAATCCGTTTCCTTTAGCTTCCTTAGCCGCTCAATTCTACCGAACACCGGTTCCTTAGTGTGGATTAAGAATACCTCTTTTTGTCCGGACCTTAAGGCACCTCTATCTCTTCCTTTGGCTTCCTTAACTTTCATCCACGAATTAAGACAACCAAACATCGGTTCCTTAGCGCTCCTTAAGCTCCTAATCCTTCCCTCTTAATCATTTGTTGCCAAAGGCCCCATTGGTTTTCAACTACCCGCACTTAATTAATTGGTACCACCCAAAATATTTCCCAAGTTGATAATCGCACGTGTTTATAATGTATTTATAATAAGGAAATTGAATAGGTACAGGGTCCAATTCAATTATGTCCATCCAGTGTCCGTGCCACTAAGTGTTTTTTTTCTTCTAAAGTAATCTTAGCATACATAAATTTTATTAATAGAAAAGTTAGAGCATCTGCATTCCTGAAACTATTAGAGTTTCTAATCTGACGTGGCAGTTGCTAAACCAGTTTTAGAGATGTAAATGGATTTCTTATTTAGCAACTTTGCTCAATAATTTCTTATTAAGAAATTGTTTATAAACTCTGATGTGACAAAATGATTGGCATGTATTCGCTAAAATTAGTTTAATTTACTGCTGATGTAGCTTATCAATTTTAATTTACTGATGATGTAGCTTATTAGAAACTCTAAATTTAGTTTGAGAAATGGGAACATTTAGAAACTCCAGAGTCTATAATTTCTTAAAAGCAGTTAATAGTTATTTAGAAACTCTAAGAGTTTCAAGGATGTAGATGCTCTCAGGAAAACTAAAGAGAGGGGAATAAAAAAAGAACAAAAATAAATACAAGCACATTTACAACCCTAAACCTTCTAGAAAAAAATATCTACAATGCTAAGCCATATATGTTACCCGATACTTCATATATGGTTCCGTATCCGTATCCGATACGTATCGTATTACAGTATCAATACCCGCATCGTATTATCTGATACCCCTATCATGTTAAAAATTATCGTATCGCCGTATCCTGTATCGTATCCGATATGATACCTGTACATGTATCCATGCAACATATTATTGTCAAGTATAGATAAAAAAGAAAAAAGATGGAAGAAATAACCGATTGCTCATTTCATTTCATGGTGAAGTTGCATTTTTATTGCAAGTTTGCAACATACGACTCGACCCGGCCACCATTCTAGGCATAAAGCTTAGTGTATTGAAAACGGGCCGGATCGGGTCAGTCCGGTCCAACTGCCCGGTCCACGGGTTGACCCGGGCACGGGTTAGCCCGGGTCAACGGGTTAGGTCGGGTAGGGGTACCTGGGTTTTTTTGGGTCGGCCAACCCGAACCCGGCCTAAACCCGGCGGGTTAGGTCGGTCCGGTCCGAGGCGGGTCGGGTCGGCGGTCCGGTCCGTTTTTTTTTCTGTTTTGTTTGGGGTTTTTGGGGCTATTTTTTTTTCCTTTTTTTTTTTTATTTGAACTCAATATATTTTTAAAAATCCGAATTTTACGTATTCATATGTAAAATCCGAATTTAAAAATCCGAATTTAAAAAAATAAATATAACTTGTTCTAACTTATTTTTCTGTTTTCATATATAATTTTACGTATAATTTAGAGTAAAATATTATGTTACTGTGAAATCAGCTCTTATTCTCCGCAAAAAAAATTATATACTATAGAGTGTGTTTGACGTGTCATTAATAATAATATTTATCTAAATCGAGTCTGTGATAATAGTGTGAAAATATGTTAATTTAAGTAGTATGAAAATAGTATTAATTTTGTATCGTTTGGAATAGTACAAATATTGTTTTAATTTGTATACTTTTGAAATAATGTTAATTCAAAGAATTATTCTTATAAAATATTGAGTTAGCGATATAGTTATAACTTATAACCAGACGCTATTATGAAATTATATAAACATCAATGTTATCAAAATTAGTATTATAATGAATAAACATCATTGTTATCAAAATTAGTGCTATTTTTATGTTGAAATGTTAAGTGTGTAACTAGAATAAAAGATATATTGAAAGTTAATTATATAAAAAAAATCATACTAAGTGTGTAATTAATTTACAATACTTATAACATTTTACTTTATTTATAAACAAAATAATGTATAAACGTTGAAATGTTAAAAATAATTATTTTTACTGGATCCGCCATTGGATGAGGTAATGTGATGTGCCTTGTGGTTACATTGGCATTTTGGATGCTAACTTTGTAAGAAATGCTATCAACTATTTGATATTTATCGGATGCTAAAAAAAAATAGCTAGAACCTTTTTTATATTAAATTTATAAATTTTAGAGCTGGTCGTTTGACAAAGAATACGGTGTTTACATAATTTTGTTCTAGTTTGCAGGTTAAAAAATAAGAAAAAGAATTGCTATTATATAGTAAATTTTGTTCTAGTATATAATTTCCGTGCCGAGCGAGGTTATGGTATGGATTGAGCCATGCTATAGATTTATATCTCTATTTTTAAAGTTTAAACAGTCAACTCGAACCGTTAAACATGATCTTCATATTAAAATGTACATGAAGACCAAATTATACATTTTTCTAAAAAAAATTTACTATATTTTAGATAGGTAAAAAATCATTGTTTTTGGATGGTGTAACATTTTTAGATCAAGTAGGTCTTAGAAAGGATTAAAAGTTTAAAACAATATTCTTTTCAATTTTATGCGTTCAAAGTTTGTTTATTATTTGCCCCACGCTTATGTATGAAGTTTATTCATTATTGTACTGAAATATTTAGTTAACTGTGGTTTTTTTTTTCATTTTTTTTATTATTAAATAGTTTTAATTCTGCACTTTGCTATATTGTTTGAATTTCTTATATTATAAAATGTTTTCAAATTTGTAGCTTCTTTAAAATTCATCGTGTTACATTAATGCCAACTTGGTATTATTCTTGTTGTATCTTTTACATATGAAGTAACTAGAATAACATATTTTTCTGAATTAAAAAATAGTTCCAATTTTAATAAATTATGTTTATAGGCTTATTTATAGTTTTTACACATTTTTAATTAAGAAGATACATATGTTAATTCAAATTAAAGTTTATAGAATTAACATATCAATTAACATATGAATATGTTAATTTTAATTAAGATGTCAAATAATATGTATATATGTTAATTCATATTTAGACAACAAATGTATTTATTTTAATTATGTTAACACTTGTATTATATAAATTAAATATTAAAAATCAACTCAAGTTAAATATAGAAGTTAGTAGATTTAGACAACAAATGTGAGATGGTGTAGTGGTAAGTGATATGTTGCTTATCCAATAGGTCATGGGTTCGAATCTTGGTTGCCTCAAAAAAAATTTTGCCTATTGCGCGGTTCATTGGACCATGTCCATGCGTGGTGGCTGGTGCAGGGTTCGGGTCCGGGTCCGGGTCCGGAGGTTTAGGCACGGGATTCGGGCGGTTCGGTCCGGGTTTGACTCGGGTTTGGGTCGGGTTCGGGTAGGCAGGTTCAAACGGGTAGGGTATAGGCGGTTTGGTCCAGAAAATCGGATCCGACCCTAGTGAAACCCGGCCCACCCATTAGGATGGTCCGATCTGGGTTTTAGGTCGGGTTCGGGTCGGTCCGGGTTCGGGTCACGGGTTTGCTCGGTCCGGGTCAACCCGCCCGGGTTTAATCAATACACTAATAAAGCTCATCCGGGATTACAAATTTAAACGCTTGATTAATTCGCTGTACATTCAAATTAAATTAATTTATTATTTTGCACAAGAAAGAGAAACAATTAATTAAGTTTTAATGGTAAATCGATGAAAACTCTTGAGGTCTTAGGTTCAAACTTACTCTTCATTTATCATGTGATGATAAGGTTCAAACTTACTCTTCAATTATCATGGGACTTTCTTTTTGCGGTTATGGAAGCAAGGGGATTCCCGGCAATCTGGATTGCATGGGTTAAAGTTTTGCTATGCACGGCTCAATCTAGAGTTCTCGTCAATGGAGAGGCAACAGAGTACTTCTTGCACAAAAGAGGGCTGCGGCAGGGGGACCCCCTTTCGCCTATGCTATTCAATATAGCGGCGGATGTCTTCCAGCAAATGGTGAGTTTAACTAACAGAATCTTGCGCAGGAAAATGACTAGAAGGATAGGGGAAGCAATTCTTGCTTTGCAGTATGCAGACGACACCGCTCTCATCGCATCAGCGGATATCACTTCCCTTATATCACTAAAATTGGTAATGAGACTCTTTACAAGTATTTCGGGCCTAAAAATCAATTACACCAAAAGCACATTTGTCCCAATAAATTTGGCAGAGGAGAGGAGAACTTGGGTGCAGCAGATATTGGGATGCGGGGAGACGCAGTTCCCGGTTTCTTACTTAGGCATGCCGTTGACTATATCAAAACAGACAAGGGATATGTACTTGCCGCTCATTGAAAAAATAGAACAAAAGATGGATGGCTGGAAATGTAAGATGCTATCGAGAGGAGGCAGACTGGAATTGGTACGATCGGTACTGTCGGCCATTCCAATTTACCATATGACTTGTTTCCAACTACCTCAGTGGGTGATTGCCAGGATCGATAGAATTCGTCGAAGCTTTCTTTGGGGCAAAAATGGCCTCACAGGAAGAGGAATCTCAATAACAAACTGGGAGACGGTGTGTATCCCGAGAAAATACGGAGGTCTTGGGGTTTCTGATCTCAAATTGGTCAACATAGCACTGTTGCTTCGGTGGTGGTGGAAGGCTTACAGTGAACCCGATAGCTTATGGGCGGTTACGGTGGGAAAAATAAGACGAAAGGGCACGGCTACAATGAAACCAAAAATATGGAACATTACCGGTTCCTTCTTTTGGTCGTAGCTAAGTCGTATCAAATGCTTATTTACGTGGAGCACGAATTGGATTGTGGGGGATGGAGCAGGCATATCCTACTGGTACGACAATTGGCATGAGAGGCCGAGAGCAAATCATAGAGTGCCGGCTGTGAATAGGCCATACATTTCACTCAAAGAAGCATGGGAGGTCAGACACGAAATAAACCCGGCTGAGATGACCACTGAGGAGTTAGTCACCTTTTCTGACAATGAGGACACGTTAAATTGGAGATGGGGGACAACGGGTTTGTACTCAGCTAAATCTGCTTACAAAATGTTGGCGGAGGGGGGCCGGATTAAAGGCCAGTACCATCATACGTGGCGATGTAAGATACCACCGACTGTTAAAATCTTTGCATATTCGGTACAAAGCGACAAATTGTTAACAAGAGAGGAACTGAGAAGACGCGGAATGAACCTGCCGCTGAGCTGTGTGCTATGCGCTAATTGCCCTGTTGAATCAGCGTTACACCTACTCTATTTATGCCCGTATTCGGTGGCTGTTTGGTTTGAAGTTTCCAGCCTCATACACATGCCGCTCATGACGCCGGCAATGACAGTGCACTTGGTATGGCAACGATCTTGGGAATCGGTAAGATCAAAAGGGATAATTACATACAAACAGTGGCTGGTGCGGTTCATATGTGTATCATGGATGATTTGGAAGCAGCGGAACGTCATGATTTTCGAGGATAATAGGCTACCCCCAAAGCTACTCGCACAGAGATGTGCACATGAAATGCAACTATGGCTGCGCTATTGCTGAGACAATGATAAAGCATCAAAATTGAGGATTGTGAATCACCGGGCCAAATTACGCTGAGTTAATCACTCTGGGATTGGAGGAAGAGGAAAGGCTAAGGCACTAATGGGTACCGACTTGTTAGCGGGTCCGGGTTGCTAGAGGGGTTGAGACAGTCAGGTCACACTGAGACTGGATAACAACAGGACATAGCTATTAATTATTTAATTTATTTTCATATTATCGGAAGCTGCATATATGCAAATTTTGTACTGCTACCATTTATATTTAATACAGTCCAATTGGCAGCTGCTGCCAATTTTCAAAAAAAAAAAAAAAGATAAGGATTTGATAGGTCAGGTACAAGAAGAAATTAAATAGGAGGATCAAATTGCTGAGTCTGGACCTGCTTTGTTGGATAATAACTGCTAATAAGCTGATAAGGAAGAATATTAAGGAAGTTGCAGTTTCTTTTGATCTTTATGGAACGATGTTTTGTTTGTTATATCGTCTCTTTTTGTTTAGGATTTGGATGCTTGTTTGTTTTGGTTATGCTTCTTGTCTTTTATTATTTTGTATGTGGTACCAACGATTTTGATTTTAATTAGTAAAATACATTTGTGATTTCAATATGAAATCGGTGGGTTATACACACACTACTTTTATAACAAAAAAAAAAACACAAAAAATTGTTTATTATCTGTAGTTGAATGAATTTGGATGGTTTGATTTTATTTTTATCTCAAATATAAGGATGAGATACTCGTTTAGGAACGCTGTCGAAGATAAAATATTAATCATTTTTGCCGGTCTACTCTAAAAAAACTTTTTTGTTTTCATTTTTTGTATATGAAATATGTATTGATTACCATCGTGAAATTCATCTTTATTTCTCTTTTTTTTTTTTTGGACTAGGAAGTATTAATCGCTTCTACAGTGTCCATAAACAAGTATCACATCTTCATATTTGATGGTTTGATACTCGTTTATGGACACTGTCGAAGATAAAATATTAATCATTTTCGCTAGTTTACTATCAAATTTTTTTTTTTCATTTTTTGTATATGAAATATGTATTGATTATGTTTTTGGTCTTTCAGTTGGGCTATCATGTTTTGAGAAGTAAAATGCATGTTTTATTTTTTGTTCATATTTTTATTTTCAAAGTTCAAACATTTGATCTGAAAAGTTCAACATATTCTCCATATTAAAATGTGCTTGGAAACTAAATTTTACAATTTGAGAAATTGTTTACTATTTGTTTAGAATTTTTTTAAATCACTGTTTTTAATTCTACAAAAAATTTCAAAAAAATATAAAATTTGGTCTCCAAGCACATTTTAATATGGAGAACATGTTAAACTTTCCGAATCGAATGTTTGAACTTTAAAAATAAATATATAAGAAGAAAATAAAAATGACACTTTACTTTCCAAAGCATGATAGTCCAACCCGAAATTTTTATTCATAGTAAATAAAAAAAATTAAAGATTAAAAAATGGGAAAATGTACGGAGGAATTTTAAAAATGAGAAGCCATGTTTCTAGTTTGATGTCTCTGCGGGACGCCATACTATATTAGAGTCCCTATAAAAAAGAATTTAATATGGAGCGGCAAATCATACAACAAAATCGGAAAAAATATTAAAAAAAAATTAAGTGGGACGCCATGCCATCCGGAACCCCAGCCACAAAATAAATAAATAAATAAATAACTGGAACGCCATATCTACACATGACTCGTTTGCATTAATCGTACAATCAAACAAAAAAGATTATTATAGCTTTTATTTATTCTATTAATTGATCTTCGTTCTTCAATTCAATTAATTTATTGTATCAAATGTTCGATGTAAAGCATGCAATATAGAAGAGATAACGCATTCTGTACATTCAAATTTAATCAATGTTTTAAATAGCGTTTATAGCGTCATAGCGGGAAGGCTACAAAAAAAGCTATAGCGAATAGCGTAGCTATAGCGGAAGCTATTCCAAATAGCGTTTTTTTTTTTACAAAAATTATATTATATATTTGTACTATATATTAACATTATCTAAAGTTTCATAGAACAATAAATAACACTAAATTAATTAAGAAATTATAATATTCATATTGAACTAGTACAAAAGTCCATGGTTCAAAATATCCATAATAATATCATAAACTATCGATCTTTTTCTATACAAAATATCTTAAGCATCATGATTCATTCTATTTTTTTTTTCTATACAAAATAAATTTTATGGATCTTTATTTAAACCCATATAAATTGTCTAAAAAAGCCCAATATGCATAGCGCGCAAATAGCGCGCTACACGCTATGCGCTATAGCGCGCTACACGCTATGCGCTATAGCGCGCTACACGCTATGCGCTATAGCGCGCTACACGCTATGCGCTATAGCGGACCGCTATTACCGCTACAGCGGCCGTAGCGCAATTAGCGTATTTTCATGCCATAGCTTAGCGTTTAGGGTCCAAAAACGCTATAGCGCGCTATTTAAACACTGAATTTAATATACATAAATATACATTTTTAGCTAATTAGCATTAACTAATTGATTTAGAAAAAAATACCAAATATATTCAAAACAAATTTTAGATTTTATTTTTTAAAATTTTTATTGAGAGAAATATTCTTCTAATATTAGTCAACAAATTTATAAAGCATAGCATTATTAAACTGACATGGCTGCTCTTTCATCCGATATTTTTATTAATACCCAAAAAAAAAAAACAAATTATCAAATATGTCCCCACCCCAAACTTATTTTTAAATCTACCCCAACCGCCCGTCCACTGGGCGGTCCACTTTCCCCACCTGACCGCCCAGCAGCTGGGCGGTCCACTAGTGAATTTTTTTTTTTTTTTTTTAGAGACAATATGAATATCAAGATGCTGAATTTTTAACACTAAAAATTCGAATTTTTTTTTTAAATATTAGTTAGATTACTTCTTTGAAGCATATTTATACTAAAATACGCTAAATTACTTGGAATTATGTTAAATTACGTTGAGTTACACTATATTAAGTTAAATTACACTAAATTACATTACATTACGCTAAAATACGGTAAATTACAATAAATTACATATGAATAGGGACGATATCTTCACTAAAAAGGCGAAAAACGACGACGAAACTTCAAACGGTCATAAAACGGCGCTCGAGTGTCCGATTTCAGCAAATGACCACTTTTCGGAAAGCTTGCGAAAATACGCATGCGTCCGTGCCCACGATGCCGGATTCCAAAATTCAGAATTGCCAAAAAACAAAAGGAAGACCCTCAAAACTTGAGTTGAAGTTTCCGATTAAGATTTTCATTTCTATTATTCAATCCAAGTAGCTCAGTAAATTAGTTACATAATGAACTTATAGAATACCAATTTTTACTATTTTCTGAATTCTTTTACTATTTTTTATGATTCGTGAAAGATGGCACATAATCGGTCTACTTTAGCGTAATTTTGCGTAGTTTAGCGTAATTTACCGTATTTCAGCATAATTAGCGAAGTTATTGTTATTTAGTGTAATTTAGTGTAACTCAACGTAATTTAACATAATTCCAAGTAATTTAGCGTATTTTAGTATAAATATGTTTAAAAGAAGTAATCTAACTAATATTTACAAAAAAAAATCCGAATTTTTAGCGTTAAGAATTCAGTATCTTGATATTCATATTCTCTCTTAAAAAAAAAAAAAAAAACACTAGTGAACCGCCCAGCTGCTGGGCGGTCAGGTGGGGAAAGTGGACCGCCCAGTGGACGGGCGGTTGGGGTAGATTTAAAAATAAGTTTGGGGTGGGGGCAGATTTGATAATTTGTTTTTTTTTTTGGGTATTAATAAAAATATCGGCTCTTTCATGCACAATTATAAAACATTTTAATATTGTACTATAGAAAAAATAGATACCTACAAAATAATTAAATAAATGATTCCTAGTTATATTTAAACAATTGTGCAACAATTTGTGCAACTACTCTACTATAAAACAATCCAGCAAACAGATAAATAACAGCAAATATATCAACCAGCAGCAGATATCCAAACTATTCTACTATTGCTCCATAGTTTAGGGTTTTTTTTTTTTTGGCTGAGGTTCCGGACGGTATGGCGTTCCACTTTTTTTTTTTATGTTTTTTCCGATTGTGCTATATGATTGACATATCACCAGTGTATTAAAATTCGGTTTTATTCGGTGAATATTCGGCCGTATATTCCTATTCGGTGTTCGGCCGAATAGAAAATGACTATTCGGACCGAATATTGACTGCTGCTGCTGCTGCTAATAATAATACTACTACTAATAATAATAATAATAATAATAATAATAATAATAATAATAATAATAGAGTAGGGTTAAAATGCACCATTGGTTTTGTGCTCCAATCATGCTCCACGTTTTTTTCTCCGTTTACAAAGTTCGAACAATCGATCCGAACCGCTCAATATGATCTTCATATTAAAATGTGCTTGGAGACAAAATTTTATAATTTTTGAAATTTGTTTACTATTTTTTAGATAGGTACAAAATCACTGTTTTGGATGGTCCAGAATCTTCTGAAAACAGTGATTTTGTACCTATCTAAAAAATTAGTAAACAAATTTCAAAAAATATAAAATTTGGTCTCCAAACACATTTTAATACAAAGATCATATTGAGCGGTTCGGATCGATTGTTCAAACTTTGAAAACAGAGAAAAGACGTGGAGCATGATTGGAGCACAAAACCAATGGTGCATTTTAACCCGACTCATAATAATAATAATAATAATAATAATAAATTTGCTTAAATACTAAGATAATTCTTTTTGTTTAGTAATAGAATTTAAAGTAACTTATATGTCGATATTATAAAAATAGTCCATTTAGAAAAGAAAAAAAATCCTGGTCTACGATCCTGACAACGGCAAAACATGACGTCATGTCCATTTTTTTGTCTCTCATCATGTAAAAAAAGAGAGCAAAAGAAAATGAGGAGGGTTCAAATGCCTCTATTTTTTATATCTTCATCATGTCTTCATTTTTAAAAAATTTAATAACTCAAAATTTAAAATTTAAAATTTAAAAGTCAAAATAAAACCGTTGGATATGATCTACATCACTTTATCTATGTGCTTATAAAAAATTATCACATTTCAATTTTGTTTTTATGTGAATCAATAAGTTGAAAAATTAACGTCTAGAAATCATCCACATTAGTACGTTTTTTACAAGCTCTTGATGACAACCAAAACAAAATTGAAATGTCATATTTTTTTACACGTGTATAGATAAAATGATGTAGATCATATCCAACGGTTTTATTTTGACTTTTAAGTTTTAAATTTTGAATTATTAAAGTTTTTAAAAATAGAGGCATGATGGAGGCATGAAAAATGAAGGCATTTGAACCCTCCTCAAAGAAAATACCGACTTACCTTGTTTGTTTTTGCTTACTAATTACTACTATCCTTGTGGGTTGTGGCTAAAAAAGAAGAACGCAAAAGGAAAATACTCATAATTATTAATTTGTCGTCATTAATTAAGCTGATGCGATATTTCTATTTGGGGCGACAATGATGAGAAGAATTAATGTTAGGAGAATTAACCGATTTTTTTTATTAATAAGAAAATAAAAACGAAAATATCAACAAAAGAGTTACGATTCCACATAATGTTGGTATATAGGAGGAACGAGATAGAAATTTCCGTTCATTTAATCTTAACCATAAACCCACACGATCGGTAATTAACTAAATAGAAGAAAAAAAAATCTTGACGGAATAGACTATCCCATCCAGAATTTATTTTTTCTTCTATAATGGTGTGTGGATTGTTATAGAAGATTTTTTTTTTTTTAAATACTGGACGGAATAGACTATTCCGTTCAAGATTTTGTTTTCTATTTAGTTAATTTGTAATTTTGGCAGTGCTTAGGGTTAAGATTAACTGGACGTAAATTCCTATCCCATTATTTCTATAAATCGAGATTTCATGAAAACCTAATTTTTTTATATTTTTTTCCTATTAATAAAAAAATGGGAAAATTAATGCAATTTTGGGGTGGGAATTAATGATGCCCGTTGGAGAAGGGACAAAATAAGGAAAGGGAAGTACAACAAAATGGAGTAAATAATTAAGGATAATTATTCCCGGTCCACTCTTTACAAGCAAGTGGAAGTACTATCAATATTTTAATTTTTTATGCCAATGGATATATATATGGACAACCTCGTTAATTTATGATACGTCCAGTCTCAGGGTGACTGGCCGTATGGTCTCGAGGCTGGCTCGAGAGAGAAAGAGGAATGAGTGTAAGATATTCGGACTCTAACTTCTAGATACCTTGTGTTGTGTAAAAATGTTCATCCCTTCTTCGTTTCAAGTTCGGGCCTTATATAGGTTGGCCTCTTACTGTCGTGTAGTATCTGCCTGGGAGCCTGACAGTTTGCCTGACAGATCATACGGAGGCAGATGCAGAGATCACTCCATCCCAGTGATCTCGGTCTCGGACCTGGCCCTTTCGTGTCGGGATGGTTTGTCGAGAAAGGGCCTTAACAGGTCTTATTTCGGTCATTCCAGACCCATCCTGTGAGGTTTGGTTTGAAGGCCTTGGGTGGCCTTGTTCAGCCGGTTCCTTATCCGGTTCGGGAGCCACTCCTTAGGGCCCGTGGCATGTGATCCTATCAATTTATAACCACACAAGTGCACTCATTACCTAGTTAGTTAATCATTATTTAGTATGACAACTTAACTGTGGTGTCATTGGCTATCTCATCACCAAATTAATCATTATTTACTATAAATGTAATTGGTGGCTAGCTAGGGTATTCCATAACCCTTAAAACTCAACGCGCACAATTGCTATGCTACAATTACTAACGGTGACGGAGCCAACCGGAAGTACGCCTAAAATATTTTACAAAATAAATATAAAAGAGGGTTCAAATATTATTATTTTTAATATTTTCATTATGTTTTCATTTTAAATTTTTCTAATAACAAAAAAAAATTAATTTATATGTCAAAATAAAACCGTTAGATGTGATGCATATTATTTTCTTACATACACAAAAATTATCACGTTTTTATTTTAATTTTATATAAATCAATAATTTAAAAAATCAACGTCTAGAATTAATTCAAATCGGTGTATCTTTTACAAGTTCTTGATACAAAACAAAACCGAAATGTTATGATTTTTACATGCATAGAAAAAAATGATATTGATCATATATGACGATTTTATTTGACATTTCAGTTTTAAATTTTAAGTTATTTTAGTTTTAAAAATAAAAATACGATGGATGCAAAATAAATAAAAACATTTGAAGCATCGATCCTCATATAGATATCTTCAAATTATAATTTGAAACACAAAACAACTAAAAAAATATACTTAAAACTTCTATAATAAATATAAAATTATGTTCCACACTCTGCCTCCATCCATCCTGATTACCAATAGAAGCGCAGCTCTACTGAGTCATATTACTTTTTTAATATATTAAAATTGTGTTTATTACAAAAGAAAGTCTAAGCACTATCCTCAATACACACTGAATGCTCATCTTGATTATTAAGTGCACTTTACATGTACACTGAATTAATATTGACCTCTAAATATTAAGTGGGCACAAAAGAGATCAGTACCAGTATGTGATTTAAATGATTGCATTAGCTAGATGAAATGACTTTTTGACTAATTTAACATGTCATGCTGACAAATTGGAGTATAAATAAGGAGACTCTGTTCCAAACTCCAGAAACAAATTAAATTAAAGAATCAATTTAAAGAACCTGATTCGGCTCCCGCACTCAATCGATTCTTAATTCCCCTCTCACTTCCTCAAACAGAGCTGCCTTGCCTCCATTTATTCTATCTCTATTTCTATTTACAACCTTAATAATTTGCCATTTTGCTCGGCATATATAACCAATTGACGCCCATCTGAAATTAGTCACTCTTCTCTGCTTCATCTTCAATTAATTAATAATTCAGCCATGGAAGCTGACGGCCCCAAGAAGGAAATGGTGAGACAGCAAGTGTCACCAATCAAATTGGAGGAGGACAATGACGATCGGGTGCACGACTCGTCGATGGATTACAAGGGAGAGGTTCCTCTCAGATCCTCTACCGGAGCCTGGAAAGCTGCACTCTTCATTATAGGTATGTATGTTATATATATATATATATATATATATATATATATGTATATGTTAGTTTATAGTTAGTTCATTACTTAATCAACTAGTATATATGGAAAGTTGGCTATATCTTGACATAACTATACATCAATAATAATATGCAAACACACTATATACGATGCAATAGTATTATATATGCACGGGGCATGATTAGTTCTTTAATTAACAACTAGTTATAATTAATGAATATGAAAATTGAAATGCATGGAATGGATGCAGCGATCGAATTTAGCGAGAGGCTGAGCTACTTCGGGTTGGCAACAAACCTGATACTATACCTGACGCGGGAGCTGCACCAGGAGCTGAAGACGGCTGCAAGGAATGTCAACTACTGGCAAGGCGTCACTGCCCTCATGCCTCTCCTTGGAGGCTTCCTCGCCGACGCTTACCTTGGCCGCTTCTCCACCGTCCTCTACTCCACCCTCATCTATCTTGCAGTATGCTACATCAATTATCTCGCTCTCATGCTCTCGCTCTTTCTATTTCTCTCAATTGAATGAAATATTGCTACCATGCAGGGTCTGATCCTTCTAGCACTGTCCCAACTGTTACCGAGCCTGAGACCCTGTGACGAGACGTCGTGCCAGCAAGTGAGGAAGGTCCACGAGATCATATTCTTTGTGAGCATGTATCTGGTGTCAACGGGCACAGGAGGCCACAAACCGTCTTTGGAGAGCTTCGGAGCTGACCAGTTCGACGAGAGCCATCACGTAGAGCGAAAGCAAAAGATGTCCTACTTCAACTGGTGGAGTTGTGCCCTCTGTGCGGGTTTGGTGTTCGGAGTCACCGCGATTTCATACATCCAGGACAGAGTGAGCTGGGGTGTGGCCGACATTGTTTTGATGTGTGTCATGGGCTCCGCCCTTGTGGTTTTCCTGGCTGGAAGACGGGTCTACAGATACCGGGTCCCAGAGGGCAGCCCGCTTACACCGATGCTTCAGGTGGTTGTTGCTGCCTTGGCGAAGAGGCGTCTTGCTCACCCTTCAACTGCTGCCGAATTGTATGAGGTTACTCCAGCTTCAGCTGGCACTGGTAACCCCACAAAGAGGCTTCTCCTTCACACAAATAAGCTCAAGTATGTATCTCCTAATTAATAAATTAATTAATTAACAAAATAAATAAAGTAAAGAAAGTTACTTAACAGTATATACATATCAGATTTCTTGACAAAGCAGCCATAATAGAGCACAAGGACAATGACGAGAAGGTGAACCCATGGCGACTGGCAACGGTGACACAAGTAGAGGAAACAAAGCTAATTTTAGCAATGATTCCCATCTGGCTCGCCTGCCTCCCTTTCGGTATCTGTGTCGCACAAATATCCACCCTCTTCATCAAGCAAGCCAGCACCATGAACCGCAAGCTGTCTCCCCAGTTCGAGCTCCCCGCAGCATCCATCTTCTCCGTTGGCGCCGTTGGCATGATCATTGCGGTCATGTTTTATGAGAAGATGCTGGTTCCGTTCCTCAGGAGAGCCACCGGCAGCGAAAGGGGCATAAGCATACTGAAGAGAATTGGCATCGGAATGGCCCTTGCGACAGTGGCAATGGCCGTGGCGGCAGCAGTGGAGCGGAGGAGACTGAACAGCCTGCCTTCCACTCTGAGCGTATTTTGGTCGGTGCCGCAATTCGTGATCGTTGGCTTCGGGGACGGGTTTGCATTGGTTGGCCTTCAGGAGTACTTCTACGACCAAGTCCCCGACAGCATGAGGAGCCTGGGGATTGCCTTCTACCTCAGCGTGCTGGGCGCCGCCAATTTTCTCAGCAGCCTGCTGATCACGGTCGTCGACCGCCTCACGCACCCCACCTGGATTGCCAAGGACTTGAACAGCAGCCGCCTCGATTTGTTTTACGTGTTGCTTGCGGGGATCAATACCTTGAATCTCTTCTGGTATGTGTATCTGGCTCGCAGGTATTCATACAAGACCGTGCGAGGCCGGGTCGGTACTGCCTGCTTAGACAATGGAAATGATGATGTGGAATCTCACGGACATTGATCGAGCTTCCATTTATTTTATGTGTACTTATTTTGCTTCTCTTCTCTAATATTAATGTATTATGAGGATGGTTCAAATGCCTCAATTTGATATGCCTCCATCATGCTTCTATTTTTTAAAACTTTAATAACTCAAAATTTAAAACTTAAAAGTCAAAATAAAACCGTTGGATATGATCTGTATCATTTTATCTATGCACGTGTAAAAAATTATGACATTTCAATTTTGTTTTGGTTGTCATCAAGAGCTTGTAAAAAACGTACTAATGTGGATAATTTCAAGACGTTGATTTTTTAACTTATTGATTCACATAAAAACAAAATCAAAATGTGATAATTTTTTATGAGCACATAGATAAAATGATGTAGATCATATCCAACGGTTTTATTTTGACTTTTAAGTTTTAAATTTTGAGTTATTAAAGTTTTAAAAATAAAAACATAGTAGAGGTATGAAAAATGAAGGCATTGGAACCTCCTCATGTATTATATAGGCTCATTAATATATAGATATGCTACATATATATACATGAGAGACTCCTTTAATTGTTGGTGGATTGGGTTGGACGAAATGGGCTGGACGAGGCCCAAATAGTAATCAGCCCATCGAACACAAAAGTTTTGGAAAAAACCAAACCGACGATAAGAAGTTAGCAAAGTGCTTGAAGTAAATCTAAAATAGTTCAGTGTCAGAGTATATGTTCGAATTTTAATTTAAGTTGTTGTTGTTGTTATTATGTGATAGAGAACGTTAAATGCCACCTCTTTTTAATGTCATAATTCTTTATTCGAATTAATGTATTTTAGATATAAAGATAAAAATTTAATTTTTAGAACTTCATTTAATATTTATAAAGAATTTTCCAGCTGAATTTCGAACTCACAACATTTCATAAAAAGATGTTGCGCTTTATCATTAGATTAAAAACTAATTCTTTTATTTAAATAAATGTTAATTAAGTTTTTCTTCTAGATAGTAATGAAGTTAAAAAATTTCAACTTTGAAATCCACAAAAGATTTATTAGTGGAATTTTCATTGTGATCCTTATCGAGGAACACTTTTTTTAATTACTAGATTAAAAATAGGTGTCAGACATTTATAAAACTAGCAAATATTGTTATCTTCGAAGTGCCTAATTTTTAAAAGATAAGGTGTGTTGAAAATGTAACATATTGACTTAAAATGAGACGGATCCAAAATGTTAAAACCGATTTACTTTTCGAGTGATGCATGTACTTGTAAAATTTTGAAATTTTCGAATTTATTTAATATAAAATTAAGCGGTAAAAAATATGACTTTGTACATGTAAAAAATAAAGTTTTACAAGTTATTTTAATGCATTCTTCTTCTTTTTTTGACCGCTTGAATTTGTACTAAATAAATTCAAAAATTTCAAAATTTTGTATGTACATGCATCACTTCATCAGTTTGGATTCGTTTTGTTTGAAATTAATTTGATATATGAATTTGATGAGCACAACACACCCTAACTTTGCTCCACGTATTCTTTTGAATTGTTCCTAAGAAAAAACATATTCTTTTAGATTTTAGATTGAAGTTTTTAACTCTAATTCCCTGAAACTTAGAAAAATATGTGTTAAATTTATCTAATGAAAAAGGGAACTTATTAGGAGAGCCGTTTGGAGACAGCAGAAAATATTAGCGATTCTGAGGGAGGGGGAACCCTAGCTGCCAACACCTCCCCTCCCTCCTCTCCTACCAGCTGATAGGTCTAAATTATATACACATTCGATCTAGTTTTTATCACATAATAACACCAAATATCTTGTATTTTAGTAGAGAATATAATGAAATATATCCAAGAATCAAGTTACTTCCGAAGTCTATTTAAATTACAGGAAATAAAGCAAATTGTAGATCTTCTCGCAAGCTTTCCGAAAAGTGGTAGAACACTGAAAACGGAGTTACGGATCATGAGTTATGCCCGTTTGAATTTCAGAGCAAAACAGGAGAAACCGAGCCCAGTGCGGACGCACTGACCCAGAGTGCGGACGCACTCAGCCATCAGACGCAGAAAACAGAAAAGTCCGAGCGCAGTGCGGACGCACTCGGGCCGCACTCGATCCGCACTCAGCCGACACACAGTTCGTATTTTGGCCATATCTTGGTCATGTGAACTCCGATTTGGGTGATTCAAAGCTTGACGGAACCAGGACAAAGAGATCTACAAATTTCATGAAGGAAACAAATCCAAATTCGTAATATATAATTCTGTACAGCCTCATCAATGGCCGCTCCAGCCTGAAAAACTGCTAAATATGGAAAGTTAGTGGGCGCCAAAATTAGAATAGCTTGGTCTCCAAGTTATTAATCACAGAATTAGAAATATAGAAGTTAGTGGGCTTAGTGGGCACCGAAAATAAAACGACTTGATCTCCAAGTTCAGAAAATGTTATATAAGGCTAAGGAGACCACATGAAAAATCATCCATTATTGTACATAGCCATCATTATATCCATTTTCCACATATTGAGAGAGAGAGACCCTGCAGAAATTCTCGAAGCTTTTCAAGGAAGAAGAAGAAGAAGATTCAAGCAAGGAGTCGGCAAGATCGAGGTTTTAGATCTAAGAAAGGGTGTAATCATTTCTTTATCTTATTTCTTATTATTTTTGCCAATCTTTGTTATGGATCTCTCCAAGAGAGAGTAGTTCTCTTTCTAGGGGTTTAGGTCATGTAGCATGAACTTGTTTAATTCTATTTTACTCGGATTTTAGTTTTTATTATGATTATTTGATTTGATGTTAATTTCTGTGATTTATCATTTGTGATGTTCCATGATTTGTACTTGAATTGTAGTCGTCCCGCTTTGATCTTTTAGACCCAAAGTAGATTAGGATCATATAGGATAGTGCAACTTGTTGTGCTTGAATTGTAGCGTCCCGCTTAAGTCTTCTTGATTAAAAGTAGATTAGGATCATATAGGATAGTATAAATTGTGATTGCAAATACCTTAGGATTTGAATTATAAGCGACCGTACTTTATTATTCAAATCTGGAAAAACAGAAATTAAGGTTAAGGTTTGGTGAAGGACTTAGCGGTGAAGTCAAAACTTGATTAGGACACCTTAGAACAAATATCGATATATACATTTGAAGCACGTGATTAAATATCCCTCTAGGTTAGTGACAGTCCTAGAATTCGAGGCACATTAATCCGTCCACCCAAAGTATTCGTATTAATATTTGTTCCAAAGGCTAACTTAGGTTAGAAACCTCGTCATAATCAAACATGAATTTAAACAAACCGAGTAGATAGAATTAGCAAGGGATTGTGGACCGAATACCCCTAGACTTCTCAAACTTGATTTTCACCCGATTTTATTGCTTTTTGTTACGAACTTTTAATTTACTTTAATTTTCTTCAAAAAACGAAATTACACAAAACCCCCCTTTTTTACTTTTATTGTTTTGTCTTAGAAGTAATTTTCTTTATTAGAAATTAGTATTTCCCTATCTCTTTGCGGATCGACACCTAAATACTACGATCGATAGGTTGTGCGCTTGCAACTAACCTATTAATTGGGTACGAAGGTTTATAAATATTAAAGGCAAAAGAGTACAAAATTTCTATATCTAAAATACTCAACAAGCTTTTTGGCGCCGTTGCCGGGGAGAATAGGATATATACTAGTTTTTATTTTAGGAAAGTACTTTTAATTCTTAGTTTCCTTATTTATTTTTCAGAAAATTAAAAATCCAAAAATAGTTTATTTCCTTTTTTACAATTTCTGAAATTTACTTTCCTTATTTAGAAAAATCCAAAAATATTTTACTTTCCTTATTTAATTTTCTGCACTTTACTATTCTCTATTTCTATTCTCTCTCTTTCACATCACATCTCTTCTCTCATAGGTTTGAGCGCTGGCACCGGTCACAAGAAGTCAAACCGCAAAGATCAAAGCCGGCGAATCCTCTCTTTCTCAACCAATGGCGGGTCTAGATCCCGAACTAGGCATGCCACGCAACTTTGGAGAGGATGAATTTCCGGAAGGCCTTATCAATCAAGGCTTTCACGATCTCAATAACAATCCGCCACCTCCTCCTCCACACAACAACCCACCGCCACCACATCCACACAACAACAACAACAATGGAAATGGCCGTAATCGCCAACAAGGCCACCGCTTCGGTTTCATTCCACAAGGCCAAGATCCGCGCGAAATCAAGTCCTCTCTGAAACATTTAATTCAAGATGAACCAATCATCGAAAAGGAGGCAATTGCCCTCGATGATCCACCACCTTTAAACTGAGCCTCAACAAGTCGAGCTCCCGACGTTAAACCGAGCAATATCTTGTGAGTTTCTATTTTTCTTTTTAATTTCCTCTTCTATTATGAATTGACACATTGAGGACAATGTTTTGTTTAAGCTGGGGGGAGGGTTAAATGAAAAACTAAAATTCACAATTGTATCTTGCATTTAGTTTAGGCATGTTTAAATTTTTTGTTTAAAACTAGGGTTTTACCTAACCATGAATAGGGTCCAGTCCGACTTGTTATGATGTTTACCTAGTTTTGTGTCATGCATTTTGTGGATAAATTTGAGTGATTGGCAAAATTAGACGTATTCATGCATAATTTTTTCGAATTTTTGGTAAACCCCTTGGAATAATTTGAAATGACCACATAATTTGGCGAAAAACTTTGTGGAAATAAAGGTGTATGAAATTGGGGCATTAGAAATTCAAATTTATTAGAGAAGCTATTTAGATTTGGGAATTTTAAATTTGGAAAGATTGGGATATCCATAAGTATGAAGGAATGTGTGTATTCATGATATGTGCATTAGGTAAAATTGAAAAATATGGGAAAATAAAAGGTGACTCCAATGACCTATGTTACGGCTTCATGACGTACTTATGGTTATGAGTCCTTAGCACTCCTGCTCCACTAGTCTCCCGATAAAATTGACATTTATGTTGGTGGAAGGGTAGATTAAGAGCATGCAAAGCATCCTTGAATTAGAACGGTTGGGTACAGTTAACTACTTGTAACTAACCGGTGCTTAAATGAGGATAGGGAAAATAGTGCTAAATCATGAAAGAAAAAAATTAAAGTGAGAAAAATCAAAAGCAACACCAAAAATGAGAATATGCATGTATCAACACACGTAGTCCGCAACATTTCTAAACCTAAGTTTGATTCAAGCTTGGGGGAATTTGAAAATTCCACGTTTAAGATGGCATTTCTTTTAATAAATTTGGGTAAACGAAGTTCATAAATTCTAGACCTTTAAGGAAATAAAAGTTAGAGTAATCAAATTATGGGTTGAGTCATAATTATCCGAGGGTTAAACTTGAAATTTGGGAAGTTTGCATGAGAATTTTTAATTTTTGCCAAGATCATACAAATTTTTCATTTGAGAAACATACTTGATATAAGGTGTATCAAAGAGATCGAATTGTAGTCCAAGTTAGATATTGCTTGAGGACAAGCAAGGTTCAAGCTTGGGGGTACCAGCCCACTCCAAGTCTGTCTCAGCCCATCCCGCCGGCCAGTTCTTCGCCCTCTTCATTTCTTCTTTCTTTTCGGTAAGAACGTGACCATCAGCTCCGACTTTTTCTTCGCCTCAACTTCGGACCTTCTGCGACTTCTTCAGCTGTTAGAGCTCAGTTTGTGGAAATAGCGAAATGGAAGGTCAAGGAGAAGAGGCGTAGCTCCTCTGCCTCTCTCCCACTTGTCGTCTCCAGCCGTTACTTTATCCGGCTGTCTCTCGCATCTGTCTTCTTTAGCCGCCACAGCCGCCTCCCAACTTCAATACCGCTCCACCCTAACGCCTCTAAACTCTAGATCCACCCTAAACCATAGATCTGCCGGCTCCAAGTATCCTTACCTCAAAAGCTACTAAACCAAAACCATTGACTAGATAGAGGGGAGGTCGAGGCCGTGCTGGCCTTCCCCCACCCCTTGCCATCTACCCACTATGTTGTTTTATATTTTTGCATTGTTAGATGTTGTTGTTAGATGTTGATGTTGTGTTGTTAGGTATTGATGTTATGAGTTTTAGATTGTTGAAGTTATTTGATGATGATGATGTTGTAGATGTAAAACGATCGATGATGGTTGTAATTTTATATTTTATTTAATGAAAATTATGCTTGGCAGCCACGGCTAAGATTTCAAAAAAAAATCTTCCCTGAAACTTAATGTTGAACCTCTTATCAACCACTACGTATCCGTAATGGTAGTGGTAGCCTGGGAGGTATGATATGGGGGTATGGGGTAATGTATGGCCGAGACTTGAGAGTAGGTAAGATGTTCATCAGATTTACTTTGGTTTGATGGGCTCAATCACTGTTTGATCCGCTTTAAGATACGTGCGTTCCGTTTTAAAATTTGTACGTATCAGCTTCAATTTTCGTGCATGCAAATCTGAAAACGAATCAGACGATATTAAAGCTCATTAGACTCAAAAATAAATCTAATAGAAATCAGACCGACATTTTTATTAATATCCAAAGTTTAATACAAATTATTAATTATGCCCAGAATCAGACTCATTATCGAAAAATACCCAAGCCGGTCAGAAAATGGCCGACTTAGGTCCCTCCCTAAGCCGGCCATTTTCTGGCCGGCTTGGTACCTTTTTTTTTTTTTTTTTTTTAGAGAGAGACACTATGAAGATCAAAATATTGAAATCTAACTCTGAAAATTTGAAATTTTTGTTTAAATTATTTGTTATATTACTTCTTTGAGGAGGGATCAAGTTACAACAATCATTTTTTTTATTTTCAAAGTCCAAATCGTCGATCCAAACCGTTCAACATGATCTCCACAATAAATTGTGCTTGCAGATCAAATTTTACATTTTTTTTGAATTTTTTTACTATTTATTAAGTATTTTACAAAAAATAGTCATATTCAGACCATTGAATTTTGTACCCATCTTAATAAATAGTAAAAAAGTTCAAAAAAATGTAAAATTTGATCTGCAAGCACATTTTATTTAGATAATCATGTTGAACGGTTTGGATCGACAATTTGGACTTTGAAAATGAAAAAAATGGTTGTTGTCACTTGATCCCTCCTCTACTTCTTTTGATGTATAATTAGCATATCTATACTAAAATACGCTAGAATACTTGAAATTATATTGAATTACACTATATTACAATAAATTATGTTCAATTATACTAAATTACGTAAAATTACAATAATTTCGCTAATTATGCTGAAATACGGTAAATTACGCTAAACTACACAAAATTACGCTATAGTAGACTGATTTTGCTCATCTTTCATGAATCATAAAAAATAGTAAAAAAATTCCGAAAATAGTAAAAATTGGTATTCTACAAGTTCATTATGTAACTAATTTACTGAGCTATTTGGATTGAATAATAGAAACGAAAATTTTAATCGGAAACTTCAACTCAAGTTTTGAGGCTCTTTCCTTAGTTTTTTGGTGATTCTGAATTTCAGAATCCGGCATCACAGGCACGGACACATGTGTATTTTTGCAAGCTTTCCGAAAAGTGGTCATTTGTTGAAATCGGACACTCGAGCGCCGTTTTATGACCGTTTGAAGTTTCATCGTCGTTTTTTCCCCTTTTCAGTGAAGATATCGTCCCTATTCATACCGTATTTTAGCGTAATTTACCGTATTTTAACGTAATTTAATGTAATTTAACGTAATTTAACATAATTTAGTGTTATTCAACATAATTTCAATTAATCTATCGTATTTTAGTATAAATATGCTAATTATACATCAAAAGAAGTAATATAACAAATAATTTAAACAAAAATTTCAAATTTTCAGAGTTAGATTTCAATATTTTGATCTTCATAGTGTCTCTCTAAAAAAAAAAAAAAAAGGTACCAAGCCGGCCATTTTCTGGCCGGCTTGGGTATTTTTCGATAATGGGTCCGATTCTGGGCATAATTAATAATTTGTATTAAACTTTGGATATTAATAAAAATGTCGGGAAATCAGACCTACTCCTTTCTTATGTCCGTATGGTGCGGTATTAGAAAAAATATCATATACGTGGTTGGCGGGGTGTAGATATAATCTCTTTCTTATGTTATTGACTTATTTATGAGTAGAACTAGGGTGCTCTCGAGTTCACCAAGTCCTTGGTGAACTCAAGTCCAAAACTCATTGGATCGGCTTCAAACGACGAATCCGACCGATGAAACCCATCTATCTTACGAGTGATGCGTCTACATGCAAAAATTTTAAATTTTGAAATTTGTTGAAGTAGAGCATGTACGGTCCGTGTGGTGAGTACACGGACCGTGTACATGGCCGCCAGAACAGTTATGGAAGGTGGCAGCTGGCTGTCATATTTGGTATCAAAGGTGGCAGCTGGAATCCTTTGGTAATTTATGATTTATTTCTTAGTTATATTGTTTCTTATTTTAGAAGATTGTAATATATGAAAAAAGAGAAAGAAATAAAAAGGAAAGTAGGAAAAAGGAAAGTAGGATTTAGGAAACTCAAGGGAGGTTCCCTCTATAAGACCTCTCCTCCTTCTCCTGTAAGATGAATATTTCTTGTGTAAGAAATAAAAATAGTGTGTGTGAGTGTGGAGGACGTAGGTACCAAGTTGGTACTGAACCTCGTTAAATTCTGTGTTTCTTTCTCTGTCTCTGATTGCTTATACGGGCCGTGTACAATAATACACGGACCGTGTGTACTTCCACTGTTCAAATTGTTACATGGTATCAGAGCTACGGAGTTGATTGGTTGTACTGGTTGCTGATGGCTATGCCGAAGGTGATCTAGATACTCCATCTGTTCCACTCTGGTTAAGAAATCTCAATCATGTCAGAGGAAGAAACGAATACCAAGTCTCTACTGGAGAAGTTAACAGAACTTATCATAATTCAACAATCTCAGATGTCACAACTAGTGTCTCTCCAATCATCTACACGACAACCAACCGCTGCAGTGCCCACTCATGATGCTCCTTCATCGCCGATCTCTGTGAAATTAGATGGTACCAACTACTCGATATGGTCCCAAGTGGTAAGTGTATACCTCAAGGGCCGCGACAAGATGAGGCACATTACCAACGAGCCACCACCTCCGACGGCTAGTGATACGATTAACTTTCCAAAGTGGAGTATAGAAGATTCGGTTGTCAAAGGGTGGTTGCTCAACTCGCTTGATACGAAGCTCATGCCAAATTTCATTCGATATGAAACCGCGAGTGAGATGTGGAAGGCTATTGCTATTACGTTCTATGATGGCAATGATGAAGCTTTGGTGTTTGACCTCAACAGAAAAGTATCTCGGCTGAAACAATCAGGTAAATCCATTGAAGAATATTATAATACTTTACAGGGTTTGTGGCGAGAAATTGACTTCAGGCGTCCCAACCCCATGACTAGCGCAACCGACATTGAGAAGTTCAAAGAGTACCTTGAGAAGACTAGGGTGTATACCTTTCTAGATGGTCTAGACGATCGTCTCGACAATGTGAGAGCAAGTGTACTACAAGTGGTACCGCTTCCATCTGTGGAGCAAGCATATGGCATGGTTAGACGAGAAGCCATGCGACAGGTAGTCATGCTCAAAGGGGAAGAAGGTACGTTTTCCAATTCAATGGTTATGCTATCAAAAGGGTTCTCTAATTCTGGTAATCAGGAAAGGATGAAACTAAAGTGTTTTAATTGTGGGAGAATGGGACACACCAAAGATAAATGTTTTGAGATAGTTGGATATCCCGATTGGTTCAAAGGAAAGAAAGGGAAACCACAGGGAAGAAGTCAAGTCTATGTTACAACTAGGCAACAACAGACTGAAGCAGATACGGATCAGGCATCTGGAAGTAAGGCAGGCTCGGATGATCAGACTGCTCAGCCCGAGAAGTACACGGTCCGTGCACAGCTTTGCACGGCCCGTGCAGAAACTGGAGATGGCGGGAACGCTTCTGGTATCAATTCTCAGACAAGTAACAAAAGTAATCAAGGTATGTCACTGCTAACCCATAACAATCTAAATAGTTGGGTGATTGATTCTGGTGCTACAGATCACATGACTTTTTGTGACAAAGATATTATGGAACTTGGAAAATCACAAATTGACAAAATCGTTAATGCCAACGGAATTGAGTACCCAGTAAAAGGGGCTGGAAATGTAGAATTGTCTCAAGCCTTAGTGCTTAATAACACCCTCTTGGTTCCATCCCTTACTACACGTTTAATATCCGTTGGTCAGCTAACCGAAGAATTAAATTGCGTGGTTCTAATGTTTCCTAATTTTTGCATTGTCCAGGATATCCTCACGAAGGAGATCATTGGGCGTGGTTCTAAGCAAGGTCGTCTGTATCACTTAGAAGATCTAAGGGTTGGAAGGACTAACTTAGCTAATGAATCTGCAAAATCGGAATGTCTCATTTGGACATGGCATAGACGGTTAGGACATCCTTCTTTTGGGTATATGAAGAAGATTTTACCCGATTTGTTTTTAGGTTTTGATTTGTCCAAGTTTCAGTGTGAAACATGTATCAAAGCAAAGAGTCATCGTGTTCCTTATAACATTAATTTACATCAATGTGAAAAACCTTTTGAACTTGTTCATTCTGATGTTTGGGGTCCTTCCCCGGTTGAATCTGTGCATGGCTATAAGTATTTTGTCTTGTTTGTTGATGATTGTACCCGTATGACATGGATATATTTGTTAAAAGGGAAAGATGAGGTGAAAATGGTGTTTAGGAGTTTTTATGAAATGGTACAAAATCAATTTGAGACTCGAATTAAGTTTTTTAGAAGTGATAATGGGGGAGAATTTGTGAATAGTAACCTAAAGGAGTTCTTTACAGAAAAAGGGATTATTCATGAAACAACATGTGTAGGAACACCTCAACAAAATGGTATAGCTGAACGAAAGAATAGACATGTCCTTGAAACATCTAGAGCTCTCTTAATTGAAAATGAAGTACCACAAATTTTTTGGGATTGTGCAGTCACCATGGCCGTGTATGTCATCAATAGGCTTCCATCACAGATAAATCAATTTCAAACCCCATTGAGTAAACTTGCAAGTTTTGTACCTATACCATCAGTCCTAAAATTAACACCAAAAACATTTGGATGTATTGCCTATGTTCATGTCCCAAAACAACAAAGGTCAAAACTGGAACCATGTGCCATTAAGTGTGTATCACTAGGTGTTGGAATGAACCAAAAAGGATATAGATGTTATAACCCTATGACTAAGAAATGGTATGTTACCATGGATGTAACTTTCCTCGAAAATGAGTCATTCTATCAATACACCAAACATCCATCTCAGGGGGAGAAGGAGAATGAAAATGAGAGGGATGATTGGTATCGGTCAGAAACAGGACACGGTTCGGATACCGGGATGCACGGTCCGGGTACAGAAGTACACGGTCCGGGTTCGGAAGTGCACGGTCCGGGTCTGGGTTCGGAAGTGCACGGTCAGGGTTCGGCAGTGCACGGTCCGGGTACTGATATGCACGGACCGGGTGAGGAGGAACCTGAATCAGTGATACAGGAAGACTTAGAACCACACTCCCAAGATGCTCCGGAGGATACTCCTGAGGTAAGTGTTTCTGAACAGAGATATATTTTACCACCTAGATGTAATAGAGGAGTTGCACCAAAACGGTATGTTCCTAAAGATGGTACAAGTGAACCAATTAGGTACCCAATTGCAAGATCCAAAGTGGGTTGCAGCCATGGATGCCGAAATGGAGGCACTGCACAAAAATAAAACCTGGTTTCTTACTGAACTACCAAAAGGAAAAAAACCGGTAGGTTGTAGATGGGTATTTACAATCAAATATGGTCCGGATGGTACTGTTGAAAGGTATAAAGCAAGACTGGTAGCAAAAGGGTATACTCAGGCATATGGAATAGATTATCAGGAAACTTTTTCACCTGTAGCCAAACTAAACACAGTACGAGTTTTGTTATCTCTTGCAGCTAATCTAGATTGGCCATTGCATCAATTCGATGTCAAGAATGCTTTTCTACATGGGAGTTTGGAAGAAGAAGTATACATGGAAATTCCACCTGGGTATGAGAAATCTGGCTCGAAACAACTGGTATGTAAGCTAGATAAAGCATTGTACGGATTGAAGCAATCACCTCGAGCATGGTTTGGCCGATTCAGCAATGCCATGAGAAGTTATGGGTTTGCCCAAGGAGAGTCTGACCACACGTTGTTTTATAAACGAAGGCATAACAAGGTAACTGTTTTGATTATTTATGTAGATGATATGATCATTACAGGAGATGATGCAGAGGAAATAGGAACTCTTGAAGAAAAGTTGTCAAAGGAGTTCGAAATGAAAAATCTCGGAGGTTTGAAGTACTTTCTTGGAATTGAGGTAGCTCGATCAAAGTAAGGTATTGGTTTATCTCAGAGAAAGTATATCTTAGATTGCAAGCCAGTGGACACACCGGTAATTCTGAATGCTAAGCTTGTCGAAAGTACAGATCAAGTTCCAGCAAATAGAGAGAGATACCAGCGGTTGGTTGGGAAGCTTATTTATCTCTCTCACACAAGACCTGATATAGCTTATGCAGTAAGTTTGGTGAGTCAGTTCATGCACAATCCAAGTGAAGAACATATGGAAGCAGTCATGAGGATAATCAAGTACTTAAAAGGAACTCCAGGAAAAGGTATTTATTTTGGAAAAAACGGTCACCTAAGGGTCATTGGCTATACTGATGCAGATTGGGCTGGGAGCCTCACAGACCGAAAATCAACTTCAGGATACTTTGCCTTTGTTGGAGGAAACCTAGTAACTTGGAGAAGCAAAAAACAAAGTGTGGTGGCGCTTTCAAGTGCAGAGGCTGAATTGATTGGAGTAACCAAAGGAGTGTGCGAGTTACTCTGGATAAAGAAGGTATTGAGGGAGCTTGGTTTTACACCAGAAGAAGCCATGGTACTTCGTGTGGATAATAAGGCGGCAATTGATATGTCTCATAATCCGGTCCAGCATGATAGAACCAAACACGTAAGTGTGAACAGACATTTCTTAAAGAATAACATTGACTCAAAAGAGATTGAGTTGGAATTTGTTAGATCCGAAAATCAACTTGCCGATATCTTGACCAAAGGTGTAACCAGCAACATCTTCAATGAAGCAGTGAGCAAGTTAGGCATGACTGATCTGTACATGCCAACTTGAGGGGGAGTGTTGAAGTAGAGCATGTACGGTCCGTGTGGTGAGTACACGGACCGTGTACATGGCCGCCAGAACAGTTATGGAAGGTGGCAGCTGGCTGTCATATTTGGTATCAAAGGTGGCAGCTGGAATCCTTTGGTAATTTATGATTTATTTCTTAGTTATATTGTTTCTTATTTTAGAAGATTATAATATATGAAAAAAAAAAAAAAGGAAAGTAGGAAAGTAGGATTTAGGAAACTCAAGGGAGGTTCCCTCTATAAGACCTCTCCTCCTTCTCCTGTAAGATGAATCTTTCTTGTGTAAGAAATAAAAATAGTGTGTGTGAGTGTGGAGGACGTAGGTACCAAGTTGGTACTGAACCTCGTTAAATTTTGTGTTTCTTTCTCTGTCTCTGATTGCTTATACGGGCCGTGTACAATAATACACGGACCGTGTGTACTTCCGCTGTTCAAATTGTTACAAATTTTGCATAGAGTCAAGTGGTCAAAATTAGAAGGTTAATAAATTAATTTTAATGCATTCATTTTTTGACGTTTTTTGACCACTTGACTCTATGCAAAATTAATTTCAAAATTTAAAATTTTTGCATGTAGACGCATCACTCGTAAGGTAGACGGGTTTCAACGGTCGGATTCGTCGTTTGAAGCCGATCCGATGAGTTTTGGACTTGAGTTCACCAAGGGCTTGGTGAACTCGAGAGCACCCTAGTTCTACTCCTTATTTATTCCCAATTTGAGCAATTCTTATCTTATCCCCAATCCCCATCAGAGCATCACTATCCAGGATCCGGTAATAGTTAGCTTTGGCATTTGGCATTTAATTTGGCATATAAGCTGGCATCTCGCATCTTCGCGTCGCCGCGGTCCCCTCCATCCAAATAAGAATACATTTCTTATTTATTGTTCTTTTACTTTTACCCTCTGATCTTCTATATATATATGATCTGCCTAAATTCCTGTGACCCTGTCTTTCATTATCACTATTCACTAATAATAGATAAATCTCTTCCGATATTTTTATCATATTATTTAATTATGCTCATATATAGAAGAAACGTATACCATTATATATATATATAATCGAGATCTGATAATCTGATTGAGGGGAAAGGCTGAGCAACACAGAAAGCTATGAAAAGCTTTGTCCACAGAAAAATTGAGATTGATATAAAGTGGGCCGACATTTTTATTAATATCCAAAGTTTAATACAAATAATTAATTATGCCCAGAATCGGACCTATTATCGAAAAATATTGAAATCTAAGCCGGTTATTTTCTGGCCGGCTTGGTACCCTTTTTTTTTTTTTAGAGAGAGACACTATGAAGATCAAAATATTGAAATATAACTCTGAAAATTTGAAATATTTGTTTAAATTATTTGTTATATTACTTCTTTGAGGAGTGATCTAGTTACAACAATCATTTTTTTTATTTTCAAAGTCCAAATCATCGATCCAAACCGTTCAACATGATCTCCACAATAAATTGTGCTTCCTATTCAAATTTTACATTTTTTTTGAATTTTTTTACTTTTTATTAAGTATTTTACAAAAAATAGTCATATTCAGACCATTGAATTTTGTACCCATCTTAATAAATAGTAAAAAAGTTCAAAAAAATGTAAAATTTGATCTGCAAGCACATTTTATTTAGATAATCATGTTGAACGGTTTGGATCGACGATTTGGACTTTGAAAATGAAAAAAATGGTTGTTGTAACTTGATCCCTCCTCTACTTCTTTTGATGTATAATTAGCATATTTATACTAAAATACGCTAGAATACTTGAAATTATATTGAATTACACTATATTACAATAAATTATGTTCAATTATACTAAATTACGTAAAATTACAATAACTTCGCTAATTATGCTGAAATACGGTAAATTACGCTAAACTACACAAAATTACGCTATAGTAGACTGATTTTGCTCATCTTTCATGAATCATAAAAAATAGTAAAAAAATTCCGAAAATAGTAAAAATTGGTATTCTACAAGTTCATTATGTAACTAATTTACTGAGCTATTTGGATTGAATAATAGAAACGAAAATTTTAATCGGAAACTTCAACTCAAGTTTTGAGGCTCTTCCCTTAGTTTTTTGGCGATTCTAAATTTCGAAATCCGGCATCATAGGCACGGACGCATGCGTATTTTCGCAAGCTTTCCGAAAAGTGGTCATTTGCTGAAATCGGACACTCGAGCGCCGTTTTATGACCGTTTGAAGTTTCATCGTCGTTTTTCCCCTTTTCAGTGAAGATATCGTCCCTATTCATACCGTATTGTAGCGTAATTTACCGTATTTTAATGTAATTTAATGTAATTTAACATAATTTAGTGTTATTCAACATAATTTCAATTAATCTATCGTATTTTAGTATAAATATGCTAATTATACATCAAAAGAAGTAATATAACAAATAATTTAAACAAAAATTTCAAATTTTCAGAGTTAGATTTCAATATTTTGATCTTCATAGTGTCTCTCTAAAAAAAAAAAAAAAAAAAAGGTACTAAGCCGGCCATTTTCTCGCCGGCTTGGGTATTTTTCGATAATGGTCCGATTCTGGGCATAATTAATTATTTGTATTAAACTTTGGATATTAATAAAAATGTCGGTAAAGTGGGCCGGAAAGATTTGTCTTTGAAAAAGAAGAGGGAAAAAAAAAACAGATAAGATGAGATGGGCCCCGGCTCATAGATTGGAGGTGGTGCCTGTGTGCTGGCGCTGCGTCAGATAAAACAATAAATAAAGAAAGAAAGATTAAGTCTAATAAGTGGGTCGCTGGATCGATCTTATCTGTTTGCAAAGACTCCTGCACTACGCTGCAGCTGCACGTGATCAACATTTTACTGTACCATTTTATTTTAGGGGATATTATTTTATTTTTTATTTGCAAATTGCAACTACTCCTAGTCTGCTACCTTACCTCCTATATATGCACTCCACTGATCCTCAATCCTTCTTAAGCACTCCTACAATAAAATATATCTATCCTTCATCTTCAAAATCTCATTGTCATTTTCATTGCCGAGCAAGCGAGAATCATGGCGAGAATTGTTTTATTATTCTTCTTCCTAATTTCCATGCCTTTGGCTCACTCTCACCTCAATTCCCATTTCCAACTTTCAGGTACCATTTCTTACTCTCTTTTTTTTTATTTCTTTCTTTCAGGCATTTCATCAAAAACCACCCAAAATCCATGATGAACTTTACTTTACTATACATATGTAATTATCTGTTCATTAATTTTGCGGTTGCAATTATGCAGGAACATCTCAAGCAGCAAAGAAATTGAGGCCATGGCCGTGCTGTAACAGCTGTGGTGGCTGCACCAAATCAATTCCACCGCAGTGTCAGTGCCGTGACCTGGTCCGGTCGTGCCATCCCATGTGCCAAAACTGTGTCAAGTCACCTCTAAGTGCCGACCCGCCTCTATACCAGTGTATGGATCGCATCCCCAACTACTGCAAATACAGCTGTGGTTCCGTGCTCAACCAGTAACGCTCGCTCATTTTCACATTGCTGCCGGAACGGTGATGTTGGCCTGTAGGACCAACATTGAAAGCATTTCACCGTCCCGATCACGAGCCTATCTGGTTAAGTGCAGCTGCGCAAGCTGGGTTCCATGGGCAAATCTAATTCCTTTGGCACGGTCTCTTTTTATTCTTAAAGAATCATGATAATTTTTGAGGCATCATGCTCCTTGTTCTATTTGTGCTATGTAGTTATCTGTTTTTGTTATAGATGATAACAAACTTTGTTTGCAAGTGTTACTTTCAATTTGACAAAAGATGAGCGCTCTGCCAAAGGTTATCTAACAATCAATGAAAGAAACCGGCTTATAATGTTTATCAGTATTCATTATATTATTAATATTGTTGTTATTCAGTTATTGGCATTGCTTTCTATCGTTGACGGTTTCATCCTTTTTCTGTTTAATCATTTTATTGTTGATAAAATTAAGCTTCTAGATTATAAGAACAGAAAGATTAATTCTTAAAACTAATAAGGTCACAATGTGAAGACGCATATGACAGTCACTATGAATTGTGAGGGTTCTACAAAGAAATAACTGAAGCATAGCAGTTGCCTAGCTTCAGAAGTAACCAGGAACAAATAAGGAAATCAAATTACGAAAAACATCATCAAAATAAGTTTCAATTATTCCCATTCTTCCTGCGCCATCCATTTCTGACAACAATTATCAAGCTCTCTGTCTTCTTTCCACTCTTTAAGTCATAAAAAAGAAGAGAAATCTCAACTCTCAATAATATGAAATACCTACATCTTCTAAAATTCATGCACGGAGACTAGTTGCGGAAGCCAAAAAAATGCAACATACTAATTAGCTTCGACAAATTTTGATGATTCTGACAAATACTAAATCGAAGACTACGCAGCATAAGCAACTCTCAGTTTTATCGAAGAGGATGCATCTTGGCAGGAACAGAACCTGCAACAACACATGACAAAAATTAAGGCTCAATTAATTGAAAATTTTAAAGAGCCACAGCAGTGAATTGACCTAAATATATGATGCATTTATATTCAGCTAAGTGTCATCAGTCAATAAACTATCCTATTGATGCCTTGACTGGCATAAACTATGAAATTCAGCCTTAATTGAGCATTAGCACTGCATTTAAAGGAGACCCAATACCAAATTTGACAAGAGATTTGGCCTTGATGTGAAACCACACATAAAGCAAGTTCATGAAGAAACTGACAAATGAGAGTTTACCATATTTGAAAAAAAGAGGACAAAAACACAAATCAAGTGTAACACAAAGTAGGAGTATCGAAAAGTATCATCCATCACTGACAGCCCGTCAACCTAGCCCAGTCCACAAATTGCATCCCTCCATAAATATTATTGGCAAATCGAACACCAACCGTGAAAGCCATTGCAACAGGCGGGACCTTCCTTGCAACAGGGGAAGCCTCCACCAACCTTTCTAACCCATTAATAATTTGGTAACGGGTGTTTGAAGACACCGCAAGGAATGCCCCTGCAGATGATGTTACAATCATTCCTTTTAAAAAGAGACATCCTGGTAGACCAAAGCTTTGCAAATTTTGAAATATTATCAACCAATTATGGTTAACAAATCCAAATGCCAAATGTAAGCCATTTGAACTGGCCAGTGCTGGCATAGTAGCATTACCTTACCAAAATTTTCAACTTCCAGGTCTGATAGTAATTAATTGAATGTGTGTTAAAATGCCTATTGGAGTTTCAATATAGCACTTATTACCCAATTTACCATAAAACTCTAATGAGTTACAAACCGATCCAGACAAATCACTTGAAAGGTTTCCTTAACGTTACCATGTCAAAAGTAAATATATTGTTTTTTTTTTATTTGTTCATTTTGAGCTCTCAGTGTTTTTTTTATGCATCCAACTCTTTTAGTCTGCTTGAGGTTCCATGGTGAATGAAAGCTTAAATATGACTGACGTATTAATTCATACTTTACCATGGTATAATCATTAAAGGTTTGGGTGGATGAAACATAAGTGAACGAAAGCTCAAGTAAAGCTGAAGTTTTAATTCATACTTTACCACGATATAATAATTAAAAGAATCTTGGTGGATGAAACATTAGATAATAATCAGGCATATTTTTAATTGTACATATAATAACAGTAGGACACCATGTTACGAATCAGAGACATACCCCAAAGAGCGGCGCTTTTAAAAAGGGGGGGAACTGGAACATCTTCGTCAGACTTCTTAACACTCCTACAGAACAAAAACACAGTAAGTCCATCAGTAATTAATAGGCTCAGTGACATGGCATTTCATTTTACCCATAAAAAAACAAGGTACATGTGGAAAAACTGCTAGGTAGTGAGAAACACGATGAATGACCTGCTGCTTAAAGAGCTGCTTCAGGCAAGCAAATGAGCAACTATAGACATAAAAACATGCTATCTGTTTCTAAAATCACTCATCACTAAACAACTTAATTTCAATTAAGTATGGAAGGTGTAACTAAACTATAACAAGCATAAATAAAAATAAAGGAGAGCATAGAATTAGGTCATAGGGCAAATTGGAGGTTTTATATTTGTCAGAACATGACAGTTATATACCAATAGAAGATGTGATAAAAACAGTATTGAATTGTGGTAACTAGATCATAAAAGTTGCTACCCTTCAGTTCTAATATGCATCCAAAAATGATTAAACATTTAAAGTAAATTACTCCCAAGTAGAATGTAACTAAGGAAATACCTTTTGGCTGTCATAATCAAATTGGCGATACCTTGTCCAACAAGCCCACATCCAAATCCAACAGCAGCATACAAAACACCCTGCACCCATGATAATTGGCTCTTTAAATTATTGAATACCATTTGGAAGAAAAATATTCGTTTATGGATACTAAATTTCACCTTGTAGAAGTATGTCCCTATTCGTTGCTGAACAGTAAATCTACATCCTGGTCTTTCTGCTTCAAATACACTGTCCCAAGTTTCATTCTAGAATGTGTTATATGAGAGAGAGGATAGAGTTTATAGTATAATTATAATACACAATGGACTGACAGAGTTAAATAAAAACAGGTATTAGCTACAAACAGAGATGCTAAAATAGGTAGAGCAGATGTTATCATTTCATGTACAGATAACAGACGAAATAAGTATACACCTTTAGGAATAACAGTCCTGGTATACCTGTCATGCAGACTTTTCATTTTGGATAAAATAGAAAAATCTAAAATGCTCAGGCCAACTTTCTCAAACAGCTAACTAGAAAAAAAAATTTGTGCACTTGTGAAGCACACCTGCTGGGTAGAGCATCATAAGCATGTTGAAGGCGTGCTAGGACGCCTGGCTGCTGTGAGGCAGACGCACGGCCAAACCGAGCATACGGTGCCAGCATACCAACCAGGGCCACGTTGACAACCACCCCTACCAAAAGATCAGCTGTGTACAGCTCAAACTCCGACCAAAAATCCTTCCCCCTCTTCTGCACCTCTGCCACTGTCGCGCAACAGGAGTCGATAATTATCTGGGAATTCCCGTAATCAAATTAAACAAACACTTATGATTTTCTGAAGACAATCTTTTGTAGCAGAGGAAATTTAATGGGAGCAACCATTGCAATTTATGCACTTGCACTGCAGTATGCTAAAATACTGATTTCACCAAGTTAGCGGATTTTACCCTGACATAATAACGTCACCCAACCCTCTACTGTGCATCTCAGCTTCAAATTTCAAACAGCTTTGTCCTCAATAACCCTAAAGTTTTGTTTTCTGCAATGGTACACCTCAATTTAGACTTATACCTCAAATCCTCAACTTCACCCAATTTATCCAAGTGCTCCTAAAGGATGTCAAGGGAATACCATACAAGAAAAAAAAAGCAGGCAGCAAAGAGGGGAGTCCAAATCTGGTATTGCTCCATATTATTGATGAATCCCACGAAAGACACAAAAAGAAACAACAGCAAAATCCTAAAGCATTCTATTGCATACCTCAGTTCCAACTTTAAAGAGAAAGGAAGGATCTGCAAGCATCCTATTGCGCAGGAGCGGGATTGATTTGACTGCCTCCCCCAGAGGCCAAGCTGATGCCTTTAAACATAAGACAATTTAACATTCATAGCTCAATACATAATGTTAGACTCCTGCGTAACATCTCCAAGTGAAATTAATAATTAATCTGATACTCAGTTTGAATCATGGTCTTGACTTGTATAACTCAAACTAATAGTTTGACGAGTTATAGTGTTGCCTCAAATAGAAGTATACATAGCTATTTTTTTGTACAACTGTAGAACATCTAAGGTTATGCACATATATATATTTAATAGTCTTTTTCCTTGAAACTTTTATGAAGCGGAATTTTCTGAAACACAACAGAAAGAAAAGGAAAGTTGGGACCTGCATTTCAATGTAGCGAAGCAAAAGTATCTTTTGAATCCCTCCATTTTTGGCAGCCTCGAGCATGTCAGCAGGGAGTGTGACCCCGTGAGCCTCGGTCTCTTGCATCACCTCCTCAAAACTCAGCAACGGCCCAAATTCATCATCTCCATTCTCAGCCTTTCCATCATCATCATCTCCCTTACCTTTACCATCACCATCACCACTGTCACCCCCATTTCCATTATCATTACCACCAAGGTTATTGGTATCTCCTACATTTCCATTTCCAATGTCGTCATGTAGTTCGGGACAGATGTCTGATTCAGTGAGAGATGATTTGCTTTGGTGTTGTAGGGAAACATTAAGGGATGGGTTATTTGGTTTGATTTGGGGGGATTTTGATTCATGGCATGCTGTGATTCTGAGAGTACAGAGAAGAGTCCTCCTTTTCGTTGTGGGGAGAAGAAAAATAAGAGAGTTGGTGCGGGGGAGAGACAAGGTGGCCCTGTAGGTGTGGGTGGGGTTGCTCTGGCAAGAGGAACTAGTGTTGGGGAAGTTCATCCTCACCGAAGCAGAACTCAATGAAAATGCCATTAATTAATGTAATATAAGTCCAAATGGAAGTTGACCTAGATTGATTCTAGAGGGAAGGAGCGGAGCAATAAGCTAAGCTAACCGAAGTAGTAGAGCAGTTGCCAGTTGGTAAATTCTAACCAGGAAGGAGGAGGAGAGATGTAAGTAAATATGCGATAAATTTATCACCCTAGGACTAGGTGAAGGCGGGAGGCTAGGGTAGGAATCTTCGATTGATTGAACAATTATTAGGAAGCTGAAGCCTGAAGGTAACAAGGCAAGAGGAAGGAGCGGCGCAGTGAGCACTCTGAGCACTAGTCTAGAGTTTAGTACGCAGCAGCAGCACTTAATTCTAACAACAATTTGACTGATGCGTTTGGTTTGGGTCTTTTTGAGCTTAGCGGCCCGGCCCAAAAAGACGCAACTTCAGAGTCTAGTCTATTCTACAAAATCTATTAGAAAAGAATAAACAGAGAAACTGTCGAGCGACAGGCCCAATAGCTATTATTATTTATTTTTTTGCCAGTAAAGATCGTAGGCACAATATCTATTAATTACACTCGCAAATACTAGGCTCCTCCCTTTTACCTCCTTTTTATTCATTCATCCTTTTATGTTATTCTGGACTATTATCGCGCTAGACGACCATATTAATAGAATTCCAATATTCCAATATAGTGTTCTACTATTCCGCCTCTTCCACTCTCCATGGTTTACCAAACATCTATCCCCACTGAAAATTATAATTCTCGAAAGGCATCACGGATCAAGTATTGTAAAACTTCTTTCTGTAAGGGGGCGGCAAGCATTTGATTCCATACTCTGCCATTATTCAACATTTTATACGTCTATTGTATACCCCTGTTAATACAATTACAGAACAAACCAACAAATTTAAGAATTATGAGGTATCCTTGACATCTGAATTTAGAATCTTGGATTCAATCTCCTCCAGACTTAATCCTTTGGTCTCAGGCACATTAAAGATGACAAAAAGGAGGGAAAGCAATGCAATTGCCCCAAAGAGTATAAAAATGTTATCCGGTCCCAATATTTCCTACAAAAAGAAATTTAAGAAAAAAAATTATTGAATAAAATGTACAATTTGGATATTCTGCATTTCATAATGACAAGTGATTACTTAAAAAAAAAAATGGGTTGGAGTAGGTCCAGCTGACAGGGCCATAAAAATTGGTATGCAATAATAAGATTAAAAAAAAAACATAATAAAATGTAGCAGAGGATGTTAAGATAATGATAATGGTATGTGTTTACATAAGCCCAACTAGCTATTATTCCCAAATAAATGCAAGAGAGAGCTTAGTACAAACTATATTAGGGCCGAGGATTGTAATATCCTCAGTGCAACACTTAAAAAAATTTGTTATTCTAGGTTTGGAAACTGAGAATAAATCTTAGAATTGTATATATTATTACCGTGAGTGGTGAAAATGCAAAGGTCACTAATGCATTTGATCCAAAATTAACGAGCACTGCCAAACTGATTCCACGTCCTCTTGTGCGTAAAGGAAATATCTCTGAGACCATTAGCCAACTTATTGGACCAAAAGATATCTGCAAATAAAAATGAATCCATTTATGTGATAATTCAGAAGAAAGCCAGCCGATGAATGCTTCTTTACAGCCACTATGCAAGCAAAGAGAATATATTTAGAGCAAAAATAGTCAAACCAATCATGCAACCCGTGTCAAAGGTATGGTGTTAGAAAATTGAAATGAGTATGAATGGCGTCCCTATAAACTCACTTAGGTTTTGACCTCACGAAAAAAAAAAAAAATGTGTGTTTGTGTGTGGTGTGAAGAGAGAGAGAGAGAGAGAACCTGGTAGCAACTAACATACAGGAGTAAAGCACCTACAGCCACAAGAGGAAAGCCAGAGAGGAACTTATAGTAAGCAGCCAAAAGGAACAAAGAGAGAACCTGAATCAAATAAGAGGCATAAGACAACCACCAGTAGTAAGATTGCACAAGAAACAGCTGATATCGTGGGAAATTTACAAATAAATTAAATAGAGAAAAGAAGAATAATTACATACAATTCCACTGACACCTCCTATCAACAATGGACGCCTTCCCAGGCTGTCTACTTTAGCAACAGCTATACCTGTCATTAGCAACTTTGGGAAGGGTATACACGGTTATAACTTTGTAAAAGACAATCTAGGAGAAAGGTAGTGCTTATAATTTATTATTGTTTAACACATGAAATTAATACCTTGAAAACTCCGATCACTACTGAAACTCTAGCAGCATCAGATGCAGCTGAATATCCAGCACTCTGTAACATGCAAGGGCAAGAAAAGAATATAAAAACTGATCAAGTTAGAGAAAAGTTTAACCAAACAGAAATAGTCTTTGACAAAGTTTCTACATTTACACAGAGAGTTCAGCTTTATTGACAAACTACCTGAAGAATGGAAGCTGCATAGTACAAAACACTTGGCTGGCCTGTTATCTGCCAAATATAAGCTTAGATTAGTGGTAGAAAATAAAAAAACGATAAGAGAACACAGTGGAATTTAAGCAACTTCATATATTAAACCCAAAAAAATGGAATCCATTTTGCTACCCAGAAAAAAAAAGTAAGCATAAACCCTTGACAGAGCTGAGTTCAGGGGCACAACCTGTTGGAAAAGAACTAAACCTCCACCAATAATGAATGCCTTCAAGCTGGGCCCCTCGAACACCTCCAAGATGCTACCCTCAGGCTCCTGATCAGAATAAGCGGCCTTGAGAGAGACCAAGGTGTCTTCGACCTCTTTCTCAGAAGCCCGGTCGCCGGCCGGCCAACCCCTCAGCTTTCGCAAGGCATCAGTCGCCATCTGCTTGTACTCTTCCATGGGGCCTTTGCCTTGAACGGCTCTCAGAAGAAGCCACCGGGGAGAACAAGGCAGGAGCAGCATCCCTATGAGCATCACAACTGCTACGGGAGCGCTCAACCCGTACATGTAGCGCCACCCGCCTACTGTATTTATCTCAAGACTTCCCACTAGGTAGCCTAGCTGTATGATTCAAGTACGATAACAGTTGAACACTTTACAAGTATAAAGAGCAGGTCCAGTGCTCAGTGGAGTGCTTGCATTTCCTTTTAAAACCCAAAAAAAAAGTTCTAGATTGCTGGAAGTGCAAGTTAGGTTGATATCTTATTGTGCCAGTTTGTTAGGCATTTTATATTAGAAGGACAAGTCCCACCCCCCCCCCCCCCCCCCTCATATATATTTTGCCTAATGCCATGAAGGCCAACTGTGGTATGTGACTCTCAATCAAAATTATTGAGCATATGCAAGAGACCAAGTGGTTACAAAAAAGAAAAGAATACGTATTATGTTCTAAAAGATAGAGGAACATGATACCAGAATTCCAAGGACAATAAAGAGCTCCTTGAGAGATATCAGGGTTCCACGAATCTGGGATGGTGATGTCTCCGCAATGTATAGAGGAGCACCATGCATCGCCTAACACATTATTGTTTTTATACAATTCAGTTCAATATAGATATATCAATTAAATTTCTTAAAATTTCCAGGTAATAGCATGAGAAAAGCATAATATTGACAGCACAAACAAGTATGTGTCAATTTTGTGCTGAGGTGAACCAGTAAAGCAACAAGTTTGTTACATAATTTCTATAAGATAACTTAACGAAGCACGTATTTTCCCTTTTTGACATTTCATCATTCAAGGGATGAACAATTGAGACCTTAGCACTGTACCCGATCAGGCAATTAGGTTGGATCAGAATTATACCTCAACATACAAGACAGAAGTGTTAGCATCAGCCCATATTGGTGAATACCAAACTGATGCCAACTATTATTTGATCTGTGCAACTTTATATTTTGTTTCCCATTTTTTGCCATTTTGTATTTTTCAGGTCTACAAAATGAATTGGTGTTTTATTTGGGATACCTAGCATCAGCTGCAGCCATAAACCCATTGAAACAGTGTATACCATGCTCAAGATACTGAAACGACCAGGAAGGTACATGTTACCTGGTTAAATTTAAAACATAGACGAAAAACTTTTTTTCATAATGAAGGTTTTTAAAGTGTAGCCATGATTGTTTTGACTAGAAATTATCGGGCTGCTGCTTACCATGCCAATGCCGGTGCCATATATAAGACGACCAATAATGAGAATAACAAGATCAGGGGCATATCCAGTAATGAGAGCACCGGCAAAATATAGCAAAGCAGCTGTGATCAGTTCAACTCTTCTCCCTACACCATTGTAACTCACTGACTGTTAAAATTGAGAAAGGGGAGCATACTAATAACAAATCAGCAACCCAAAAAATGATCCCGTTACAAAACAAAATCCCTGCCCAAGTACACTGCAAAGGCAATGATTTTTTTTCTGGCCTTTGCAGCGTAGCATAAATATTCTCAGATTATTTGTAGTCAACAGAGTCAATTAACTGTAATTCAATAATTGACAATACATGGTGCGACTCGAAGAAAAGGAATAAACAGTAAAGTAATTAGGAAAATTTATGTTGTACCAATGATGTCGGCAATTGGGTATGCAATAAGTGATCCAGCAAGTGCTCCATACAGGGATCCACTGACCTGAAGTCGATAGGAAGAGAAGCTCTTTAGTCTTTACAAATGATGTGCATGGATTTTTATTATCTAGAAAAGGTTTTATATTGTGAAAGATAAGAAAATGACTAAAAAAGTCGAGGAATTACCACTAGACCCAACTGCACTGCTGAGAGGCTGAACCAAGTAGTACCGCTTAGGTCCGGAGACTGAAATTTACAAGTTTGTTTACATACATTATCAGTTTGTTGATTTATTTTCCGTAATTGTAAGAAAACATGTTTTGTTTTGTTAGAAAAGAAAAGAAAAATGTTATAGTTAAAAGTGATGTATGGTATGACAGACCAGCAAAGAGACAGTAGCTCCAGAAGTGGCTCCAATGTCGTACCCAAAGAGGAGACCCCCCAATGCAGGGAACAAGAACCTAGGTTTTGATTTACCAAAGTCAAATATTTGAAATTAGAGAGGTGAGGAGAGGAGAGGAGAGGATAGAAAGGGTATTGTTATTACGGGAGAATAAGAGAAGGCCAAGAGAAAGCGTATTGAGAATGCCCATTTGCTTCTGCCTCCGCCTCCAGATCATCATCATCATCTTCGTCGTCGTCAGGAGAGGAAGAGGAAGAGTAGTCGCTTCGCGCCTGTCCCCGAACCTAACCAACCAACCATCCAACCAACGGACAAATTGAATAAGAATAAGAGAAAGGGAAAAGCGGGAGGAGGAAGGAATCAAGGAAAGAGAATGAATGATACCCTGACCCTGAGGCGAGTGGAGGAAGGGACGGGGACGGGGGCGGGAACATTATCGCCGGGGAGGAGGGGCAGGCGCACACGCACAGCCTCTAATTCCTTCTCCATTCCGCTCTGATTCCGATTTCCGATGGCGCTTTGGTTTACGTTCCAGCGGGAGTTGCGACGGACATGGACTCTGTCTCTGTGAGCGGGCCCGCTACGCCAAGGAAGTGGTAGTAGAGCAGTCCACGTGTTACTGGCCATTCCCGACTTGGCAACCTGGCAAGCTAGCACTGGAGCGGCCTGATTTGTGCTGCTTTAGGCTTTAGCTGCTGATCCCTTCGCCTTCGCGGGTGATGACCGTCAGATGACATTTCCATTTTAATATTGCCAATTACCAAATACTGCCTTTTATCATACTGAAATCATTCTAATTAACCTATAATGCTATTTTATTTACAACATATCATGTATCATACGTGTTTATAAAATTTTCATACTAAATTAAATAAATACATAAAATTTTGTTAAAATATATGTAACAGTACTTTATATGTGTCGATCGTATTAAAAATGAGGTCTCAATAGGGAGGTGTAAAGTGTAAACCGATTCGAAGGATCGGATCGAATGAATAAACAGAACGGATAATTTTTTGGATTTGGATCTGAATAATTTTGCAAATAGAAAAATTGAGCAGATATATACCAATATGACTATACGTGCACCTTTAACAGAGGTACTGAGGCCTTATATACCGACCCATCTGGTTTTCTTTCTCCTTCGTGGGACAAACCCACTTCTCTATCCGAAAATTATTGGAGTAAAAATTCCGAAATAAATGGATGCACACTATGTGAATCAAACTCATGCCATATGGGTTGAGGGCCAAAACTCTTAACCAAAGTTTCAGAGTTCAAATGTCTTCATTTCTTCATCATGCTTTCAATTTTTAATTTTCTAATTACAAAATTGTAAATTTCATATATCAAAATAAAACTGTCAGATATAATATATATTATTTTTTTCCATATGCACATATAATATTATTGCTTTCCGATTTTGATTTTATATGGATCAATATGTTGAAAAAAAATTAAAATGTTATGATCTTTTACGTGTGCATAAAAAAAATTATATAAATATCTAACGATTTTATTTTAACATTTAAAATAAAGGCATTTGAATCCTTCACTTCAGAAGGACAAACCGTTAAATTTAACAATATTATAAATTATTAAGTATTGTACATCCTTTCAATTGAAATTGCAGGTATCACATTGTCATTTGGGAAATAAATATGATGCTATTTTTTGGGAATAACATGAACTTATTACTTCGATTCTAACCGTTCAAATTTTTTCATGCACGAATTTCAACGAAGTAAGTTTTTCATGCACGAATCTCAACAAAAATCAACGGTTGAAATTAGAATAACAGGCTCTGCACGAATCACAATGAAAATCAACGGTTGAAATCAGAATAACATATTATGTTATTTACAATAAATAACAACATATTTATTTCCTGTCATTTGTGATGCGTTTGCAAGCGGAATCAATTAATATATCTATTAATTTTTAGCGATTAAATAGCTTGAAATAAGTCCTTAATTTATTAAAAATAAAATAAAAAGATGAATAGATGATAAAGATATTTACAGATATTATAAATGCATTCTAACATTATCTGTAATTGTAGAAATGAAAATACTACAAAAAGAAAACAAAAATAAAGATCGGGTAAATTGAACTGCAGCCAATTTAGGCCGACATTTTTATTAATATCCAAAGTTAATTACAAATTAATAAATATACCCAGAACGTCTGAGTTTTTCCAAAAATGTCCAAACCGGCCATTTTGTGGCCAGTTTCCTCTCCCCCAGAAACCGACCACAAAATGGCCGCTTTCCTCTTCTTCTTCTTTTTTTTTTTTTGAGACACTATGAAGGGTAAGATAATGAAAATCTAACACTGAAAATTCGAATTTTTTATTTAAATTATTTGTTAGATTACTTCTTTTGTTGTATAATTAGCATATTTATACTAAATACGCTAAATTACTTGAAATTATGTTGAATTACACTATATTACATTAAATTATGCTAAATTATGTTAAATTACGCTAAAATACGGTAAATTCCGGTAAATTACTGTGTGTCTTCATAGTGATGTATAATTAGAAACTATTTTTTGTTTCTCTTTTATCTTTATAGTGATTTATAATTAGAAACTATATATATATATATAGAGAGAGAGATGGGCTATTGTACTTCGCGAAGTAAAACCCCCGTTTACTTCACGCTCATATTTTCATTTTGAAAATCCAAACAACCGATCCGAACCGTTCAACATGTTCTAAATATTGAAATGTGCTTGGAGACTAAATTTTACATTTTTTTGAATTTGTTTACTATTTATTAAGCCACTTTGAAAGTTTCTGATCCAACGGTGAACAGTAAAAAACAGTAAAATTTTCTGGACCACCAGATCAGAAACTTTCAAAGTGGCTTAATAAATAGTAAAAAAATTCCAAAAAATGTAAAATTTAGTCTCCAAGCACATTTCAATATTTAGAACATGTTGAACGGTTCGGATCGATTGTTTGAATTTTGAAAATGACAAAATATGGCCCAAAGTAAACGGGGGTTTTACTTCGCGAAGTACAATAGCCCATCTCTCTCTCTCTATATATATATATATATATATATAGGGGCTGGCTACTATGCTTATATAAGCAAAAGCCCACATATGCTTATAACTCATTTTTGCGTTTCCAATGTTCAAATGGTCGATCCGACCGTTCATCTTGTTCTCCATATTAATATGTTCTTGGAGACTAAATTTTACATTTTTCTGAATTTTTTTACTATTTATTAAGCCACTTTGAAAATTGCTGATCATATGGTCCAGAATTTTGGAAACACTGTTTTTACTGTTCACCCAGATCAGCAATTTTCAAAGTGGCTTAATAAATAGTAAAAAAATTCAGAAAAATGTAAAATTTAGTCTCCAAGCAGATATTAATATGGAGAACAAGATGAACGGTCGGATCGACCATTTGAACATTGGAAAAGCAAAAATGCTCATTTAAGCATATGTGGGCTTTTACTCATATATATATATGAGTAAGGCTACGGTGCTTTGCAAATTAAAGTGGGTGTTTTACTTCGGGCCACTTTTTCAATTTGCAAAATCCAAACAACCGATCCGAACCGTTCAACATGTTCTAAATGTTGAAATGTGCTTGGAGACCAAATTTTACATTTTTTGGAATTTTTTTACTATTGATTAAGCCACTTTTTCAATCGCTGATCCGGTGGTCCAGAAAATTTTACTGTTTTTTACTGTTTACCGTCGGATCAGCGATTTTCAAAGTGGCTTAATAAATAGTGAAAAAATTCCAAAAAATGTAAAATTTGGTCTCCAAGCACATTTCAACATTTAGAACATGTTGAACGGTTCGGATCGGTTGTTTGAGTTTTGCAAATTGAAAAAAGTGGGCCGAAGTAAAACACCCTCTTTAATTTGCAAAGCACCGTAGCCTTACTCATATATTATATATATATATATATATATGAGGAGGGTTCAAATGCCTCAATTTTTCATGCCTCCACCATGCCTCCATTTTTTAAAACTTTAATAACTCAAAATTTAAAACTTAAAAGTCAAAATAAAACCGTTGGATATGATCTATATCATTTTATCTATGCACGTGTAAAAAATTATGACATTTCAATTTTGTTTTGGTTGTCATCAAGAGCTTGTAAAAAACGTACTAATGTGGATAATTTCTAGACGTTGATTTTTCAACTTATTGATTCACATAAAAACAAAATCAAAATGTGATAATTTTTTATGAGCACATAGATAAAATGATGTAGATCATATCCAACGGTTCTATTTTGACTTTTAAGTTTTAAATTTTGAGTTATTAAAGTTTTAAAAATGGAGGCATGGTGGAGGCATGAAAAATGGAGGCATTGGAACACTCCTCTATATATATATAGGAAATTGCTAATATGCTATGCATAACATAGAGGGCCTCCGTGCTACGGCTCAACATTTGAGTTTTCAAAATCCTAACGGTCGATCCGAACTGTTCAACATGATCTCCATATGAATATGTACTTGCAAACCAAATTTTACATTTTTTAGAATTTTTTTACTATTTTTTTAGATAGGTAGAAAATCACTTGATCTGAATTTCAGATCAAGTGATTTTCTACCTATCTAAAAAAATAGTAAAAAAATTCTAAAAAATGTAAAATTTGGTTTGCAAGTACATATTCATATGGAGATCATGTTGAACGGTTCGGATCGACCGTTAGGATTTTGAAAACTCAAATGTTGAGCCGTAGCACGGAGGCCCTTTATGCTATGCATAGCACCGTAGCCAACTCCATATATATATTTTTTTAAGGGACACTATGAAGAGCAAGATAATGAAATCTAACACTGAAAATTCAAATTTTTTGTTTAAATTATTTGTTAGATTACTTCTTTTGATGTAAAATTAGCATATTTATACTAAAATACGCTAAATTACTTAAAATTATGTTAAATTACACTATATTATATTAAATTAAGCTAAATTATGTTAAATTACTTTAAAATATGGTAAATTCCGATAAATTACATATGAATATGGATGATATCTTTACTGAGAAGGAGAAAAACGACAACAAAATTTCAAACGACCATAAAATGACGCTCGAGTATCCGATTTCAGCAAATGACCACTTTTCGGAAAGCTTGCGAAAATACGCATGTGTCAGTGACTGCTATGCCATTTTTTAAAATTCAGAATTGCCAAAGAACCAAGGGAAGAGCCTCAAAACTTGAGTTGAAGTTTTCGATTAAGATTTTTATTTCTATTATTCAATCTAAGTAGCTCAGTAAATTAGTTATATAATGAACTTGTAGAATACTAATTTTTACTATTTTTTATGATTTATGAAAGATGGCACAAAATCGGCCTAATTTAGCGTAATTTACCGTTTTCATTATAATTAGCGAAATTAGTGTAATTTAGCGTAATTCAACATAATTTAACATAATTTAGTGTAATTTAATATAATATAGTGTAATTCAACATAATTTCAAGTAATATAGTGTATTTTAGTATAAATATGTTAATTATAAATAAAAAAAAGTAATCTAACAAATAATTTAAACAAAAAATTCGAATTTTATTTCACTATCCATATGATTTTGACTAAATTGCATGAAAGTTAAAATTTTACAGCGGCAAAGCCCTGTCCTAATTTTATGTACTTGAGTCTTTATTATACTATACAATCTTTGATAACAAAATCACTAATTAATGCCATCAATATTAGAAAGTCTCCTTTATTTGTTGGAATTCTGGATCCGGCTCAAATTCATTTTTTGCCTCAATTTTTAAGGCATGCCCAGCTTAACTAGGATTAAGGCCGAAGACTAATTAATTCCTTGATAAATTAAGCAATTCTTAATAGATTATATTTTTTAATCACCATCTCTTAAATTTGATTGTCAAACGTAATATCTTAGTTGAGCAGAAATTAAACTTGTAATTAATCCTCATGCAATTTCTTAATCCTCAATTCCTTGTGGCATATAATTAATTAATTAAGGAGGGGGTCACCATCTCCCTTCTCAGCAAAATGAAGCTAACCAATCAATGAAGATACCTCACCAATCAGGCATTTCCTAGTGATATCACATGGGCCGCCATGTCCCTGTCTACAGTGCACCTTGTAGACCCCCCGGTGCTCCGTTTTTCCACCATACACCATGTGCACATGCACCTAGCTTGGCATTTATATATATTATTGCATCGCTAGCTAGTAAAATCATAATTAATTCATTAATGAATTTAATATCTCATAACTGGGCAGCTAGGTTGCCCCTGTGGAATGTGGATCCTCTTCATCTTCCCTTATCGTGTACTAGCTCCTCACCACTCATCACTCATTGGTCACCAGGCCCGGCCGTACATTTATATATATATATATGATATATCACTAGATCAATCAATCATCTTAATTGATAAGATATTATCGATCTTGCTAATCATTATTATTTATCAAATCTAGCTACCCTAGCTAGAAGATTAGAAGAAGCAACCAAAATTATCTGTATATATCCATCCTTTCAGAAAAATTCCCAATAAAGAACATATAGTGTTAATTTGTGTTGAATGCAAGTGATTGATAATGGTACTAGGCATCTTTCTGCTTCTCATGGATATCTTCTTCTTGCCACTACATGCAACTGATTCTGAATTCATCTTCAACGGATTCACTGGCTCTAACTTGAGCCTAACCGGCCTCGCTCAAATAACCTCCAATGGCCTCTTGCTGCTCACTAACAACACCATCGAGGAGAAGGGCCATGCGTTCTCTCCATCACGCATCAAGTTCAAGAATTCCTCAGGCTCAGGATCAGTTGCACTATCCTTCTCCACAACCTTTGTGTTTGGGATTGTGCCTCAGTACCCGGATGTGGGCGGCCACGGGCTGGCCTTTGCCATCTCTCCATACAAGGATCTGCCTGGCTCCATGCCCAGCCAGCACTTGGGCCTCCTCAACGATTCTAGCAATGGCAAAGCCGGCAACCACCTCATAGCCATTGAGCTCGACACAGTCAAAACCATCGAGTATTACGACATAGACAACAACCATGTCGGAATAGACATCAACGGATTGACTTCCTTGAACTCGTCCACGGCTGGGTATTATGAAAGCACTGCTGATGCTTTCACCAAGCTCAATCTGATGGCCGGAGATGCAACGCAAGTCTGGATCAATTATGATGCCGCAAGCATAAGGCTGGATGTCAGAATTGCTCCTTTTAAGATGCCCAAACCTGGAGCTCCCCTCGTGTCGTCTATAGTCAATCTCTCAGATATCGCTCTGGACGAAATGTATGTAGGTTTCTCTGCTTCGACCGGTGCAGGTTCCTCACATCACTATGTTTCAGGCTGGAGCTTTAGCACGGGTGGAGAAGCTGAAGATCTAGATCAATCGAGGATTCCATCAATTCCTAAAAAAGCTAATACCAAAAAGGGCAGATTGGTCTCTGTCGCCGTACTAGTTGCATTGGCCCTGGCAGGGTTTTCCGTGTTGCTCATCTTGGTGCTTAGTATTTTGTTCTTCTGTCATCAACGGAGGAAGAAATTTGAAGAGGTGAAAGAAGATTGGGAGTCGGAGTACGGTCCTCACAGGATCCCCTACGTAGATATTTACAGGGCAACCAAGGGCTTTGATGAAACAAACCTGGTCGGGAGCGGTGGCTTTGGCAAGGTTTACAAGGGCGTCATGCCAAAGTCAAGAGCCGAGGTTGCAGTCAAGAGGATCTCGCATGATTCAAGACAGGGTATTAGAGAGTTTGTGTCGGAAATAGCGAGTATGAGTCGGTTGAGGCACCGCAACCTGGTTCAGCTCCTGGGCTACTGCCGACGCCAGGGGGAGCTCTTTTTGGTCTATGAATTCATGGCCAATGGAAGTCTCGACAGAATCCTCTTCGAAGAAAAGGAGCCATCATTGAACTGGGGCCAAAGGTTGAAGATCATTAAAGACGTGGCGGCCGGTCTCTTGTACCTCCATGAAGGTTGGGAACAACTTGTTATTCACCGAGACATCAAAGCGAGCAACGTTCTACTAGATGAAGGTATGAATGCAAAGATAAGCGACTTTGGTCTAGCTAGATTGTATGACCATGGAAGCAATCCAAAAACCACACACATAATTGGCACTTTAGGCTACCTGGCACCTGAGCTCAGTAAAACCGGCAAGGCCACGACATGTAGCGATGTGTTTGGCTTCGGGGCATTTCTGTTGGAGGTTGTTTGTGGGAGGAGGCCAATGGAGTTTTGTGCTGGTCAGGATGATGTGCCAGGGCTCGTTGAGTTAGTGTCAGAATGGTGGAAGAAAGGGAAGATTTTTGAGACAGTTGATCTGAATATGAAGGGCTCATTTGACAAAGATGAGGCCGAGTTGGTGCTAAAATTGGGATTGATATGCTCACATCCAGAACCTACGGCCAGACCGAGCATGCGGCAGGTGATCCAGTTCCTGGAGGGAAGCATACAGATTCCTGACAAGTCCATGGAAAGTCTTGGAGGCAGCTTCAGGTTTGCAAGCTATGATGTGTCGTTCGATGATTTTGCTACTTCATATCCATCCACGGCTGAAATCACTTCCACTTCCGATCATCATCGATCATCAGCTTTTACGGATAGTTGTTAATTAGTTGTAAAAATGTTGTATAACTTTTGTTAATATCCCCTTTTATAGATGAGCGAATTAGAAGAGCAATTGACACGAGTCTTTCTATGGCTTGTAATTAAGTGCCACTTTTTGAATTTAGAAGGAAAGCTAATTGGTAAAAATAATAATAAAAAAAAATTAGTCCTGTGTGATTAGATACAGTTTTTTAACATATACAATTGCACACAACTCATGGCCCCTCTCCACTGGTACGGCTATTGGTACTGTAAAATTGCGCATACCACATGGCTCCTGTCCACTGGTACAGCTACTGCTACTGAAAAAGCTTCTGTGTCAACTGGTACGGCTACTGGTACTGTAACGGCTTTTGCACCATTTTATGGTCTTTGGGTGATTGTATATATTTTGTGTGATTGCATATATTTCCCTGTAAAAATTTCCTCCTGGTTGATAGCTACTGTATAAGGGGTTTTTGTTGGGGTAAATGCTAGCTACTGTGTGTGTGTGTGGCCGCTGTTGGGCCGTCAGGCTGCGTATTATGCGTTTCATGTGCCTTCTGGGATCGATGGATATTAGGAGAAAACAGGTGCGTATTTCGCCCAAAAAATAAATGAAAAAAAAAAAAATTACAACACCGCTCCCTTCCCAACCTCCAACCTTCACACCACCACCATCACTCTTAACTGGCACCAAATATCACTTCGAACTTTTAACAAAAGAATCCACCTCCCAAAATTTGAGCACAAAGTGTTACTAGGTACTTCCTGCCTGAAATATTACGTATTTTACAATGACGAAATTTTTTGAGAAAAAACAATGACGAAAATAAAAACAAGTAGTCTTTTCATGCATGACTCTTGGTTTGGCACGAGTACATGGGACTTAATTTCTTAATTCGTGCATTGAATACTAATTGGTGTTCTTAATAAGAAAAAGAAAAGCAAAATAAATGTTTATTACAGTCAGGTTGGCCAACAAATCCCTAAAGCAGCTATGAAAGCAGACACAAAAATATTCAGCTCGAGATGCTGGGAATTTTAAACTATACAGAGATAGTTGTCTGTTGTTATTGTTGATCCAAAACTCAATTATTTTCCCTCATAATTCCAAGTTTATCCTATAAACCTAATTCCTTCTTCAACTTCGCGAGAGCAGCTTCCACTTCATCAATTGACTCCTCAACACTCGGCTGCCTCTGCACATCCTCCTCTCGTCGCCTTTCCCTTTGCGACCCTGTTGAATCATCCTCGAGATTTGTGTCTTTTATATTCAGCTCTTTCTCTAAGAACTCCACGAACTCCTCTCCTATTTCCTGAATGTTTGCCAAAACTTTGTCAGACTATTATGATAATGCTGGGAGTAAATTACAGAAAAAAACATTTTAGGTATTTGCTTAATTGGAAAGTAGGTAGTGATCCTAGAGCTTAGAATTGCCATTTTGTATGAAAACCTGTGCAGTTTTCTGTATATATTATGAACAAACCCAAACGTATTCTCCTGATTTAAGTAATACGTACTCTTCCATGCTCTTCTTCCCAAGTTTTGTACAACATCAAAATTTGATTCCCAAGGTCAGAGAAAATTAATATTACTACATAAGTAATCTACAGTGTAACTTAATATGTAACTCACTTGTTTCTTATCTGTATATTAACAAATATGATCATTACATTTTATAAACAAAAGTAAGCACAAAAGTAAAGTGGCATGCAAAACAGAGATTGGGCCAAGCTTGGTAACTGTAACTGTAACTGTAAGAGAAGCTGGCATAAAAGAATGGTCAGCTCTTTAATATTCAATTTTTCACCAAAAACAGCACTAGAGCTAAAATCATCAACTTTTAGCATTTAAAACAATTACTAGGAATCCTCATAGATCAGAGTTTAGGCACAAATCCTCCAGATTTGTAAAGCAAGCATAGAAGGGAAACCCTCCGACAAGTAGAGGTGCTGGGTAGTATAGGGTCCAGAACAACCATACGTGGGTAATTCCTACCAATTAACTTCCCAAAATAGTTAAGTTTCGTTTAACCAAACAGTTAGTTAGGTATCAGTCTATACAGGACCAGATAAATTTATATCCTAAATTGAATTTTCATTTGAAAAGTTTAACTATGTTAAAAATGATGGCCAGCACCTGGATGTTAAGAAAATAATAGTCAACTTGCCATGTAATCTCAAGGACGTGGTCAAAATAATGAAGGATTGGATTGGGGACTGTGCCATTTGTGTTCAAGCAATCAATGTGTGAAAGCAAAGCATTTGGTTGACTGCCCATCGGCACAAACATTGGTTGTGGTTATGAGCCCAGAGTGATTGCTGTAAGTATAATTAAGTTATCGCTAGGTTAATTAAATACGGGTCATCTGCAGATAAAGATATAGTAAAGTTCTTTGTGATTGATAATTGTGTTAATCAGCAATGGAAATACTACACAGCACAAACGTGACCAAACCCTACATGCACATATGTCTGAGCGAAACATGCACATAACACCTGGTAACATGTCAGGTTAAACTCACGCCTTGGACAAGTTCTCAAACCTATTTGACGGGTCAGTTACTATTCCTGGAGAGACCAAATTCTAAATTTACCAAATTGACTGATGCTATTGTATCCAATAAATGCAGCTCTTACCATCCATATTCATGGGAAGTTCGCATTTAGTGCAGCCATACCTTCGACAGACAAGTTTTTTTCCCACAATCCCGTTTAAGTGTTTCAGGCCATCTTATAACAATTTCAACAAGTAAAATATAGGGGCGGCAATTATTGTCAACCCAGCTCATTTACTTTATTTAAATTTTCTGATGTATTTAAGAGGGGTCTAGTCCGCCTAGAAGCTGTATGGACCGAGAGGCAAAAAATAATTTCTTCCACTAGGAATCGAACCTAGGAAGAGTGGGATGGGAGGCAAGACCCTTACGAAACATACATTTAGTATTAATATAAAGTAATAAATAAACTTGAACTCTATCTTCAGTCTAATCGGGTCCGGATGGCTTGTGACCCGGCAAGTCAGACAAAGGGCGGGTCATCTATGACCTGAAGGCGGCCCGGGTTGGGCAGAATTTTGACCTTCGTAAAGTAATAGTAAAATATTATTGACCCAATCTGACCTGAACTTTTGCCACTCCCATATAGAAAATCCAATGATCTATCTATCATGCTTTCATTTGAGGTGAAGAAAGTTTTTGACTCCATGAACCAAATATCAAAACATATGCTGATAAAAGTTAGCTTATCGCATCATGTCCTTGAGCAAAACATACATAGATGATCTGAAGTAACCTTTTTGTTATTAAAGTTGGTATGTATGAGTTCATCTATTAGTTTTTTTTATTCGTTAATGGGAAATCCTTTGGTATTTAATGGGGAGAGTGGGAGACCCCCCAAATCCAGACAAACATTTGTTGTTCTGTTTTGGAAATACTTTCCATCTCACTGGATCCATCTTTTAGGAGGTGAAGATGAAGGTCGAAAATCATACAAATTTGAGTTGCTATTTAACAACTTTGGAATCTCATCAGGCCACACGATTATCGCTAAGCAGTTATTTGCGTATCATAATACACAATGCACAAAGGCACCATTAATAGAGGTACTTAAAGAACTTACTGCTAGTTCTTCCCACAAGCTTTTGGGTTTCTCTTCTCTATTCAAATCTGCTTCCCAGTTTCGAAATTCTTCTTGCAAATCTCTTAAGAAATCAACTGCAATCCACATTGCGCTAGAGTCAGAATACTAATGAAAAGTTGTTTAAAGAACATTTGACAAAGATAATTGACCAGAACCAGATCAATGAACCAACAAGGTGACAACTACCAATAGAAATATGAATGTCACTCAAAAATTCACCTGCAGTGTTTAAGGACCTGAATCAATACTGGAAGAGAAGAGAATTAGTCCAAATCAGTACCAAATCAATACTACAGATAAGGCTTTGAACATTACTTGACTGGCTAACAACAATTACGTCACTTGCATAGCACCAGAGATGAAATGGACATGCATTTGACATAACTCTATTTGACTAATTCAGAAACTATATTACCAGAAAAAAAGAAAAAGAGCATGCACATACCAAATCCATAGAACTGTTCATCTTCTGTAGTTGATTTTTTATCAGAAGGTGTGGAATAATTTGCACGGGTGGAATTGGTGGCATTGAATCGAGATTCAGAGTTGATCAAGGTATTGTATGCATGCTTGATGCGCATGAATCTCTCTTGAGCATTTGGCTTAAGATGAAGAAAGAGGGAATAAAATGTAAAAATGTGAAAAAGAAGAGAGGGAAGAAAGAGAGAAGAGCATAGGACCTTGACCTCACCTCCTTATTGACGTCGGGATGGAACTGGAGAGCAAGCTTGCGGTAGGCGCGTTTGATGTCGCGCGGCGTAGCGGAGGGAGGCACCCCCAGCACCTCATACGGAGACTCCCGCCGCGAGGCCCTCACGGCCACCGCACGTGACCTCCTCCTCTTGGGGCCGGAGCCGCTGCCGCAACGGAAGCGGGAGGTTCTACTTGGGATGGCAAAGGAGAGGGAGAAGGCGAGAGATATCGGATTGGGATTGCGATAGCGATGGAAGGAGAAGAGAGGCCGTGGAGAGCAGCAGAGGAACAAAATACCATTCATGGTCATGCGGTCGCGGCGGACTGAGTCGTGTATGTCATGGCATGCCTAATTCAATTGGTTGAGTCAGTCTCACGATTTCAACCCAAAAAAATTCCAATTGATCGACTCACACCATAAACCTGGTTAAAGCATCAAGCATGCCATCAACCATTTTTAATTATTCAATCAACAATCAACAATTAATTATTATCAAATTGAAAATTATTAAGTCAACAATTAGTTGTGTCATCTGAAATAATAGCTAGGCAAATTGATATTTGGGAAAGGATGCCGTCACGTACAGGTATAGATGGATGCATTTTGACAATGTTATGTTTTATGCGTGATGTTGTAAACACTAAATTCATCATATCCCAAGGAAACTAAGATTCTTCGTCCGCTACCAACGTCTCCATATATGACAAATAATAATGAAAAAAAATGTTATACGTCACACAAAAAGAAAAAACTCTCAGCTCAATCTCGGTTCCTCTACGGAGCAGACGGGCCCGGTCCTGGTCCCAACAACAGATGTGGAGCATCTTTCTTCTTGCCTGCAGACTCGGAAACATTGCTCCCATCCTGCTTTGGAGCTGAACCTGCACGCAACGCCGGCTCAAAGAACTTCCCTGCAACATCAGGAGGTTGCTTATAGGTGTCCTCTCCCGGGAGCACCACCAAACCCTTTTCTCTCAGACTCGACGGCTCATTATAGCACTCCTTCCATAGAGAGTCGACCAGTTGCCTCTCCTCACGAGCCGCTTCAAGTTGGTCCTGTGACATCTTGCTGATGCCATCAATACGGCTCTGCAGGACAGATTTTAGTTTCTCTTCATCAGCTAAGGTGCCTGATTTCTTGTCTTTGGCTAGCTCAAGCAAACCACCCAAAGCCGCCTCACGCACGTCAGGGTCGGTGCTTGAGGCAAGGTGCACCATTTGGCGTGGGATCCCCAACTCAGTCACAATGCTGCAGTCCGCAGAGTTCTCATGTAAAAGATAGTTGATCAAATTTAGAGCCTTCCTGTCAAACAGAAATGGAAGTTAAACATTAGCATGACCTCTTCTTGCATTTATAGTGACCAAACATCTAAATTTCTCAAATTTCATTAGCATAAAATTTCTCAAACATTTCTGAAATATTTGTGACTACCACCAAATGCTAGGCCAGTATGATTAAGATGATACACTTCTAAGAAATTTCCCACCTTTCTAATGAGCAAAAAATGCTGGTTGTTTTTTGCAACCAACCATAAAAAATGCTCGCTTTTGGTTCACAATGCAGGAATGAAAAGATGGTGGTTCTTTTTTGCAAATATGAACAAAGTTTCTAGGTGTGATTTGCCAAGACTACATAAATAAAATAGGGGGAATTTCATGTATATCTCTCAAAAGTTTCAATATTACATATTTATCCCTCCAAAATCAATAATTACATATTTATCCTTGAAAATTGTACAAACTCACATATTTGTCCAATCTAACTCTATAACATATCAAATATCTCCAAAAAAAATTAAATAATATTTTTTAAAACTTTAAAATTTATTTTACAATATTAATTAAAAATATGTTGATCATTATACCCTTCGTTTCTGTCTAGTCTGCCTGAGTTATTTTCTCTTTAAGGTACCAAACCTCCCGTCTCTCTTTCCAAACGTACCAAATCACAGATTTCTCCCCGTCTTCCCTCATCGCCTCCCCTCTCATAAATTTATGTCGCTCCTCGCTGCTTTAATTTTTCCATCTTCGTTTGGAGAGAGAGACGAGAGGTTTGACGTTTTAGAGAGAAGAGAACTCATGCGGACTAAAAAGACAAAAACGAAGGGGCATAGTGGTTAATATATTATTAATTAATATTATAAAATTAATTTTAAAGTTTAAAAAAAATATTATTTAATTATTTTTGGAGGTATTTGATATGTTATAGAGTTAGATTGGACAAATATGTGAGTTTCTACAATTTTTAAGGATAAATATGTAATTACTGATTTTATAGGGATAAATATGTAATATTGAAACTTTTGAGGGATATACATGAAATTCCCCCAATAAAATATTCAAAATAAAGTTCACTAAGAAAATACATTAGTTCTTTGGACTAATTGGCAATGCATGACGTTGTCCTGTGTCCTCAATCAAGCACAATAAACAAAATTTCTTATACTAAAGAAACAAGCACAGTGATATGTTGGTTTTACCTCTGGAACCTGACATCATCTGAGCTGAGTGCATCTTTTAATGCAGCATAGCCATTTCCGAGGCGAAAAGCAGCTACTCCCGGTTGGTTATGTCGAATTAGTGCTGATACAAGGAAAATGAATTGTACCATTGTCACATAAAACTATCAAAAATTTCATAGATTACATAATTTCTGAGCATATGTAGGTTCAGGTTAACAGGAAACATCACACCTTGCTGGTACGTAGCCAGCCTGGAAATAGGTAGGTAGAATAAACCCCCAACAAAAATGATGGCTTATAGCCACATAAAAATGGAGGAACCAGATGCTTATACTAAAAAATTAGCCAAAAAAATAATAATAACATAATTTTACCACCTAGGCAAGTGGGTAAACGTCACCTATGTGTAGTTGAAAGATATTAGGCCATGGATTCTGGTAAGAGATATCTGCACCTTTATGGTCATTAAAAATTATGTACTAGTATTTGCCCCTACAATGCAAATACAGTACATAATCTATATGGTTATGCTCTAAGTCCCATAAAAGAATACGGAAGACATTAAGAATAGTACTCACAAGATATTGCACCAAGCGCTTTTGTGCGTGCCGTGATACTAGAGTCAGACGCAAAATTCATGAGGAGAGGTTCGAGTCCATTGACCTCCATAACAAGCTGCTGGCTCTTGGGGTTGTTTTGCACAATGGTGGCGACGACATCTGCAGCCTTGGCTCGGATGTTGGCATGGGAGTTTTTCAGGTAACCGAGAAGAGGGACCAGCCCGCCAATCGAGTGTAGATCTGTGAATTAACTTCGTTAGACAGCCTAACTGTCAATATTGATCATGTAAATGATTAAATGAATCAATCAATCGGATGAATGTAGCCATGTAGGTGTAGGTACCATTAGCCATATCAATGGACTCGACATGGTCCTGGAGCTCATCGAGCATGTCTTCAATGTTGTCGGGGGTGACGCCTTGAGCCTGCAAGACGTCTTCGGGGGTGGTCATGACGAGGGTGATCTCCTTCATGCGCTTGATCACATCCACCGTCTGCGCCTGCATCGCCTCCACAAACCATTTCCGGTCTTCCTCGCTGTATTTTCATTTCATAAGTTATGGTTCAACCAGTATCAGAATATGCATACACACAGAACTTACAGAGTACCAGATTACAAAAAAGGTAAATAAATATATAAAGGAGAGAGAAAGAGACCTGAGCTGGCGAGGGGGCCTGGTGCCGTCGGAGTTGGCCAGGCTCCACTTGAGCAAGCCGTCCCAATCCAACCCATCCTTCGCCATGCTTTCTTGCCTGCTATTAGCAACAATCGGACTAAGGATTCAGCTATCTGTTACAACAAATTTCTCTTCTCTTCTAGTCCTACCTAAAGAAGGTAATTAATATAAAGGAGATGAAAGGAAAGGAAAACAAAGGGTTCAAAGGGTTCGGACTTTGGAAAGCGCTAGAAGGTGCTTCTGCCTTCTGCTTCGAGCGACGACCCGACTCCAAAGAAAGAGTCGGCAGGGGCCAGGGAGCACAGCACCGCTCTGCCCTTTTCGGTTTGGGCTGGGCTGCCTTTTGGGCCTCTTCTACTTCTTTTCACTATTTTGGGCCAGGATGTATCAAATGTTCAAATTACTGTTCCCGTTTGCATATGACTATTTTGGATCTTTTTTTCTTTGGGGGAATTTCCTGTATACGGTATACCCCTTAAAAAAAATTCAAAATTGCGTACTTCTCCTTCTATACTTCAAAATTACATATTTCTCCTCGAAATTTAAAAAACTCACAAATTTATCTATTTTATTGTCTTTTATATTAAAACTCATTTTAAATTTATAAAATGCCCAATTTATCCTTTATAATAAACATAATAAAAATCTATAGATTGTTTAAGAAAAATGTCGGTCTTATATTTGATCGGTTTTGGAGAGAAAAATAAGTATTTTATAAAGGGTAAAAGGTATAATGGATATCCGATTTTCAAGGAAAAAATGAGTATTTTATAAGGGGAAATGTACAATTTGCCATTCTTTTTCAAACCAACAAACAAAATACCCCTCCTCATAAATTATTAACAAAATGCCCTTGTGGGCCCCATTTTCCCCTTCTTTCTCCTCCCTCTCACTTTTTCTTGTTTACTCCTACAACTTTATATTTGAAATGGAGGATACATTTAATACTATATGAAAATTTTGTGAACTTTATATTTGAAATGGAGGATATATTAATACTATATTTTTAACATATGATTCCTTTAAATTAATTTTACATAATATAAGCACTTCAATACTGAGTTTGTGTTTGAAGGTTAGAAACTTGGGATGCAAAATTAGAATTTTTTTTAATAAATTTGTAGTCATTTTAATAGAAAATAAAAAAAATGAATCACTGTTTCGAAAGGTTTATTTAGAGTGCACAAGATCTGTTATAATAGAATTGTACAAGATGAAACACGAATGTTGAACCTAACTTTTTGTCATTTCATGCAAATTGTTGATAAAAATCACTTTAATATTTTTTTATTTAGAGTAACGATAATTATGAAGTGTTCAAATATCTTTAATCTTTATGCCTTTATTATTTTTATTTTTTTTATTATTTCCTCTGTTTGAACTAATAATGAGAAGTAGAAATTAGTGGTGCTACAATGGATTATCATATTTTTTTGGCTTAATTTAGAAGAATATAATTTGTACTAGCAATTATTAGTAGTACAAAAATGCCCCCAACCAACAAAAACTTTGGAAAACAGTAAAACTTTTTACCAGTAACTAACCAGTACCCATCATGATTTTGTATCTTTTTTTAACAATGATGTCATAGTCACCTATTAATTAATATAAGTTGACCTATGTCTCATATTAGAAAGTTTAAGAAAAGCAAGCCAAGAAAATTAATCCAAACTATAGATCAAGAAAGGAGACAAAAATATATGCACTTCTAAGTTTACAAAATTTCTATATAGTATTAAATGTATCATCCATTTCAAATATAAAGTTGTAGGAGTAAATAAGGAGAAGTGAGTGGGAGAGGAAAGGAGGGGGGAATGGGGCCCACAAGGGCATTTTGTTAATAATTTATGAGGAGGGGTATTTTGTTTGTTGGTTTGAAAAAGAAGGGCAAATTGTACATTTCCCCATTTTATAAAGCTACATTTTATTATATTTTTAATAAAGGGTAAAATAGATATTCTATAAATTTAAAATGAGTTTTAATATAAAAGACAATAAAATTGATAAATTGGTGAGTTTTGAAAGTTTATTGGGGAAATATGCAATTTTGAATTTTAGAGGGGCAGTACGTAATTTTAAATTTTTGAGGGGTATACGTGAAATTCCCCTTTTTCCTTTATTTCTTTCAACTTCCTTTCTCAGTTTCTCTTCTTTCTTGTATTTAATCATAATTTAATTGTGATTCTCCTATTTGTCAGATCTCAACTTTATTTAAGCTAGCAACAAAATTTCAGTCCCTTGCAATTAAGCCTGCTAATGAGTCGGATTCAGCTCAAATTCGACTCAGCTCACTTAAGAAGTCATAAAAGCTCAGATTCAGACTTGGCTCGGTTTTGAGATAAAAAGCCCAGCTCGGCCCGGTTCATTAAACCCCTCAGCTCGGCTCAAACTCGGCTCGATTCATAAAAGCTCAGATTCATTGAACCTCTCATGTACCTCCGCTCGGAAAGCCCACTTTACGAAATTCATTTTAATTTTTGGGTGTTCCGTACTATTTATTTTCATATCATACATATATCTATATATATATATAGAGAGAGAGAGAGAGATATAGAGATATATATATATGTTAAAAAATACAGCAACCAAATTCTTAAGTTCAGTAATAACTCATCAAATTGAACTTCGAGTATACCTGATAATTCAAACTTTAGTACGTACAGACAGTAGAAAATTGTTTAGCGAAAATTCAAAATTTATAATTTCCAAACAATTTCATTAGAAACAATTATTACAAGAACAGGTCTAACTAAAGTTGTTATAAAAAAAGATTGAAATCAATACACGAAGTTAATTTGGAGATGGTGGCAACAACAAGAATCTGAAATCTGATGTTGTAAATTTAACTTCTATACAAATTCCAATTTCAAAAATATGTGATGAAATAAAAAAGCATCAAGTAACAAGCAAGTAACATTCAGCATAATTAAAAAGCATAACTAAAAGGGTTAATTTATGGTATATCCTTACCGACTTCTCTAATTTCCTATATACCCCTCAACACTTAAATATATTTAATTTGCCTCTAAACTCTTAAAACTTTTTCTTTTTTACCCATTACATAATAATTCTGAAATTAACCATAGTTAAATCTCTGGTTAAAATAATAAAAGACAGAAATATCCTTCTGAAGAAGTTGATCCGTCTCTTATTTTCCCATGCTTAATTTTTCTTTGGCCTCTTATTTTTTTCTCCCGCTAGTTCGTTCTCTCATTTCTTCGTACGCCTTGCATTTTTCTCTTCGCCTCTTACTTTTCTCCGCTGGTCCGTTCTATCTTTTCTTCATATGCCTTTCAAATTTAATTTACGATAAGCATTTTTATTGTTTTTTCGTTCCCACTAAAATTGAGTCTCTTTTTCGCTGATGATGTTTGCACCGCTTTTGTGCCATTTTATTTGCTTGGGTTCTTGTCGGGCATTGATTATTTCTATCATCAATTTCAGGTTTGTCTTTTCTAGAAATTGATGGCCGAACTATCTAGTGTTGATATCAATTTTGATTAAGGTTTTGGTTTTATTTTGAATTTGACCAATTTTGTTCACTGGTTGGTTGTTACCTAGGTCCAGAGACAAAAATTGCAATTAGAGATTACAGTGATATATTTGATTTTAGACAAGTACCAAGAGAAAATGTTGGAGTCAATATAACTTTTATAGTTAATTTTGTACTGAACTGTCAGAAATTGATAATGGTAAAATAAGAATGAAATACCTACCCACAGTTATAAGCATAAATTATAAAAGTGCATTTTCATGCATTGTAGTTCCTAATTAATTTTAAATTATGAAAGTGCATTTTCCAGCCTAGTTAATTTTAACTTAGATTTTTTTTTTCTATTTTGCAACAGTGTATATGAGTTTTTTATCATGGAAAGAGACGACGTTGATCCTTTCGCCTCGTTTGTGATCAATCCTCCATCTGAAATTCTCTCTCACACGACGGATACCTCTCTTGCAAGACCAAATCGAGGTGATTGCGCGACAAGCAATGAAATCGAGAATGCTTTGCATGGAACACATGCTAACTATCACAAATTAAAGCCTAGAAGAAAGGAGAAGCAACCTATTAATTCTTATTCAAGGTATCATCCTTAGAAGATTTTGTATTGTTCCTTTCATTTATATCTCATTTACTAGTAAAATGACAGAAGCAAATTTATGTACTTGTGGTAAACTGCAAATTGCTCATTTCAAACTGATTCATTGTGGGATTCTTTAACTCTGTTGGTATTTGGTTTGATTAGTCACTTATTTTTGTTATCAAATTCCTACACAGCATGGATGAATCTCTTGGCGGTTACAAGCTAAAAGTGAAGTACGATGGATACTTTAAAACTATCAATAAGGGGACTAAGCAAAAGTATTGTCTTGGTAGACAAAGGACACTTTATTTGGATCCGGTGAGCTATAAATTTTGTGAACTATTGGAAGAAATCAACAGAATATATCATTGGGAAGAGAATATCATACCCTCATTGTGCTTCGCTGACAAGAACTCAAATTCTCAGTCATTTGTTCAACTAAAGGATGATACTAGTTACCAAATGATGCTCCAAATGTATGTAGAGAAGAAAGAAGTAGTGATTTATGTAACTACAGAAAATGTCTTTTGTAGTACTCATAATGATGAAGAAGATGGGGTTGTTCTAAGTTAAGAAGAAGGATCTGATTGTCATAGTGAGGAGAGTTACCATAGCATGTATAGTACTAGTGATGAAGAACACCTTGACAGTAGCAATGGTGACAAAGAAATAGATTCTAGTTATGAAGGGGAGTTTTACTCGTATGACAAAGAGAAACCTGCAATAGGAATTGGTGCTAGATATCCTCATGCAATAGCATTTAGACGAGCTCTCAGTCATTATGCTATAACACAAGATTTTGTGTATGCTTTGGAGAAGAGTGATACCAAACGATTTACGACAAGGTGTGCAAAGAAAGAGTGTAGCTGGAGGATCCATGCATAGGTAGCAGACGATGGTGTAACATTCGTGATAAAGACTTTGCAGCCAGACCATACATGCAGTAGTGTTAATAAGAGTGGAAACAAACATGCAACGAGAGGGTTGATAGCTGATAGAATCGTAAATGACTTGAGGAGTGAAGGAGATACACCAAAGGTTTTGAAAAGAAAGCTTGAAAAAAGATTTGGAATTCAGATACCATACCTCAGGGTTTGGCATGGAAAAGAACTAGCAATGGAGGAGATATACGGTAAATGAGATGATTCTTTTATACAAATGGGGGCATTCAAAGAGGTACTCATGAGAGCAAATTCCGATAGTTTTGTAGATTTTGAGACTGAGCCGATGGCGATTAATGGAAAAAGTGTGAAAAGAATGGAATCAGAAGGTGAGAGTCGACATTTTCAACGCTTTTTTATTGCACTTGGGCCATGTATAGCTGGATTTCTCACAGGTTGTAGACCATATGTCGGTCTTGATGCATGCCACCTAAAGGGAAAATGGAAGGGTGTTCTTGCTGCTGCCATTGCAGCTGATGGAAATAATTGGATGTTTCCAGTTGCTTTTGTTGTTTTAGAAAATGAGAGCGAGCAATCTTAGGAGTGGTTCTTAAGATCATTACACCGAGCAATAGGGATGCTAGAGGGTTTTGTTATCTCACCAGATATGCCAAAAGGGTTAGTAACAGCTGTCTAGAGTGTGTACCCATTTGCTGAATATAGGGAATGTATGAGACACTTATTCAGTAATTTTAAGAAGCATTTGGAGGTGATCTTTCGAGTTTGGGCTTTGGGTTGCTACCTGGACATATTCTCCAAGGCGATTCCAAAGTATTATTGATGAAATTGCTAAATCTTGTCCCACTACCATAACATATTTGGAGGACGAGCATAGTAAATTATGGAGCAGAAGTCAATTTGGGACTACAGCAAAGTGTGATTATCTCACAAACAACATATCAGAGACATTTAATGCTTGGGTATCTGAAGCAAGGCACAAGCCAGTTTTGGATTTACTAAACTCGATACGAAGAAAAATCATGGTGAGATTTCATGAAAGAAGAAGAATTGCAAGGAGTTGGAAAGACCCATTAGTTCCTAAGGTGGATGAATACATAAAAACTATTTCTCGGGTAATATTCACAATGACAATTTCTTATTCTTAATCTATTTTCTTTTAAAAAAACTTCATGCACTAAAATTTGTTTCTTGGTTTAGGGGTTAGGTGCATACGAGGTGGATAGGAGTATCGATTCCTGTGCGGAGGTCGAACGCGCTAGAAAAGTATGGAGTGTGAATTTAGATGAAAAGACATGCACTTGTTGAGCATGGCAAGTGAAAGGTGTTCCATGTGTACATGCGGCCACATTTTGCTTCAATTCGAAATGCCAAGTGGAAAAATTATGTTGAGATGAGTGGGTTGAATGTGATTTAGGTTATAAAATGCTCCCACCTATCATTAAAAGGCCACCTGGTAGACCAAGAAAGAGTAGGATAAAGTCATATGATGAAAAGAATAAGAAATCGAATAAATGTTCACGATGTGGAATGTTAGGTCATCATAAGAATACTTGTAAAAATGCTATTTCACAAAACAATAATGAAGGGCAAACAACTCAAGGGTCAACTAGAACAAGGTATTTTTTTTTCTGATTTGATGTTTCTTGATGAATTAAGATATTTTGAATATTTTAATAAATATAAGTGTATTGATCTCTCTATAATTATTTTCTAGGGGCAAGAAAAAGATGAAGTATGGAGTGAAGAAGATGGCATGCACAACAAGTTTATTCAAGCTTCTACAAGAAGAATTCTAATAGCTTTTCATTTATTTTCTTATAGTAATTCATATTAACTTATTCAAGTTTTTTGATACAAATTGGTATACTGCTGCTAAGGTGTTTTGTTGTTTTGTTGTTGAGATCAATCTGATATGCTAAAGTGTTTTATTGTTTTTGAAGGGAAACGAATACCTTTTAAAGTACTAGCAGTCAGATGTGTTCAGGAAATGAGAATGTGGCTAAATTTCTACTAAATTTGGTGGTTTTTACTGTTTTTCAATTTCTCATTTTACCGAGGGGTAAACTGTAAATTATGCTTTTGTGTTTCTGTTTTTACACTGAGTGTTGTGTGTGTTTTTTATCTCAATCTGTATATAAAGGTGGGTATGTAGACTGCCATGTACCAGGACTGGTACAACGCATAGCGGGTTGGCAAGGTACCTAGACTGGTACAGTGCATATTGGGAATGGGACGGTGCATAGTGTTTTCTTCTAATGAACAGGCACCGGTGGATATATAGAGTGTGAAATGTTCTAAAGGAAGCTGTTGTCGGGATTTAAAAAAAAATTATTTTTTTATACATGCCAAACTTGACTGAATCTCATAATTTTAAATTTTATTTTTATAAAGTTATTTTCATGAGTTAAACCAAAAGTAGCTGAATCACAATCCAGTACAGGTGTTCAAAGATACTTGATTGAAATATCTAATGAATCCCACTTGTAGATAAGCATATAGTTCTTATATGAATTAAACCTTGTCAGATTATTTTCGTGTTTCGAATCAATTAGAAGCGAAGAGTGAAACAGGAGACATACAATGGCTATTTCTTTTAATTATTTTCTCTTTCTTTGTTCGTATAAAAGTTCAAGACAAAAGAACACGGGTAAAATGGAAAAATAGAAATTCTGACAATACTTAACTATAGATAATTAACTCTAGGGGTAAATAAAAAATATAAACAAGAGTTGAGAGACATATTAGATATAATAAAGAGTGTAGGGTAAACAGAAAACTAGTTTTCAAGGGTAAATAAAAAATTAACTCTTTTTTTATTATTGATTGGGGGCTCAGTTGTAAATTTTGGAAACATCGTGTTAAATAATTGAAGAAAAAAAAAGATAATGATAAGTTAATGAATAAAATATAGATGAAAAAAGAAAGAAGGGGGCTGAAGGTGTGGCAGTGAATCCAACAAACAGAGGTCAAGGATATGGACTCTCAACATCTTGGGAGACTAGACCAGATTCACAATTTCAGAATTTCAGATTAGATTAGAAGAAGAAAAAGAATCATCGAATTTCAAGCAAGCAAGAGCAAGAGAGCGAACAAGCAAACTAAAACAACCAAAAAAAGGCAGGGAAAGAGGGAGGGAGGGAGGGAGGGAGAGAGACGAAAAAATGAGCGAGAGAACGCGCGCGCTTTCTTCTTTGTGCTTTATGTTGATGAGTTGATCTGGATCGGTCTCTCGGGAGGGAGCAGCGCAGCGGGTGTCTTCTTGTCTCAATTTGGTCTCTCTCTCTCTCGGTCTCGGATTGAGAGTTGAGACTGATTGAGATGGGAAATTGTTACAGTGCAAGATGGATCAAGGCAGAGAGCGTCTCCCTCTCCTCTGGCGCCTCAGGTTTCCTTTCATTTCATTTCATTTCCCTCTCCACAGAAGCACCTGTCAAAGCATCCAAATGATGGTTGAGCTGTTCAATCAAGGCTCTCTCTACTCTTATTCTCCCACAATCTACTCATTTTACGTTACCATACATTACCTTACCCACTGCTCATTTTCTACTTTCACTTTTACTTTTCCCTTAGCACGTAATTTTCTCTCTAATCTTACTTACCGTTTCTTCAGCTCAGGATTGTACCTCTAGCATTGTCCTTGTCCCTCTGCATTTATTTATCTATTTGTTTTGTTTATTTATATGAAAGGCTTCAACCTACACTTGCTGCAGGCAGTAAAGTGCTCTTCTTTTCAAAGCAGCTTTTAATTACTACTACCAAAGTATTAAAACCAATCGAAAATCAATCCTCAAACAATTCAGCCTCAGCTATGCGGCTGATCAACAATCCAGTCAATAGTAAAACAAAATATGAGGGGATGGTTAATAAGGAAGGTTAAATAAAGTAAGTAAGATTGGGGAGAATTGTTAGGGGATGGAAGGTTAATAAGGAAGGGTGGATAAAAATGCAATGCAGGGATAATTGCTAGAATCGGGGGCAAAGATAGAGATAGAGACAAAGATGGATTGAGGCTGAGCAGCAGCAGCAGCCGGGCATCATCCTCATCCTTCTCACTGATCCTGCGCACCCAAGACGACATCCTGCAGTCGTCCAACCTCAAAAACTTGAGTTTCAGCGACTTGAAGGCCGCCACCAGGAACTTCCGTCCTGACAGCGTGCTCGGCGAAGGCGGCTTTGGATCCGTCTTCAAGGGATGGATCGATGAGACAACCATGGCACCCTCCAAGCCTGGCACCGGCATGGCTATCGCCGTCAAGCGCCTCAACCAGGACGGCTTGCAGGGTCACAAGGAGTGGCTGGTCAGTGAATACTAGTTTCAAATTCTTCTATTTTAGATGCCTTTTCTTTTTATTTTATTTTTTATCTTTTTTCTGTTGATCCTCAATTGCAGGCGGAGGTTAATTACTTGGGTCAGTTATACCACCCTAATCTTGTACGGCTTGTCGGATACACCTTAGAGGATGAGCAACGGCTTTTGGTTTACGAGTTCATGCCTCGTGGAAGCTTGGAGAACCATCTTTTTAGGAGTAAGTTCATCTCTTAGACTGATATGTCATCAAAGGAACCAATAATACAACTTGTGCAAATTTGACTGGGAATTAAGCACATAAAGAGAAAAAAAGAAAGAAAAGAAGCACAAACTCATAGTAATCAAACACTTGTTCCACTGGGGTGTTTGAAAAAGGTTGTTGATTTATTATTTTATAACTGTGGATGCAGGGGGTTCGTATTTTCAGCCTCTCTCTTGGAAATTAAGAATGAAGGTTGCCCTTGGTGCTGCCAAAGGTCTAGCTTATCTGCACAGTGCCGAGGCCAAAGTCATTTACCGTGATTTTAAGACATCAAATGTCCTTCTTGATTCGGTCCGTCAAAGTATCACACAAAATATTTTATTCAGTTCCGGTTGCACCATCTCTTTTCTTGCCTTCCTCCTAGGATGACATTTGGAAAGCAAGAAAAAATATTTAATGAAAAACCTTCCATAATCATAGAAGGTGTTGGATTTTAGAATAGCCATAACAGAGTTGATGAATGCCTTTGACATCAATATGCAGAACTACAATGCAAAGTTGTCGGATTTTGGATTAGCCAAGGATGGCCCCACCGGAGAGAAGAGCCATGTCTCCACAAGGGTGATGGGGACACAGGGATATGCAGCTCCTGAGTATCTTGCCACAGGTACACTTTTACCGAATTTTTTTCCAATAAAGGGCTTAGGCACAGAAATATTTTGATTATAGAATTGTTTGTGTCAATTAAGGCTGGTTCCCATGTTTAGTACTGCTTCCTTTGCCTTAATGGGGTCTCACCCAGTATAACTTCAAATTGATCTGGATTACTTGAATTGCCTCAAATGGATGATGGTATCTGCCGGTCTACTCTACTGGTCATTACATGGCCGGTGCTTGAATCTTGTACTAATTAATACTGGCCTTCTACATAAACTTGTATTTTATGTTCTCTGATTGTTGTACTGTTTTCTGATTTACATTGTTGGTTACGCATTGTCGCAGGCCATTTAACGACAAAAAGTGATGTATATAGCTTTGGCGTGGTTCTATTGGAGATGCTATCTGGTCGGCGTGCCATAGACAAGAATCGACCCCAAGGTGAACACAACCTAGTTGAGTGGGCCCGGCCCTACCTGGGGCACAAACGCAAGATATTCCGGGTACTCGACAGAAGGATAGAGGGGCAGTACTCTTCGGACGGGGCCCACAAAGTGGCTTCTCTAGCGTCCCAGTGCTTGATGATGGACTCAAAGCTGAGGCCACGCATGAAGGATGTCGTATCTGTTCTGGAACAGCTACAGGTTCAGGATATAGAAGAAAAGGAGCAAAAGCCGGAATCAGTTGAAATTAAGGATAAGGTCGGCGGTGGTAAGTTAATGTCAAGAGGGAGAAGCTTGAAGGAGGCTTCTGATCTAAAAGTGCCTGTTCGTTCATAGCAAATTAAGCGTACCAACCATGCGGCTTTTTTTATGTTTTTTCTTTTTCTTTTTGCGAGACTTTGCAGGGGTGCATAGGAAATTGTTCTCTCTTTCTGTAAATAAGTACGTAGTGGATGTAATTGTAGCTTTTCCTTCTTGGCCTTATATTTTTTTTGGTTATTTTTTAGTTTAGTCATGACTCATGAGGTGTTCATTTTTTAAGAGAACATATAAAAATACTGGTGGTATATGTACCGAGCACAAAACTTTGAGGTGATGTAAAGTTTTCTCCTTCCGTTCCTGCTGCATATATAATGAAAAAAAAAGGGAAGGGAGCCGCTGTTATTTCTCACAGCTTCTAAATGAGGCTGAATTTCAATGAGCCGCTACAATATTCCAGTCCACGAGTTGCTACAAATCTCCATGGTCATACTATATTCTGAATTTCTTCAAATTTGATGTTACGGATTTATTTCTTTTTTTAATGGTACCGATAAAAAATCGAGAGAGAGTGCATGTGGCTTGTAGGCTCTATGTAGTTATTTCCGAATTTTTTCATAGCATTAAGAAAAATATTAAATTTACGACAAAATGTAGCAATGAACAATAGCTACTCAGTTAAAACAATTTTATTTCCGGTTTGGGTTACTTTAGGGGATCCGGACCCGACAATTTTACGGTAAAGAAAAAGTAGCAATGAACAATAGCTACTCAGTTAAAAAAAATTGAGCTATAATAAATCGTTGCAGCCAGTGAGCCGCAAGTAGTGTATTGATTTTACCCGCCCGGGTCGACCCGGACTGAGGAAACCCAGGACCCGTACCCGACCCTAAACCCGATCCGGACCGTCCTAAAGGGTTGGGTCGGGTTTAAAATAGGTCGGATGCGGTTTTCTGGGCGAAACCCAACCATACCCCACCCGTTTCAACCTGCCTACCCGAACCCAATCCGAACCGGCCTTAACCCGACCCTAAACCCGCCTAAATCCGACCCCAAACCGGTCTAACCTGGGCGAACCCGACCTAACCCCCCCCCCCCCAAATCCGACCCGGACCCGCCGAAAACCCGGCGGGATCCGAGCCAACCCGCCCCAACCCGGGTCAACCCTGTCAAATTTGAAATTTTTTGATTTAATTCGGATTTTTTTTTTTTTGGCCTTGTTGGCTATTGCCTCTATTGGTTTGCAAATTTATTATGTAGTACAAAGTTAATTTAGATATATTTTTTTTTTTTGGCCTCTATTGCCTCTGTTGGTTTGCCACATTTTTTTCTCCTTGGTTTGCAAATTTTCGCTAGTTTGCCTCTGTTGGCAATTGGCATTTGGCAAATAGCCAATAGGTTAGAAACTTAGAATTTGATAATTTCAATTTAATTAACGCTAAATAAATTAATTTAATTTAGAGTTAATTTAGATTTATATTTAATTTATATTTACTTTAATTTAGATTTAGATTTAAATTATAACAATAGAGAATTAATTTAGATTTAAATGCCAATAGGGAATTAATTAATTAAAGTTTTATTTGGCAAATAGCCAATAGGTTTTAACATAATTTGATTTTGTTATAACAAAAATATATTGAGTTCAAATAAAAAAAAAAGAAAAAAAAAACTGAAAAAAAAAACAGCCAAAAACCCCCAAACAAAACAGAAAAAAAAAAAAAAAAACGAACCGATCCGGACCGGATCGGACCCCGCCGACCCGACCCCCCCCAACTGACTCAACCCGTTGACCCGGGCTAACCCGTGCCCGAGTCAACCCGGGGACCGGGCGGGTTTGGACCGGACCGACCCGACCCGGCCCCTTTTCAATACACTAGCCGCAAGCACTTGTTACTGTTTTGCTATTTTTCGACATCTATCTAAAATGGTTTCACCGATTGAATATTTTAACTTTTTTAATGCTCTGAATAAAAGAATCGGCAGTTGTTCCTCACAACATTTGAAAGAAGCTGTAGTAATAAGCATTATGCTATAGTAGTTAATATCAATAAACACGATGATATATCATTTTAAACAGCGGTTAGAATACAAGGATTAGACTAGAAGCGTCTGGTCAATGGTCAAACGAGAGGGACTACAGAGTAGAAATCTAGCACTTGAGAGTAGGTCCGATGGGTATCAGACCTATTCTGGTTCGAGGGGTTTAATCACCGTCGATTTGCTTTAAGAGTCGTGCGGACCGCTTTCAAATTCGTACATGTCTGTTTCAATTTCGTGAGCACAAATCTTAGATTAGATCGGACGTTCATCATGCTTGTTGAACCTAAAAGTAGGTCCGATGGGCATCGGACCTACTCCGTTCTCGAAATCTAGAATGTAGATTGTAGAAACGCGTCTTTTGCAGTTTTGCTTGCTATATTCTCTAATCTATAAGAATCTATTCTCTTTTAAGAGTAAAAACCAAAGTCTACTACAGCAAGCCAAAGAGAGACAAAGTACAAGTAGAACTGGAACTAGATCCATAGCAAAGGGCTCGTCAGTAATAATTTATAGATGGCGGCGGTACCTCTTCCCCCTGCCCCTCCAGCAGTGATGGCGGCGCCATTGCCGATGGTGGCGGTGGTGGGCCCGCAGTTCTGCGCGCCATACGTGGTGGCGCTCACCGTTACCAAGAAGGCCCTCAGCTTGTCTGACGGCGACTTCGTCGTCTCTGATGTCAACGGGGCCGTCTTGATGAAGGTACGCTACATATATACATATCTATTCGATTCAATTCAATTCGATTTTGCATATTTTGTTAACGGAGGTGAGCTGAGAGCTGATCCCAAGGTCCCAGGTCCATCCATCCTTGTAATTTTTCAATCCAAGCAATAGTTTGTGAATCAATTCGATTCAGCTAGATGTTGATTTGCTTATTGAACTCTTTTTGTTTGCATGAAATGAAAATGAATTAATCAACAGGTGCAGGGCCGTGTTCTTAGCCTCCACTCGCACCGCGTGCTTTGCGATGCAGCCGGCGTTCCCATCATCTCCATGAGAGAGAAGGTACCGACCGCTCTGCTCTTTTCCTCTAATTTAATTGCTTAATTTCAATGACAATTTCTAATTTGGAAGGAATTTGTACTGCTTGTCTGATTGGTTAGGCATATGGAAATTTAGGATTATATATTTTGAGAGAAAAAGATGGGGGATGAGATGTTAATCATGTTATGTTTTGGTTAAATTAAAAGATGTTGGATTTTTGGTTAATCAGATGGTGAGCATGCACAACACTTGGAGGGTGTACCGAGGAGACAGTAGTGATGAGAAAGACCTGCTGTTCACGGTGAAGCAATCACGTATATTCCAGCTGAAGACACAGCTGGATGTGTTCTTGCCTGGCAATGATCGTGCATGTGATTTCAAGGTGAAAGGGAGCTGGTTCGACAGGTCTTGTACCTTCTACCTCGGCGACACCAATACCATAATTGCCCTTGTATGTTCATCAGTTCATGTCCTCCCCTTAATTTGTTCCTTTACTTATATAAAGAGTTAATTAATTAGGATAATTAAACTGATTCATTCAATTTAAAGATATGTTGCTTAATTTATTTTGTTGATGCATGTGCAGATGAGCCGTCAGTACGAACTTAAGAATGTACTGCTTGGAAGGGACACGTTTGGTATAACAGTTTATCCTAATGTGGATTATGCACTCATTGTAGCAATTGTTGTCATTCTTGATGCTATTCATAGGGAGCGTGACGATCATGAATAGATTTCGTCTTCTCTATTTTGCTTCCATCTCTCATTTCTTCCCTTCTCATCTTCTACTTGTATGTAGGCTTTTGTATTTGTATGTGGGTTGCAAGTGTTCAACAAATTTGGAATATGTACACGTATGTATGTGTCAAACATTTCTGATGTCGTCAGCGGCGTCTTCATGAAGCTCTAGATGTCAAAAATATGTATGTACACGCATGTAATTATCCACATCCCGGGACTCTTTTATTTTAAGAAATTATTTCTAATTTAAGTAGAATTAGGATATTCTTTAAAGTTTTTTTTAGAAGCTTGGTAGTAGATATTCTTTAAAATTTATTGGATTCATTTTAAATTAAGAATTCAAAACTTTAAGCTGGTCTATGATGTATTTATATGTATTTTTTTTTAATTTCTGATTTAAATTTTATATGAAGTCGAGCAGTTTAAAAATGATAAAAGATTTTTTTTTTTGGGATCGACTAATAGTCCTCCTCATTCTGTCCCCTAAACGTTCCCTGATTAACTGATGTGTAAAGTACGATGGAGACCATTAACTACATTAACTACTTGAGGGACCGCTTATGATTGAAAAAATTTACAACTTGCACACGTATGTGTGGATACTTATGCGTGCAAGCATTATCATATAATATATTAAGTATTTATATCTAAAACATCAAGTATTATAAAAAAAAAAAACTGGACATTAACTTTCTTTTCTCTAATTACACACTCATTTTTTACACGTTTTTAGAAATGGATTTTTTTCTCCGTTTAATCTCGGTAATATTTCTGACGATCTGTGAGGAATTTTGCGAATCTAAAACTACGGACATCTTCTATATAATTTTCTCTTTCAAATGAGATCCATGATGAAGTACTTTCGGATTTTTCGTCGTTCAAGTATTCATAACTCGTCATGTAAGTATTCATATCTCGTCGAGAAAGTATTTCATACATCGTCGTGTAAGTATTCATACATCGTCGTGTAAGTATTCATATCTCGTCGAATAAATATTCATACCTAAGATACCAAATATTTCTAAAAAAATTGAACATATAAACTTTTTTTTATTTCTCTTATAATACACTCATCTTTTACACGTTTTTAGAGGTAGATTTTTTTTCCATTCAATCTCGCCTATAGTTCTAACGATTTGTGAGAAATTTTGCGAATCTAAAACATCAAGTATTCATATCTAAGATATTAAGTATTTAAAAAAAAAACTGGACACATCACTTACTCATCTTTTACACGTTTTTAGAGGTGATTTTTTTTTCTCCGTTCAATCTAACCAATATTTCTGATGATCTATGAGGAATTTTGCAAATCTAAAATCACGAACGTCTTCTACACAATTTTCTCTTTCAAATGAGATCCATGATGACATACTTTCGAGTTGCCTGTCGCACAAGTATTCATACCTAATTGAGCAAGTATTCATAATAGTGGTCCCGCCAGTGGGTATTGACAGTTAGACGAGGACCACTAACTGTTGGTTAAAGTCGTTAATTAATGATTAACACAGCTAGTTATCAGGGAACGTTTAGGGGACCAAACAACGGGGGACAATATAATTACTCTTTTTTTTTGCTTGACATTATACAAAATTAATTTAAAATTTTATATGAACATTTTGAATTCAATATTTAAAGTCAATATATCATTTAAAGTCAACATTAGAAATTTTTTAAATTAAATTAATCAACTAAATTTAAGATATTTTAATTCTACGCCTCTGATCAATTAGTTTAAATGAAAGACAAAAAGAAAAAGAAAAAGATAACAAGTAACAGCAAGCTGGCCCAACTAACAGAAACAGACTCATCCGTGATCCGTCTTATTGTTCCTCTTTTAATTTAATTACCAAACAAAACGAAACGAAATATTCTTGCTTGATTCCTGCAACCCCCAATTCCAAATCTCTCTCTCTATCTCTCTCTCACTCCGTTTCCGATCCGATCATCAAACAATCATCTTCCACCTTTGACCTCTCCACCTTCAAAGAATCGAAATTGAAACCGAAATCTGAATGAAGAATCGCCGTAACTCGGACGGACGGTGAGTCGGAGGAATCAGACAAGCCAGCCGCTGCTTGATTCACCCTCTTTTTTGTTGCGTTGGTGTTTTCGCCTAAAACGTTTTCAATTAGGTTGGCTTACAGATATCTCCACATATATTATCTAGGAATCGCCCGATAATTGGATGGGATCGGATTGGATCCGATCGGGGGCTGCCGATTAATAGATTTCCAAACCATGGTATTGGCAGCAATGCAACAGTGGTCTATTGCTATTGTAATTTTAAGGGGCTTCACATTCACATTGGCAATTTGACATTCACATTCATAAACAGTAGAATGGGGATCCTTCTCTGGTTCTCGGGAGCTAATCCTGTTGCTTCATTCAATGTTCATTTTCGCTATTTTCTCTTAATTTTGCTCTCTCTTCCCTTTAATTCTGCTCCCTAAAATTGCTTAGTTATGTTACTGCACTAACAACGTGGTTTATTTGTTCCCTTAAAATATCTTTATTTATTGTTTCAGTCTCATTGTGGGCAGCAAAATTGTTGAAGGAAGATGACTACTCGCAGAAGACATTTTGCAATATTCACCACTGCTAGCCTCCCGTGGATGACGGGTACCGCTATAAACCCGTTATTTCGTGCCGCTTATCTTGCTAAAGATGGAGACAGAGACGTCACGCTGATTATACCTTGGTTATCTTTCAAGGACCAGGATTTGGTTTATCCCAACAAAATCAAATTTAATGTGCCATCTGAGCAAGAGGATTATGTACGAAAGTGGCTGCAGGAAAGAACTGCCATGGTGCCAAGCTTCACCATTACCTTCTATCCTGGAAAGGTATGAACTTTTTTTTGCCACACATCCTTCTCATATCTCGTCTTGTATTTACAAAGGTGAATCTGAGTCATTAAACTATTTTTTTTTATTTGTTAAAAAGGTTGGTCTAACTAGAAGCTAAATCTGATATGATTATGTTTCTTGTAAAGAGGAAATTATTTTTATTTGATGCTATAAGCATTCTTGGTACATAAGCAAACATTGTTGGGAAAGTTTGTGGTGAAATTTTATGGTTGTACTTGTAGCCTGGAGCAATGACAATCATATTCCTGGTTTTGGGGGCGCTTGAGAAATGCTGTTTCAAGCTGAAACAAAAACCTTAGATTTCCTTTATAAGCTATGCTGTCAAAGCATTATTCCAATCCTGGTCATTATATTTTGATTGAATCCCTAAGATTTACTATTCTACAAATGAATTAGAACAAGTAGCTACTACATATAGCAAACAAATCATTACAAAATCATTGTAATATCACATTATATCATCTGGTCTGACATTCAGGTGTGTCCTATTTGAGCTTAAATTATTCACATTTGACATTGCAAACGTTAAGTACTTGGAATAAATTGTTCACAGTTCACTGTTACTCATGCTTCTTAGTCTCTCCTGTTTCTTCTCGTGTGCATTTTCTGGCTGGTGAAACAAAATGGCAAATAAAAGCAAATGGAGGATATTTTGTTGGGGCTGAAAATCTGAGGAAGCTTCATTGACATTGACTTCTATGAACTTTTAGTGGGTCTGCACCCGCTGACCTAAATCACGAATTTTGAATCATGAATCGAGTTTCTCCCCTACTGAATTGAATCGAATTGTACGATTTGAATTGTGAAATGGGAGATTGTAAATCATTGCTTAGAAGCATGTTTGGAGGCAGCCCTCAAGCTATATTTGTAGCCTTTTTAGAATTCGAATAGTTTCTTTTAAATGGGATCATACAACTTCTAGAACTCAGGAAAAATAACTCATTTATCTCAAATTACTCTTGCAGTTTTCCAAGGAGAAAAGGAGCATCTTACCAGTGGGGGATTTAACTGAAATAATAGAAGACGAGGTTGCTGATATTGCGGTTCTAGAAGAGCCTGAACACCTCACTTGGTACCACCATGGCCGTAGATGGAAAACAAAATTCCGCAAAGTGATAGGAATTGTACACACCAACTACTTGGCTTACGTCAAAAGAGAGAAGAATGGCTTCATGCAAGCTTTCGTCTTAAAACACATCAACTCTTGGGTCGTCGATATCTATTGCCACAAGGTATGCTTCTGTCTATTATCATGATACCGTCACACACCTTTTTATCGGGGAGTTTCTGAACATGGTCGATCATGTATGTTTTTTAATAATTTTGGAGTTAAGGTAATAAGGTTGTCGGCCGCAACACAAGAACTGGAGAGATCTGTGATATGCAACGTGCACGGAGTAAACCCTAGGTTCCTTGAGATCGGGAAGCAGAAGCTGAAGGAGAGAGAAATTGGAGGGGAGAAAGCAGCATTTTTAAAGGGGGCCTATTATATAGGGAAGATGGTGTGGGGAAAAGGCTACACTGAGCTGCTTCAGCTATTGGGTGAGCACCAAACGGAGCTCACCGGGCTGAAGATGGAGTTGTATGGCAATGGAGAGGACTCTGACGAGGTCAAAGAGGCTGCTGCCAAGTTGAAGCTCGATGTCACCGTTTTACCTGGTCGTGATCATGCTGATCCTATTTTTCATGAGTATGCAAAACTTTCATTTACCCTTCTATTTTATATCATATTTCCAATTTCTGACTTGCTAGTGAAGACCACATTTTGAGCTGCCAATTGACAAATGCTGTAAAGATGATAAGAGCCGTAGTATTAACAACAATAAGAAGAAGCCAGCTATGTCTAAAAGTGTCTTCTTTCTATCCAAACTTTTGCCCTCTCCATATGTTCTTTTTTTTCTCAAAAAAGAATGTGCCATTTTTACCTCGATGAGCGCCCTCAAAAAACCTAGTCAGCAATAGAAGCCGAGCGAGCTTTCCCTTCATTTTGTTTCTAATAATAAGCGATTGCAAGATTTTATTTTCTTTATATTTCTAATAATTAACCATTACAGTTACAAGGTATTCATAAACCCCAGCACAACGGACGTTGTGTGTACCACGACTGCAGAGGCCCTGGCGATGGGGAAGATTGTGATATGCGCCAACCACCCGTCCAATGAATTCTTCAAACAATTCCCCAACTGCTATACATACAACACTGGCCTAGAGTTTGTGAAGCTGACCCTGAAGGCGCTGTCGTCAGAGCCGGTGCCTCTGACCGAGCAGATGAGGCACCAGCTCTCCTGGGAGGCCGCCACTCAGCGCTTCATGCATGCTTCGGGTCTGGACCAGGATGTCATTTACGAAAAGCCACTCAGTTCTGCCGCGACGTGGCGCTTCATGTATGTTGCCCATGAGTGGAGAAAGACCTTGGAGGAGGCATCTGCCACGTTTCATAACACTGTGTCAGGAATAGAGGCAGCACGCTGTGCTTTCGGTGCCATTCCTAACACGCTTCAGCCTGACGAGCAGCAGAGCAAGGAGCTCGGCTTGAAGTTGCAAAGACTGTAGACTTTATTGATCTTCTATCCTTCCCTTAATTCTTTATCTTTACTGGGTATTGAGTGTAAATTATTATCCTGTAACAAATTAATTGGGTGTTTGTCTCGGCTTCTCTTGTCTTTGTCTTGGATTTAAATTCGGAGGCAACTTTAGGCAGCTGGTTTTGTAAGAGAATGTACCAGCACTCGCAGCACTAGCATTCTTGTGTTGCTTGGTGGGGGACTTCACTTTTTACTTGTATTTATTTTTTTAACCTTTCCAACTACCATTCATTCATTCATTCTTTCTACCTGTATTGTATTACTATATGTCGAGTAGATTTTTGTAGTGTGGATTCAAAGCAACGCGTTCTCTATGTGCTGGGGCCAGGGGCTGGGCAATGTAACCTTTACCTGACCGTATGTTAACACATTATTTATTATAGGTGAGTTTTGTATTTGGATCAATTTTTGTTCTCGTTCCTTGCCCCTCTTAACAATTTACACTGCGAACTCTTCATATCCACAGTTGAATCAAAGAGCTAGCTAGTTCTTGGCAGAAAAGAATATTTAACTAATTTATAGCTCCCCATCTTCATGTTCGTTAATCATGACTGGTTTTTTATTATTATTACAAATCATTACAATACAATTTTTGGTTAGCTTTTTATTTTTGTTAAAGAAGAGACCTGAAGTTTTTGCCTTCAAAGGTCTGGCCAAACTGCCAATTCGCAGGAACAATGTTCCAAGAGGTGGAGGTGTGACGGTTGCTGGCTGTGACCCGGAAAGAGAGCGACTGCCCGACTAAGACGGTGTTGGACTGCCAGTTCTGGCCCCAGTTGTGCGACATCGACATCCAGTCTGTGCTTGACCCCTTCACGCTGGCACGCACTATGTCCCCTGCACCTGCCACGTTAGTCACCAGAACCAGGTTGAAGTACTTGAATCCGTTGATCGTGAATCTCACTCCACCTGACTTTTTGCATGGTACCCTGCATGTGTTTCGATTATAAATACAATCAATTTTAGCTGATGATCTCATGCTATGATCATAATAATTAGAGAAGGAGAGAGAGAAAGAAAGAAACCTGTGGTAGGTGACGGGCACAATGCCAGCCTTGTACTGTGCAATCTTAAGAAACATGGGCATGGAGAGATCAAAGTGTGGCCTGGGCGGGTTGCACCAACCGCCGTTGTCAGAGGGAAGCGCCCAATTTGGCGGACAGAAGTTGGTTGCTGTCACGAAAATGGAGGTGTAGCCTGCCAAGCAGAAGTGCCAGTTTGGCTGGTCCACGCACTTTATCTCGAAACACGCACCGCAACTCAATCCATTATTGAACAAAGCTGTGCTCAGAGCCGTCGTCTCTATGCTGTATCCTTGCTCGTACAGATTTCCGTACCCGCACGCCCCTCCTGAAAAGGAATATATATTATCTTGCAATTGAGCATAATCATTAATTTTTTTATACTATCATTTTTATTCATTATTATTTTTTGTTTGGACTGAGATCCTATTTACCTTTAGCATATGCTCATTTATTAGTTGCTAATGGTATTAATGAGATATATATTGATTGGTAGGAAAGAGGATATATAGATCATGATCATCCTATAGCTGGCAGCAATGTATATATCTACTATAAGAAAATAAAAAAGAAAGAAAAAAAATAAGAATGATGAGGATCAATTTAGAGCAACAAAATATGCGTGCTTGTAATTGTAAAGGTGAAAAACTACAATGACGGCATGAGACTTTGTGTTTACCAAATAAAATATTAGAATATAAAATTCCCATTTCCCTTGTCTCTATTCCAAGAAAAAATGAGTAAATAGTAAAACAGTATAGTATGATATGAGGAGACGAGGATGGATAGGGTACAAGGATAAAAATTGTGTCGAGTGCAAGGGAAAATGCATGAATGATATATATACCCATAGTGCCGGAGGCGTCGCCTCCGCCGTAGAAAGTGGCGTGAGCACTCTGCCAGGGCCCTCCGCCGTACATTCCTCGTCCCATGCGTGCCTCCGCGTGACATATGGATGGCCATGTCAATGCCAATGACATGATCACGGTAGTATTGATTACCCAGCTGCGCCGATACCCCATTCTCTTAATCTCTTCTCCTTCTTCTCTGTGTTGATTGAATTAAGGAATGCGAGAGGTCAGGTGAGGTATATAGTCTATGTATCCCTTGTATTAATATGAGATGAGGTGAGATGAGAATGTATTTACTGCTCCATTCACCCTATATTGTACTTGCAAAGGCAACCATCCCAGCCTCTCCAGTCAGTCTTAAACCGGACTTCTCCACTCAAGAGCGATTTAGGGAACAATAGCAGATTTCTATTATTTTCTACTACTGGAGATGTTTTATTTGTTTTAAGCAATAAGACTATGAGAACGAGTGACTATTCTTCTTTACTTTTTTTTTTGTTTTCATCCCTCTGGCAATTAATGAGAATAATATTCGCAGTGGAGGTGATTAATGCTCCCGGTCGAGAAAAAGGAAGAGAGGGAAATTAAGGAGAATTTCACGATCTGGTAATCAATACTTACCTTCACATAAAAAATAAAAAAAATTGGAAAATCAGAGTACACCGGCGAAAATTATTAATACCTTCAACCAGATCCGAATTTGTGAATGCATGCGTCTGAAAAATCAAAATAGAGGTGTTGAATTTTACAAGGATAATAGTGTTAAATATTCAAATTATTCAAATAATTTTTGATAAAAAGACATGATTACCCGTTTCGTTAAAATGAAGTAGACAAGTTACATTTTGAGAAGAAATAGACCCGTTTGGAGTATGTAAAATAAAAGATTGGATACACTTTTTATCACTATTTATGCATTGTAAATCAAATTTAATTAAATCCATGGTTCCTTATTGGACATGCCAACTGACAATATAATGTTGATAGCTAGCAACGATTTTGCGCAACAAGTATATATTTTGGTTTTCTCATTTTGTTCGTTTCTTTCTTTTGTTTGGTTTCAGGAGCAACAATTGTTTGTGGTGAGTCGTTGCATGAAGAGCGTATTGAAAATTTCTTTAATTTGATAACTAAATTAAAATCTTACAGAATCAACATAACAAATTTGGAAAATTGTACCTAGCGTCATGAAAATCGGAAGAGAGACGGAGAGAATAACTAGTTTCAAGTAATTCTAGATGTATTATCATGGTAAATACACATGTTAGTTTTATGTCATGACGAGTGATTATCCACTAATCTCTTGATAAGAAGTCAAATAAAAAAAGTAATTAAAAATGAAAATATGTCATATATTTAGTTTAGGTTGATTATGTATTATATTTGATATTGTTTTGCTAATATTTGGTAGTCAATCAAGTGCCAATAAAATTAAACCGTGAATTTTATTAATTGTTTGATAGGTGACCAATTCGTTTTTAAATTACACAGGTATTATTTTATTTTCAATACAGTTTTATCACTTATCACAATAAGTTGTCCATAAATCATATCCCACCAAAACATAACGATTATATACTTTTTGAAGTAAAATATTGATAGGTGAATTAAAGGACAATTCAATTACAAGAAATTCTTAAATATGATATTTCTCTGTGTTAATTTCGAATGAATTAATTTGTGCTTTAACCATTCTGTTTCTCCGAAGGAAGCATCAGTAGCGCATACTAATTATCGAAGTATATATATATATATATATATATATATATATATATATGAGTTGGCTACGGTGCTACGCATAGCATAGAGGGCCTCCGTGCTACGCTCAATATTTGAGTTTTCAAAATTCTAACGGTCGATCCGAACCGTTCAACATGATCCATATGAATATGTACTTGCAAACCAAATTTTACATTTTTTAGAATTTTTTTACTATTTTTTTAGATAGGTAGAAAAACCTTGATCTGAATGGTACATAATTTTTAGATCAAGTGATTTTCTACCTATCTAAAAAAATAGTAAAAAATTCTAAAAAATGTAAAATTTGATTTGCAAGTACATATTCATATGGAGATCATGTTGAACGGTTCGGATCGACCGTTAGGATTTTGAAACTCAAATATTGAGCCGTAGCACGGAGGCCCTCTATGCTACGCTTAGCATATTAGCAATTTCCTATATATATATATAGAGAGAGAGATAGGCTATCATGCTTTGGGAAGTAAAGAGAGTGTTTTACTTCCCGCTCGTATCTTCATTTTCAAAGTTCAAATAGTTGATAAACTTCTTAGCATGATCTTCATATTGATATGTGCTTGGAGACTAAATTTTACATTTTTTGAAAATTTTTTACTATTTTTGTAGAATTTTTGAAAATCACAGCTTTTCATTAAATAAAAAAATAATAAAAAAATTCACAAAACACTGATTTTCAAAAATTCTAAAAAAATAATAATAAATTTTCAAAAAATGTAAAATTTGGTCTCCAAGCACATATCAATATAAAGATCATGTTGAGAAATTTAGATCGACTGTTTTGAACTTTGAAAATGGAGATATGAGCGGGAAGTAAAACACCCTATTTACTTCCCAAAGCATCGTAGCATCACTCTATATATATATATATATAAAAAATATATATGAGGAGGGATCCACTTACAATATTTGTAGGTTACAACATCTTATAACAATTCAGTTTTGTAATTTTAAAAGTCCAAACAGTCGATCCAAACCGTTCAACATGATATCTATATTAAAATGTGCTTGGAGATCAAATTTTACATTTGTTTGAATTTTTTACTATTTATTAAGTATTTTACAAAACTGTTGTTCTTCAGTGGTTCGTAGAGGGATTCACTTACAACATTGTAAGTTACAACATCTTACAACAATTCGGTTTTGCGATTTTAAAAGTCCAAACAGTCGATCCAAACCGTTCAACATGATATCTATATTAAAATGTGCTTGGAGATCAAATTTTACATTTTTTTTTGAATTTTTTACTATTTATTAAGTATTTTACAAAACTGTTGTTTTTCAGTGGTCCAGAATTGTCTAAAAACAGCAGTTTTGTAAAATACTTAATAAATAGTAAAAAAATTTAAAAAAAATGTAAAATTTGATCTCCAAACATATTTTAATATAGATATCATGTTGAACGGTTTGGATCGACTGTTTAGACTTTTAAATTCGCAATACCGAATTGTTGTAAGATGTTGTAAGTGGATCCCCCCTCTCTCTCTCTCTCTATATATATATATATATATATAGAGTATGGCTAAATTGCTGCCGGCAGCATTCTGGCCAGGTGCTGCCGGGGGCAATTCGGTCATTTCCGGTGTTCAAACAACAAATTTTTTTATACAGATATGTTCTAAATATTAAAATCTACTTGGAGACCAAATTTTACATTTTTTGGAATTTTTTAGCTATTTATTAGGCCACTTTGAAATTGGCTGATCCGGGTGAACAGTGCACCAAAATTCTGGACCATGTGATCTGGAATTTTCAAAGTGGCTTAATAAATAGTAAAAAAATTCCAAAAAATGTAAAATTTGGTCTCCAAGTAGATTTTAATATTTAGAACACGTTGAACGGTTCGGATTTGTTGTTTGAACACCGGAAATGACCGAATTGCCCCCGGCAGCACCTGGCCAGAATGCTGCCGGCAGCAATTTAGCCATACTCTATATATATATATATATATATATATATATATATATATATATATATATATATATATATATTCAATTAAGTTAAGTAAGTGTATCTCTGTATCAACCAGAAGTCCAGAACATACTAGCAGTGGTGTTTTCAGTTGGAGTACCTCTAGCTTTGGCGAGATTTCTGCGGAAGAAAAAAGCTGTGTACTTAGCTGGCACTTGAGATGCAGACAAAATTTGATCCGTTTCTAAAGAGATTAATGCTTTATTGTCTACACCGACTCTTGTTTAACTTATATAGGGTTTTATGAAAACATAACTCGTTCAAGTAACATATTTTTTTCTCCATATGAAAAAAAGTTAACGGACTGCTACTCAAAATCCAGTCACACTATGTTTTGCCTTGGCTCTCATAATCCATTTGAAGTAAATTTTTGCATAGTTTGGTAAGTGAATATTATATCATTCACTGATCCATACTATATAAAATCCATCAGAGAGATCTTTTTGTTTTTACAAGAGGGGAAAAAAAATAACAGTGCAAATGATAAGTTTGAGGTATGAATATTTCAGAGATTGGTACTAGGGAGCAATCCTAGGTAATCCTAGAATATCATACCTCAAAAAAAAAAAAAATCGCAGAATATCAGACTGTCAGTTGAAGGATAGAAAGAGTATAAGAAGATGGAAAATTTAGATTTTTGATTTATACGAGGAACGGAAATATACAAAGGGATGCAACAGATAGAGAGGTTGAAGTGTGAAGTATAAGATTGAGAGAGAGAGAGAGAGAGAAACAGCTTAATTAGCAAGGAAGGAAGACGGTAGAGAAAGGGATGGCTAACCGTATGACTAATTGGTGGTTTGTTAACTGTAATGTGCATAGATGTTTCTACTTCTATTATCTCCAAATGCATGCATCAACCCAGTAGTCTTTCTATTTGTCTCTCTCTGTCTATATATAATTCATATTTGCAAACCAACCATGTGACACCTTATCCAAATAACAAAGCCATTGGCGCCGTCATTAGCGTTAATTACCCATAAAGAAAATACAATTACTACATTCATCACCTATCCCGTTAATTACTAGAGAGTTGTTCACTTGTTCTTCCGACTCTTATTTCACATTCTATGCTTCAATTCATAGATACACTACATCTACATGGCTGTCAATCTCTCACTTCCCAAGTTGTTGTGCATCTTTTTTGGGCTTCATTTTGACTGCTGGGCCATAAACTGACTTATCGGCCTAGAATAGAAATAGAAAATATATCTAAACAAAAATCAAAAGAGAAAAAAGGAAAATAGTTTATGTTGTACTTCAATTTACAACATACATTATGCTGCATAAATGAATCGTGATAGAAGAAAAAATCATCATTGTCAAGTTATACCACAATCTGACTTGTAACCTCTTCAATGCTGATATCTATATTAGTGTTACATCAGTTGTCCTTCAAAAAAAAAAAAGGACCATAAAACAATTACCACAGTTGCCAGAATCTTATTGGTATAAAACCTTTTGCAAACTATCACCTAAATCCTAATGGGAAATCTAAAAATACAACACATTCCAAACAAAATTCTAACATGCTGCAGTAAGTAGGAAGTGGCAGCATGTTTACAAGTGAATTTTCCAAATTCCAAGCCCATATCCTACTCGAATCAACACAAGCTCAAAAAGCATGTGAACAATACTCATAAGCCGTACTTTTGATCCAGGTATTTCTGTCCAGTTAACTGCCACCTCAACCATCGGGATGCGGAGATGTTTGCATAAATACACAAGCTCAACATCAAAGCACCATCTGTTAAGTAACAGAAACTAATAAGCCTAAAAAAAATCCAGTACTAAGAACTGTCTAGAGTCTAAACACTTTCAACTAAACTGAGGAAGCGGACGTCAGAAAAACATGGTGAGAAGCATTCAAAGCAACTTGAAAATAAGATAATCCAAGAAGTATTTGTAATACAATTTTATAACACCAGGTGATATTTTAAACGAAAAAATCACCTTTTTAATCTCATATTTGTGAACAACTTTCGTGCAGCTGATCTTGTAAACATCTTAAAGCCACACTGTAGAAGTAAAGGCAAATCATGTTGAAAGAAGTTCAATATATAAATCAGGATAATAAAGGTGTCTCAGCAGACAACCTTGACATTTCATTTTGTATGGGATTTACACCTCACAGTATCCAGATAATTTGTCAATAGCAATTAACTGTTGAAAGATTAAATCAAATATTAAATTTGCATAAACTACCAGTTCCTGAGTAATTAGAATAGGGAATAAAAAAGGCACAAAGGTGAAATATAAAATTTGCACATGACAAGCATACCTGTGTATCACAGATACCAGGTCCTGCTGTTAGTAAGACCAATAGATGAAAGCCTTTCATCATAAGGTTCCTGTACCACTTTCTCTGAAATAACAAGATTGCAGTTATATAAAAACTAATCAAAATCACCTCCAAGTTCTGTACAACATGCACACAACTTTTTAGTTTCTCCATTTTTGACCAAAAACTCAGTCTCTGTACAACATGCACACAGAACTTTTGTTTGTGATGAGCTTTCCTTTTGTTCAATCTCCATCTTGAACTTCTCATTTTTGTCAAATGGAATTAACCGAGTCAGACCACGAGTTGAATGAACAAAAATGAGAAATTCTGGTGACAGAACAAAACCAAAGAGTTGAGGTGTCATTTCTGAAAAAATATTCCAAGAGGCTGTCAAGGAATAATATAAACAAACCGTTGCAAGAGCCTTCTTCTCCAAATGAGAACGGGATCCAAACACCGCAATCTCAATGTCTGACAATCTCGGACAAGAATCAGGAGTCGACTCAGCTTTCTTCACATTCTCAGCAAACATTTGTATCTGACGGTTAATAAAAAAACAATAACAACTGTCTGAGAAGCAAAATCATGCAAGTAAAATCAAAATATGACTATTCCGTAGTGTATGTCAGACCTGGGACTCGAGCTTTTCCAGGTCAGTGAGTTTGGTTGCTCCATCAGCATCAAGCATTAGAAGCAGGTTGCCTCTTGAATGGAGCATTCCCTGTTTCAAATGGGAAAACATTCCATTAGTACAAATACGCTACTAAAAAAGAAACAAAATCTGGCATTGGTCATACCAGTAGCCTGTGTTTTAGAAGGACACTTTTGCTCTGAAAAATAAATAAAAAACAAAACTAGAGTGATAAAGTCACGACGATAATCAGGATCGGACTTACTTTTCTGATAGCTTCTCCTTTTCCATGGTTTCTACCAAGGAGCAGGACCCTTACATTGTCGATTTTGTACTTTCTGACATAGTCAAATGCCACTCTTGAAGTATGGTCTCGACTTCCATCATCAACTATCAACACCTGCACAAATAAGAAAACTAGGACATCATTTTTTACTTCTTGTCTTATTATATATCATTTTGTGATCTTGCGTTCATAGAAATTTGTCCAAACATGAACTAAAGGACAAAACCTGAAAAGGTTAAATCATCACAACATTTTTAAGCAAGCAAAAATAGAACTACTCAATGGATGTGCAATGATATGATTTTTGTTTCACAGACCTCATAAGAAAAAGATTTTTCTGCCGCTGACCGTTGCTGCAGATAGCTAAAAAAAATAATGACAAGAACAATTTAGAAAAAGAAACAGTAAATTAAACAGATAATGAAGCAATTGTCATAAAATAATGCTAACATAAATTTCTCATATAAAAACGTAATTATTTGATATGAATTCTTTGGAAATACAAATATGTTGTAAGCAAACCCTTATTGTCTTTCCTATACTACCACAACCTAACCCAACCTAAAATAACCAGCTGAAGCAGACATTGGAACCAAACAATACTATATAAATTGAACGATAGAATGGTTTAAATTTAACCCGGACAAAAGTACCACTAGAAATCTGATTTGAGTTCTGTACCTATCCAAAAACCTAAGTAAACTTCATCTACATTTTGCTATACAAATAGGCATGTTTGCGACAGTTATGCATCCAAATTTACAGCATGAGGTTGTTGAGAAAAAGTGATGCTCAAGATGACTGCCTACTTTTGTAATCTGATAACAAAAATTACAAAATAATAACAGATTGACTGATATGCAGATTTTTTGGATACCACAGAATCCAACAAAACAGACACTTGTCATTACTCTTTAAACTTTTAGATGTATATGGTTTGTAAAAGCACACTAAATTATCTCGAAACTATTCGTATCACCCGATTCTGGCACCAGGTAGAAATGAAAAGAAAAAACAGACAATACTTACATAACTATGCTACCATGAGATCAACACTAGAATTGGTACCATGATGATGTCTTGAATCTAGCATTAAACTTTGGTATTTTACATGGATTGAAGTAATATTAGGAGTGCAGAGGCACAGATAGGTATACACAGTAAAAGAAGAGGGACTTACTTGAGTGTTTCGTCAAGAGTACTGGGAAGCCTGTCTTCCTCATTGTATGCGGGAATTATGAGGGAAAGGTACTTGTCAGCTGGATCAAAAATTGAAGGACAAGGAACCTAAAACAGACAGTTAATTAGTTAATTAGAAAAGCTAATGAATAGTGTTGCAATTAACCTAGCTTAAGACTCATCCAAATTTAAGTTTGACAGACAATTTGTATTGGAGGGTTTTTCAGAAGCATAATAGAGGAGGGGAGGGGAGGATGGATATAAAAATTACCTTGTTCAGGGAAGAGGGGTCCTCAAAAAAGGAATCGGAAGCTGCACTTCTCTCAATACTGGAAAGAGATAAGAACAATAAAAGAGAAATCACTTTTTTTATTACTTGGATGAAGAGATTGAAGATGAATACATAGAATAGTATAGATTAAAGAGGGGCGGGGCGGTGGGGTCGTTACGAGTGGGAGCAGCCAACTCGGCGGATGTACTCGAGGAAGAAAGCGGCGACAGTGAGCGCGGCGATCAGCACCTAAAATAAAATGAAAGAGAGAAAGAATGGATTTGATTTAATAAATAAAAAAGGAGAGAGGAGCGAAGAGGGGGAGGGGGGAGAACGGAAGGAATGGAGAAACGAACGAGCAGAGATAAGCTGAGGGCCGACGAAAGCAACAGCTGCAGATTGGAATCCGCCGACGCCGATGCCAATCCCCAGGAGTAAATCATCGTCGTCGTCGTCGTCGTTCCAGAACACAACAAAGAAGGAAGAACGAACGAGGAAAGATCAGATCAGGGAGAAAGAAAGAAAAGCAGACGGGAGCTATCTATCAGCTCCGCGCTCCTCAGGTTACCGGACTGAGTACAATTGAATCGGATAGTCTAAATTGTTCTTTTTAACTTGGCACTAATCTTAAAGCATAAATAATACTGCCCCTGCGCCATCCCGAGCAAGTACCGGCTGAGAGAAAATCTGGGACGTCCGTTTCAATTGTGTTGAGTCAGGTTCCTGGGAGGATACGGATCCGGGGACAGACCGGGAGTTATCTATCCGCTCTCTTCGCTGCTACCAATTACTAAATAACACATTTTAAATTTGAATTTTTCAAATCCAAGTCACATATTCACCCCCTTAATTTATAATTTATAATTTACAAAAAAGCTTTAAGACTTTTCGTCTATGTCATGTTATAACACTCTCGTCCATAAATGTTATTCTTTATTTATTTATTATGATTGAAAGATTCATATTTTTGTGCTCTTTTTCCAAATAAGAATTATCATTGTTAAAATTTAATTTATATTTAAATAAATATTATTATTTTAGGCGCAAAGCTTGAGAAATAATTCTAGATGTAATAATTTACTTGCTTGACGAACTAAGTATATATTTATTTATTTATATTCTGATCTTTTTCATGTAGTTAAAAACTCTTACAATTCTCGTATAACTTCAAATTTACTGGATTTTTAGGGTAATGAATTCACCTGCCACCGAAATTGCACCCCGCGTGTGAACTCTACAAAAGAATATTCAGACAAGCATAAATACGATAAAAAATATTTTGCTTATTCGGTTTATCGTATTTATCGTTATTGCGACAAAGGAATCCTCTTAATAATTTTGTTTATATTTTTCAATTTATTTCAGCAAAGTCAAAGTCTGTTTTCAACGCATCAACTATTCCAATCGAGCTCGATGCTCGACAAGGAATGAAGGAATCCTCTTTAGCTCGACGAGCTGGAATAAGACAATTAAAAGTGCATGATATCTCCATTTAAAATTAAAGAACATATTAATCAACAATTTTTTTTAAATCTTCGCAAAGACCGCAAAATTATTGTTCAATAAAACTTTTAAAATAATAAAATAAAAGATTAAATAACTAGAGGGATAGAAAAAATTTAATTTTTATGAAAATATTAGATATAATAGTATTTTTCATGAAAAAAATCGACTATTTTAAAACTTTATGTAGGCGCACTACAAATTTTCTCTACTTGGTATGTAATTTTTCATAACGTCAATTAAAATTACACATGTACTACTTAGCAGCCACCGCTAAGTTTTAGAATTTTTTTGTTTTTTCCAGAGACTCTGAGAGAGACACTTTGGTCGCGCTATAATTCAAAATTTCACCATATTCGTGCCAGTTTGTAATTTTTTTTATTTGGAAATGCTAGAAATAAAAAAATCGGGAAGCTAAACAACAAGAACCCGACGTGCTAGTAGTCTAGTACAAAGTATAACAGCATGTTGTACACGGTTCAATCAGTTGATCATCAGAAAAATGTCGGACAATCAACAATTTTTTTTTTGGCAATAATTAATATGCAATATCTGACCTATCCGTGCTAGTGCTTCCTGGCCTCCTGGGGCACATATCAAGAACCAAAATAAAACAAAGCATTTATTAGTTTCAGATTACCTACCAATCAAGGCCTAAATAAATCTCTCCAACTATTGTTTTTGTTTGGGGAAAAGAACACAGAATTAATCTCGTTTACAATACTCCAGAGTTACACAAGCAACAGTTATAAATATCATCGGTCATTAAGGATGGCGCCTGTGTCGGTCCTTATCACGTGATGAGTGTGAGCGGTAGTAGTCACCTGGATCTGAAAGGGAGAGCGAAAACATTTGTAAACAGTCCGAAATTTGATGATAATTATTTGAGATTAGAAGGAAAGGACTTACGAGACTACAACTGACGATAACCCACCTCTTGATGAGTGACGCCTAGACCCATCAGAGTGTCCTGCTTCAACAAAATAGAAAAACAGAATAAATATTTTATTGACTGTTAATATTTGTAATATGTGAGACTACTACTAGCTTGTTGGTCAAGAATTCTGAGCATAAATTGCTAATTAATAGATTATGGCAGTATATCCAGCACCAACCTTTGGGGTACAAAGGAGACATATATACTGAAACAGGTGCAATTTTGTTTTCATCCCCAACTAATACGTCATTAAAGAGAAAAAAAAATTAAGTACACTCTACAAAAATGCCAACCACGTGAGCTCAAATCCTTGTCACTAAATGCACAAGTCAGAGGCTCTTTTTACACAGAGAACTGTCAAATAAAAAAAAACTTGATGGCTTACCTACAAAGAGAGTTAAATTTCACCATGCTTTTAATTTACTGACATTAATCTGATCCCAAGCATGCTTAACAACTCATTTTCTTAAGACTAGTTTTTACTTTTTCTTTTATGCCTTATCAAGATTTTTTTTAGAAATAAATAGTCCGTTTCAGTTGGAAAGAGAAGGGGAACCTTTGGATTTTCGAAAAAGGGATGGAACCACACCATTGGTGTGGTTCCACCATTTTTCCTCTCTGCCACAACAGTCACACAAAATAACACATGAAATAGGAAAATGATAGTGGAACTGCACCAATGGTACGGTTCCACCCTTTAAAAGAACCACACAGCTGCTCTGGATTAATAAATCAACTCCTTATCTAGGCTCTTCAAATAAATAAACGATCAGGATTAATTGATCTGCATCTGACTGTCCCACTTCCTCACTTTTCTTCGTCTTCTTACTCCCCCACTTGACACATATCTTATTCTTTTTTTCTTGTTTACAATCCCTAGTTACCTTTTTGAAAAAAAGGCTGGAGAGACTGCAAATTTTCATAGTCCAACCGTGCTTTTTGTCTCCAATCCACAGCCATGGCTTCCTAGTGCTTATCTTACAAGCTGAAAACTCCCCTTCCCTCTGAATTCTGAACCAAGCTGCTTAGCTCAGCGGGCACAGACTCTAATTCATTAAAACTGAACTGAATAGATTACATTGTTACATCACAAGGATATATGAATTGGGAAAGTAAATCCAATAATTGAAAGTTCTTTCCTTCTAACCCTATTGTCAAAATATAAGAAAAAATAATGTCTTGAGAGTTGGAACACGAGATAAAAGATGTATCATTCAAAGAAGAAGGAGAGCTGGGATACAGAGGAGACCGATTTAAGGTTCCAAAATTTTAACTTTCTTGCCCTACACTGATTCTATTGTACAAATTCTTCTTTCTTCCTCCTTTCATATGCTTCCTCTTATATTCGTCACTGTAAACTGCCATCTAATAACCCTAATTTCTGAGCACTTGCTCAGGTTCAATTTCAATTAAAAAAATTAAATGAACTCACACTTAGATTATAAATGGGTCACGTGGGGGCAAGAAGACGACGAAAAGTGAGGGTGGGAAATTTAAAGAGTACAGATCAATTGATCCTGATCGTTTATTTAACCCGAAGGCTGGGACGGTTACAGTCAAAATGGGACTTTCTGTGGTTGTGCTTTATAACATCTGGAAAACACTGGAACGAATCAATGGTGCGGTCCGACTCAGGTGTCCATGTTGGGACCACACCAATGGTGTGGTTCCTTCCCTTTTTCGAAAATCCAAAAGTTCCTTTGCTTTCCAGCATAAACGGATTATTTATTTCTAAAAAAAATATTTTATCAAACTATGAAAATTTCATATTTGCTCCTGACAACACCAAATATGTATCAGAAAATGTAAATTAAAAAATATTCATGCACAACGGATCTAGTAATTTCAAATTTGGAATGGGGTGAATTACTAGAACTCTAACCATTAAATGTATTGAGGTACATTAAACAAAAAGCGTACCTGAGCTTTTATCTCTGGAGCGCTGATGGCCATGGTGATGATGTCTCCTTTCCCTTTCTCTTTCCCTATCCCTCTCTCTCCCCCACTCCCTCTCCCTATCTGAATCCCTGCCCCTACTCTCTCTATCCGAGTCCCGGCCTCTACCGTCTCTACTCCTGGATCTCTCTTTTTCTCTATCATATATTCTATCACTAGCAGAATCCATCTTTTCACTCTTTGATTTTTCTACTGGATCTTCTTTTAAATCGTTCTCAGCAGGTGTGAATTTGCCACCCTCATCATCACTTTTCTTATATTCTCTTGAACTCTCTGTTCCTGCTTTCCCAAGCATTTTATTTGATGAACCAATTTCCTGAGATGAGACGAACAATGGGTTTGGGGTATTGGTATCATCAGTACCAACCTTAGCTGGGCTTTCCTACATAAAAGGAAAGGAAAGAACAGCTTTAACTGGGGCAGAACAAAAAATCAATTTACAATCATTACCCAATACTAATACAACATTGATACAAATTTGACTCTGCCTCAATTTATCCCATTAAAGTGACAAGAATGAGTTACATAAATGATCCACAGATTCATGCTATTTTCATTTTGATCCCTCAAGCTAATACTTCTGCATTAGGATTTTTGGCATTGATATATCATTACAGACTGACATTTGCTGATGTAAAAGGTGTTTTACATGATTCCTATTATAACTATAAATGAAGCTTATATAACGAAGTCTATAAAATCCAAGTTAACATTGCCACAATAGCACATTTCAGTCAACGCAATTTCAACTCCTATTTAGACAGAGATATAAAGATAGAACAAAATTGGCACCCTAAAACTTGAAGATCATAATAAAAACCTTCAACTTGGTTAAGCAAAACACACACACACACACGAAATTTCTTGACTACTGTTATATGCACTGAAATAACAAAGTTAAAAAAAACAAAAGGCTTTTTCAGACCTTAAATATTTGGGACTCAGAAGCCTTGTTTTTGGTAACAGAAGTGAAAGAATCGTCGTCTTTAAAAACAGGTATGTACTGAGCCTTGGGAAGGCTGTAGAGGTGCGCAAGAAGCCTGCAAACTTCCATTATACTGGCTTCATCGGCATCGAACACTGTCCACCATGGCGGCTCCTCTGGAAGCGGGAGCCCAAATCTCCGTGCGGCTGCGTAGATAACCCCACATGCCACTACCTCACTCTTGAACCGTACACACAGGGTAGTACGCAAACTACAATGAATGAAGTGCAAAAACATTAAAAAAAAATAGTGTGAGATTCAAAGGATTAGATAATAGGTGATACATTTAGAAGTTCAACACAAAGCTAACATACACAAGGCAATGAAGTAACATACATCAGGAAGGAGGTAGAAGGATATGTTAGATGTAACTGGCACTGCTATTGGCCGGGATATAGCTGTAATGTCAACCTTCCATAGAACATTAACTGCCTAAATATGTTTATTTCCAAATCTCAAATAAAAATCAAACATTTGAACCCACTGATTTTCAAGATCCAAATGCAATGTAGACTCCAGAGTACTGATGAAGTCTTATCTCTGCAGTAACAATGCTGGTCATTCGTGCTTATGAGCACAGAGAAAATACTATGAAAATGCAGGACTTCTTCAAAATACGCTGGTTGAACTAGACATCTATAGTTTGGGAATTAATTTCACTGTATCATCAAGAATAATAATTGAAGGATCTCACCATTAGATAGCACTATGTTCTATCTCTTTAATGTTTGATGTCTCTTGGGTCTTGCAATATCTAAATTGAGGGATGGAGTATCCTAGGGCTGTCAATGGATGTCCTAATCTGATTAGTCATATAAATTAGTTAAACTAAAGTCATTATTCTCTATTGTATATTTATAATATAAATAATTATATTAACTTGTGTTATGCACACATTTCATTATTTTAAATCTTTCAACTTAAAAAAATCTAATAAGATCTGAATCCGATCCGAAATTCAGTATGATAATGGATATTGATCTGCATTTGCATCCTCACAATTATTCGATATGGATCCGCATGTGGATCTTGTAATGGATCCACATTTGGATTATACGAGAATCCGATCCGAATCTGATCCATTGACAGCCCTATGAATCCAGTAGTATGATCAATCACTAAATCTCAGCAAAGGCAGATAAGACAAGCTTTGCTACCAGAAAGGATACCTATCATTGGCCAGATTCCATGCTTCTTGTCTCAACTCAAGAGGCGCTTCGAGTGTGGCCAGATAATTAGATATGAACTTGTGAGGATGTTCCACATGGCAAACAAAACCCATCTCTTTTAACAAATGACGTTCTGTTCTAATGAGATCCTTCTTCAGGTCATCATACGTCTACATCAAAATAAACAAACAATCACACTATATTAAGAGTAGCAATATGAACTGAAATGCATATTGGTCAAAAAAAACCTATATGGATGATGGGAGGCTTGTAGGTTACTGGTTATTAGAGGGGTTGACAATAGGACATACGATCTGGTGAAAGTATTTAATGGAATGAGAGAGATTTAGAAAAAGAGAGAACAAACTCAATACTCAAACAAACACCAAAAAGAATGATTAGTATCATAAAAATAATTATATAATTGAAACAAAGTTTACATTGGGGTTTGGGGAGGATGGAATTAGTCAAAAACCTCAAGGCCAATATAGTGCATAAGATAATTTCACAAAATTGGCCCCTCTTTACCTCACCTTCCTTCTTCCATTGATTTACAGGGGGGCATGTAAGACTGATACATCTCGTCTCATGTTCAGAGAATTATATGTTCATTTGAAATGAAAATTACGCAACTAAACAAAAGAAACTCCCTCAGAAAAAATAGAGAGAGAGAGAGAGAGAGAGAATGAAAGGGAGAGAATGAACCATAGCATAAGTTTGATAGACAAACCTTGCTGCCAAGATCTAAAGGCTGTATAGGCAAGTTCTCCCTCCTACACTCCATCCTATGAAAAACAAGTACTACATGCCTTGGTTTTCTTGGGTTCTCTTCCAACTTCGACGCCAGCCAAACACAACTTGCTGCAAGCCTCTGTAGTTTGAAGTTCATTTTATAAAAGTTAAATAAGCAAAGTAGCAAATATGGACGTACTGGTCGGGTCCAAGGATTACAAACTTGAGAATTCAGTACCACTTATATGGGGTAATGTTTAAGCTTAACAATAAATATCCTCAGCATTTTTTATGAATTCACTTTTCAGGATATGAGGTGCTTGATTGAAAAATCAGTGAATGGTTGGCAAACTCATGGAAAAATGGTACAAGTTAAGCTCACTGTGGGCCAATACTGCGTAAAGGCGCTAAATTGGTACAGTTAAAATGACTGCACATTCATTGTTAATTACCCTCATAGTTTAAATTCTAACATTGGGGCTCAATAATGACCAGTTGGAGTATTGTTGCACAACTGATATAGCCAGGTCATACATTATGATCTTATACATACAGGCAAGGGTGAAAAATACAACGCATTAGATCAGCATTGGTGATATGATTTGTCAATATCTGAGGAAAATCAGGGAAAAATAGGATTCTACTCTCTATTCAGTTCAGATATATCAACTTAATTTCAATAAGTTTGAAGGAACTAATTATCCCCTATGCTCTATCTCTATAATAACTAAAAGTATCAGTACAATAGCCAGCTATTCTCCATACTCCATCAGTAACAGACCTAAGCAGTACATATATCATGATCAGACACCAAGCACTTGCACATTGCTAAACTTTGGGGCCCTAAAACATGCATTTCAGAATTAAAAAAAAAATGGATAAATCTAAAACCAATTTACCTTTGCACTAAATCTAGCAAAGGACTTCTTGCAGTAGAATCGATGAAATAAAACCTGCCCTGTAGCCATCACAACTTGCGGTCTATTGCTTGTCAGGAAATCCCATATTAATGGCATTGTAATTGCAATACTAAAAATGAGAACCCAAAAAATAAAAAGAGTTGCTGGCACTAGACATCACATATAATGCTAGATATGTGAACCTACCTGCACAGGACATTGAAAAATATAGCAACAAGTGCCGACAATATTTTCCCTTTATGACTCTTCCTCTGGATTAATGCGTCTAATTGCACTTATGAGGTACAAGCAGCGCATCTCCAGCAATAATTTGCTTTTAGGTCAAAACTGGCATGGTTATTGTTAGAATTGCCTTTAAGGGAGACTCAATTGCAAACACAGTTGATTCTTCTTAGGAAATAAATAGATATGAAAATTTGATTGATTGACTCAACTTGAACTGAAGACCATAAAGGATACAGCCTTAATAGAATGCCGCTCTCTTGTATGAGATCACAGCCATATATCCTGAGAGTGGTCTCGGTGTCTTCATCAATCCCATCCTTTCTAGAGGGAGAATTCTTCAATTGCTCGTCAGTGAGGTAAAAGGTGTCTATTGCTGTGTATATCATCCCTGGTAAAGAACAAAAGCACACACATGTCAAATTGCAATTAAGGAAAGAACCAGCTTTGCAAATTAAGGAAAGAACCAACCAACCAACCAACCTCTAAACAAATGAGCCACAAAATCTAAATCTAGGGCCTAGGGGGAGAGCGGAGATTGATTCAGAGTTAGGGTTTTGCTGACATTAAGCAAGACGCGCGCAAGCGTGACGGAGGGGAGGAGCGTAGTCTAGGGTTTTACTTTGCGCAAACCGCGAGCGAGCGGAGGGAAGGGAAGGGAAGGGAAGGGAAGGAAGGACAGGCGAGGGGGAACCCAAACCGCAGCAGCTTCCACTGTGATCGGAACCAAGGGATATCCCTCAAAACAGGGAATGGAATTGACGAACTTATAATCCTTTTTCTCTTTCTTTCGAGTTGGAGTCGGCGGATGCGGTGCGTCTTGGGCCCTGTACTCTTGTTGTCTTGTCTGCTGTCTAGATTCTAGACGAATTCACATCACCTCAGGTTACCTGACTCAAGCAAATTATGATCGGACGGTTCTTTTAACATGACACGACTCTCAAAACAAGTCTCCTACAGTCTTCATAAGCACCAGATTGAGTTTGGCCCAAATAGAATTAATCTGGACCGTCCGTTTCAATTTGCTTGAGTCAGGTACCTGAGAGGATACGGATCCGATTCTAAGACTGCGTTTCATGACTGATTGTTTTTTCCATTTCCTCAAAAAAAAAAAGTTATTTTTTTCATTCATAAAGTTAAGCCTGCATATAAATAAGAGAATTTTTTATCCATAAAAATTAATAACATAAAGAGTTATCTAAATAGAAAGAGTGGTTGGTTTATAATATTTTTAAAAAGATCAGAATTAACAGTTCTGATCCAAAAATTTAAATCGGACTCACAAATCGGAACCGTTGTTGCCGATATTTCTATTAATATTAGAGATTAAATGCTCTTTCTATTTCTATACTTCCTTTTTCATTAATTTTTATGGATAGAAACTTTTCTATAAATAAGGGAGAATTTTGGTGTGTTTGTGCAAACGAGAATATTCTATAACAAATTAATAAAAAAATTAGAAAAATAGAAAGAGTGCATAGTTGTAACATCATTTTAAAAATGTCAGGATCTATTTTTCTGATCCAAACTTTGGACTGGATTTTGGTTCAGACTCAATGGTCCATATCCAAAGTTCTAATATATTTTTAAACTAAATACTTTTCTATTTTCATACTTCTTATTTTATTAATTTCTATGGTTAATTTTTTTTTTATAAATAAGAGAGAATTTTCAGTGAGCCCGTGTAAACAAGAATATTCTATAATTATAAATTAATAAAAAAATAAGTAAATAGAAAGAGTGCATAGGTTGTAACATCCGTAAAAATGTTGGGATCAATTGTTCTAATTCAAACTTTAGACAGGACTCATTGGTCCCGATTAAAAAAAAAATCTTCTCCAATTGAGTATAGTAGATGATGCTCTAAAATGCGCAATGTATTACCCCCTCTAAAACTTCAAAATTACTTAATTCCCCTTCTAAACTTAAAAAATTCACAAACTTATCTATTTATTGTCCTTTATATTAAAACTCATTTTATATTTATAAAATATCCATTTTGTCCTTTATTAAAACACATAAAAAATTGTAGCATGTTTGTGGAAAATGTAAGTCTTATATTTGATCGGTTTTGGACACATGATTTATTTTCTACTTCTAACATATACACGGTGACATTTCGGTATACTCTTGTGTATGCATCAGAAGTACAGAGAAATGAACCATTTGTTCTCTGAAACCGACTGACTATAAGACCAATATTTTTCTTAAACATGCTATATTTTTTTTTATGTTGTTAATAAAGGATAAAATAAGTATTTTATAAATTTAAATGAGTATTAATATAACAGATAGTAAATGAGTAAATTTGTGAGTTTTTGAAAGAAAATTACGTAATTTTAAAGTTTTGAGAAAATAATAATTTTTTTTTTAGAGATATGCATGAAATTCCACCGTATAAGTTTACATGGGCACCATGTAGAAATTTTTCCTATAAATAAATACGAATACCCTTTACTCATTGCCTGTCCAGTGCTCAAACCACAGCTCTGATGGAGAATTTTTTATTCATAGAAATTATTAAAAAGTGAGAAATAAAAAAAGTATTCAATTTGTTACACCTGCAGATCGGAACCAATGTCTGACAAGGTTATAAAATGCATTTTCCATGCTGTATGCGGAAAGCCACCGCATACCGCATATACAGTATACGACTGCATATGCGGATTTTTATGCGGATTAAAAAAATTAATCAAATAAAATAGTGTTGTATATTAATAGTATTATGTATTATTAGGCCCAAAAAATATGCATAATAATATATTTATTATGAGTTAAAAGGTTCTTCAAAGTTTTTAGCCCAAAATCATTTGGCCCAAATCCATCTTGACCCATGAAGGATGCAGCTGCCGGCTGCAAATTTAAAGGATGCAGTCCGCATGTTTTATTTTCTCACAGCTGAAACCGCATGGACTAGATTTTGAACTTCAAAGTTGAAACCGCGTGAAGGAAATTGAACCACGTGGCGCAAAACTAACGAAAAAGGAAGAAACCATGTGATGACTCTGGTACAATCAATCCTTTTTAGTCCCACACCTCCAAACCAAAGAAAATGCATCCCTTGAGAGTCTATAAAACAAGCTAAGAACATCAATACAAACCACTTGACTGGACTTTGGTCTGGATGAGAAATAAGAATCGGGTTTCAATTTTATACCGGATATCCTTCTCTTATTAAAATTGATAGGATCTGAATCCGAATCTTTATTTGTTAATAAATAAAATATTTTAAGTGGGTGTAAAATCCCCATATTAGTCTGGATTTTATGCGGTTGAGCACTGAAAATGCATATGCGGCCACATATGCGTCGCATAGAACCGCATTTTATTACACTAGGTAATATGCAGTAAAAATATGCGGCCGCATATGCGGAACCGCATACTATGATTTTCTATGCGGTTGTCAACCGCATACGCATATGCGGCCGCATGAACCGCATTTTATTACGTTCATAAAAATTTATTTATTTTCTTCTAAGTTCAGTACACTAGAGATGTTGCAAATATATGGGCCATCTCATTTATTCTTCCTATGTAGTTAACGTGGGACCATCTTGTTATTTTATCAGTTTTCAATGGAGAGAGAGCACACAAAAAATAATATGATGAGCCCATCTTATTTTATATATTTTCAACGCAGAAAGAGAACTGGACACAGAAAATTGGAGAAAAAAGAAAAACTGTTGTAAATAAATTTAATATGATTTACGTGGATGTTCAATTCATTGCCCCACTTCTTCTACTACTCCACTACTCCACTACTCCACCACCCCACTACTATGGACATTCATTTTCTTCTTTATTATTATAATATCTCTTTCTAGCCTATAAATAGAGGCTTTGTAAAAGCAAGAATGTACACACAATTAGAAGAAAATAAAATTTTGTTATTGCTCTCTCTCTCTCTTGTCATTTACTTTACTTTTGTTGCAACTTCATTTTAATTTTACAACACGTTATCAGCACGAATTGCTTGGAAGAAGTTGCAAAGTTATTCTGTAAGAAATTTATATGATTGATTATTATATCTTTCATTAATTTAAATTTCATTTGAATTTTTTTTATTATGTTTGTTTTAGTTTATAAGAATCATTCCTTAAAGTGAATGATGGAATAATAACCTGAAGTTATTATCAAAACTAATTGTTTATTAAGAACCTGAAGTTCGTATTACTCGATATAATAATAAGAATAATAACATGAAGTTGTTATTATAATTGTTTAGAACCTGAAGTTCTATTTGAAATTTTAATATAAAATTAATATAATAACCAGCAGTTATTATAGGCCACTGGATGAATAATAACCTGTAGTTATTCTCAATTAAAAACCTGAAGTTTTATTAGAAATTTTCATATAAAATCAATATAATAACCAGAAGTTATTATAGGTCATTGGATGAAAATATAACCCGAAGTTATTTCAAATTAAATTTTACATAGCGCAGTCAAGCAATTTAATAACCAGAAGTTATTAAATAAGTATTTTATTATAACCTAAAGTTATATAATATTAACCTGAAGTTATTAATACATTTAAATTTATTTATTTATTTATTTATGCAATTCACATATTCTTTTATTTATATTTATTTATCTCCCTTTTCATAACCTTAAGTTATGATATTAATAATTAATAACCTGAAATTATGGCATTAATAACCTGAAGTTATGATATTAATAATCTGAAATTATTAATACGTATCTATTTTGTAGTACATATGACAAATCTCACAAAGTTTGAATTTATCTCCTTTTTCATTTATCATAACTCGAAGTTATGGTATTAGTAACCTGAAGTTGTATTTTGTTATAAATACGTATTAATGAAAAATGAGAAAGGAAAACATCCTGAAGATGTTTGTTACAGATGTGGGATGTGGGATGATAAATCATTGATTGTGTACCTGTCGTACTCCCAAGCATTTTGTAGGGCTTTATCAAGCCTCAATTAAGAAAAAAAAAATCTGAAAACTAAAATGACCCCGAATATGAATGTCATATAGATACACATTTTGATGTATCAGATTTCTTCCATAATGTGGATAAAGAAATAGACACTTTACTAAGGGAGAAAATATAATGTAGAAGTTTATGTTTATAAAAGTTTAGTTTACATTCCAATTTTTATATTGTATGCAAATAAAATTAATGAATAAAGGTAGTTTATTTTTATTTTAATTTATTCTTGCATTCTTTTATTTTAAAGGAAAATGACTGACGCAATGGTAAGTAAAGAAGATCCATGTCTAGTAGACAGCGGAACAACAAATACCATATTGAAAAGTAAGAAATATTTTTCACAATTGCATCTTGGTGAGACTAATATCCACACTATATCTGGCACAACTAATTTAATTGAAGGCTCCGGAAGAGCTTGTATTTTGTTACCTGAAGGAACAAAATTAATAATAGATGATGCATTATATTCAAGTAGATCCAGAAGAAATCTACTAAGTTTTAAAGATATTCGAAAGAATGGTTATCATATTGAAACTATGAATGAGAGAAATTGCGAATATCTTCATATCACATCTATTAAAAATGGCCAGAAAATTATAATGGAAAAGATGCAAGCATTATCTTTTGGACTATATGGTACTTATATAAGTACAATAGAATCAAATATGGTTACTAACCAGAAGTTAGTTGATCCAAAGTTATTTACTTTGTGGCATGACAGATTGGGTCATCCAGAAAATATAATGATGAGGAGAATAATTGAAAGTGCAAATGGGCATCCCCTAAAGGACCTGAAGATCATATTATCAAAAGAATTGACATGCAAAGCATGCTCTCTTGGAAAACTAATTACTAGGCCATCTCCAAATAAAATTGGACCTGAAGCTTCTTCATTTTTAGAATGAATTCAAGGAGATATATGTGGGCCTATTACACCACCATGTGGACCATTTAGATATTTTATGGTGTTAATTGATGCATCAACACGCTGGTCACATGTGAGTTTGTTAGCAACAAGAAATGTTGCGTTTGCTAGACTATTAGCACAAATTATCCAATTGAGAGCTAATTTTCCGGATTATCAAATTAGAAAAATCCGGCTTGATAATGCAGGTGAGTTTACTTCTCAAACTTTTAATGATTATTGCATGTCTATTGGAATTACGGTAGAACATCCAGTGGCCCATGTTCATACACAAAACGGTCTAGCAGAATCGTTGATTAAAAGGTTGCAATTAATTGCTAGACCTTTACTTATGAAATCTAGTTTACCGTCTGCTGCATGGGGACATGCCATATTACATGCTGCTGCACTAATTAGGTTAAGGCCAACTGCAGATCATAGGTATTTCCCGTTACAATTGGTCTCCGAAAGAGACCCAAATTTGTCCGATCTAAAGGTATTTGGTTGTGCAGTATATGTTCCAATTTCTCCTCCACAACGCACAAACATGGGACCTCAAATAAGGTTGGGAATTTATATTGGTTTTAACTCTCCTTCTATTATAAATATTTAGAACCATTAACATGAGATGTTTTTACAGCAAGATTTGCTGATTGTCATTTTAATGAATCAATATTCCCAAATTTAGGGGAAGAAAAACAAAAGCTGGATAAACAAGTAACTTGGAATTCATCGTTATCTTATCTTGACCCCCGAAGTGGTCAATGTGAACTCGAAGTTCAAAAGATTATAAATTTGCAAAGAATTGCAAATGAATTGCCTGATGCATTCACAGATACAAATAGAGTCACTAAATCACATATTCCATCTATAAACGCACCTGCTCGAATTGACATTACAAAAATATCTAATGAATCTAATGTGCGTAGAAAACGTGGAAGACCACTTGGTTCTAAGAATGTAAATCCATGTAAAAGAAAAGAGCAGAATAAAGCAGTTGGTCCAACCCCATAAGAGGTTGATGGTAAAACTCCTAAAGAAGTCAATAAAATCCCATAAGAGATTAATAAAATCCCAGAAGAGATTGATAAAACCCCAGAAGAAGTTGATGAAGTTCCAGAAGAAACTCAGGTACCTAGTGATTATGAGATCTCAATAAACTATGTACAGAATGGTACAATATGGAACCGAAATGAAACATGTGCTGATGAAATTTTTGCATATGCTATAGCAATTGATGTACTAAATGAAGAGATAATGTGTCAAAAACTCTAGAAGAGTGTAGATATAGAAATGATTGGCCTAAATAGAAAGATGACGTACAAGCTGAATTAAGTTCATTAGAAAAACGACAAGTATTTAGACCTGTAGTCCAAACGCCCAAAGATGTTAACCCTGTAGGTTACAAATGGGTATTTGTTATAAAAAGAAATGAGAAAAATGAGATTGTGAGATATAAAGCAAGGCTAGTGGCACAAGGCTTTACACAAATACCTGGAGTCGATTATGAAGAGACGTATTCACCTGTAGTGGATGCGATAACTCTCAGGTTTCTAATAAGTCTCACAGTTACAGAAAATCTAAAAATGCGACTTATGGATGTCGTAACAGCATATTTATATGGTTCACTTGATAGTGACATATACATGAAAATCCCCGAAGGATTGAAAATGCCTGAAGCATATAAATCAATACCTAGAGAAATGTACTTTATAAAATTAAGAAGATCTTTATACGGACTAAAACAATCAGGCTGAATGTGGTACAATCGACTGAGTGAGTACCTTCTAAAAGAAGGATATAAAAAATAATATAATCAGTCCGTGTGTTTTCATTAAAAGATCAAATCTAGGTTTTACAATCATTGCAGTGTATGTTGATGATTTAAACATTATTGGATCTCCTGAAGAGATTGAGAATACTGCAAAATTGTTGAGAAATGAGTTTGAAATGAAAGACCTTGGTGTAATTAAATTTTGTCTCGGCCTGCAGATCGAGCATCTAAATAATGGAATATTTATCCATTAATTAAATTATATTGAAAAAGTACTAAAGATATTCAATATGGATAAAGCTCATCCTTTGAGCACACCAATGGTCGTACGATCGCTAAATGCAGAAAATGATTATTTTCGCCCGCAAGAAAATAATGAAAAAGTAGTTGGTCCTGAAGTACCATACTTAAGTGCAATCGGGGCATTATTATATCTTGCAAATAATACAAGACCCGATATCGCATTTGCAGTAAATGTGTTAGTAAGATATAGTTCCAAACCAACCAGAAGACATTAGAATAGAATTAAACACATATTTCGATATCTCTGCGGAACTAGAGATATGGGGTTATATTATCAAAAAGATACAAAATCTAAATTAATTGGATATGCAGATGCGGGATATTTGTCGGATCCACATAAAGCACAATCCCAAACGGGATATGTATTCACTTATTTTGGAGCTGCAATTTCATGGCGATCAATAAAACAAACTCTTACGGCAACATCATCAAATTATGCCGAGCTAATCGCATTATACGAGGCAGGTCGAGAATGCGTTTGGTTACGGTCAATGATTCAAAATATTCAAGAAAAATGCGGGCTTGAAAACATCAAGGAAAACCCTACTCCGCTGCATGAAGATAATGCAGCATGCATTGCACAAATCAAAGAAGAATATATCAAAGGAGACCGGACTAAACATATTGCGTCAAAGTTCTTTTCAACACATGACCTACAAAAGGAAGGCATAATCAATGTTTGCCAAGTCCGATCAATTGATAATTTGGCAGACCTATTCACAAAATCTTTGCCGACGAAGGTTTTTGAACAACTCAGAAAGAAGATAGGTCTACACCGATTGAAGAATATTCAATGATATCTAAATGAGGGGAAGCGTTATACGCACTGTACTCTTTTTTTCTTAATCAAGTTTTTATCCCAATGGGTTTTTCTTGATAAGGTTTTTAATGAGGCAGTACACGGTCCGGAAGTATCGTGTTAATATTGATCCTGAAGTATCATATTAATAGCGTATAATTAAATATGAACATCCAAGGGAAAGTGTTGTAAATCAAATTTAATATGATTTATGTGGATGTTCAATTCATTGCCCCACTTCTTCCACTACTCCACTACTCCACTACTATGGACATTTATTTTCTTCTTTATTATTGTAACATCTCTTTCTAACCTATAAATAAAGGCTGTGTAAAAGCAAGAATGTACACACAATTAGAAGATAATAAAATTATGTTATTGCTCTCTCTCTTGTCATTTACTTTACTTTTGTTGCAACTTCATTTTAATTTTACAACAAAAACAACTTTTGAATCGGTATCATGGTTTCCGATTCAAAATTTGAATCGAGATTAATATGGGTCCGGATCTAGTAACTCAATTTTTGGGTTTTGGATCAAGACCGTCCGATTCGAATTCGTTGCTCGGAATCATTTTGAGATTCAAATTCGTCGTCGAAATGTGTGCGCTCACTTCAGAAATGAATTTTCGCGGATTGTTTCACTGAATCCGATTTCGATTAATATCTCTGACCTACCTATAAATGTAACAAGTAGAGTACTCAATCTATTTGCTTCTCTTATTTTTTTAATAATTTTTATGGATAAAAAATTCTCGCTTCGACGACCTATATATATTTATTTAGTCATTAATTGCCTTCTAGCACCTGCTACTACTTCGTCTTCTTATTTTAGTCACCAGACTTTACAACAATTACAATTATAATGTTCACCAAAAAATCCGAATTTTTTATTTATAACATTAAAAAAAATAAAACCAAAACAACATCATTTTCTAGTTTTTCTGCATTTACACAGGCCGCAGAACACCGGTGCGGCCCCATTAAAGAGGACCGCAGAATGCTGCGCCCCCTGGCTAGTCTCATTTTTTGTGTCCATTCAAAGAAGCTTTCAATCCCTTCGACCTCAGGTAAGTTTTCTTCTTCTTTTTTAATTTTAATTTTTAGTTTAGGGTAGTAATTAGATTTAGGGTTTAGGTTTAGGTTTAGAGTTTAGGGTTTAGAATTATATATTAATTTAGGGTTAAGAACCAAAATTTAAATAGAATTGTACCAAAATTTAATTAAAATAAGACCAAAATTAATTTAGGGTTTATAACCAAAATTTAAATAGAATTGTACCAAAATTTAATTAGAATAAGTCCAAATTAATTGTTTGAGCACCAAAATTAAACTAGAATTATACCAAAATTTAATTAGGTTTATTTTACCAAAATTAATTGTTTGAGCACCAAAAATTAAATTAGACTTGTACCAAATTTTTTTAATTAGGTTTATTTTACCAAAATCCTCATATTTGGCCAAAATTGGTACCAACACTAATAACAAAAAAAATTTCAAATACAACATGGCATCTAGTAGAAATATACCGTCTTCCAGTAGGGGTGTATCATCTTCCAGTAGAGGTACACAGCAAAGCCCTATAGCCACTCCATATGAGATGTCCCAGTACATCGACGGTGCGTTAGCAGATGTTCCGGGTATTCGGAGTCGCACTGACAGGGTCAACGACTTTTTGTGGTACCCGAACGTGGAGCACCGGATTCTAGAGGCTGCCACTGGAGTAAGTTCTAAATTAGTCATATTTATAAAAATACTAATAACATAATTTTTTTCTATGAAAATTGAATGAACTTGACCTGAATTTGTAATTAAATGCAGGGTTTGGATGCGGTTACGGTTTGTCACAACCGCATGTGGCTATCGTACCAGCCGACGTACGGAGGGACATTGCGTGCGATGTGATTGTTTTAGCTCTCCCAGATAGCCGAGGAGAACCATAATGAGGGCATATCTTCCGGGCTCATTGAGCGATGGCGTCTCGAGACACACACTTTTCATCTGCCCCATGTTGAGATGACAGTCACCCTACAGGACATCAGCTGTCTGTGGAGTATGACTATTATTGGGGAGCCTGTGATGGGCGTCGAGTACGGAGACTTCCAGCCATTGTGCATGGACTTGCTGGGGTACTCGCACACGGAGCTCCAGAAAGAGAAGAAGAAAGGTGAGAAGATTAAGATCTAGCCCAGTACTATCAGCTTTGCAAAATTGAGGGCCAAATTCATGGACTATCCGGATCGTCCAGATCAGGTATGTAAATTGTACCTTATTTAATTTAAATAATATCAGATTTACTTCTAAACAATGTTCTAATTTAAATAAATAACATGTGGTTGTTAACCGGTACCTGCGCGCATATATTCTGGAGATGATTACTTATCGGCTGTTCCCGGATTCACACGGAGATCAGGTGCGGCTGTGTTATCTTGAGCTTCTGCGCGATTTGTCCACTATGGATAGATACAATTGGGGTGGTGCCACGCTGGCATGCCTATATAGGTAAAAAAATTATTCTTATAATATTTTTTCAAGAGTTTTATATCTCAGTATAAGTAACACTAACATTGTACATTGTAAATGGGTCTTAACAATGTGTCTGAAGAAGAACAAGACCTTTATTGGACCATGCATGTTACTACAGCATTGGTCCTACGCACATCTGATCGTTGGCCGTCCAGTTCTGGCTAACAAGACAGATGTACCAGAATGGGGCAAGCTCGAGCTAGACAACTACCCTGCATTTGCTGCCTAGTATTGCTATCCGAAGATTTGGGTCGGGGCAGGGCATGGCTCATCACTCGTCATCACATTCTGGAGACAGGAGATCGAGCATCTGAGAGATAATCCAGAGTATGTGACCTGGGAGCCCTACAGAGAATATGTAAGTCTAATTTTATTTTAAATTTGATTTAATTTTTTTTTTCATATTTTGTTGTTTGAATTGATATATGGTATTAAATCTGTAAATTCAGGTCGAGGTAGATGGGGAACATCGGACTTTCCTCGAGGTATTGCCTGAGCGATGTCGGCAGCATGAGCGTTTCTGGCGTGCAGAGGTGCCGCTCATATGTTTTCAGGTACCGTAATTTAATTTAATTAATTCTCAACACTGCAACTTAATTTAATAGAAGCAACCTAACATAATTAAATATATAGATCATATAGCACCATTACCCCGGTCGGGTCTTGAGACAGTTCGGGCCGCGTCAGACAGCTCCGCCCCGGCACCGATCAACGAGGCGTTGTGGCGACAGCTTCATCATGCTAGGGACACCACTGCTGGCAAGAACTGGAGATTCATGCGTGCTGATTACGTGGCCGAGGCAAGATCTGCAAATTCCCTATTAGTTGAGCAGCACCAACACATGGATGTTGCGCCAGTGTAAGAATCTTTTTTATAATTTGTTTCTTCACTACAGTTTCTGATTGTAAAATCTGACATTTTTGGAATTCATACAGACCTTATAGAGATTGGTACCAAGATCACGACGCGTACACCATATTTCTAGAGGGGTGTATCGCCGACAACCCTATGAGCGGGTACCGAGGCCGAGGGATCGGAGAGGACTGATCCATGGTATTATCCCCGCCGGCACACTGTTCGCATCCACGGCTTGGGCGGGTGTGATGTGATCGATGACATATCCGACGAGCCTGATATCTACGTCCCGTACGCTGGTGACGAGGCATTGTTTGCAGCCGTCCAGGATGCTGAGACCGTCGGTCAGGCGTTCTGTAGGGTTTTGCTGTACCCTTTGATTAGGTTAAGTATGCGGAAAGATCGTAAAACAAATTTTTTTACTTTTAACTTAACCCGAGGATTAAAAGAGTTACGTCGGAAAGCCAAACGAAATTTGTCCATTTCCAGTCTTTTCCTTGACGTAACAATTTAATCCTACGAGAATCTACTCCATGATTGATTTTCTAAAAACTTAAATCTATTTAACAATTAAATAAATTAAGATAACATTTATACCGTGTATCCAAATTCCAATTGGATTGAAGTCACGTCTCGTAGCACCAGACGTCTGATGCCTCTATCGGTTGTCCACCAAGAATAACCAGAGAGCGGTTATTTCTTTTGCCAGAAATACTATAACCGCATTTTTCGCAAAAACACTATTCACGAATCCCGAGAACACTATTCACAACTCGCAAGATATACGTAATCAAATTACGTATTCTTTCTTTTCTCACGAAAACACTATTTGAGAGAGAAAAACTCGATTCGATTCGATCCGATCTAATTCGGCTCAAATGGAATTCTAATTTTTTTCTCTACCCCTACCCCTCTATTTATAGGCTTTGGATATGGCTAAAATTACCAAAATACCCCTATAGGGCGGTTTGAATAGTGTTACTGTTCACTATTCATCAAAATGACCAAAATGTCCTCGGGCCCAAAATTAAAGAATTGATTTTGGGCTTTACTATTTGGGCTTTTATATTTAATTCGAAAATTAATATTTTGGCCCAAATTTCAAATAAGCCCAAAATATAAAATATTAATTCATAATTAATATTTATAATTCTCTTATTTCTAATATAATTATTCTGAACAATTATTTTTTCTTGCAATTCGTTGTTGCGATAAATTTATACAACGTGTCGTACACGCTTATAAATTTAATGTGTTTATACTTGTCATCTAAATGACATTTATAATTTAATTATATCACGTATAATTAATTATAACCTTCTTATTATTAATATAATTATTCTGAACAATTCTGAACAATTATATTTTCTTGCGATTCGTTGTTGCGATAAATTTATACAACGTGTTGTACACGCTTATAAATTTAATGTGTTTATGCTTGTCATCTAAATGACATTTATTTATTAATTATAACATTTATAATTAATCAAATAAATTAATTCTCTGATTACTTTTCTATTGGTGTGACCCGATAAGATCTGTGTTATGTTGGTAAATAGAAATTAAAACTATTTTAACTTCTACAAATCATAAGAGGCACCTGGCAATACGCATTATGACCATCCAATTACGCAGATGATTTTGTACTGTACAATATCACGATCCAGTAAACTATTTACTCGTGTTAATTCTTTTGTCTCATAGCTATCAGATCAGTTTCAAGGTAGGTGTGTGTCATCCTTGCAAACTTAATCTTTTCTTGATCATGAGTAGATTATCAAATATGATTACTCTTGTAATCATACTGCTAGCAGATAACCTTACTCTATCAAGGGGCCCGGTGATACTATTACTCGTACAGAAATACGAGGGACAATAGTACTTTTGGTGAACATCTCTTCCTCCGCATAAGTTATGTATACCGAAGTGCTACCGTTATGGCTACCTTTTACGGACAACGTTAGACAACACTCACACATATTCATCTCTTATGTAGGAAAGATGAATACCTCATACTTTAGAAGTTAACATTGAATGAAAACATTAATGACACGAACACAATTTCATTTAATGTTTCATTCGGGGTCTGTCAAATACCATGTTCTCTAACATGTATCTATGTGATTAAAATGAAAAATCTTTGGCTATGGTCTGTAAAACTTAACTCATTTAATCCACATACTAACCTTTAATTGGTTAATTAGTGTTCTTTGCTAATTACCTCGGTCAGTGACTATTAAGAGTATTTATCATCTATTATGTAGTTTTACAATTTCAAGTCATGAACTCGAAATGATTCATAATTCAATAAAACTCAAAGAACAAAATGATAATTTTATTAATCATCCATTACATGAACAAAATACAAACCGAATAAAATTATTCTTTGATTGACTTCTAAATTATTACACTAACAAGTTCGACTGAGGCACCGAGGCATTACGCCGAGCCGCAGAGAAGGCCATGCCTACTCAGGATGTCGAGGTATAATTGTAATTAATACATAACTGTGATTTTTTTTTCAAAATTTTGATTAACTAATTTGTAAGTTACTGTAGGGTGAGGAGGAGAAGCCGCTGGGTTCAATATCTTCACAAATTTTGACACAGAGGGAGATGGACTGTATTCTCCGGGTTATAGTTAGACTCAGATGGTACCTCCTGCCTATCAGCCAGGGTATGTTCAGACATAGCCCGTCCCGTAGTTTCCTGGGTCAGTATCACAGCAGACATCTTACACTTCCCTCCATGATGACCCGATAGCGAGACAGGCGTTTTTATTCACGCAAGTTGAGTCTGAACAAACTACGGTTTTTGGTCCTGGAGTTTAGCAGACATCCGAGATTGAGGAGGACTCTACAAACTCAGCAGATACTGACGAGACGCCACTTTCCAGGCGGGGCCGAGGGTTAAGGAAGAATAAGTCAAGGACGGTATTTAGTCCTGACCAGTAGGCTTTGATTTGTAATTTGTTAGATGTTTTGCAAGATGACTTATTTGTTAGAAACTGTCACTTATTTATTTTGTTGATTTGTTATTTATTTATTTTGTTCATTATATTATTATATCTTCGTACACAAACATATTTCAAACGAACGACATTTCCAAAATATTTGATCCTACAAGCGAAACAAATTTTTAGTAATAAACAACATTTCAAACTAAACCCAAAACAAATAAAACAAATAAAACAAATAAAACAATTTTAAAAACAAAAACACAAATAACAGATTTCAGATTTCAGATTTTTTTTAAAAAAAAAGAGGGGGACCGCACCGGTATTCTGCGGCCTTAGTAAATGCAAAAAAATCAGAAAATGAGAATGTTTTGGTTTATTTTTTTTTAAATGGTATAAATAAAAATTTCTGCCAAAAAAATATCTCCCAGTGCCAAAAGATCAAACTTAACTTGGTCACGATTAAAACTTCCTCATCCTTGCGAATAACAAATTTTTGAGAACAAACGACCATTGTTTATTTTTTTTTTCTATTAAAAGACGTCAGATCCTTGTCACTTATCCCCAGCATATAAAATGTGCCTAAATTAATCGTTAGTAAATCTATCTAAAATTAGAAAGTAGAAATCAGGATGAGGTGATTAAATTACGAAACACGCACAAAGCGCCCTTCTTTGTACCTCCACTAACATTATTCCCACCAATCCAGCAGCTGAGCGAATGGCGCCTCTGGCCCCGCTGCAAAAGATGGGCCTTCGGGTTCTTCTTCTTCTTTCGTCGGCGGTGGTTGCTCTTTCCATTGGTGTAAACTACGGCACTCTCGGCAACAACCTGCCGCCTCCTGTCCAGGCATATATGCATCCCATTTCTCACCTTTGTAGTAAAAATTTAATTGAAAAATTAGTTTTAATTGTATTAGCATTTAATGAGCTTGTTGGAATGTCATATATTCAATTCATATGACGAGTTTAATTTATATAAGCTCCGAACGAACTGCGTAGTCGTATCATATGGTTAACAGGAAAGATCAGACATTTTTTTTTTCTTAAATGGTATCTATCTTCGTCTTATTAGATAACCACCTGATCTGACCTGACCTGGGTCACAGACGACTGGGCCCGTAAAAAGTGTATTTAGGCCCGAGACAATAATTAAATCGAAGGCCTTCGTGGCCCAAATATAAATCCTGCATTATTGCATGCAGGTAGCGTCATTCCTTCAGACGAAGACCAACATCGACCGCGTGAAGCTCTTCGATGCAAACCCCGACATCATCCGCGCCTTCGCCAACACCGGCATCTCTCTCACTATCTCCACCACCAACGGCGACATCCCCAACCTTGTCACCCGTGAAGGAGCTGCCGCCTGGGTGGCCAACCATGTTGCCCCTTTCTACCCCGCGACAAAGATCGGTATGGTCCTTGTGGGTAATGAGATCCTTCTGTCCGGTGACAACAACCTCATCTACAAGCTGGTGCCAGCCATGCGCTCTCTTCATAACGCCCTCATTGCAGCCGGTTTCCGTCAGATCCGTGTCTCGACCCCACACTATCTTGGTATCCTTGCGAATTCCGAGCCACCGTCTACTGCACGTTTCCGCTATGGTTGGCAGAAATCTGTGCTCATCCCCATGCTCAACTTCCACCGAGCCACCAAGTCTCCTTTTGTTGTCAATCCCTACCCATACTTCAAGTAAACCTACTCATTAATTGAATCTTTTAATTAATTAATTAATCGAACCACCAACTATATTAATTCTAATTAATTCTTCCCATACATGCATTCAGCTACAACCCCCAAACCCTAAATTACGCAAACTTCAGGAGGAACAGTGGGATCTTTGACAAGTACACCAAAATCAGGTACACAAACATGCTCGATGCTCAGTTAGATGCCATCTACTCTGCAATGAAGCGCATCGGCTATGGCGACGTGCAGATCATGATAGGGGAGACGGGATGGCCCACACAGGCAGAGCCAGGACAGGCTGGGGTCAGTCCTGACTACGCGGCCTCTTACGTCAACGGATTGATCAATAAGGTGAGCTCAGGGAGGGGTACTCCGCTGATGCCCGGTCGCAGATTCGAGACATACATCTTCGCACTCTTCAATGAGAACTTGAAGCCGGGACCCATCGCGGAGCGGAACTGGGGCCTATTCAGGCCGGATTTCACCCCCATGTACAATGCCAGAATCATGAAAGGCCAGGTACAGGTACGTACGTACAACTAAACTTCTATTGGACTTATTCATTCATGTTAATTAAATTAATTAAGGTTTCATCTAATCCATGTAGGTTGTGGGGCACCGGGGTGGTATGAGAAGAGGTGGGAGAAGGGGGTCGTGGTGCGTGCCAAGAGCCGGGGTGAGCCCCGCAGCTCTGCAGAACAACATCAACTATGCGTGCAGCAACGGAGCCGACTGCCGCGCGATACAAGCAGGTGGGGCCTGCTTTGCTCCCAACAACCTCCAGGCGCATGCTGCCTATGCCATGAATGCCTACTACCGGACCCACGGCCAACAGCCTTCCACCTGCACCTTCGCTGGCACCGGTTTTGTCACGCCCAGAAATCCGAGTAATTTAGCCGGCCCTTAATTTGCCTTTTATTTATTTTTATTTGGCACTTTTCTTGCACCAATGACAAAAAAACATATTTTGACTCACCATTTGTATTTGTTTTTGTTATCGAATCAGGTCGTGGGCTCTGCAGGTTCTAGATTTGAAGCTGAAGGTTAATTAATCAGAGCAACTAATTACACCGACTATGAGAGGACGCGATCAGCACACTTTTTTTTGTTTATATAATAATAAATTAGAAGATGGTACCTTGAAAACAATTGTTATATTAAAGGTGTTGGTCACTTCCATTTATTTATATTGTAATCGTTTTTTAGTTAGTACTCCATTATTTATTTATTTTTTAAATAAAGGCAAAAAAAATGATTTTCATACCGGCATCCTATGGGTATTCAAGAGTTCGTTTGAAAAAAAAAGATTGGCACTTCCTTTAGCTTTGCACCAAAGCATGTCAAACCAATAAACTGCATGTCTGCATATCTAAAGATTTAATTGATTTCGATAAAATACATCTTTAATTAATTCAAAAGAATACAAAATCCACACCCCATAAATCTTCCAAATTAGCCACTAAAATGTGAAAATTGTTAAAGTTTGCATTTAATTTCCCAATAGAAGCAGCAACAGAACAGGATACAAATAAATAATCCGCTGATTCTAGTAATCCACAAAATACACAAGAAATGTCACCTCCTCAATCCCCATCCCTTTTTAACCAAAATAAATAAATGATCTGCTGCTGATTCTGCAGTTCGAAAGTATATTGCATGTTTAATTGGAGGTAGTAACTAATTGGCCCTCTAGCAGTGTTATTAACTTTTTTGGGAATTAGGACCTGAAGAGCTTTGCATTTAAATTTTTGGAAATTAGGAGCACATATAATCAATGTGGTTTTGAGGCTTTATCTGTGAATTCAGCACTGAGTGGAGTAAGGACAATCATTAACTGAACTGAGTGCGCCAAAAATTCATTCAAATAGATAATAAAGAATTAATAATGGTGGGATGATGATCCTGGCTGTGGAGCGCGGACTCAATCCATTTGGTACTCGAAAGCCTAGCTCAGCTGTTTAATTGTCAACACCTTAAATTTCCACATCCATCCTTGTCGTATTTTCAAAGTTCAAGCATTCACTTTCATCATTTCATAATAAAGGTGTTTGTCAAGTCTTCCTCCTCTAAATAAATAAATTACTTTTTTCATTTGTTCTTTTATGTGTGCGAATAAAAAAAATGGAAGAGAGTAAAGCAGGTACACGGTTCTCCGCCTAACTTTCAACTTTAAATATGAGCAACATGTGCTACCTAACGACTTTTTTTATAAATAAATACAACTCTTTTCCAGTCAAATACGCCTTTATGCAAATATTATTCAAACCATGCGCAGTTTGACAACAGCTTCAGTTAGACAACAGACAAATTCTATGTCAAGTAAATCAACAGTTAGTCAAACACCCCGTTTCCAACTCCATTCTTTTGTAATTAACCTCTTCATCAATTGAATCACATGATATGATACGGCACAAAAGTAAAAAAATGAATTTAATCTGACGCCCACATTTGGAAAATGTGGTCCGACTTTATTTATATACGACGAAAGAATGAGCTATCATGTTCTTTTTTCTTTTTTCTCTTTTACTTTTAATCAATAGGAGGCCATTTCCCCTTCCCACCACGGCACCGCCTCAAATCAAATGGAATTTGAGCCGCAAATCCAGATTGATGAACATGATACCAGAGGCAATCGCACATAATTGCCAGGAATTCAGTCACGAATGATCTCTATATGTTCTTTCTTTCCTATACTTTCATTCTATATAATCTAATCTGTATTTACACAAATGATCTCCAAATCCGTCCTTCCAGAGAGATTACAATTATAGACACGTCATCATAATACCGCCTCCTGTCGCCTTGTGGAATCTCCAGCAACTCCTGCAACTCCATTCCTAAAAAAACAAAGTTCAAAGTCAAACAAGGAGCAGAGATAAAGTCAAAGAAGCAATATTAGCCCATTACACACCACTGACATGTAAAAGATGTCAAAAGTAAAATAATCAATATATTCAACTAAATCTATGACAGTAACAGTATTATTAACAGTGACAGTTGCAGCAACACAAGGAAGTAAGATAATTACTGACCTGCTTTGTCAGCAGCACGAAAGAGGAGCTCCTCAATGAGGTGCTGGGCTGGATCACCGTCGGGGGAGGTAGAGAGGAACATCTCGACCTGAGTGACAGCCTCCTCATTCGTCAGGTACTGATACAGCCCGTCCGACGAAAGGATCAGGAACTTGTCCTTTGGCCCCACCCGGTAGTGGTACAGAGACGGGTGGCACGTGATATACGGTGCTGTCCCCACGTAATCTATTCTGAACATCTCCAGCAGAGCATTGTTCCATTTTGGCTGCAACCACATGTATTAAGTATATTAATTATCATGGCGCACACATTCACCTTTTGCAGTTAATAAGATGAGATCTACTCAACAAACTTATCAATAGTTTGCATGTCCTTGTCATTACTAAGCGTAGCTATATTGGTGGGTTATTTTCTTAGCAGGCATCCACAACTACTAGCAGGGGCAAGGAACTAGAAAATCTTGACAAGAGGCTAAAATTTAAAATGGAATTGAACCCAAGTCCTCCACAACCACAAACAAAGCTCTAAGCACTAGTTTACAAGTAAACATGTGACATTTTATGAGGGGGCTGGACTATATAAAATGTTCTGCAAAAATAAAAATCAATTAAAATTTCAATATATATAACTAAAATTTTAAAATCGTAGCAGTGGCTATAGATCTGCCCCTGACTACTAGCTAATTGTCTCTTTTTCTAAAATGTTCCACATGAAATCCTAAAAGTTGATTTTGTGATATGGATAGTAATAATAAAATATTGACCAAAGATTACTTTTATTTATTTGATTCAGTCTTGCATTACAAGTGATAGTAGCCAATATGAATATGACTTCCTTGTAATCTACTTCAGTAGCTTTCAGAAAAGTATTGACCTTTACTTTGAACTTTATATTTTAGTAATGGAGTCAGATTGGGAGATATTTCTCTAGCATAATCATTCCAAAGCATTCTAAATCCAACAATTTTCATTCGATTAGTCAATGAGCAGATTTTCTGAATATAAATATACATATCTAAGCCAAGCTGTATATAATGTTCAGGTAGTATTACAACTAACTAATAGGAAAACACAAGATAATCTATCAAATACGAGTTCAAACTTTCTAGAATCAAGAAATCTACATAGGGAGATGGCAACTAGACATTTTCAATTTGCCATACTAAAAACCAGTGCCTTTATAAAGTATAACAACTGAATATTGCATTTTCCTTCAAATCGTTAGACAGTCTTTGCCGCTAATCTTCAAAAAAAGAATATTGCATTTTCCTTATATTTTCGGATTTGTTATAGTAAATATTTGACCTTTTCTGCTTGTTATAACCAGCCAAATCATATGGAATTACATTATATATGTTGAATGCGTTGATCAAAAGATCCAAGAAAGACACAAAGGGAAGGATAATATATTTTGAAATTCAGTTTATGTAAATTAAATCAAATACTTGAATTAAACTGCAATGCTTCTAACTGTGATCTAGTAGAAGCACTTCTAGAGAGACTACATTTAAAGTAAATCTACTAATGTAACAGACGTAGGAAATTACTCAAGTCTCAAACAATTGCATCAACACACCATATCAGGGTGAATAATTTAATCATGACCATGAAATTCTTCAAAAGGTAAGACTATTCTCGCAGAAGAAAATTTCAGAAGAAAACAATTACCTGTTTGAGAAAACCGGCACCAAAAGCTCTAGTTACTTTTAAAGATCCCTTGACTCGATCTTTAGCAATGGCAGTTGAATCATCTGGATGCTCATTTCTTATCCTAATTATCTCCTGTAATCAAAACGATGCCAAAACAAACACAGGTAAGATATAAGTAAAAAAAAAAAAAATTTACAGCAAAGACATGAAAGTAACAGAGAGAGACATATACTGACCTCTGCAGCGCAAGTACTATGATCAAAAGTGAGTTGAACGGACGACAAAGTCGGCAAAAATCCGGAGAAATCATTCAAAAGATCCTCATTAATTCCCTCCAATTCTCTTCCCGATTTGGTGGCGAGCACGGCACGGCTATCCCCGACATTCATTAAATAAACATCTTCCCCCTTCATAAGCATTACCAGCACGCAAGAACCCATCAGCGCCAGCTCCGGATTTTTATCGAGCATGTTATCTGCAATGCTCAAATACGCCTCCTCTGTTTTCCTCAGAGCCCGAGCCAAAGCCTTCAACACCTCCACATGCCTGGCCTTGCCATCTCTACTCTTTGATTTACCGCTCGGTTGCTTCTTCATCTCTTCAGATTCTTCTTCTTGCCAGAGAATGCCTTTCAGATGGAGGTGGATCAACGGGTATAGGTGCGTCAGCAGGAAATCCGTAGCATCTGGTCCGTTGAACCCATCATAGATCCCAACAAACACCCAGCCGTGCTCTTCTGATACCACTACGTGGACCCGATCCTCACCGGCCCTGCCTTGGGCCCACTCAATACTGCTTCCACTGGTGCTGATCGATAAGTCGTCAGGCCCAGAGCTCAGTGGCTCGTCAGGTAAGGCCTTGTCTTTGGTGAGGTAAAGAGATGAAGCGAGGGAGCGAATCAGGGCGGAGACCTGGCGGCGGCGGCGGTTGCGGCGTCGACCCGTTACGACTGAGCGGCTACGGCGAAGGGTGGAGGGGGGCGAGGAGGTGGAGGTAGGATTGAGAGGGCCGGAGAGAAAGCCGGCTCGATCGAGCGGTCCAGACATGAACGGTCGATCGGACGGGAGAGGGCCGGATAAAGGGCCTGAGGGTAAGCGCGGGGCTGGCTGGAGAGGGACGGAAGCGAAGGAGAGAGAGCTCTCGAAGGATGCGGAGGAAGAGACGGCGGCGGCGGTGTTGGGGTCGGGCGGAAGGAGGAGGGAGGTGGAGAGAGCGGTGGAGGCGTTGGCGCTGACGGCGGCGCCGGAGATGGATCGGAAGGCGGCAGAGGAATAGTCGGAGGGGGCGGGGCCGGAAGGGGCGGAGGAGCGGACGTAGCAGAAGGAGTGGCCGAGTGAGTCGTCGTAGGCATCGGAGGGGAGAAGAGCAGCGGGAGAGACATGATGGCGGCGGCGGTGGGAAGGGGAGCGGAGGCAGTGGGCGAGTCTAGTGACGCCGTTGCCCATGGCGTTAAATTGAATTGAATTGTTCTCTACGGAGAGTAGAGGAGAGGAGATGAAAGAGCAGAGAGAGGGAGAAGAAGGGAGAGTTGACTTGCTGGGAAGAACAAAAGGCAGTGGGCAGTGGGTGGGGGTTGAAATATGTGCAACTTTTCTGCTGTAGCCGTTGACTACTCAGCTCTCACATAAATACATAATTCACCGATCCCACTTTCAGTTTCTTTTAATAAATAATAATTGCATGCCTCCGTTTGAAAATTATAATAATAAAAATGGTTTATTTAAAACTTGGTATGCATCGGCGGACCTAAGGTGAGGTAGTTACTTATCTATCTCTGAATTTGAAATTTTTTTAGATCCGGTAGTATTTTATACTTGTGTTTATTTCTAGACGAAAATAATGTCTGTTTCTGAATTTAATTCACGATCAAGTAGAAGAAAATTACGCAGAAAAGAAAGTTAGTCCATACTGATTCGCGTAAAAGAATTAAAGAAAAAAGACGCGGTCCGATTCGCTACTCCACTCAAAAGAATTGCTAATTCGCCAGAAGAAAAAAGAGATCTGCTACTAGGGATCTAAATATATATCATGTCGTGACTAAATTTGAAAGAATGATCATGGCACGTGAATGGTCATAACATGTTAGTCACGCCATAACTAGTCATGTTGTGACTGGTCACGTTTGGTCATGTTTAACTATTTTTTTTCATAATTTAGATTATTTTATTCAAGATTCACCATTCGATCAAGATCTAACAGTCCTAATTACACGTGACTTGCCGTGTCGTGTCAAATTTTCGAAAAATGATCACGTCGCGTGAATGGTCACGACACGGGAAACGCGAGTCACAACAAGTGCCATGTCATGTCGTGATGGAACTGTGTTGTGCTGTGACTGAATTGTGTCGTGTCGTGAAGTATCTGATCACGTCATGAGTCTTTTATATCCTTATCTGCTCTAATTCGTCAGGCGAAAAAAATAATTATATTCTTATTAATATTTTGTGTCTATCTATGATCAGAATTCTGAATCCGCTATCTCTGACCGGAATTCTAAATCCACCGCTGTATGTGATATTTACTAGTGTCGGTAGGGTAGCGGACTATTGGCATCGATGAATAGGAGGCAGCCTCCGTTTGAAAGACGAATTGAAAATAAACAAAAAAAATTGAGGAAACTAATTCTTCATGCATCTAGACCAGAGATGAGAGATTGAAAGTCAAAAGAAAGGAGCGTCGGGATAAAATTCAGGGAATGCGTGCCATTGGGATCAGGTCATCGTCATCAGGGGATGGATGGGATGGGTAATTTGTAAATTTTATGCCGAAATAGATGGAGGTTGTTGGATGGCGGGTGAACTGACACGTTGCGGTTGGAAAGGTGCCGGACGACAAATATCCTCTCCATTACTTCCATTACTATAAAAGATTCCCTTTACTTTACGGTTTGAGATTAACTCTCAGCTGCTTTGAGATTCGAGCTTGTGCAGAGGCAGTATTATTGGGCTTTGAGATTCGTGTCAAGTTAAAAAGACCGGTCCAGATCCAGTAATTGTAAAAGATTTTCTATTACGGTACGGGAGGATGTGAATTCCGATCCGTCCATCTTTGTCCCCTTTACTTGTTTTTACCTCTTTCCTGTTCCTGCTCATCTCATCTCGCCATATGCTCCGTTTCAAATTTCCAATTCCACCGTGAACTGCAGATGCAGCTCCTACTTCTGCTCCTCTCTTTCTAGCTGATGCATGGTGTGATTATATTGGCAAATAAATTATTCGAGTTCGGTTCAGCGAGGTTAAAAATTTATAATTCGGAAATAATTTGAATATAATTCGGACATGATTCGGTCTCATAAGAAAGAAAAAAAAAACCAAAAAAAAAATAATTGCATTTGTTTCGCATTTTTTCGCAAATAATTCGTAATTTGCGTTTTATTCATGAATGATTAGGTCAGCCGAATAATTCGTCTTCAGTTTAATATTTTATTCGCGAATAAAACGTGAATTATGTCACTATGGAATATGGATGTCACAAGGTGTCAAGTGGTGGATATCGGATCAAATTTAGTTCAATATTTTCTCGAAGTAATTAGATTCATATTAAGATTCGTACAAAAATCTTTAAAATTCATACGAATTAATTGTACACGAATTTTAAAATTTTAGAAAATGAATCGAACGATTTCAATCAGACCAAATTACATTGGTTTTCAATGATCAATTCAAATTGACTGGACATGCTCCGTCCGTCCGTGCATCAAAAATAGCTCTTCAATGAATTCCTTTTAAAATGCTTGATAATTGAAATTTATTGATTAATAAGGAATTTCTTTTAACATTCTCCCGGGGGATAGTTACCACTCACCATGCACATTAATTGAAGAATTAAGGACAGTACGTAAATTAATAACTATCCTTGTCTTTGTTTCAGTTGGGAGGTAACAAGGGACCCATTTCATGGAGTTCAAATCTGCTGTTATTCAAATTAAATAACAGAAATATATTATTCCAAATCTAACTGTCGTTGAGATTCACATATGAAATAATCTAACGGTTAGATTTTGAATAACAGAGTCCTGTTATGGATAACAGGCAGATTCGGATCCCATTTCATGAGAGGAGATTCTTTTTTTGAGGAGTTGGGAGGTAACAAGGTACGTCAATTAATAACCCATTTCATGAGATGAGATTCTATGTATACATTATGTATGTGTGTATGTATATATGCATTTATGTATGTGTTGATTAATTAATTATGTGGTTGGGAGTTGATGTCACACCCCTCAACTATGCACAAGACCGCATTCATTATTCATTTGGTTCGGTAGCATTTACATTAGCATATTTGCATATGTATGTTCATTAATGATGTGGATGGGGAAATTGTATGCAATTGTAATGGCTTCAACTTTGGGTATTAAAGATTTAAATTTAATCAATAAATATTCGCTTGCTGAATGACTTTGGAGATATTACAACAATGATAAGAAAGCTTTGTGGATAGAGATATTGAATGAATTTTTGAGTGTCTGCTACTTCCAAAAAAATTATGAACTAATTAATAGAATTACGTTCAGAATAATTTTTAATCGAAATAGTGACATGTTAATATGATTTTAATTACATTATTAAATAATAGAGCTATATTTTCAATTTGTATATTAAGCTGCAGGTGATATAATTAAAGTTTTAAATTTCTTATTTGTATTAAGAGGAGAGTTCAAATGCCTCCATTTTTTGTGCCTCCACCATGCCTCCATTTTTAAAAACTTTAATAACTCAAAATTTAAAACTTAAAAGTCAAAATAAAACCGTTGGATATGATCTACATCATTTTATCTATGTGCTCATAAAAAATTATCACATTTTGATTTTGTTTTTATGTGAATCAATAAGTTGAAAAATCAACGTCTAGAAATTATCCACATTAGTACGTTTTTTTACAAGCTCTTGATGACAACCAAAACAAAATTGAAATGTCATAATTTTTTACACGTGCATAGATAAAATGATGTAGATCATATCCAACGGTTTTAATTTGACTTTTAAGTTTTAAATTTTGAGTTATTAAAGTTTTTAAAAATGAAGGCATAGTGGAGGCATGAAAAATGGAGGCATTTGAACCCTCCTCTTGTATTAATTAATTATAATAATTTTCAGTACTGCTGATCGACCGAGTCAACTACTAATACTGTTTAGCCATTCCGTTCTTCTAGGCGCAATTTAATGTTAATTAATGAGGTTCCTCTATTCATTTTAATTCAATCCTTGTCCGAATTAACTCTGCCCCTCTATTAATTTACAACTAGCTGTCATCCAATTCGCCACCGTATAATCGGGTAAAAATATTGACAGAGTAGTTTTTGCTTCATATAGTGTACGGACAATAGAGTCAAAAGTCAAAACAACGCTCCATATAACTGTTGAATTGTATGAAACAAAATTGTTCTGTTAATATCATTACCCGTCCAATCGACAAAAATTGCTCTGTTAATCTCATTGTATGACTAGTTTATTTCATGCATCATTTTTCCTTCTTTAAAAAAAAAAAAAAAAAGATGGATGGAGCAGGTTGCTTCCATGACGTTCACATGCATATATACCTAAATCGACTTTGCTCTGAAATTTGTCAAACGCCAGCACATGGACATGTCACCTGCTAATTCATCTTCTATTACCATCTGTTTATTTTTTGAAAAAAGACAAAAAGGAAGAGTGATAAGCAGTCTCTTGTGTATTTTGGCTATTACATTTTGGCAATATTATGCTTCAAACTTCATTGCTATATCTATTTAATCCCTTAATTATGAAAATGCTTATAAAAATAGGTTGAGATTTACTGACAATTGTTAATAGATAAACTTGATTAATTACATTTGCCCGATTCAATTACTTTACCATTAAAACTAAAGGTCATGAATTGCAGCTTTTCAAATAAAACATTAAAAGAATATCATAATTCCAAAACAAAAGGTCAATTCTTTCACACATCAAGTGAATGGATGCAGCCTGCCTGTTAGGAGAGGTCAGATTTCCATGTTTTTGTAATTGACAAATGAATCTTTTCTTTATTGAAAAATTGACAAATGAATCGGCACGGCTGACAATTGTACTTTTGTGCACGTGCAGGGCTGCAACTTGCCATGTTTTTGCCTAGTGCTCAAGGCAGCCTATCTTTGAATCTGCCAAATTTTCCTCAAAGTTTGTGTGTTCCAAATATATTTGTCAAAATCTCTGAATCTGCCAAATTGGTGTATGGTGAAATTATATTCGACAAAAAGAAGAGGACGACGGGTCTCTGTATATTTTACATGGAAATTTCAGTGGCTGTGTAACTGTGTTTCCTCTGTTGATTCTTATTTTAGGGATACTTGGTACCTCAATATTTGAAATATAATTGTCAAATACATAGGGTGAAAAATGGACAAGAAAAATTGAAAGGTTTTCTTCCACTTCTTACATGTAAGAGAAGAAAATATCTTCAAGAAGACAGAACTTCTTCCACTACAAATTATATACAACAAAAAACTTTTATTTCCTACCTTTTTATTTCTAAATTATTCTTTATCGTAATTATATTTTTTTATATACACCAACAATTATAATAATAATAATTGTAAGCACTAGTATTATAATATTAATATTGACACTTAGAGTAGGGTTAAAATGTCCCATTATTTTCATGCTCCAATCATACCTCACATTCTTATCTTCGTTTTCAAAATTCAAACTGTCAATCAGAACTGTTCAACATGATTTCCATATTAAAATGTGCTTGGGAACCAAATTTTATATTTTTAAATTTTTTTTAATAACTTTGGATAGGTACAAAATTACTGTTTATGGATGGTCCATAATCTTCTAAAAAATAATAATTTTGTACCTTTCTAAAAAAATAGTATTTTGTTTTACAAAAAATATAAAATTTGCACTCCAAGCACATAATATGAAGATCATGTTGAATGGTTTAGTACAACTGTTTGAACTTCGAAATTGGATATGAGGATGTGAGACATAATTGGGGCACGAAAACAATATGATATTTTAACTATACACTAACAATTATTATATTACCAACATGATCATCATTATTTATTTTTTATAATTATTGTCCTCGTTATTACTGTATTGCTACTTTATTTTTATTTTAGGGTATTCTGCATAATAATAATACTAATAATAATAGATGAGGGTTCAAATACCTCTATTTTTTGTGCCTTCATCATGCCTCTATTTTTAAAACTACAATAATTTAAAATTTTAAAATTTAAATGTCAAAATAAAAACCATTAGATATAATCTATATTATTTTCTCTATGCACACTTAAAAGTTCAAGACATGTCGATTTCGTTTTGATTAGTATCAAGAACTTGCAAAAAATACACCGACATGGATAAATTATGGACGTTAATTTCTCAACTTATTGATTCATATAAAATCAAAATTGAAAAAATGATAATTTTTATGTGCATGTAAAGATAATAATATATATCACTTCTAACAATTTTATTTTGACATATAAATTATATAATTTTTGTACTAGAAAATTTAAAAGTAGAGGCATGATGGAGATACCAAAAAAGAAGACATATGAACCCCCGCATAATAATAATAATAATAATATAATTTAAAGTATATTAATGACTTCAACAACTAGAAGAAGATGAAAGACAGCCAGTAGAACACGAAAAACAACTAGAAGAAGATAAAATACAACTATAAGGAGATTAAATACAACTAGTAGTAGATGAAAGACAATCAGTAGGACAGTACAATATGTCAACAAGACAAATATCCCTTATTTGCATCCTGGTGAATGCTGAGTAAGCAATGATGTCTTTGGGGCCCTTGATAGAGTTATATTATATGTGCACACTATGATTGAATAATTCAATCATGGATTATAATATAGTACTCACGGATCAAGAAACATAATCGATGATACAGCGAGAATGACAATATCCTATCTCACGTTCATCATTAGATATCATGAGATATTGCAAACAACACAGGTAGTGAAATCATGCATTGTCTACATTGGATCACGATACTGCCAGGTTACATATTGTCTGTATAATTGGGTAGTCAAGACGTGTTACTAGACACTAATCTTGATTAATGGAAAAAAGCTTTTCCAATTGCCAACATAATATAGATCCAAGTCGGTCATACCTACAAGGTCCCTGGTCGAGATGTCATACGAGTTTATGACACTATGCTAAGATGTTGGAAACAGCATGCACAACGAATCAAATAATGTAGGACATTATATTGATGAACACTATAGAGACATGAGGACTAGTTAAATCAATTTGGTACCTGGTTGTACAAATGATGATTTGATTATGTGAGGGTATATGCCTAATTGCCATTTCTTACATCTATTGTACCGTTAACTTGCATATTGGATCTTATTCTTATTGGATCATGCGTTGATTAGATGTAGAGATAAAAACCCTCAATTGTTTTAGAGTAACATGTGCTTAAATTGCAAAACAAAGCAATTGAGGGGGAGCACTCCGTAATTGTTTACATTTTATCCTTTCGCCGATTTCCAAAAGGGGGAGAAATAACAAGAGATGCAAAAACAATACTATGGACAAACTAAATTGGGAACAAATCAGTTTATGCACGTACTTGCTTTGTATATTTTGCAAATCGTCAAAAGGGGAGATTGTTGTTCTATGTAATCTTCTAATTACTTTGTTTGACTTGCAAAACATACAATGATTGTATTTAACGATTTCATTGTATGAGTGAGTTTGCAGGTTCAAGAACATTATAATTGCAAGATTAAAGTTTGAAGAACCAATGGAATCAACAAGACTTTACGAAGATTAAGATCATAAATTGTAATATCAAATAGAAAAGTAAAATACATTTGAGATTGTTGATTTTAGAAACTATCCGTTCGGTACGTGATAGGCCTAAATTATATATATGTTCGGTCTTGTTTTTATCACAAAATAACACAAAATATCTTGTATTATAGTAGATAATAAAATAGAATACACCTAGAATTTAGTTACTGCGTTTGTTTGCTTTAAAATTGTAGAAAATGAAGAAATTGGAGCAGAATGCGGACACACTGAGACAAAGTGCGGCCGCACTCAATACTTAGAGAAATTCAGAGCACAACACAGAAAAGTCCGAGCCCAGTGCGGACGCATTAACCCAGAATGCGCACGCACGCAACCATCAGAAGCAGAAAAAAGAGAAATCGAGCCCTGTTCGGACACAGTGCGGCCGTACTTTGGCCGCATTTAGCCTAAACAGTCGATTTTCGACGGTTTTTCTATTTCTGGCACATCTGACCACGTCCCAGGAGTAGAAAATAGAAGGTGGAGACGTGAGGAACATGCTGGGACAGATATAAATTGATTCCCCACGTCCATATGCTCCAATTTTAGGTATAAAAGGGAAAAAATTCTGCTATTTCAAAATCATCAAGAGAGGAGACGAAATCAATAGAAGATCACCAACCCACAGAAGCAAATCAAGAAGGAAGAAGAAGAATTCTCAAAGCAAACGCAACCAAGACTAAGGTTTTTCATTAGAGAAGGGTGTAATCTATTTCTCTAGTTAGTTTCTCTTTGTCTTTAGCATATTTTTGTATTGAATTTATGATGAATGCTTGCATCTCCATGAGAGGCTAGTTTTCCTCTCTAGGGGTTTAGGTCTTTTAGCATGAACTTGTCTAATTTTATCTTACTCGGATCTTAGTTTTTATTATGATTGTTTGATTTGATGTTAATTTCTGAGATTTATTCTTTGTGATGATGCATGATTAGTACTTGAATTGTAGTATCCCGCTTAGGTCTAATAGACTTGAAGTAGATTTGGATATATGATGGTACCAAATTATGATCACAAATACCTTAGGATTTGGATTAGAATTGACCAATTTGAAATCTAAACCGGAACTACAGGAATTATGGTTAGGGTTTGACGAAGGACTTAATCGTGAAGTCGAATCCCTAATTAGGACCCCTTGAATTGAATTAAATATGGGTACAAAGGACTTAATCATGAAGTACTGATATCTAAGGATATGATAGGCTAACGAGAACTTCATGGTCTAGATAGCTAGGGAGAAGGACTTAATCGTGAAATTCGAACAGTTTAGGCACGTTATTAATTCACGAAAGTGACCATTTTTAACATCTTAGGTTAGAAACCTCGTCATATCAAACATGAATTTAAACAAACCGAGTAGTTAGAATTAACAAGGGATGTAGACCGAATACCCCTAGACTTCTCCAACTTGAATCACACCCGAATTTTAATTACTTTGTTACAAGCCTTTAATTTTTATTAAAAACGAAATTACACAAAACTCCCCTTTTTACTTTTATTGTTTAGTTTTAAAAGTAGTTTACTTTAGTAAAAATTAGTGTTTCCCTTCCTCCCTTTGGATCGACACCTAAATACTACAATCGATAGGTTGTGCGCTTGCAACTAACCTATTCATTGTGTACGAAGGTTTATAAATTTTAAAAGTTAAAAGTGTATCGAAATATTCTATACCTAAAATACACAACAAGCTTTTTGACGCCGTTACCGGGGAATTATGATAGATACTAGTTATTATTTAGGAAAATACTTTTAATTGTTTGTTTCCTTATTTACCTTCTTTCTTTTTCAGAAAATAAAAACCCAAAAATAGTTTGTTTCCTTTTTTACAATTTCTGAAATTTACTTTCCTTATTTACCTTTTCAGAAAAATCCAAATATTTACTTTCCTTATTTAAATTCTGCACTTTACTTTCCTTTCTTTCCTCTCTTTCACATCTCATATCTTCTCTTCTCTCGCAGATTTGAGCACTGGCACCCGTTATAAGGAGACAAGCCGCAAAGATCAAGGCCTGCAAATCTCAACAAATGGCGGGACTAAACAACCTCAGACTAGGCATGCCGCCATATGAGGAGGAAGACTTGACGGAAGGCCTTCTCAATCAAGGCCTTCTCAATAAAAAACGCAATCAAAATGTCAACAACAATCCACCACCTCCTCTCAACAACAATCCTCTCTATGGTGGCCATCCAAAACAATTTGGTTATATTGCACATGGGAGGACAAACCCAAATCTGAAACTAACTTTAATTCTCCTTTTAGGTAAATAGGTTTTGGGGGTAGGTTGAACAAGGATCCTCACCAACATCTAGCAACATTTGAGAAGCATTGCGCTACATTTGTACCAAAAGGGGACGAATTAGATGCCCTAAAATTGAATTGTTTCCATTTATCTCTCACGGATGATGCTAGAACTTGGTTGAGATTATTAAACCCCAATATGGCACAAACTTGGCCAGAGGTACAAAGGTTATTCTTAGGCAAATACTTTTCTCCATCTAAAACCCAACATTTTAGGCAGAAAATCACCACCTTTAAACAAGGTGAAGATGAATCCTTGAGTGAGGCATGGGATAGGTGGCAGGAATTATTGCGTTTGTGCCCCAATCATGGGATTGCTATTTGGTTGTTGTTTTAATTTTTCTATGCAGGTTGTACGTACGCCACGAAGTCTCAACTCAACGCGGCTGGGGGAGGAAACCTCGCTAACAAGGACTCGGTGGAAGCGATGGAAATGATTGAGGACATGGCGATTAGCCAACGCGAATGGACATCCGGGAGAGATGCAAGGAAGAACGTTGCATCACCCGGCATACTAAAGATAGATGAAGTCATCGCTTTGCAAGCCAAGATGGAAGCCCTACAACACCAAATCACACAAATGCAACAGGTGAAATCTGTAAAAGATCACTCAAAAGAGAGCGATGTTTCTTTTAATATTTATAAAATCGAAAATGCTATCGGTTCGGACTGCAAGCGCACAATCCTATCGAGTAGTATATTCGATGTTGATCCACAGGGAATATTGGTTCAGAGTCTTGAGCGATCGAATCATAATCTTTCGAAAGGCTAAACGAAATCTGAAAATTGAGAGTTGTAGTTGTGATCAATGTAAATTAGGAAACAATTAAAAGTAATTAAAATAAAGATAGAAATGAGAATTCATAGGGTTTCGGCACACCATTGCTACTCAATCCACTTTGATAATATATTCCTGTCGGGTCTGATTTCCTGTTGTTGTTTTATGAAAGACACCACATAGGTCACTGCGAGTTATTTTACGCAAGAATGACAGATTTTTCATCGAGATTCTACATAGGACATTTCGAGTTATCTTACGCAAATGACTGATCTCTTAAATACACAAGTTACTACACAGATCACTGCGATTTATCTTACGCAAATGATAGAACTTGGTTCGCATTTCGTTGTTCTGGTTTATGGTTTCCCCGGTAAGGTTTTCTTCACATAAACCTAATAAATCTCAACGAGGCTAATTCGTGCAATATAGTTTCTCTTACCATTAAAGTAACTGTCACTACCCTAACGGATTAAACTAGATCATCGAAGTTAGATGAAGAGATAATAAATCACAAAAGCATTTCGATTAAACAACAAGAAATCATAATCAACAGAAAATATATATATCAAAATATCAAGAGTAACAAGGTTTACTGCCTAGCCCCTAAGAAAGGAACTTAGCCGCGGAACGGCATGGTTACAATCACTCCTCTCTTCTCTCTTTAATCAAATCTAACCCTAATTACAAAGATAACTTCTTCTTCTGTCCAGGGCTTTATATAGGAGTGGAGGGACATCTGGAGTTGAGTGGAGGCTAAGAAACTGATCTGGATACATCTGTCGGCAGTTATTCCCCAGAAGGCGTCTTGGTTAAGGTCCGTATCAGGTGATACGATCCGTATTGAGACCATGTCGCTGAAGGGTTTGATGCGTATCACGCCATCTCCTGGTCCGTATTAGGCTAGGTCTGTATTAGGCAATACAGACCGTAACAGAGACTTAGTCGATAAGCGTCGCTGATCCGATTGACCCGATTCTTGCTCCATTTGATGTAAAATAGTCCAAAACCTGTTTTCTGCAATAAAACATAAGGGTGACAGTAGCATTTTTCTCTAATAAATTAAACATAAGTGTGAGAAAATATCCAAAACCTAAGCCAAAATTCTACGTAATTCATCATTATTTTGACTCTGATCACGCCTCCCAACTTGAATTGTTGCTTGTCCTCAAGCAACGACATCCTAGCTAGTCAAAGGTTCGGTCTAGGTTAAACCATACAATCTCAAGGACTTGATTAAAATTAAATTAGACTTGGGCTTGGTACAATTTGACATGACATTAAAAATTTAGAACTTCAAAAATATTCATGACCTCTCCCTTGAACAACTTATTCACCCCATGATTGACCTTATTGTGCATTCCTTAGAAAAATTATTATCGAACAATTTACTTCACAAATATCCTTAAATTTGAGAGTATTAATTTCCCCTTTGATTATAAACGGATCCCTTCCAATCAATAGGAATTCTAATGATATAAGTTTTGATTTTCCTTCCTAATTGATTGGAGCAAAGTATGACAACTAAGTGTGTTGGTACTTGTGACTTTTTTTGAAAAATTAAATATGCACAAAATTTAAAATTTGAGAGGTTTTTATCAAGCCTATTGGTAACCAGTCTTGTGTAGGCACCCGTACTCTTTTTTTTTTATCCTCCATCTTTTATTCTATTTTTTTTCTTTTTCTGAATTTTTCTATATTTTTTTTGGATTTTCTCATTTCTGATTTTTTTTTTTTGTATTTTTTTTGTATTTTTCTGAAAATTAAATATTTTTGTGTCACAAGTACCATGCTTACACACAATTCCAAGTATTCATTCATACAAGGAATTATTGCATAGTTTCGCTAGGGGTCTATATTAATAAATGGGTATTCTAAAACACTATAAAATTTAAAAGACTTTGCAAAAATAAATTACTCAACAATGACAATTCTAAGGTTTGCGGTTTTTGGTCAACATTCATGGTTAGCAATTAATTGTTCACTTTGAGGTCACTAATTACTTTAAAAATTCTGAATTTTTGGTATCATGGCCAATTGTCTAAACCCTAGCCTAACTCAATCCAAAACAATTCCTTATTTGATTAACCTACATGCAAACTACTCCTAAATTATATGCTCCTATCAATGCAAATGTCTATATGCACGCTAGATAAAAAACCTCAATCGTTCATCCCATTTCTCTTGGTTAGGCTTTGAGAAATAGTTCCGATTAAGTAAAACTGCTAGCGAAAAACAAAAATAAGGATCTTACATGCCATGATCCTAGATACAATGCAATCATAAACTAAGTTTCTTTCTTACCCCTACCCCCATGCTAAAATTTTGCATTGTCCTCAATGCAAGAAAATAAACTACAGAGATAAGGATAAGAAAGATCTCACAGATTACTCGTGGTGAAGGGGTGGTGGTGGGGTGAATGGAATTGGTGGTGTGAATGGGATTCCCTTTGAAAGGCAATATTCATAAAAATTCTCGTGTGCTTTGTTCACCTTGTCCAAATATTCTTCCAAGTAGCGGGTGCGTTTCTTCAAATTTGTGAGGGTATTGTTGGCATAACGTGCGGTTGGGCCGGGCTCTCGAGGTTGCGATATGGTGGTTTCTTGATCCTAACCGGTAGGTGCGGGCATGGAGTTTGCTTCGTTGGTGTTATCGCGTGGAGGGATGAGATGGCGTACGAAAGCCATTTCATGGTGGTGGTGTGATGCGATGTGTGTCTCCTCTATGGGTTTTTCGGTTGGTTCTTCCTCGATTGGTTCGTCCTCTATTGGTTCTTTCTCATCGTTTTGTGCGTCATCTTCGTGTTTAGATTCAGAGCCAAACTGGAATGAACCCTTGTCTGTCCCGATGTGAAGGGTCATTCCCTCGCCTATATTTAGTGTGTACTTGATATCGCCCGTATGTGCATTGAATACCGCTTGCACATGATCATTGTTAACGAGATAGTTCATGTTGAGGCGGTTGGATCCGAACACTTCGTTTTCGCCAATGAGTTTGATATTGTGATGATGCGCGAGAAGGGTTGCATAACAACCAACCGAGACGGTTGTTCTTTTTGTCGTTGGCCACCGATTTGAGGTGGTGTAGGATGTGGTAGCCAAGGTGTGGTTGGTGCTTGTGGTTTCTCATGCAGCGCATGATGTAGATGTCCCTTTGTTTAACCTCCGTGTTGTCTTCTCCTGTGGGAAAAATAGAATTGGCAAGGATGATATGGATATACCTTAATTCGATACTCGAGATGAGGCGCGAGTCTTTGCGATAAACCTTCCGTTCATCCATAGCAATTGTTTCCCAGTATTTCATGTGTTTGTCCACCTTTAGTGGTGATTGATAGCGCCTTGCAAAATTCCTCCATTGTTACTTGAAAATGGCGGTTGAAGAGTCGGTACTTGATTATGTCGCCATCACTTTGCAAGGTTGATAGGAATTCGATGGCTGGCCTTTCGTAGACCCTTGTGGATCGCAATCGGTCCGCTAAATCCCATAAATTTATGTTATTAAGGGATACTCTCACATAATCATAGCAGCCGAGGACCTTCATGGTATTGATGCACATTGCTTTATTATTCGCAATGGTGCGATCAAGCATTGTTTGAGCGCGGTCGAATTCTTGTTAATTGCGGAACTGGATTCCCATGGCTGTCAGGAAAGATTCTTTCATCATTGGATTGAGAGTTGGAGGTTCGAGAGCTGTTGTGCGCCATTTTTCCTAGGTTTTCGTGCTCTGTTATAGTCCGTATTAACTTGATACGGGGCTAATACGGGCCTGACTTGGAGGGATTCTGTGAACAGGGGGCGAACTCTCTGAAAATATTATGAAATGGTGCTTGAAAAGGAAAGTTGATGGATGGTTTATAAGGTGGTGAAAGGATGTGATGAAAGTGCAGGAAGTGGTGATCATGGGAGGTTAAATCTGGTTATAATTCGACTTTCCTTTGTTGGAGCGCAGAAAATAGAGAATCGGTTATTTCTGCTTAATGATTACGATCCGTATCAGGTGATACGGTCCGTAACCGTTATGCGATTTTGATCCGAGTCTCATGTTTTCTGTGCCAAGTCCGGGGTAGGTCCGTATTGAAGTATTATCCCGTATTGGACTGATACAGGCCGTAACAGAGAGTAAAACTTCATGACGAGCTTCGGATTTTTCGATCAAATTCTTCCAGCATCTCTTCCTGCAGGTAGGATTAGTAACCTTGTGATTAGTGTAGTAGTTTAGGGTTAAATGAATTATTTTTTTTATTTTTGTGTTTTTATATGAAAAAGAAAGCAAAAAGTGGCCTTGGGTTGCCTCCCAAGAAGCGCTTGTTTAAAGTCATTAGCTTGACTTTGTGTCGCGTTAGTTTCTTTCAGATGTCCTCCTGACAATGCAAGCGGGTTGCTTGTCCGGTGGATTACCTTCAGTGTGATCTGTGGTCTTGTTGTTATTGCCCTTCTCGAAGAAATCAGTTGGTGTTTGAGGTCCGGGGTTGAATACCAGACTCGTGTTGAGTACTGATTCGACCTCATCCAATCTTTGAGAAATTGTGTCGAGTTCTTCGCGGAGATTCTTGATTAATTGCGAGGGCTAAGAGAGAATAATTCCTGTTGTTGGCGATATTAGGACTCTTATTCAGACCATCAGTTTGTGTTGTCACGGAGTTTGGATGGGTCTGACTATCATCTTGAATGTTGAACTCAAAAGAGAGCGATGTTTCTTTTAATATTTATAAACTCGGAAATGCTATCGGTTCGGACTGCAAGCGCACAATCCTATCGAGTAGTATATTCGAGATTGATCCACAGGGAATATTGGTTCAGAGTCTTGAGCGATCGAATCACAATCTTTCGAAAGGCTAGATGAAATCTGAAAATTGAGAGTTGTAGTTGTGATCAATGTAAATTAGGAAACAATTAAAAGTAATTAAAATAAAGATAGAGATGAGAATTCCTAGGGTTTCGGCACACCATTGCTACTCAATCCACTTTGATAATATATTCCTGTCGGGTCTGATTTCCTGTTGTTGTTTTATGAAAGACACCACATAGGTCACTGCGAGTTATTTTACGCAAGATTGACAGATCTTTCATCGAGATTCTACATAGGACACTGCGAGTTATCTTACGCAAATGACTGATATCTTAAATACACAAGTTACTACACAGATTACTGCGATTTATCTTACGCAAATGATAGAACTTAGTTCGCGTTTTGTTGTTCTGATTTATGGTTTCCCCGCTAAGGTTTTCTTCACATAAACCTAATAAATCTCAACGAGGCTAATTCGTGCAATATAGTTTCTCTTATCATTAAAGTACTGTCACTACCCTAACGGATTAAACTAGATAATCGAAGTTAGATAAAAAGAGATAATAAATCACAAAAGCATTTCGATTAAACAACAAGAAATCATAATCAACAGAAAATATATATATCAAAACATCAAGAGTAACAAGGTTTACTGCCTAGCCCCTAAGAAAGGAACTTAGCCGCGGAACGGCATGGTTACAATCACTCCTCTCTTCTCTCTTTAATCAAATCTAACCCTAATTACAAAGTAACTTCTTCTTATGTCCAGGGGCTTTATATAGGAGTGGAGGGACGTCTGGAGTTGAGTGGAGGCTAAGAAACTGATCTTATATAGCTGTCGGCAGTTATTCCCCAGAAGGCGCCTTGGTTACGGTCCGTATCAGGTGATACGGTCCGTATTGAGACCATGTCGCTAAAGGGTTTGATGCGTATCACGCCATCTCCTGGTCCGTATTAGGCAATACGGACCGTAACAAAGACTTAGTCGATGAGCGTCGCTGATCCGATTGACCCGATTTAAACATTTAATAGAACGTGAAAGACAACCAATAGAACATAAAAGACAACCAGTATAACGTGAAAGACAACCAATAGAAGATGAAAGACAACTAGTAGAAAAGATGAAAGACAACTAGAAGAAAATAAAAGCAACCATTTAAACATGAAAGACAACCGGTTCAAGATGAAAGACAACTATAGAAAATGAAACTAGAGGAAGAAAAAAAACAACTAGAAGATAATGAAAGACAGTCAGTAGAACATGAAAGACAACCAATATAAGATGAAAGACAACAAGAAGAAGATGAAAGACAACCAGTAGAACATTATAGACAACTAGTACTAGATGAAAGACAACTAGAAGTAGATTAAATGCAACAAGTAGTAGATGAAAGACAAGCAGTAGAACGAGAAAGACAACTAGTAGAAAATGAAATACAACCAGTAGTATATGAAAGACAACCGTTAAAACGTGAAAAACAACCAGTTTAAGATGAAAGACAATTAGAAGAAGGTGAAATATAACTAGAGGAAGAAAACATACAATTAGAATAAGATGAAAGACAGCGAGTAGAACATGAAAGACAACTATTAGAACGTGAAAAACAACCAGTTTAAGATGAAAGACAACTAGAAAAAAAGCGAAATACAACTAGAGGAAGAAAAAATACAATTATAAGAAGATTAAAGACAGCCAGTAGAACATGAAAGACAACCAGTACAATACGAAAGGCAACTAGAAGAAGATGAAATACAACAAGTAGTAAAAGAAAGAAAACTAGGAGAACGTGAAAGACAACCAGTAGAACATGAAAGAGAACCTGTACAAGATGAAAGACAACTAGAAGAACATGAAAAACAACTAGAAGAAGATGAAAGACAATCAGTAAAACATGAAAGACAACTAGTACTAGATGAAAGACAACTAGAAGAAGATAAAATACAACCAGTAGTAGATGAGAGACAACCAGTAGAACGTGAAATACAACCAGTAGAACATTAAAGACAACTAGAAGAATATGAAAAACAATTATTAGAAGATGAAATACTACCAGTAGTAGATGAAAAACAACATGTAGAACGAGAAAGACAACCAGTAGAATATGAAAGACAACCTAGACAAGATGAAAGATAACTAGAACAAGATGAAAAAGAACTACTAGAAGATGAAAGATAACTATAACAAGATGAAAGACATCTGTACAAGATGAAAAACAACTAGTAGAAGATGAAAAACAACTAGTAGAATATGAATGACAACTAGAAGAAGATGAAAGACAACTAGTACAAGATGAAAGACAACTAGAAGAAAATGAAATACTACAAGAAGAAAAAAAAATACAGCTAGAATAAGATGAAAGCCAACCAGTACATGATGAAAGTTAAATAAAAGAAGATGAAAAACAACTAGTTGAAGATGAAAAATAACTTGTAGTAGATGAAAGACAACTAGAAGAAAATGAAAGACAACCAGTGGAACATGAAAAACAACCAATACAATATGAAAGACAGCTAGAAGAAGATGACAGACAACCAGTAGAACATGAACGACAACTAGTACTAGATGAAAGACAACTAGAAGAAGATGAAATACAACCCCTAGTAGATGAAACACAACCAGTAGATGAAACAACAAAAAGAAAACTAGTGGAATATGAAAGACGACCAGTACAAGATGAAAGACAATTAGAAGAAGATGAAAGACAAACAGTAGAACGTTAAAGACATTCAATAGAACGTGAAAGACAATCAATAGAACATGAAAGACAACTAGTAGAACGTGAAAAACAACCAATAGAAGATGAAAGACAACTAGTAGAAGATGAAAGACAACTAGAATAAAATAAAAACAACCAGTTTAACATGAAAGACAACCGGTTCAAGATGAAAGACAACTAGAGGAAGAAAAATAACAACTAGAAGATGATGAAAGACAGTCAGTAGAACATGAATGACAATCTGTATAAGATGACAACTAGAAGAAGATGAAAGACAACCAGTAGAACATGAAAGACAACAAGTACTAGATGAAAGACAACTAGAAGAATATGAAATACAACTAGTAGTAGATGAAAAACAGGCAGTAGAACGTGAAAGACAACTAGTAGAACATGAAAGACACAGTACAAGACGAAAGACAACTAGTAGAAAATGAAATACAATCATTAGAACGTGAAAGACAATCAGTACAAGATTAAAGTCAACTAGAAGAAGGATGAAATACAACTAGAGGAAGAAAAAATACAATTAGAAGAAGATAAAAGACAGCCAGTAGAATATGAAAGACAACCAATACAATATGAAAGGCAACTAGAAGAAGATGAAATACAACAAGTAGTAAAAGAAAGTAAACTAGAAGAACGTGAAAGACAACAAGTAGAACATGAAAGACAACCAGTACAAGACGAAAGACAACTAGTAGAAAATGAAATGTAACCAGTAGTATATGAAAGGCAACCATTAGAACGTGAAAGACAACCAGTACAAGAGGAAAGACAAAGGAAGACGAAAACAACTAGTAGAAGATGACAGACAATTAGAAGAAGATGAAATACAACTCGAAAAGATGAAATACAACCAGTAGAACATGAAAGACAACCAGTACAAGAAGAAATACAACTAGAAGTAGATGAAAAACAACTACTAGAAGATGAAAGACAATCAGTACAAGATGAAATACTACTAAAAGATGAAATAAATCCAGTAGTAGATGAAAAACAATCATCCAGTAGAGCATGAAAGACAACCAGTACAAGATGAAAGAATATGAATGACAACTATAAGAAGATGAAATACAACCAATAGTAGATGAAAGAGTAGAACATAAAACACAACCAGTACAAGATGAATGACAACTAGAAGAAAAAGAAAAATAACTAGTACAAGATGAATGACAACTAGAAGAAGATGAAAGACAACTAGTAGAACATGAAAGACAACCAGTACAAGATAAAAAACAACTAAAAGAAAATGAAATACAACTCAAAATAAAAGAAATACAACTAGAAGACGATGATAGACAACATATAGAACATGAAAGATAACTAGTAGAAAATGAAAGACAACTAGTAGAAGATGAAAGACAACTAGAAGATAATGATAACAACCAGTATAACATGAAAGACAACTAGAATAAGATGAAAAACAACTAGTAGAACATGAAAGACAATTGGTAGAACCTGAATGACAATCGGTATAAGATGAAAGACAATTAGAACAAGATGAAATACAACAAATAGTAGATGAAAGACATCTAGAATAACATTAGAACAAGCAATACAAGATAAAAGACAATAGAGAAGATGAAAAACAACTAGTATAAGATGAAAGACAACTAGAAGAAGATGAATAGAATATGAAAGACAACTAGAAGAAGATGAAATATAACTAGTAGAACGTGAAAGACAACTATTAGAATATAAAAGACAACCAAGTACATTATGAAAGTGAAAGAACACAAAACTAACACTTATATGATATAAAAGTAAATTAAATATATTTTGTATCTATGATAATGATGATTATAATTATATATTACTGTAATACTATGTAATATGGAAAATGTAATGATTATTTAAGTTTTTTAAAACTCAATAGTTTCTATTTCTGTAATAGAAGTACTGAACATCATCATTAAGTTAATGAGTTAGTCAATTCGAGTTGGAATAACAATAACGAGTTGTAAACGTAACTCGAGTGCAGCTCATTACCAACTTGAGTTGGCTCAGAATTCGTTTATAACTCGTTTAACTCAGTCCATCCCTATGTTTGGGTCGGGATTTGGATGAGTAGAGTTGGGTTTGGGTCTGTGAATCTTAGTCATTTAGAATAGATGACTTGATATCTATTATGGAGAATTTTGTATAACTCGTGTTGTTAATGAGCGAGTTGAGGTATGCTCAAACTCAGCTCACTAATTAAACAACGAGTCAGTCAACTCGAGTTGGAATTAACTTGAGTTATAAATGAGCAAGTTAAAGCGAGTAGTTAGTGAGGAAGTTATGAAAAAATTACAAGTCATAACTTTTTTTACAACCCTAGATGTCTTTCTCATTTCAGTGAGATTTTTCATCTTGTAAAAAAAAGATGGGTTGTTTTTCATCTTGTAAAAAAAGATGGATTGTTTTTCATATTTTTCTAGTTGTCTTTCATGTTCTACTGGTTGCTTTTCACATTTTACTGGTTATCTTTCATGTACTACTGGTAGTATTTCGTTTTTTTTTCTAGTTTTCTTTCATCTTGTACAGATTGTCCTTCATGTTCTACTGACTTTCTTTCATCATCTTCTAGTTGTATTTTATCTTCCTCTAATTGTATTTCATCTTCTATAGTTGTCTTTCATCAACTCCGTTGGTTACTCTCTGTTGTCTTTTTATTTTTGTTGATGAAAATTTCCAACTCCGAGAAAGGGGAGGTAGCACAGTTGATTAGAAAAAAGGTCCTAAGACTGTTGGTTACTCAAAGGTTGAGAGTTCGATTCCCCTTTACGACTTCACAGCATCTGCAAGGTTTTAAAAAAAAAAAAAATTCCAACTCCTCAGTTGTTTACCACTATCCCTTTCTATCACTAGTTTACTTAATATCATGTATTTTGTTTCAAAATGAGAAACTCCTTCACTCCCTCACTAGTAGAGGAAACATGGTGCACACCTCAACTTAGAAAAGAAATTTGTTCTATAAAACCCCTCATGCTGCATTTTCTCCAACAAGTACAAGATCTTTTCCTGCCCTTGCATTATAAGGTGTGGGTCATCCATGATTTTCCTCATGCTCCTCAGGGGCATATGTGATATTGTTCTTTATAGTTTATAGAAGTAGCTGTGATGCTTTTTGGGGAACACATGAAGTTCCATTTTTATGGATGTTTAAGCATATCTGGGAAGAGTGATTACTGCCTAGTTAATAATTATGTCTATCAAATAATAAATGCACTGATAAAAGTCAGTAGAAATGCTATCCTACTGGTACATGTAATTATTTCCAATTTTCTTGGAATTGGTTTCTTTTCACCTAATTTTCTTCTACTTGTCTAGGTAGCGAGTCAGCCTAGAAGTTTTGACTATACAACAATATGTGCTGCTCTTTGGTACAACACTTACATAGGTAAGCATGAAGTGTTTAGATCTAATTTGGAGAAAAAAATATCTTCCTCGGAGATTTTAAACAAATATACTTCTGCTTATTCTAGTACTGGAACTTGTTAAAGTAAAACTAATGTGAAATCAAGCGAATTTTAAACGATGTGTACTAAATTTAGTGTTCTACTGAGATGCGGTCTTTCAAGAATAAAATTGAGCAAGAAGGGATAAATTTTAAACAATGTGTACTAAATTTAGTGCTCTACTGAGATGCAGTCTTTCAAGAATAAAATTGAGCAAGAACCAATTAAAAACATACTAACTTCTAACATAAAGGTTAGAACGAGTTCTAAACATAAGGCTGATGAAAAAAAAAAGGGTTGAAATATGGCAACTTCTTCAAACAAACATGTTGTCTGTTTTCATGTCAAGTTTTATTAAGTGTAGAACAGCTACCCTTTTGATCATGGGCTCTGTGAATGTTAAATATTTATCTAATAAATATGGGTTGCAAACAAAATGTACAAATTCTACTATTAAAGGGGAGACAAAAAAGATAAAAGAAGGGTACTGGGGACCTCCGTCCCTTAATACATCATATATTTACCTCACATCTATGTATATAGATATGAGCTATAACTAAAAACTGGGGGTCGCTAATTGGTTAAAACTTGCTAGCTACTGATCATATGGTGAGATTCTCTTGTATACCAAATGAAGTGCCACTTATGTCCCCTCCTAAGTCGGGGAAAGTCTTACAGCCAGGCAGGGATGTTACCTTGCCGCTGCGGTCCACGTGGAGAGGATACTTGAGGAGGTGGCCTCTCATCTCTGTTACTTCATCTGCCACAAACTGCATCCAGTTAACTTCTCCCATGGTACGTACCCCTTTTACACATTCAAGGCTCTGTGGTTGGTCAAATACTTCCTCACTGGTACCAGTGTGCTCTGCCCATAATGACCTTCTGTAGCCATATATCTGCATTTCATATATTTAATGTTTCGTCATCAGATATATATTATGCGGTCAGCTCACCCAAAACAAATAATGAGTTGATTACCTGACCACGGGGAGCAGATTGCCTTGTAGCCCATGTGTATTGCGGCTGGTATGCCCCCATTGCAATCTCTGTATCTCTGGTTCCTTCGAGAGATCGCTGGTTTATGTTGGCTGATCCAATTATGACATACTCATCATCCACTATCATACCTTTCGAATGAACGTATATCATAAACCTCCTATTTTTTCTTGCCTTTTCCTGACCATATATAGCAAGCAGTTCATACATGTCAATATAAAAGCTTTTTTCTCTGGTATCATGACCTATTTTTAGTTTGCTTGTTAGCTGGTGTCTATCATGACCTATTTCTTTATCAATTAATATGACTAACTAAAATCAGAACACACAATTTAATTAGTAATTACCTGGGGGTTATTTGAATTAGCTGAACTTTTTCCCAGCAGTTCTCGGTCTGGAGACTCACGATTACCAAGGCAAAAGAAATTCAGATAATCTTGTGGCTCATATATATCCTCCAGGCCAGCTTCCTTTAGAGCCTTATATATTGTCTCATACATCATTTGCATTGTCTTCTTCTGCAATAATCAAAGAAAATTGTTCTACTGTAACTAAATAATTGTGCTGATTTGTTTAATTCATTGGTCAAATTGCCTATAAAAAAACCAGAAAATGAATTCTCATTGATATATCATCCAGTTTTAGGCTTGAGTGGTTCAGAATCTGTTGGATTATCCCGCTTGATTTCCCAAGTAAGCTAGAATTTATATAGCATTTACCAACAATAAGTAAATCATAAACTTTTGTGAGCAAGAATTGATTTTACCTAAATTACCTCTTCTGAAACTTAACTCTACAATAATGCTTCAACTACCCATTATAGCTACTAAATGTCACTGATAACTATAGAAAGGAAGCTGGGAGGCAAGAACGCAAAAACAAAACAAAGACAACCTGAGAAAGGATTCAAAGTATGGTTCAACTCATGGCATCACTACAATGTCCTATAAAATCAGGTAAAGACCTCACCTGTATATATTGGATGAAAGTCATTGGCCTCAGAGTCAACTACTACTGATCTTGTCAAATTGTAAATACTTGCTGTTGAAGTCAGCACCAAATTAAAAGCCCAAGCCCAATTTGGCAAAATCAAGATTAATCTAGAAATATGTATAATAGAGAGTAATCTAGAAAATACCAAACCAACTAGAATTAATTTGTAGAATCTAGAGTATTCCATTAGCTAGTATAAATAGGGACGTCTTCATTTTGTATCAAGCAAATCAAACAACTCCTCTTCTAGCTTAGAGTGAGTAGTGAGTGTGAGATAGTTGTGAAGAAATATATATTGTAGTACTCCTCTCTTAGTGTTAGAAATAAACTTAATACTCAACAAGTGGTATCAGAGCGTGTTAGGTCCTGTTGGTTAGAAGGTTCGTATAACCGTGAGTCTGTTGTCGAAGGTCCTGTTAGCTAGGAGGTTTGTGTAACCCGAGTCCGTCGTGGTGTCGAAATGTCAGACTTGAGTGGCATGAGTGGTCTCATTGAGAAGTTAAATAATTATAATTATAGAGACTGGCGTACCTGTATCAAATCATATTTGCAGGGTCAGGATTTGTGGGAGATCGTGGGTGGTGATGAGATCGAACCATCACCGAATTCGATCCGAGCTTACAAGAAGTGGAAGGTGAAGGCGGGCCGAGCGTTATTTGTGTTGAAGGCTACGGTAGACAAGAGCCTACTGTCTTACATTGAAGATGTGGAGACACCAAAAGAGGCATGGGATGTCTTCGCCGCATTGTTTTCAAGGAAGAACACAAGTCGGCTGCAACTACTTGAGAGGGAGCTGATGAATATCTCCCAAGGTGACATGACTGTAAGTGATTACTTTCTTAAAGTAAAGAATTTGTGTAGGGAGATTGAGCAGCTAGACGCCAATGCAAAAATTGGCGAGGATAGAATACGGCGGATAATCCTGAATGGCATGAGGCCGGAGTACAACGCCTTCATCACAACAATTCAAGGATGGGCAATGCAACCAACCCTGTTGGAATTGGAGAATTTGTTGGCCAGTCAGGAAGCTCTTGCCAAGCAGCTGGCAGGCTTGACCGTGAAGCATGAAGAGGAGAAGGCCCTATACAGTGGTCGACGTGGTGAGTCGAGCAGGGACCGGTATCGACGACAACCTGAGACGAAGAACGTTCATCATGAACAATGCAAGAGGTGCTCGTGTTCAGGGGGAGCTCCTAGAGGCCAAAATGGCAAAGGAGTTGAAAGTGGTGAATACCGGAGTAGAAGAGTAGAGTGCTACAATTGTGGACGACGAGGGCACTATGCTAGAGAGTGCCAGTTCAGGAAGAATGAAGGACGCTTCGTGGTGACCACGAAGGAGAAGGCACTAGAGGAGGTCCCAAGTGAAGAAGAGTGGGACGCAGTGGCGGCTGTTGCGATGCAGTCGGTGGCCAACGTACATGACGTCGAAGAGGCTGATGTGCTTGAGGATGAGGAGATTGACTTCGAGTCATGGTTCTTTAAAGAACCAGTTGAAGAACCGGTTAAGAAGGAGGCTGGAGTTGTGAGGTGCACAGTGGCTGATAAGGAGAAGCCAGAAGAAAGCACTGAACTGGCGGCCATCACCAAGGAGGGTGATGATGATGCGAGGACACAGAAGAGTGTCGCTGTTGTGGAGAAGACTGCAGGACGAGAGTTTGTGCAAGAAGATGCAGCTCGTCTGATGATCCGTCGAGAGAAGAAAGCTAGACGATGACTTGTGCCAAGGCAACATGAGAAGAAGATTCCAGAACCTTCTCTTCTGAAGAAGACTATTCTGGAAGATCGACCGCAGACGTTTGAGCAACTTCAAGCTCAGAAAATTGAAAGAAGCAAGAAGCATGACGACCCAGATAAACGTGGAGTACCGAAGATCAAGACAACACCGAATTGGTGCTGAGGGGGGAGTGTTGAAGTAAGCACCAAATTAAAGCCCAAGCCCAATTTGGTAAAATCAAGATTAATCTAGAAATATATATAATAGAGAGTAATCTAGAAAATACCAAACCAATTAGAATTAATTTGTAGAATCTAGAGTATTCCATTAGCTAGTATAAATAGGGACCCTTAGTCTTCATTTTGTATCAAGCAAATCAAACAACTCCTCTTCTAGCTTAGAGTGAGTAGTGAGTGTGAGATAGTTGTGAAGAAATATATATTGTAGTACTCCTCTTTTAGTGTTAGAAATAAACTTAATACTCAACACTTGCAATATGCTATTATACAATAGGAAACTCATTAAAAGATGAAGCTAACCTGCCAATATAGAATTGATTGCGTAGGCGCACTGGTTGGATTACCCTCTGGCCACATTGGAATTACAATGTATGCAGCAAATCTCTCATTTGCTTTTATCTTGTTTGTAATTTTTAAGGCAATTTCAACTGGTATCAGATTATTGGCACCTGCAATTACATTAGTGATAACAAATTATTAATGTGAAATTTCTCGGATAATATCATTTTACGGGGAAACACAAATGTAGAAATGTAGCTTTTCAATGTACTGGAAAGTGCTGTAATTTTATCTTTATCGTACCAGATTAAAATGTGTAACACTTTTTTTGGTACTAAAAGGAGTTGTGGTAGTGCTGGTCTAAAGCGAAGCAACCAAGGGGAGTGTTTTTGGCCCCAAAAGAAATAGAAAACTGCATGCCACCAGTATACACATTACGTTCCAGAGTGTCATTTTACATCCACAAACGCGCACCACACACACACACCGCACCTTTAAGCCAATAACTAATTAAACTTTTCCTACACAATTATTTTGATTTTTAATCCAAGAACAATTAAACTTTTCTTATACGATTTTTTGAGAATTTTTTAGCTGTTAGTGTCACTCTTAAGATAGAAATACATGCGTGAGATTCCAAATATACTTAATTCAGTCATTGACTAAATATGCAATTGGTATATTGCAAGAAGAGGAGGCTGTTGTGAACTTTCGAGAGGCTTTAGAAGTGAAATCAACATTTACCTACGTCTTTATGGGAATTCCAATTAAAGGAAGAACCAAGAAAATACTGATTTTCAATGTAAATGAAGTGTTGGGCTGCACGGATGGCATTTACATAAGCACTATGGATGCTCATATCAATCAAAACATTCTTCCCACAGACAAGGTTCTGTTAGTTAAAAAAAAAAATTTAGACACTTGATAAAATGTAAACCAAAAATAGCATCAACCAAAGGAAAGTGTCTTCTTGCTGGAATTACATACGTACCCTTATGCTTGCTTCTCTGGGATCCTTGGGGAAACCTTTGGCCGAGTTTGAGTCGATAGATCTAAACATCTGATTAGGCAATCAACAAAGGAAACAGCAAATTAAGAACAGGAGTTAGCATCTGAATAAGGTGCAGCACCTGTTGAAATTACAGCACCAATCCAAATCAATTTGGAAGAGGCCCAAAATTCACTCTATAAAATTCTAGAACTTTCTAACCGACCTATTTAGTCGGTAATAATGGAATTGTATTATGAAATTGTTCTATCTTACAATTCATATTAGACCTCTTTATAATTGAGGAGATCTTGTAGCCGTTGCCTAGTTGTCTAAATTACAATTTCTGAATATACATAAATTACTCAAATCTTGCTAGGTACTATATTTAGCTTGATAGCTATTGTATGATGCTAGCTGAATTTTATTCCTTAAAATGCCAATGATGATTTTCTGAGGCAAATCCTCTATTTCTCAACAGGTAGAAATATCTCTTATGATATTTTATATTTAAAGTTTTCTAGACTTTTGTACACAGTTTAATCTAGAAATATCCTAACCGACTTTAGGATAGTATAAATAGATATAGAGCTTGTGGCATAGAGGGTGGTGAATCAGATTTAGATAGTGAGGCGTGAGTGTATGTGAAAAATATATCACTTTGTACTCCTCTTGAGTAAAAAAAGAAATTATATTATAAACTCTTCTTTCAATACCACAATCCGAGTTACAATTTCCAACATTTGATATTAGAGCTTCATGTTCGAATAAGAAGTTAGCGAAGAAAATAAGGGTGTTCGTAAAATATAAGAAGCATCCTAAATTGATGTCTTCAGGAGGTGCAATCACGGCGCAATCGACGGTTCCCATTTTTATGGGAGAAAACTACGACATGTGGAAGATCAAGATGCGGACGTTGCTGCTTTCTCAAGGATTGTGGGATATAGTCAATAAAGATTCTACGGTGCCAACTACGGGAGAATTGACGCCAAAGCAGAAACAAGAACAAATGAACGATGCCAAGGTCCTGTTTCTAATTCAACAGGGTGTTGCAGAAAACTTGTTTCCACGGATAAGTGGGGCTACTACATCCAAGAAGTTATGGGAGACTTTGAGAGAGGAGTTTGAAGGCTCCAAGAAGGTGAAAGCGGTAAAGTTGTAGACGCTAAGAAGGCAATTTCAAAATATCCAAATGAAGGAGTCGAAAAAGATCAAGGAGTACTTCTCACGAGTCGTCGAAATTATCAACCAGATGCGGACATATGGAGAAGACATCTCTGATCAGAAGGTAGTCGAGAAAATTTTAATTAGCCTCACTGACAAGTACGACTACATTGTTACTGCCATAGAAGAAGAAAGATCTATCAACGCTTTCGATTCAACAATTGATGAGCTCTTTGGAGTCACACGAAGATAGAAATTAAAGCTCCAGAGCGAATTAAATTTGGTGGAAGACACATTCCACTCCAAGCTGAGCTTCAGACCTCGATATAACCCCACGAGCCAACAAAATATCCAAAACGAAGGTGGTGCGAGACTAGATGCAGAAAAGCAGTTTGCGTAAAAGGAGAAAACACCAGGTTTGAGTTATTCAAATTTATGGTGCGATATACACAAAAGATAGAACCACAATACATCTGAATGTTGGTCAACAAAGAGATGCAACAAATGCAAGAAGATCGGCCACATAGCTAGAATGAGCAGATCAAGAATCAACGACCAAGCTAACTTCATAGAAGAAAAGGAGAGTCACGAAAGTATTTTCTATGCGTGCCACTCAGCCAAAGAAGAGAAAGGCAATATCTGGTTCCTTGACAGTGGTTGCACAAATCACATGATCGGAAACCGCAAATTATTTCACCACATTGACTCTTCGTATGAGACAAAGGTACATATGGGAAATGGCTCAATTGTTCAAGCAAAAGGAAAATGAAGTATTGCCGTACAAACTAAGATGGGTCCGAAATTTATCTGAGATGTACTATTGGTTCCGGACCTAAAACAAAACCTGCTAAGCGTGGGGCAATTAGTACAAAATGGGTATGCAGTTCATTTTGAAGATAGGCTGCAAAATTTTTGACCGAAGAAATAAAAATCAAATAATAGCAAGAATACAAATGGAGAAGTCTAGAAGTTTCCCACTCCACATAAGCTCCGCTCCGCATTTGGCGCTAAGAAATGAGGTGATCGAGCCACGAGAGAAATGTGATACACAACGCCAAGACGGGTCAAGTTCAAGCACTACTTCAAGTCCAGGATCAAACCCGAGTGCTAGTCGAAGAGCTAAAGAAGGGTCTACAATTTAGAGTCATTCCCCAAGCAAGTAAGATCTTTACCTGAAATTTACGAGTCGTCCAATTTCTCAATAGTTGAACCTCAAATCTTTGAAGAGACCGAGAAGCATGAAAATAAGAAGAAGGTCATAGAGGACCAAATACACATGATTGAAAAGAACAACACTCGGGAGCTTTCAAATTGACCAAAAAATCGTCAAGTTATTTACAAGACAGTTAAATCCTCGCGGCGAAGTTGAAAACTACAAAACAAGAATGATGACAAAAGGCTTCAAACAAAAATCCGGTATCAACTATTGGGAGATGTTCCGATGAGAAAGCTAGCAACTCAAAAGAAGTGGCAATCATATCTACTTGGCGTTGGATTAGCATTCCAAAATAACTACATTGATAAAAAAAAATTACGTGAAGCAGCAACACAAAATTTTAGCTCAAGGAGGAGAGAATAGAGGATACAGAAAATCTATCAACAAATTAAAACTTTGAGAGAATCGAGTCTGTGCTAAGGAGGAGTGTTGATACAGCACCAATCCAAATCAATTTGGAAGAGGTCCAAAATTCACTCGGTAATAATGGAATGTGGTAGAAATCTTTCTTATGATATTTTATATTTAAAGTTTTTTAGACTTTTGTACACAAAGAATAATCTAGAAATATCCTAACCGACTTTAGGATAGTATAAATCAATGTTTTAAATAGCGTTTATAGCGTTATAGCGGGAAGGTTACAAAAAAAACTATAGCGAATAGCGTAGCTATGCTATATAGCATTTTTTTTTACAAAAATTATATTATATATTTGTACTAAATATCAACATTATCTAAAGTCTCATAGAACAATAAATAACATCAAATTAATTAAGAAATTATAATGTTTATATTGAACCAGTACAAAGTCCAAATTGCGGTTCAAAATATCCATAGTAATATCATAAACTATCGATATTTTTCTATTCAAAATATTTTAAGCATTATTATTCATGACATAATCTATTTTTTTTCTATTCAAATTTCAAAATAACCTAGACAAGTGTTTCATTCTCGGTTTGGGCAAATTAAATTAAAGATCTGTAGCAACAAAGCTTTTAATTGATTTCGATTTGGGCTTTTATTTAACTTTTTTGGGTCGTTATTTAAATCCCATATAAATTGCCTAAAAAAACTCATTATGCATAGCGCGCGCTATTTGCGCTACACGCTATGCGCTATAGCGGCCGTAGCTCAATTAGCGCATTTTGATGCCATAGCTTAGCGTTTAGGGTCCAAAAACGCTATAGCGGTGCTATAGCGCCACTATACCGCGCTATTTAGAACACTGGTATAAATAGATGTAAAGCTTGTGGTATAGAGGGTGGTGAATCAGATTTAGATAGTGAGGCGTGAGTGTATGTAAAAAATATATCACTTTGTACTCCTCTTGAGTAATAAAAGAAATTATATTATAAACTCCTCTTCTTTCAATACCACAATCCAATCCGAGTTACAATTTCCAACAGTACCAATGAGTATATGCACTTGTGTTGTTGTAATGTTATAAAAACATGAAGAATTTAGTGTGATAGATGGCGCAAACCTGGACATGCCAAGACTCTGGATTATGGTCATTCATGTAAGGCGTATGATCAAGGAACATCTCAGGAATACTGTTAAGATTGAGCAGCGCGTCTTCGTAAGTCTTGCCCATTTTCTTAACCCCATGCTGCTTTCCGGCTTTCCACCAGCGCTCTTGAAAATTTGTGAGCACATCATAGGCTGCAGGACTATCAATCTTAGAGTGCAAGTCGTGCCATGGCTCTCTGGGACCGCAAGTGTTGAGTTCCTTGAAAAAGGATGAAAAAGGAGATTGTTAATTAGTAATGAACAAGACAAGGGATGAGGATTCATGATTGGAAAAGCAGAAAGAAAGTTAAGTAGTTAGTTACTGCAAAGTTGGGGTTGTGAAAGTCATTCTTGTGAATTGTTTTGAGAGTTTTAAATAAAGGATGTGTCGGGGTGTCGTATCGGCCTCCGCACAGATCAAGTCCTCCAACAAATGCAACTAATTTTCTTCTGTAGTTGCCAGCATCAGCATCCACAATAACAGTTTTCTGATGATGCGTGAAGATAGTTCCTGTTTCCTGCACTCTCCCGTCAGGTTGTACTTGTATCAGCCTTCATCAATTTCTTCCCAACATAATTAGTAAAATTATAACTAGATGCTCAGTCACCTGTTGTTTGACGACGCTGTGCTTCTTGCCAGCAGACCGAGGGCAGAGCAACACATTCACTGAAGAATGTTTAAAAAACCGACGTGTCTCCTCATCATTAGTGCCCATGATCCCAGCCTGTCAACACAATTAATGTCTATTATCTTTTTTTTTTAGTTCTACACTTTTATATACAGAGATAAAGAGACAGATCGATTGACGGATCTTCAAAATAAATAAATATGAGTATATCAGTCCTCACAGTTTTGATACCGAGAATGCTCCTCGAGGTGGGGTCATCCCAAATGAGAAGGCAAACCCGAGCCCCTTCTTGGGACTTGCGCTTCAGGAGATCACCTAAAGTCACCATATTCCCTTTCCCTCCATCACGAACCAGAGCCACCGTGTGGAAAACTGACCAACCTGCAATGTAAATCAACCTGGTAGCCCCACTAATTGCATCGAAAACATCTCTCCAGCACTGCCCATGGTTATACTCTACTCCATTGCCAAGCCACACGCTCGGCAAGCAATTGTCGGGCACGTGCGCATCCTGGTACAGAGTAACCTCCCCTCCCATTCTGAGAGGAAAGTATGTATTAGGAACACCTTTGCAATCCGGCCCCAGAGTTACACCGTGGTGGTATGTTGTAAGCTTTGCAACCGGGATGTACTGTAGTGAGAAGCTTAGAATGGCTCCTTTCTTGCATGGCTTTCCGTTTGGCCCAAGAATTGGAAATATGCCGTCAATTGTCTTCCCTGAGCAAATAGCTTCAGCCGAGACTGACACAGTACCAATGATCTGTGCACCGAGCACGTCATCGTCCTTGACTGTGAACAGCACCTCGGGTGCCTCATGGGCCACCGGCACAAAAAATTGTTGATCCCATATGGGGTTCTCGTTGTTGTCTATTACATACGTGCGTGCTACAACAGCGTACGAGACAGAGACGGTGACATATGGGTCGCTGGTTGAGTTGGTCATGCCGGTCCCGCGAAAATAATCTCCGACGGTCTTGTGGAACTTGTCCATGTTGGGCAATTTTCTTGCATATCTGATGAATATCTCCAGGCTTCCGTGAAGGAGGAGAACCTTCCCTTTGTTGCCGTGAGATGCAGTATACGACATGATTTGACCGATGTCATGGCCATGATGCATTGCAAGAATGCTTAGCTTGGAGAGAGAATGAATGAAGACTTGCCAAAAATTGATGCGAGTGCTGCGTAGCACCTTTCAAGTATATAGCATATATATAGTAATATAGTACTAATCTCACTAATAATGGGAACGATGAGCTTTCATGGTGCGTTGAATTGAGGGATGGAGGTTAAACGGCCACCTTTTATCCGTAAAATTAATTTTTGGAAAATGAAAATCTATTTTTATAATTGTTAGAATTATTTGATATTATTTTAAAATCGTCAAACTTAGATTTAATTAAATAACATTTGTAACAAATCTGTTAGAAAAAAAAATAGATACTGAAGATGATGGATTCAACACATTTCTTTAATATTTTATTTTATACTACAAGTCAAGTGGTACATTTAGGGTCTGTTCGGCAATAAAATCTTTTATGATAGTGAGAATTAAAAAAAATGAGAATGAAAATTTAAATTTGTGAATTATCAAGATTTTTTAAGCAATTAGAAAATTTGGAATATATGTGTTAGACAAATGGATAGAAAATTAGTTAGAAAGTTGAGTTTTTTCTTTTTACAAATTATATTGTGGATGTTCTAGATAGAAATAAAGAGTACAACAATCAACGTCAAACAGAAAATGAAAAGAGAGACGAAATTACTAGACTTGTGTGGAATGATTTTGTTAGACGTCAAAATAAAAATATAACTTAAAAATTAGATTTGTGTTTTGTTCAATTAAAATTTCTTGTACTTTTGAATTCTGTTTTGTTTAATTATTTTTAATTTTGTGATTGATAAATTATTATTGTATTGTTAAAATGCTATTTGAAGTTATTTTCAGTCTTTGTGTTTTAATTCTTGTATTAAAATTTTAGAATGGGTAAAATGGGTATTTTAAAATTTTAGAATGAGTTTTAATATAAAAGACAATAAAATGGGTAAATTTGTGAGTTTTTGAAGTTTAAAGGGGAAATATGTAATTTCAAAGTATAGAGGGGCAAATACGTAATTTTGAAGTTTTTGAGGGGTATACGTGAAACTCCCCCTTCTTTTGACTATCAAATGCACAAATTGTTATTTTGATCTAGACACTCTACTTGGTATAAAATATAAATAAGCCTTCGTCATCTAACAATTAACCAAAAATACAATTTAAAAAATCTCATATTTTCACGCAAACTACAATATTTTTATTTATTTATTGTTATTACATGACAGATGTTGAAGAAATCTTCCATCAAATTGTCTCATTGACGTGATCCAAAGACAAGCGTAATTTGTTAGTATCATGAATCATTGCGGCTCAATTTTACTTCTATTTGAGCATTTCTTCTCTCCTTCAGTTGCGGCCCACAAAGGGTGGACCGCAATGTAGGCCGCAATAATCCAATACAATCCGGTTATTTTTTAAAATTTTGAAAAGACAATGCTATTGTTTTAATTTATTATTTTAATGCTCGACACGTGGCTGTGCAATGCTCGGCACGTGATTGCGCAGTGCTAGCACGCGTACCTTTTTTTTAATATTGGGAAATCCTAAAAAAAAATTTAATGTGACCCCATAATTTTCTTTATATGATTCAACTATTTTCTTCATCATTTTCATTCACTTCTTCATTCTTTTCTTTTTCTCCTTTTTCACCATTTATGTAACTCCTGACTATAACCATTATTTCTATTAAGATGTCTCCGCCAGCTGTAAAACGTAACAAATTCTCAATTTTTGTCTTTCTTCAAAGGTAAATTTTCTTTTTACGAATTTCTTTTGTAATTTTATATTTTTTAGAAAAAAGAAATAGTACGTTTTTATTGAAATCAAGTTATAAATTTACATATATTGTACACAATTAAGATTGTTTCATTCAATTTTTTTCCTTAATTATTTATTATTAATCTTTTAAACATTTATAGTAATTTTAGTTTCAAATAGCACCAGTTTTGCTACAACCAAATTGATTAAACGAGTTGTGAATAGGGGTAGCTCTACATTAGGAGAAGAATTCATATATATCCAGTCATATACCTGATCTGGTATAATGAGATTCAGATTGTTTATATTAATCTGATACGAATCTAAAAATTCTTCTTGCATCTGAGACAGACTCGAAAAAATAAATCGTTCTATTGGATTAACTCAAAAGTACCTGCAGTACCTTAGAAGTTACTCGAGAAAGGATAGAGAAGGAAATACATGACGTGACATTACAAATACGTTGTGAGTTGGTCACGTTATCTAATTTTTTTTTTTTCACGTGACGTGATGTAATCAAAATAGTGATGGACAATTAAGTCACGTGTGGTAACAACACGTGACGTGACTGATCACATTTAATTATTGTTTTCAAATTTTAAGTTCATAGAAATTAATAACAAAATATACTAAGAAATAAGAAACTGTTACAAAATAAATTATACTAAAGAAATAACTGAAAAAACTGGTCACGTAATGTATCACGTGATGTGACGTGAGGTGACGTGATGTGACTAAAATAGTTGAGAACAATCACATCACGCAAATGGTCTCGTCATGCGACATGCGAGCCACGTGATGTGACATGACAAAATTGGTAACGGCGTGACTAGTTTTCTTCTCTAGAAAAAGAGGGTTCGTTTTTTTTAATCTAAGTTTGTCAAAATACGAAATTCAAAATCTAAACAAGAAAAGAAGAGATTTCAATTTTTATACTGGAAAGCAATCCTAGCGTCCACTGAAATGTGGAGGACGCTCAATAAATTAAAATCAGTGTCCATTTATCTCTTTTCATTTTCCAGGAGAAAAGGAAATTATAATTTTTAATATTTATAAAGCCCAGAAAATTTTTATTTTTAACATAAGATTTTAATTTTAACTTTTCATTTTCCAGAAGAAAAGGAAAAATATATTCTTGCAGAATAATTTAGAGTACATGCCGGATTTCGATTTTTGTATTAGTCTATATCCGTTTCTTTAACAATAAGCGTTTATATTCCAACAACTCAAATGAGTTTCTAAATAACTGTTAACCACTTTTTAGAAACTGAGGTCTCTAAAGTTTCTAACTTTCACATTTCTGAAATTAATTTTAGAGTTTCTATTAAGCTACGTCAGCAATAAATTAAAAAGGAGAAATAATTTGAGGCAATTATTTGGCCAGCATGGAGTTTATAAACAGTTTTTTAATAAGAAATTTTTCTGCATAGTTTCTAAACAAGAAACTCTCTCACATTCCTGAAACTGAATTAGAAACTGCCACATTATATTAAAAACTCTCATAATACCATAAATGTAGATGCTCTAAGTAGTTTGAAATATTTGACGACTCCATATCTATTTTCTGAATACATGCATTTATAAGTGATAGTGAAGCGAATTCAGGAGTTATGACAATTAAAAAACGCTGCATTTTTTTTTTAAATACAAAAGGAACAGGCTTAATGCAGGGGCTCGAATTTTTATGAATTATGTAATATTAAGTATCGCAAGTAATTTTACTTGAGATATCGATTGATCTACGTACCACCATTTTCAAGATAAATCAAAGTTATCTATATTAAATTTTCAATTTTATATTGGCGTATAATTTTTAATTTGTTGAAAGCATCTTTTATTTGCAAATTAATCATATTTGTTTAAAGACTTTTATGTAGCAATATTTAGATTATTTTTGTGGTGTTACAAATTTACAATTGCATCTCTAGTTCAAAATTGCGGATTTTGAAGGTTATTTTACAAAAAGAGCATGAGAAGTTCGTATTTTTAGCAGTTTGTATGAAAAATATTATTGTAAAATTGTCTCATTAAATATTAAATATGTGGATTAATTTTAACTGGATTTTTTAGAGCATCAAAGAAATTGCAAGTGAAAAATTGATCATTTTATATCTGGCCCCTAAAGTTTACATAAAATTGTGATGTGAGAAGATGAGAATAATGATCAATGGCGATTGGCGAGGCATAACGAGAATCCTTGCTAACTTTTAGGCTAATATTTTGTACTGCCAAACGAATCTGCAGAATTTAAAAAGCATCTCCAAGTAAAAGGAAGTAACCAAATTAGAAGACTTGCATGGTCAATAGTCAACACCTAATCCTTTCTGACAAGACTCATGTTTTCTGCATTTTCCTGAAAACAGAAAATTCCCCACTTTGCCCCTGTTTAGTGTTTAATTACCTCTCTGTTCGCCTTCTTCTTTCTTCTTCTTCTCCTCCTTGCATAAATTATGCATGTTGGCTTTTGCATTTTTGGCGTCTTGTCTTCTCTTCAAATTAATGATTTCAGTTAACAGGCGCTTTTTGTGCAACTTAATCTCACCTGCATCTGTTATTCACTAGTTCTTATCTCAACGTTCTTCCTTGCAAACGGTATCAAGGGATTTGCCTTTTTTTTTTTTAATCTTCTGAAATTCTGTCACGAGGTAATCAATTACATTTTCTTGTTTTACATATATATGTTAACCATATAAAATTATTATATTAATGACATCAAATGTAAGGGATATAATTTTGTTGTTCTTATTTTGAAAACATATATGTGCGCACATGCAAGATGGACCAAAAGCTGGAGCGAGTCATTATGACCCGGCCGGGTGTGGGAAAGGAAGGACGAAGCATTAATCTTCTTAGTAATCACTTCCATGTTCGCTTCACCGGCACTGACATTGTTTTCTACAACTATTATGTAACGGATATCTTCATCTGTTATTTTAATTGCTTTCTCCTTTCTCTTATTTTTGGTCTATTGTTAATTGTCAAGTTTGTTTCAAGGATTTATGGATATGATAGTGCACTTGTACTATATGCACCTCCATTTAATTCTTGCAGAGATATCTCATGTGAATACATACCTGAAAATATGGGACAGATCACAAATCCTCTCCAATTATTCTTACAAATTACTCTATAAATTATCCTTTTTTCATTCCAACAAGAAATGACATGTGTGTGTATTATATATATATAGATAGATAGAGAGAGAGAGAGAGAGATGGGCTATCAAAGGGGAGGTAGCATAGTTGGTTAGGAAAAAAGTCCTAAGACTGTTGGTTATTCAAAGGTCGAGAGTTCAATTCCCCTCACGACTTCGCAGCTTCTGCGAAGATTTTCAAAAAAAAAAAGAGAGAGATGGGCTATCATGCTTTGGAAATTAAGCTACAAGAAGAAAATATATATAGAGAGATGGGCTATATATGACAAAATTAAGCTACAAGAATGTGACAGTGAGGGATAAAGAGGATTTTTCCAACAATAAAACAAACAAACAATAATTCAAAGGAAAAAAAAAATCTCAATCAGTTTTCATATCCAATAGTTGCAAGCCAACATTTAGTTTTCTCGTACAGCCTCCGACGCAAAAACCATTGGGTAATTGCCACATCTATCATCCATGTGTAGGTTTCAATGAAGTATGACAATGACATTTTGGTGGAGAACAAGAAGACTAGTAGGAAAGTGATAGAGAAGATGTGCCAGATGTACAGCTCCGAGCTTTCCGGGAGAGATTACATATATGATGGTGAGATGAATCTCTTTTCGGTGGGGTCCCTACCTCAGACTTTCTTTGAGTTCACCGTTGTGCTTGAGGAGACTTCAGCTAGGTCTGTTTCTTTCTTTATTTTCTTCCTTCAACTGGCACAATAATACTTTCTAATTTTGATATTAGTATGCCATTTGGCATATTTGCATTATATATATAGTATCCTTTAACATAATACATACATATTGTAGACTGAAAACGTTTTCTAGCAAAAAAAATATTTGCCATTTGTTATGAAGGCCTGAGATTATTTTTATGCTGACGAATTGGAGGAATGATGCAATAATTGACTAAATTTTTATGCCAACTTTTGACTAAACAAGACAAAAGCACCAATAGCAATCACAACAAACATAAAGTTTTTAAGAATCCAAATTGAATATGGTGCCAAAAGCTAAGAGTTCCCTTCTTATCCAGAGTTGCAGGAAATTATAGTGAAGGAGAAAATAAACGGATGAAGCGAATACAGAAAACAACTTTGTTTAAAGTAGCACTAACTTATGCCTCGAAAATCCCGCTTAGCTCCATTGCGGTTGTGCACAAGGGTGGAGAGTCGCCACATGTTCAAAGCGCAATCATGGTACTCAATGTCATGTTGAGGCAACAACAGGCTAGAATGTCAGTTTCTTCCAATTTATGTTGCATATTTTTTCCTTTTTCACTTTGGGGTTCTTTGAATATTATACTTGATTGATCAGGCTTTCATGTCAAATTCTAACACAAATATAGCAGTGCTCAATTTATACCATAGAAACTGGTACAAGTATGTTCATGGTTGGTACTGTCTTTTCGAACTGTCATGGGTGGGCCTTGTTGTACAGAAAAATTTAGTAATTTATATCATGCTAGTGGAGATGCATGGTGATTCCCTTGTTATTTAAATTTTAATATTTCTGTTTATTTACAGGGGATGTCTTGTGGTTAGGCAATCATTTTTTAATGGAGACCCAAAAAACTTAACTGATTTGGAAGGTGGAGTTACAGCGTGTCGTGGATTCCATTCTAGTTTTAACACAACTAGTGGTGGTTTATCATTCAACATGGGTACGTTTGTTTATTAATCAAAATTACATAACAAAATTCTGAGTTATGAATCTACCGTATTTTTTAAACAAACATCCTTAATTCTGTAAAACAGATGTTGCAATGACTGTGATCTTGACGCCCGGACCTGTTATTGATTTTATTTTGGCTAACCAGATTGTAAAAGAGCCAAGACAGATTGACTGGGTCAAGGTAAACTAAGTTTTTCACAATTTTTCTCAACAATTGTCTTGTTATTTTTTTTTTTTGAGGTTTAGTGAGAAAGTCCCACTAAAAGATATATTGATAAAAAAGTTATTTACACAGAAGTCGGCTACTTAACAGTAGCCGGATTGTATTAAGATATTACTAAGAAGGCCATAACCTTGTCTAGACCCTGCCCTCCTCTTTGTACCCTAATTTTGAGTGCCCTAACTAAAAAGTACCCAGTTATGAACATCGATTGCCGCCACATTGATGAGAATATGCTCTGGTTTGCACTGCAAGGTGAAGGTCCGTCGGTTCCTTTCCTTCCATAGCGCCCACAAGCCTGCCGCCCAAGCCACGTCCCACCTCCTCCTCTGCTCTCCTCCCATTTGCTTTCTTGGTTTCCACCAAATGTTTATCGGATATGTACCTGTTGGTCCCGAAATGTTGAGTTGGGCGGTCATACCCCTCCAAAATCGCACCGCATACGGACAGGTCCAGAAAAGGTGGTCTCTATTTTCCAAGTTAGTGCTGCTGCACAGCTTGCACCCACTTTGTACGTTGCACCCTCTTTCAATTAGCACTTCCTGTGTGAGTATTTTGTTTTCGATCACAAGCAATAGAAAAATCCTTACCTTCGGTGGTATTTTTAGCTTCCATAAAACATTGAAGTAGACCGAACGCTCACCCGTATCATGCATGACTCTATAGGCCGATGAGCAAGAGAATAGTCCCATGGCCGTCCATCTCCAGTTTGGTCCCGTGTCCGGTTGCCCCATTTGAATAGAGCAGTTGTAGAACGGCAGAAGCTCTAGAACCTATTTGAGGAAGGGTGAAGTGGTCCGTTGTGATAACTGAGAGACTTTCGTGATGTTGTATAGTAAACGTACTGTGGACGCCCAAATCCCATCTCGTTCATGATTAATCTTCCAAAGCCATTTGAGTAGTAGCGCCTAGTTCTGTTGGTCTAGGTCTAGGATCCCCATGCCCCCATTATTCCTCAAAGTGCATATCCGTTCCCAGTTTACCAGACAGTGTATTCCTTTGCACGGATTGTTCCCCTCCATAAGAATTTCCTTCTCATTTTGTTAATATGTGTTGTCACCCCCTTTGGTAGCCTTGTTGCCTGCATAAAGTGTATCGGTATTGCTAACAACACTGATTTGATTAGGGTTAGTCGCTCTCCATAAGACAGGTAGTTTGACTTCCATCCCTCCATTCTGCGTTGTACTGTCCATAAGATCGGTTGAAAATCTATCTTGTTCAGGGTTTTGATTGATAGCGGTAATTCCAGATATTTGATTGGCAACTTTTCTTCTGGGGAGTCCAGGATGTTATGCACCACCTGCGCTAGGTTTGGTGGGATCGCTATTGCAACAAAAGCACTTTTCGATCTGTTTATTTTCAACCCCGTCAGTTCTTCATATACCTTAAGGATCCTGGTTATGGTTCGCAGGGTGGTGGGATGTGCCTCGATAATGATTACCGTGTCATCTACAAACTGAATTCTTTTAGGAGGTAGGCGAGCATGATGAGGCATTATTTGTTCTGCTTTGGTTATGAACCTGTTTAGAGAGTCAGCAACCATAATAAAGAGCATTAGGGACAGTGGGTCTCCTTGTACGAAGGCCTCTTTTGTGCAGGAAAGGTCTGGTGAGGGAGCCATTCACCCTGACCGCGGATGACGCTAATTGCAGGATTTCTAGTACCTGATGTGATCCATTTCGGTGGGAACCCTCTTTCAATAAGGAGGTTCATCAAGAAGCACCTAATCCACCGTATCAAAAGTTTTCTCGAAGTCAACTTTGTACAGTACCGCCGGTAGCTTGTTTGTTTTGCAATAGGACAGAAATTCTCTGGATGCCAGAAAAGATTCCATCATTGATCTGCCTTTAACAATTGTCTTGTTACCGAGTGATATCTTTTGTTATGGAAAAACTCGACACTTTTGTAACTAGCAGAATTTTTAAAATTTTCAGTAAACTATATATGATGGATTCTTATAATCCTACGGATATTGAATTCTTAAAAACTAAAAGGTGTAGAAAGTAAGAAAAAACTGGAAAGAACAAAAAGAAAAAGAAGGACAAGAGCTAGTATCTTTGCAGAACATATATTTACCTTCCAGCCAACTAGCTTGAATGTTACAGTCATGTACATTAGAAAAATTGAACCTATTAATTCATGTTCTTCATCTGATTCCAAGACATATTGGCTGACTCAACAGAGGGACTGCCATGGACTTGTCAACAGGGGCGGATCCAAGATTTTCATGAGGGGGTCAAGAAAATAATGAATCGGGTTTAAATATTTAATCGGATTCAAACTTCAAACCCATTAGCTAATCGGGTACTACATAAAAAACAATGCTTAAGTTTCTAATTTCCAATGCTCTAACTTCTTATCCTAATTACCAATCAGAATTCAAGAAATTTATCATAATTTTAACTCTAAATTTAACATTAATTACAAATCAAAATTCCAGATGGAGGCAAAGTCGGTCCAGACGTATAAATTTCTATAAAATTTCAAAATCCAGGGTGGCCCCCTTGGCCTAAGGTGGGTCCGCCCCTGCTTGTCAATCATATTTTAAATTAACACTAGCTAATTTAGTAATCTGAAATTACTGACTTGAATTTAAAACTATATTTCAGAGCTCTTAGAAATGGCTCCTAATGCATTTCATTTAATCAAATAGGCCAAAAGAATGCTGAAAAACTTAAGGATCAAAACGAAGCACAGCAGAAAGGAGCGCAGGATATTTGGCTTGAGTGAGTTACCCTGCAATCAACAAAGGTACTCGATGATCAACATTTCTGTATTGTGTCATGCGCTTGCATGTGTATCCCTAATAGAAAACAAAAAAAGAAAAGAAAATATTTGAAATGCTTGTTATTCTGAATAAATGCCACAGTTTTACAATGAAAGTGCGGGATGATGATGGAGAGTATCACACTGTGGAAACGACAGTGTCAGATTATTTCAGGAAAAAATATCAGCTCGACCTCACCTGGTCTTCAAGCTACCCTTGCCTTGATCTCGGCAAGCCCAGAAATCCTACCTACGTCCCACTAGAGGTTCTCTCTATCTCTCCTGGTAGTGCTAGCCATGTAACATGCATGAAGTTTTGTTGTCTTTGACTTGGGAAATATTTGAGTAAGCTCTTGAGTGTATGACAATTAATATGCAAATTACTTTGTGGTGCAGATGTGTGACTTGATCCCACTGCAACGCTACACCAAGGCATTGTCTTCCAAACAAAGGGCTTCTCTGCTGGATAAAACAAGGCATAAGCCTCAGGAGAGAAGCCGAATTATCACTGAGGTGAGTCAGAATGTACTTATTCTCGGTGAAGTTTTTTGCTTGGCATACCAGCAACTTCAAATGAACATAAGTGTTGTAGAGATATGATGCGTATGATTTTCCTTTCTATTACTATTACAAAATTATGTGTGTCTGCATTTTCTACTATAGGCAGTGAGAAGTAACGGGTATGATGAAGATCCATTACTTGCTGCATCTGGCATCCAAATAGAGAAACAGATGACAAGGTTGACCGGTCGTGTTCTTCCTGCACCAAGAGTAAGCTTTCGTGCCTTCGAAATATTTATATTTTTTTTACAAATCTTCTTTGGAAGGACTCATTGTAAAATGAAAAATTGGCTGATGCCATGTGAAACCTCAAAACATCTTTGCGCAATTTAATGTATACAAATTTGATGTTTGCAGGGGCAAATATGATATTTTTGAGGTTCCGATTTTCGAGGGTCTTTGTGGAATTGTTGCTAATTTTTTTTGTTATTTCATTTGAGCAGCTAATTCTCGGCAACGGTGTGGGATGTGTTCCTGATCGTGGCCGATGGAACATTAAAGACAAGGTCAGAAGCAATGAAGAAACATATCTAATTTTTGGTTTCTTAATTTCTTCACCATTTTGTATCCAGCTGATTTCTCAGTCGGTACTGTTGCATGCCAGGATATATGATCCAATTCAGTGACTCTCTTTCTTTTCCTTTTGTCATTGAGTTACTAATTTTATATTATTTAAGAGCATATTATGGGTCACCATTTATTTATGCAGATTCTACAGGATCCAGTTAAGATAGGTGTCTGGGCTGTAGTGAACTTCTCTACAAGGGTTGACATGAGTTATGTTTCGAGACAACTCATCAACTATGGTCGATGCAAAGGCATTGTGAGTCACAGATTCTAGCTTCCCTTATTTTTCAAGCATTTGTGCAGAGGTCCTTACAATTTATGGTATCTGCAGCATATTGACCAGCCACAAGCACTAATTATGGAGCAAAGTCGGTACATTGAAAGGGGACCCGTTGTCAGGGTTGACAAGATGTTTGAACGACTCAGATACGAGCTGCGTGATCGTCCAAAGTTCATTCTATGCATTCTATCTGAAAAGAACGACCTTTATGGTATTAAGTTTTTTTTCCTTATTTATTCTTCTTTTTTAATTAATTTGGCAAGAGGCCTAACACAGTAAAGCTACTTCGTTTCATCTCTTGTAGGGCCATTGAAAAAGAAATGTCTTCAAGAGGAAGGCATAACGAGTCAATGCATGTGCCCTGGCAAGCACACCGAACTCTATTTTGGAAATCTTCTTTTGAAGATAAATGCTAAGGTAAGAAGGTTTTCAAATTACACCTTCGCTTATTACATCCTTTTCTTTTAAATTTGAACTTATGCTTTTATTTTAATGGAGGTAACTAATATTCATATAATGTTAATTTTTTTTTTTGTTGTTCTACAAGCTCGGTGGAATTAACTCAGTCTTGGCTTTGGAGGATAAAAGGTCTATGCCTCTGGTTCAGAAAAAGGCTACCCTAATTCTCGGACTAGATGTTTGGCATGGCTCTGCTGGCCGATACAATTCACCCTCCATTGCAGCTGTACGGTGAAGCTCATCAATCTCTCTCTACAATTTAATTCACACTTTGAAAAGTATTAATGCAATTGGTAGTCACTACCAACCTTTAAAAAAAAAAAAATTACAGTAGTAAAAGAGTGTTTTCTATTCTTGCTAAAAATCCCCACAGGTGGTAGGATCCCGGTGCTGGCCATCCATTTCCAAGTACAGAGCCTCTGTGCGCACACAGGTGCCGAAAATTGAAATGATTGATTCGCTTTGCATTCCAAAGCCTAATGGATATGACGATGACGGGATCATAAGGTGTCATTTAATTGTGAAATTAAATGTTAGATCAAGTTATTTAGTTATACATAGCTAATTATTGAATTAGGCATTAAAATTTTTGCTTGTAGAGAAATGTTGCTGGATTTCTACCAGAGCAGCAATGGGCAGAAGCCAGAACAAATCATCATGTTTAGGTGATTGCACTCAGGCTTTTATATATGCAATCAGGTCATAGCTTTATTTATGCATCATTTATTGTAGTTGTTATTAGAAATTATTTTCTTTTTCTTGGTTATTACAGGGATGGTGTGAGCCAAAGTCAGTTCAACAAAGTTTTGAACATTGAAGTTTCTCAAATCATGAAGGTTTGTAATTACATAATATGTAGTGAACTTAATTAGTGTTGAACCATTTATCTTTAAACTAATTACTTAATTAACTAATTAATGAACAGGCATATGAGATGATGGGTGAAGGACCTCTGCCAAAAGTCACTGTGATTATTGCTCAGAAGAAGCATCACACAAAACTCTTCCAAGCTGATAGTCCTCAGAATAATGTACCTCCTGGTATGTATACTACATTGATTTATTTTCTCTAATTTCATGGATTAGCTAGAGCTAAATTTTCAGTTTCATTTTATATGCACACATTCATTCAATTGTTCAGGCACGGTGGTGGATACGAGGATAGTTCATCCAAGGCACTACGATTTCTACATGTGCGCTCATAATGGAATCATTGTATGTTTACTTAGAATTTCTGGTGTCTTTTAGTTTGTTATAAGGATCTCAACACTGAATTTCGATATCCGGAAGCAACATATATAAAAACCTTGCTGGTCCCAATTGACCTGATTAATTTTTGTTGAGTTATTTATATATGTTGAGTTAATTAGTTAATGTTGTAAGGACCTACTTGTAAGAGTGTATTAATACAAAAGTGGGACCTCTTCATGAGAGAAGGTTAAGCCCTAATTTTATTCCAATTACTTCAATTTTATATAAATTATGTTTTAAGGCATTAATTAACTTTTGAGTTTTATTCTGTTCGATTGAATGATAAATTGATAAATTGACAATTCTCATTTTCTTTTGTTTTGGACATGCATTCAGGGCACCTCAAGGCCAGCACATTACCATGTGCTAATTGATGAGATCGGATTTGCTGTCGACGAGTTACAGCAATTCATTCACAACCTATCCTACGTGTATGCAATGCATCTAACAATCACAGAGTCAATAAATATTAACTCACAATTAGTTAGTGTTTTGCAATGAAACCAGAACTAATTTGACGTACTAATGTTTTTGTTTTTGGACTGTCAATGCAGGTACCAGAGAAGCAATACTGCAATTTCAATAGGTACTATAATTAATTAAAGGCACATTAACTCTTTCTCACCATATATAATTTGTACTTGTACCAAAATAATTAAGCCGTCATTGGTTAATTTAGTCTTGTATTTTTGTTTTCGCAATAGTTGCACCAATAGCGTACGCTCACCATGCAGCTGAGCAGGTATCGAAGTTCCTGATTGACGAGTATTCTTCTGACACATCATCTGACAGCGATGCAGTAGCACCTGTTCCTGAGCTACAACACTTGCACCCGGCTATATGGAACAGTATGTTCTTCTGCTGATCTCTTCTTGTCGGGTGAAGAAGCAGCTTCTGAGATTAATTTGCTCTCAGTTTTTGTTGCTTTGTTTTTTAATTATTATTATTAACTTGCAAAAATTCCTCCCAGGCGCTAAACTGCTAAACTGCTAACAACCACTAATGCTGAGAGAATACATATATGTATGCTGTTTCGCTGTTTTCAACTTTGTAATGAATGCCATCTAGTCGTGTGTTGATGCTAATATATAGTTATGGCCGTTCAAACTTGAACTCAGGCCAGTTTTAATTTTATTTATTCTTCCCTCCATTTTTTTGGGTCAAAGCAAGCATGAATTTTCACTCTGATATATCATAAGCTGTCAATAATAGGATTTTATTCGGAAAAAAAAAATAGTAATAACTTCAGGATTATATATAATTCTCTAAGAGCAATCAATTAAACTCAGATATGCAAGGAGGGAGTCTGTGGTAATACTCAATTTCCATTATAATTAGAGCCTCAATTAATTTAGCATTTCAAGCAGAGTCGCAATGGCTCACTTCAATTTCTCCTAAAACAAGCTTTAATATTTAGTTGGTCAATTGAGTACCCAAATTAAGGAGATTCCAGTCCTAAAAGATTATATAGATGTAATACAAACACATACAAATTAAGATTTACAAATGTCCAAAGCAAAATACAAGAACTGAATTAACAATTTACATCACAAATATTAGTTGCAGCAGTTATTCACAGTTCACCGTCCCATTTATAATTAGCTTCTTGTACCGTGTCTTGTGTCTTTTTCTGGCACAAAAAAACTTAATGAATCATGGGCCTTTTACTGGAATCACTCAACCAAGTGACCTGAATCAACGCTATCAGTAATAAAGTAATGTACCTTTAACCTCTTACTTGCCCAATTTTGGTTCTTTTCCTCCTCCGTTCCAAGCTTGCCAATTTCATATAAGCACTAATACAATAAAGGAAGTCAGCTGCATATTGGCGAGCAGTACTAAGAACTTCAGCAAGCCTTACCAAATAAAAGATAATTAATGTTGCGATAAAATTCTATACATCATAATCAGAGTAACAAGTTGGTAACAGTAAATCACAAGATTGATCAATTAGCACCGTCAATTCAAGCAGCATTAATTAAACAAGTGTCAGCTCTAGTGATTTCCAAGGAAAGAGGACCGAGAGCCAATCAATTGAGAGAGAACAAGACAATAACCTCACAGAGCCAACCAATTGAACAAGGCAAAATAAACAATCAATTAAGATTAATCTTTCTCATCCATTAATGGCTTTAGATCAAAGAAGAACCCGAGATAAGAATTTAAGGTTCATATCACATGTTAGAAATTAATAAACTTAATTATTAGTCAAATGTAATAGTTAATAGTTGGAACTCTTTAAAATTGTCATGAATGTATTAGAGTTCTCTAGAAGTCATGTTATCATCTTCTAGGTTGGCTTGAAAGATGAAAAATGTGTATAGGAAATAGAGAGAGTTAATGAGAGGTTTAAATGTTATTTAGTGATAGTATATAGTGTGTAGAAAGTTCATATAGGTCTATATAATGTGTAAGGAGTCTTTTGAATGTAAGAGAGTAAGAGAATATAGAGAATAGAAGAAAAATTTCTGCCATAGAGTGATATCTCTTTCACCATTAAATATATTAAGTTCTTATCAAATACTAACAAATTGGTATCATAGCCATGGCAAGCTCCGCGGTAACATCGTTGGGACCATAGTGACAAATCAAAAGTTCGGATTCGGTTCGGCGAGGTCAAAAATTCGTGATTCGGGTATAATTCGGGAATGATTCGGTACAATAAGGAAGCAAAAAAAAAAAAACCCCCAGAAAAAACGTAAAAAAAAATTTTGAAAAAATTTTGAAAAAATTCAAAAACAAATTTTTTTTGGCGATTTATTCGCGTTTTTATCGCGAATAAAACGTTTTATACGTTTTTCAGCGTTTTATACGGAGTTCGGTTCGGCTATGCCCAAAAAACGAATTATACGCGAATTATACGCGTATAATTCGCGAGTTATGTCACTATGGTTGGGACAAGTTCCATTGCCGCGTCTTACAAAGAACAATTATGATAATTGGAGTATACAAATGAAGGCCTTGCTCGGTGCACAAGATGCGTAGGAAGTAGTCGAAGTCGGCTATGAAGAGCCGGTGGCAACAACAAATCAGACGGCGAATCAATTAAAAGCACTCAAAGAAACCCGTATGAGAGATAAAACCGCACTTTACCTCTTGTTTCAAGCGGTAGATGAATATGGTTTTGAGAAGATTGCCGGTGCGACAAGATCAAAGGAGGCATGGGAGATACTCGAGAAGGCATACAAAGGTGATGAGCGATTCAAACAAGTGCGCCTACAAACGCTTCGTGGTAAGCTTGAAGCGATAAAAATAAGGAGACGGAAGGTGTATCCGACTACATCACGAGGGTACAAAACCATTGTCAATCAATCACGAGGGTTCTGACTGGTTCATCTCAAATAATGATCAACGGATTACTGGGTAAAAAAATCATCTTGAAAATGAGAGTCCGTCAAGGAGACCCCCTTTCACCACTTCTTTTTATAGTGGCCATGGATTTCCTAGCAAGATATTTTGAGAAATTAACAGTATCTGGAGCAATAAGATTACCGTTTGAGAGCATGAAGCCATGTCTGCTATATGCAAATGATGCGCATTTTTTCATAAAGCCAAAAACACAGCAAATACAAGCACTAACAATGGCTCTAACGGCCTTTGAATGGGTCTCAGGATTACAACTCAATGCCTACAAGTTTGAATTGATCTTGACACAGGATGATCATAATGAAGGCTTAACACTAGCCAACATTATTAGATGTAAACTGCGATCACTGCCTTTTACCTACCTTGGTCTTCCTTTATCAAATAAGGCACTCCACAAATCAACCTTTCTCCCCCCAATCCAAAGACTTAATAGTCGGTTAGCGGGTTGGGCGGCCAATCACCTTTCGATCATAGGAAGGTTGATTCTACCCAATGCAGTATTATCATCTCTACCGACTTATTACATGACAGTGATGAGACTACCACAATGGGTCATTCAAGCAATCGACAAAATTAGAAGGCATTTTTTGTGGCATGGAGACACAGAACAGTCCAAGAAAATCCACCTTGCAAATTGGGAATTGGTCACAACACTGAAATACCTGGGTGGTCTTGGAGTACCGGACTTGAAGACCTTCAACTTGGTTCTGCTAATGAAATGCCAATGGAACTAGCAAAACCAATAAGAGCATTATGAAAACCCATCATACAAAGCACAGTAATTGTCATAAACTTCATACCGCAGGCCATGTGATCAGAGTCAAAATAATGATGATTTACGTAGGGTTTTGGCTCAGGTTTTACATATTTTCTCACACTTATGTTTACTTTATTAGAGAAAAAGGCTACTGTCACCCTTCTTTATGTTTTATTGTAGAAAACAGGTTTTGGGACTATTTTACACCAAATGGAGCTAGAATCGGGTCAATCGGATCAGCGACGCTCATCAACCAAGTCTTGGTTACGGCCCGTATTGCCTAATACGGACCAGGCCTAGCACAGACCAAAAGATAGCGCTGGAAGTAGTTAAACCCTAACTGCCAAGGTCCTAATACGGACCGTATCACCTGATACGGTCCGTATCCGAAGGCATCTCTTGGGGAATAACTGCCGACAGCTGTTTCCAGATCGGTTTCTTAGCCTCCAATCAACCTCTACACGTCCCTACACTCCTATATAAGGCCCCTGGGCAGAAGAATACATCATCTTTGTAATTAGGGTTAGATTTGATTAAAGTGAGAAGAGAGGAGTGCTTGTAACCATGCCGTTCCGCGGCTAAGTTCCTTTTCTTAGGGCTAGGCAGTAAACCTTGTTACTCTTGATGTTTTGATATATATATTTCTGTTGATTATGATTTCTTGTTGTTGTGCTAAAATGCTTTTGTGATTTATTATCTCTTCATCTAATTTCAATGATCTAGTTTGAGTCTGTTAGGGTAGTGACAATACTTTAATGGTAAGAAAAACTATTTGTATGAGTTAGCCTCGTTGAGATCTATTAGGTTTATGTGAAGAAAACCTTAGCGGGGAAACCATAAACCAGACCAACAAAACGCGTACCAAATTCCATCACTTGCGTAAAGTAAATCGCAGTGATCTGTGTAGTAATTTGGGGTATTTGAGAGATCTGACATTTGCGTAAGATAAATCGCAGTGTCCTGTGTAGAATCTCAGTGAAAGATCTGTCATTTGCGTAACATAAATCGCAGTGACCTATGTGGTATCTTTCATTAAAACAACAATAGGAAATCAGACGCAACAGGAATATATTGTCAAAGAGGATTGAGTGGCAATGGTGTGCCGAAACCCTAGGAATCCTCATCTCTATCTTTATTTTAATTACTTTTAATTGTTTCCTAATTCACATTGATCAACAAACATCTCTCAATTTTCAGATTTCGTCTAGCCTTTCGAAAGATTGTGATTCGATCGCTCAAAGCATTGAACCAATATTCCCTGTGGATCGACCTCGTATATACTACTCGATAGGATTGTGCGCTTGCAGTCCGAACCGATAGCATTTCCGAGTTTATAAATATTAAAAGAAATATTGCTCTCTTTTGAGTGATCAAGCTTTTTGGCGCCGTTGCCGGGGAATAACGGTTCATTGTGCAAGGCCTCGCGAGACGCCCTTGCTTTGACCATTGAATCCAATTAATTAGAAACGCCTAGATTTCTTTTTATTTTCTGCATTTTTATTTTTCTTTTATTTTCAATTTCGTTTTTATTTTTATTTTTATTTTCTTTTTATATTTTCAGTTTTTAGTTTAATTTTTCAGATTTTCTTTTCTTTGTAGGAAACTGCACGCTGGCCGAATCATCCGTACGAAGATCCGAGAGGATTGCTAGTAGGAGAGGACAATTCGCTTCCACATCACCGATAAGAACCAATCATAGTTCTTCATCAAGTAATTCTGAAAGCGAAGAAGACTCAGATTCGATCAACATGAATATCCCACCGAACGAACCGATTAACAATGGAAGACAAGACAATGGTGATCAAGGAGTTCACGATGCAGCAAGACCCAAACTTCTACGAGACTATTGCGTACCGCGCGCGAATGATCCTACTTCTAGTATAAACCCGCCAACTGTTACGAACCGTAATTTTGAGATCAAGCCTGCTCTCATAAATATGGTTTCGCAGCAGCAATTTGGAGGATTTCCACATGAAGATCCACATCTTCATTTGTCAATTTTTCTAGGGATATGCGAGACGATAAAGATCAACGGAGTTACCGATGAAGCAATCAGGCTAAGGCTATTTCAATTCTCATTAAAAGATAAAGCAAGAGCATGGTTGTTTTCCTTACCGGCCAATTCCATTCAAACTTGGGACCAATTGTTTAATGTGTTTATTGCAAAATATTTTCCACCATCCAAAACTTCGAGGTTTAGAAATGCAATTACTAATTTTGAACAAAGGGATGGTGAAACATTGTGTGAGGCATGGGATAGATACAAGGATATGTTAAGGTGTTGTCCACATCATGGTCTAGAAAGATGGCTGATTGTCCAAACTTTTTATAATGGTCTAAACCCTACCAATAGGTTGTCTATTGATGCTTCCGCAGGAGGAGCAATCATGAACAAGAAACCTGACGAGGCCTACAACCTAATTGAAGAGATTGCAATCAACCAACACTACTGGATCCCTGAGCGAAAGAAGCCAAGTCCAACACCTGGCATGCACCGAGTAGATGACATATCCATGCTGAGCGCAAAAATTGATGCTTTGCAAATGGCACTCAACAAGCAGACCAAGCAGCGAACGGTAGCAGCAGTCAATGCCGCAATAGCATGTGGCTATTGTGGAGGAGCGCACGAGATGACCGAATGTATGAATGTGACGGAAACTGAGGAAGAAATAGAGCAAGCAAACGCGATCGACAACAGCTTTCGACCTCAGCCCGCTTACAATACATACCATCCGAACAACCGAAACCATCCAAATCTCTCATACGCGAACAATCAAAGGCCTGCTGCACCCCAACAGAACTACCAACCACAGCCCAATTATCAACCAAGATACAACAATCCCCACAGAATTATCAACCAAGGTAATACAACCAACCACAGCAACCTGACATCACATCCTTAATGGAGAGATTCCTAGATAAGCAAGATAAGGCTAACGCCGAAATCGCGCAAAAGATCGAATCCTTAACAAACCGCAACAAAGACTTAGAAGACAATGTCTCTAAGATGGCTAAAGAACTCTCGAGTATTACACGCGGAAAAGGCAAATTTCCGGGCCAACCGGAAGAAAACCCAAGAGAAACTTGCAAATGCATAACGTTAAGGAGCGGTACAGCTTACAAGGGACCTTCCATGCCCGATCTAACTTCCGATGAGATGCATGCAGAGCCATCACATTCCGAAGAGTATGAGCCACAACCGCCAGAGCCGCCCGTATTCGAACTGCAGACAGACCTTACTAAGGAGCATAATGACACCGTAGGTGGAGACGAGCGACAACCCGAACCTGAATATATTTCACCACCACCCTACAAGCCACCTCTGCCATTCCCTCCAAGGCCTGCCAAGTATAAGGTAGAGCAGCAATTCGCGAGATTCATGGAGACACTCAAGCAATTACATGTCACAATCCCCTTCACTGAGGCAATTGCAAGCATACCCTCGTATGCTAAATTTCTGAAGGAGATTCTTTCGAACCGCAGTAGACTCCAAGATCTCTCAACAATTCCGCTCAATCTGGAATGTAGCGCGCTCGTGCAAAGCAAATTATCGACAAAATTAAAAGATCCGGGAAGCTTCTCGATACCGTGTACCATTGGCACAACCGATTTTAAGAGAGCTTTATGTGATCTGGGAGCAAGTGTGAGTCTAATGCCAAAGGCAGTGTTTGACAAATTAGAATATGGAGAACTTTCACCGACACAAATTGCACTGCAACTGGCTGATCGATCAATTAGATATCCTGAAGGAGTGTTGCTGGATGTACTGATCAAAGTTGGAGACTTTTGGATACCTGGAGATTTTGTTGTGGTTGACATGGAAGAAGATGAACACATTCCAATCATCCTTGGAAGGCCATTCCTTGCCACATGCGGAGCAATGATTGATGTTAAGAACGGGAAAATTTCACTGAATGTTGGAAAAGACAAGGCGGTCTACGACATAAACAGAGCTTTGAAATACCCTTCTGACATTGATCGTGTCTTCAATTTGGGTATCATTGATGAATTTGAAGAGGAAGAATATCCATATGATGAATTGGGAGAATCCATGGGTATGGAGGAACTGGACAACCTTTTTAGAGGAGAAGATGACGCTGACATTGATCGTGTCTTCAGTTTGGGTATCACGGATGAATTTGAAGAGGAAGAATATCCATACGATGAATTGGGAGAATCCATGGGTATGGAGGAATTGGACAACCTTTTTAGAGGGGAAGATGACGAAAGGCAACTCGAGCAATACACCACCCCTGAACCTGATGAAGTCTACGCTGAAACTTGTGCGAGTTGTGCCACTGTCATAACAAAAGAAGAGGAAGAACCCCCCAAATCTAAAATTCTGCAGTCTGTGTCACCTAGCACGGTCAGTAGCAAAGTGAAGAAAAGAGAGAAGACAACCTCTCATCCACAACTCGAGCTCAAACCTCTTCCATCCAATCTCTGTTACGAATTCCTGGGACCTAACCAAACCTACCCGGTGATTGTCAGTTCTCAGCTCGATAAAGTTCAAGCCAGCAAGCTCATCAACATACTCGAGATGCACCGAAAAACTATTGGCAACAAAATTGATGACATCAAAAGCCTTAAAGATGAGACAATGGAGGAAATGCAAGAATTAGAAAAAAGTTGGCACACACAACTGCATGAAAACAAGATTCTTGATCCTCTGTTGACTTCAATCTCTATCAAACCGGAAGAAACCAAAGTTCCAATCATAGAATCAAGGCCTCTTCCAACAGTTCTCAACATTATCGCACCAAAAAGTTCTTGGGAGAACTACGATGCGGACCATGGTCGGAAGGTGAAGATAAAACAGTTTGTGGTTCATCCGGAATCTCAATGAAGCAAGGGGTCGAGCTAATGACTTTAAACAAGCGCTTCTTGGGAGGCAACCCAAGGCCATTTCTATATTTTTCATAATATTTATTTATAGTTTATTTAAGACCTTAACAGAGAAACAACTCATATCCACCTTTTTCCTATGATTAGGTGAACATATCAGAGGAAGGACTCAATCAAAGACAACACGGAAGACAGGAAAATACCCTCTGGTACGGTCCGTATCAATCAATACGGATCATATTAGTGGATACGGGGTGAAAGAAGGAAAGTAAAAAGAGAGGTGGTGAATACGGCCCGTATTTCCCAATACGGTATGTATTCAAAGTAGTTAAGACTGAAGGCAGTTATCGGTATTACGCATAACAAATCGGATACGGACCGTATCACCCAATACGGTCCGAATGACAGCTAATTTGGAAAATGCGAACCCGTTAACAAAGAGACATTTGAAAACCCGCGAGAATCACATCTCATAACTGTTAAATCATTTGGTTTGAACTCCTAAATCTCTCTCTATTCTCTCTCCCTCTATCTCTCCTCTTCCTCCCTCTTCCTTCCTTGCCAAGAACGAGCCCACCTCCTTGCCGCCGATCACCATCGCCACCGCACTCATCACTGACTCTCCTTGGAGCTGCCGCTGCCTTCCTCTCTGCACCATCTGATGCCCTTATAAGTGAATATGATCAGTTCACCCAAGCTATGCAATGGATGAACCTGAATTTTTAAGATCTCGCCACACGCTCGCGAGAGAGCAGCCAGCGGATTAAGCAAAAGGTCAATCAAGCCCGCAACAGTGTGGAGGAGATCCGGAGAAACGTTGACGGGGGTAGGCGCGAGATCTAGTAAGCGCGCTACCTCAATCAACAATACTACCAGTTCGCCCTCGACTCCGGACTCCAGTACCAACCACTGCTCTACAGACTTTTCGACTCATCATTCTACAAGGAGATCCAGCACCCACCACCACCTCCACCACCTCATGATTGAGGTGCAGTGAGTTGTATCTTTTCCCGGTCTTTTTACTTTATTACTTCCTTTATTTTTATCTCTCGAGCATTGAGGACAATGCTCAATTTTATTCGGGGGGTAAGAGGTAAATTGACCATGTATCTTTAAAATTTTTGCATTTTAAATTCTTAGGTGCTAGTAGTTTTACTCAATTTTTGACTAGGGTTGGAGGCTTTACCAAAAATCCTAGAATGATTAAATTGAGCTTTTTAGCTAGCTTGCATTTTTTCCTTAGGATTAGGTTAATCAAATAGGAATTGTTTAAAAATTTTCATTAGGCTAAGGTTTAGACAATTGGCCATGATATCAAAAATTCAGAATTTTAATTATTTATGATTTCAAAGTGAACAATTAATTGCTAACCATGAGAGTTGATCAAAAATTGCAAACCCTAGAATTTTTTTTGAGTAATTTATTCTTGCAAAGTCTTTTAAATTTGATAGTGTTTTAGAATACCCATTTATTATAGATAGACCCCTAGCGAAACTATGCAATAATTTCTTGTATGAATGAATACTTGAAATTGTGTGTAATCATGGTACTTGTGACACAAAAATATGTTATTTTATTTTTCGGAAAAAAAGAAAAATACAAAAAAATCGAAAATGAGAAAAACCCAAAAAAATAGAAAAATATAGAAAAAGAAAAAAATAGAATAAAAGATGGAGGATAAAAAGAGTACGGGTGCCTACGCAAGACTGGTTACCAATAGGCTCGAGAAAACCTCCCAAATTTTAAGTTTTTGTACATATTTAATTTTTGAAAAATAGTCACAAGTACCAACACACTTAGTTGCCATACTTTGCTCCAATCAATTAGGAAGGAAAATCAAAATTTATATCATTAGAATTCCTATTGATTGGAAGGGATCCATTTATAATCGAAGGAGAAATTAATACTCTCAATTTTAAGGATATTTGTGAAGTAAATTGTTCGATAATAATTTTTCTAGGGTAAGCACAATGAGGTCAATCATGGGGTGAATAAATTGTTCAAGAGAGAGATTATGAATATTTTTAAAGTTCTAGATTTTTATTGTCATGCCAATTGTACCTAACTTAAGCCCTAATTTAATTTTTAAACAAGACCTTGAGATTGTATGGTTTAACCTAGACCGAATCTTTGACCAGCTGGGATGTCGTTGCTTGAGGACAAGCAACAATTCAAGTTGGGAGGCGTGATCAGAGTCAAAATAATGATGATTTACGTAGGGTTTTGGCTCAGGTTTTACATATTTTCTCACACTTATGTTTACTTTATTAGAGAAAAATGCTACTGTCACCCTTCTTTATGTTTTATTGTAGAAAACAGGTTTTGGGACTATTTTACACCAAATGGAGCTAGAATCGGGTCAATCGGATCAGCGACGCTCATCGACCAAGTCTTGGTTACGGCCCGTATTGCCTAATACGGACCAGGCCTAGCACAGACCAGAAGATAGCGCTGGAAGCAGTTAAACCCTAACTGCCAAGGTCCTAATACGGACCGTATCACCTGATACGGTCCGTATCCGAAGGCATCTCTTGGGGAATAACTGCCGACAGCTGTTTCCAGATCGGTTTCTTAGCCTCCAATCAACCTCTGCACGTCCCTACACTCCTATATAAGGCCCCTGGGCAGAAGAATACATCATCTTTGTAATTAGGGTTAGATTTGATTAAAGTGAGAAGAGAGGAGTGCTTGTAACCATGCCGTTCCACGGCTAAGTTCCTTTTCTTAGGGCTAGGCAGTAAACCTTGTTACTCTTGATGTTTTGATATATATATTTCTGTTGATTATGATTTCTTGTTGTTGTGCTAAAATGTTTTTTTTGATTTATTATCTCTTCATCTAATTTCAATGATCTAGTTTGAGTCCGTTAGGGTAGTGACATTACTTTAATGGTAAGAGAAACTATTTGTATGAGTTAGCCTCGTTGAGATCTATTAGGTTTATGTGAAGAAAACCTTAGCGGGGAAACCATAAACCAGACCAACAAAACGCGTACCAAATTCCATCACTTGCGTAAAGTAAATCGCAGTGATCTGTGTAGTAATTTGGGGTATTTGAGAGATCTGACATTTGCGTAAGATAAATCGCAGTGTCCTGTGTAGAATCTCGGTGAAAGATCTGTCATTTGCGTAACATAAATCGCAGTGACCTATGTGGTATCTTTCATTAAAACAACAATAGGAAATCAGACGCAACAGGAATATATTGTCAAAGCGGATTGAGTGGCAATGGTGTGCCGAAACCCTAGGAATCTTCATCTCTATCTTTATTTTAATTACTTTTAATTGTTTCCTAATTCACATTGATCAACAAACATCTCTCAATTTTCAGATTTCGTCTAGCCTTTCGAAAGGTTGTGATTCGATCGCTCAAAGCATTGAACCAATATTCCCTGTGGATCGACCTCGTATATACTACTCGATAGGATTGTGCGCTTGCAGTCTGAACCGATAGCATTTCTGAGTTTATAAATATTAAAAGAAACATTGCTCTCTTTTGAGTGATCACCATGTTATTCACAAAGTCCCTGGCACATACACAACAGCTCTACAACCACTCAACAAGTCACAGACTAGGCAAAGGAAACAACATAGCCTTCTAGAAACACAACTGGGGACTAGGCTTCTTAGAAGAAAAATTCCCAAACCTACACACACGCAATAAATGGTTATGCAACGGTACAAGTTCTCACCTCGGACTCGCTGCGATCCATCTTCAGACCCCTGCTCACGATAGAAGCATCACAGGAATTGTCAACCCTGCAGCAACGGTTAGGGCAGGTTGCACTGGTAACGGACCAGCAAGACGAGGTACAGTGGAGATGGTCACAAACAGGGCTATACACTGTAAAAAGTTCGTACAGAGCAATGAAACATACACCAAGAATAGATTCTGAAGTGCATAGGATTTGGAAAATACTGGCACCACCGAGAATAAGAGTATTTGGTTGGTTGATATGCAATAATAGAATACTGACGATTGACAATCTAACACGAAGGGGGTGGCAACTAGTAAACCGTTCTATAATGTGCAAGAGGAATATAGAAACGGTATTTCACTAGCATTATATGACAGAGCGGTATAGGACTGGTACATTATGTAGGGCTCAATACCACTGCAACTGCTTCTAAAAGATAAGGTCAAACAGGAAATACAATCGACGCTTCTCATTGCACAATTCATTATATGGTGTGAACGATGTTCTCGGACATTCAGAGATAGCTCCAAAGAGATCGATCAACTACTCGAGAAAATTCATCAACAGAAGCAATATATATATAGTCGGAAAATAGAAACCAGGAGGCAACACAACCTTTCCCATTTTCACATAGCTTTTCCGCTTTCTTACATTTTTCTTACTTCTTAGTTTTATGTTTCATTTCTTTCTATTTTACTTTTAGCTCAAATATTTTGAGCGCATTAATTTTCTCTTTTTGTGTTACAAACTCTTTGTAACAAACACTATCAATCAAATATGAACTCAGACTCTATATTTTTCCATAAAAAAATAACTGAAATCTAGTGATGCTGCAGAAGCAGATGCAATATTTTAATTATCTAGCTAAAATTAATTAAATTAATTGAAACCTGATTGTGTCGGCGCATAAGATCGTAGGTTGTTGACTGTATACTTCTCGACATGCTTCTCAGACATCATAAAAGCAGAGGTAATTGTTTAATAATATAAAAGCTAGAATTAATAAACTTAATTGAATTCTAGTTATGCTGTAGAAAGTATAGACAGTCTTTTATTGATATGTTAAAATTAATTAAATATATTGCAACCTGGTTGTGTTGCTTGTGGTAGCAAATGCCACAGCAGAACTTGGGTTTAAGTTTTCCGAGTCTTGAACTTAACTCTAAAATTAATTAGATTAGCTTCAAACGATAAAATTGAACCGTTGAAATCCATCTACATGATGCGTCTACATGCGAAAAATTTAAATTTTCGAATTAATTTTGTATAGAGTCAAGTGGTCAAAAAACGTTCAAAAAATGAATACATTAAAATTAATTTATAAATCTTTTAATTTTAACCGCTTAACTTTATACTAAATTTATCTAAAATATTAAATTTTTTTGCATATAAACGCATCATTTTTAAAGTAGATGGGTTTCAACAGTTTGAATTTATTATTTGAATTAATTCGATAGATTAATTTAGAGTTGAGTTCACAGAAAAAATTGATAAACTTAAATTTCTACTCCTATCTTTATATATGAACCGTAACTTTTAATAGATCCAATTATTCATTTCAATGTTTTCTCATTTTTTATGATGGCCATAATTTGGATCGTCTCTGGATTAGCGATTTTTTGTTTTTATGATCATTAACGTATACAATATAGCCAAAAAAATGGTCCAAGTCGTTGCAGGAAAGCACCGATTAATTAACCCTGATTTAGGGAGGTATTTGGAAGAAACAAAAAAAAGAATTGTTGTTGTTATGAGTTGGATGTAGTGTATTGAAAAAAACCGTCCGGTCCAGGACCGGACCGACCCGGACCGGGGTCAAACTTGTGGTGGACCGGACCGTTGCTAAACTCGGATCTAGCACGGTTTTTGGCCGGTTTTTTCCACTAGACCCGTAGTGGACCAGGGTAACCCGGACCGTGGCAAAACCGGACCGGACTGTGATAAAACCGTGTGAACCCGTACTAGACCTGGCCAAAATCGTGTGAATCCGCCAAAACCGTGTGAACCCGTACTAGACCCGTGTGAACCGTCCCGGACCCGTGGCCAAACCCTTGTGAACCCACCCCGGACCCGCCCCAAACCCCTGTGAACCCTCCTGGACTTGCCCAAAAAAGATTTTTAATTTTGAAAATTTTGAAAATTAATGGAGAGATCCCTTTCATACTAAAATAGACAGATTTTACACAAATCAAAGTTCAAAATTTTTTAAACCAACGGCTATATTGTTTCTCCCTCAAAAAACCTCCATAAATTAAATCTCATCATTCTCTCATTTTCACATCAAATTCTCATTATTCTTAATCTCTCATGCTCTCAATCTCATACTCTCATTACTCTCAAACTCTTGTTATTTTCATGATTCTAAAAAAAAAAAAAGATATAGTTGCAAATTTATTTCATTTCACAAAGGCGCAAACTAAATTACGAAAGTCTAGGCACTTCGGCACCTTCCGCAAGATTTGAAGGTTAGATTTGGTTTTTGTTAGATTTATTTTTTGTTAGATTTTGTATAGTAATTTAAAATTTGAATTGAATGTTAGATTTATTTTATGTTAGATTTAGTTTATGTTAAATTTATTTTTTGTTAGATTTTGTAGAGTAATTTAGATTTTAAATTAAATGTTATATTTAGTTTATGTTAGATTTGTTTTTGTAGAGTAATTTAAAATTTAAATTAAATGTTAGGTTTAGTTTATGTTAGATTTATTTTTGTAGAGTAATTGGACTCTAAAATTGAATGTTAGATATGTTAGATTTATTTTGAAATTCGGATTTATAGTAATTTAAATTTTAAATTCAGATTTATTTTTATTTTAATATGTTAGATTTATTTTTAATGTGTTAGATTTATTTTTAAATATGTTAAATTTATTTTGAATATGTTAGATATGTTAAGCTTTCGGGTGTTGGACTCTCCGCATAGTGCACAAATTATTTACCAAATTCATTATTGATGTTTTACAAGAATATAACTTGAAAAGGAATTTAGAGAACAAGATTTTATTTTATTTTATTCGATAATGCTAGCAACAACATCAAGTCCATTGATTATTTTACCCGGTCACTAACCCCAATCATGAATGGTACAATGTTTCACCAAAAGTTTGATTGTCATATACTTAACCTACCGTAAAGGCGGGCCTTAAAACAGATGTTGTTAAAGAATTGATTATTAAATTTAAGCAAGATCTTGCCCATATTTTCTCAAACGGTTTAAGAAAACAACGTTTTGCCGCCTTGTGTGAAATGTTGGAGTTGAGTAGATTGAGAGTGCCTTGGGATATAGATACTCGTTGAAATTCTACATATAGGATGTTACACCGATGCATTCCTTACAAGACTGCTATAGCGGAGACCTTGAGAAACTCATCCGATGGAAGTGAATTGGTACTCTCCGAGGGAGAATGGCAGCAAATAGCAAACCTAAAAATATTTCTTGGATCTTTTTTCAATGCAACCATCAAACTATCATGCTTGTACACACCGTTGGCACATGAGTTGCTTCATCATCTTTACATTATTTCCAAAGTGTATCGTGAGATGGAAGATATAGAAAACTACGGTTCCTCTCTCCAACCGATCGTAGCAGCCATGAAAGATAAATTTCTAAAATATTAGGAAAAGGTACCCATCATGACCATTATCACAAACTGCCTCCATCCGGCATTCAAGAAGAAGTTCACGATAAAAATACTTCAAAGGTACAAGAATAACCTATATTTAGACTCAACATTGGAGGAGGCACGCATGAACAAAGCATTGGATGAGATGTTTAGATTATACAACTCAAGAAGAAATGTCAATCAACCGTCTTTGACCCGTCGCGGTGTTAGGTATAAATATAAATATACATGTGTTTTTAATCTTTATTATTTATAATATCTACATTATTTGTCCACTATTTTTTTTAATAGTGACAGGAACAACAGCAGTAGTGGGTTGTTATTGGATTTCCAGGATGATGAAGACTCGCAAATATTCCAAAGTAACACAAACGAATTAATAAGTTATTGTTTGACGATGATGGAACATGAATCCGTTGACGTCATGGAGTATTGGAAGAAGAATGCAAGTGCCTATCCAACGCTGGCGATGATGGCCCGCGACATATTTGTCGTGCCCGTCAACCGTCTCTTTCAAACCATGTTTTAGTTCGGCGAACATGATCCTCACCGATAAACGCAGTAAGTTGGGTGCAAATATTTTTGAGAGACTTGTATGCTTGAAAGATTTTATTGATGCTGAAACTCGCACGCAACATACATTCATGGAAGCAACATCATCCGGTGTCGAAACTCAAGAAAGCAGTACCGAGGTGGAGGAGAATTCAGACGGTGAGCAAGAGAGCGAACTATGGTATATGAACAACAACTTCTAGATCGGTAGTGTTGGCTATTTTTTTAAACATTTCAATTACTTTTTTAAATTATTCATTTTTAAGAAAATTACTAACAGAAAAAAAGTTAGAACTCCGCCTATGTTATTTTACATAGCCGGTCCCAAGTCCGAAATAAAGGAGAAGGGTAACTTTAAAATAATAAAAGTGTTGGAATGTCGTGAATTTTAGTTTATATTTTATTATAACTTTGAAATAATAACTAACTTGTTGAGTTGGAAAAAAAAATGTAGCGCCACTACGCCAGCCAGAGCCTCATCCAAAAATTCTACCTAGCGCAAGTTAAAAAAGAACTGACTAGAACTCGGACCAGACCGTGTAAATTTGGACCATGATCCTAGCACAGATTTGGGCCAACCACAAAAATTCAGACCCGCCAAACCCGGACCATTTAAACCCGTAGACCCGTGGAAACCGTGAACCGGCCGGGTCTGGACCGGACAGGAACGGACCAGGCCATTTGCAAAACACTAGTTGGATGTACATTTTCCATGACGTCATGTTAAGTGAATAATTAAATCATTTATGAAGTTGACTGACTTTATGAAAAACTAAATTCTTTTTATAAAGTTGACAACATTATGAAAAGTTTTTATAGACTTTCTTCATTTCCCTTCGTCCTCAATCATGGAGATTGGAGAGTGGAGACTCCCAAAGGTGTGTTTGGGCCCGTACCAGTCCAGCTCATTCTTAAGACCATTTCGAGATTGGATGCTTTGGCTGGGCTTAATCAAGGCCCATTCCTGAAGTTAACACCGTAGATGTTATTTTAGTCTAACGGGTCATGTTAGATTTTGATCTCTTTATATATCTAATGGATGGACAACACATCTACAATATTATTCTTAAATTGAACAAACATCTTTAATAATATTTAATGGAACAAACATCCTAAGTTCATCAAGCCCCTTTGTGAACTCAACTCTAAAACGTATTGGATTGGCTTCAAACGACGAATTCAAACCGTTGAAATTCTTCTACTTTACGGGTGATGCGTCTACATGTGAAAATTTTAAACTTTCGAATTAATTTAGTATAAAGTCAAGTGGTCAAAATTAGAAGGTTTATAAATTAATTTTAATGCATTCATTTTTGGACGCCTTTTGACCACTTGACTCTATACAAAACTAATTTAAAATTTTAAAATTTTCACATGTAGACGCATCACTCGTAAGGTAGAAGGATTTCAACGGTTTGGATTCATCGTTTGAAGCCAATCCGATAGGTTTTAGAGTTGAGTTCACAAAGAGACTTGGTGAACTTAGGAATACCCTAGTTCTACTCGAAGTACATGTACTATAAGAGATGAATCCCACAAATAAAATGCATTCACCGTAACAATTGCCAAATACAAACCAAACCTATTACCACCCACAAATGCCTCAAATTTGGTACTATACAATCTAAATAATATTAATATATACAGATATGTCCATGGAAAAGAAAAAAAAAAACAAACAAAAAGGGACGACCATCACGTACAGCATTTACAACGAAAACCCGATCAACCGAAGCCGTTTAATTAGGAAATGAATGCCACAACAAAGTTGACGATGAAGGTTGTCGGATCACCTAAGAAAGCAGCAATAATCGCGCCCAACGCAATTTTTGCATATTTCATAAATGTTCTAAACTTTGTTTCCCATTTCTTCTTGGCATTAGGAGCTGCTATATGGAGCTCCAATTTAGTCATCCTATTTTCCCCAATTGTCCTACGTAATGTTAGGTGACCGCCACGGCCAATAACACCGTCACCCGTTGAATCATCTTTCAAATCAGATAACATCTGTATGATGCATGGTACATGCAGGTGAAAGTTCTCGTTCTGCGACACATACGACCATATCTGATCAGTCTTTTCGTGATCCACTGTTTTTCTTATATGATTGCAATAGCAGCATTTTGAGGTGGTTTTTGGTTGAAGCACCAAGGTGGCTCCACTCTCTCCACAAATGATCTGGCGCTGGAGATTTGCACAACAAGGATGCAAATGATTCTGCTCGTCGAGGCTATGGTAGAAGTAACCATTCACATCCAGTCCACAAGCATTGCAGCTATAGAGGGCTTCGTAGCCCTTCCTAGAAGGTTTCCATTTCGGCGAAGAAGAGAAAACAAAGCTCAACCCGGGAAAGAACGGATGCATCATGGATGTGCAAGGAGACTTGCATTCTTCGTGGAGGCGGAAGGAGCAAGATGCACTCTGGCATGCATGGTGGGGCCCGTAACCTTTTTCTTTGCACCCGAAGCAGCTATAGATAGTTCCATAATCCTTTTGCTCAAGCTCATGACCCAGCATGCTTGTGTGAATCAAGCAGTCATCATACGTGCACTCCAAGAGCTTGTGCGCCGACTCATTAGTCGATTCAAGAATCCTTTAAAAAATATATATTAACAGTTTAAAAACGAACATACAAAATTAAACAAATTAAGGATATATAGCTAGAACTAACTAAATTAATTGAAACCTGGTTATGCTGCTACTAATAGCTGGGACTTTCGTCGAGCTTCCCTTATGGTCATACAATAATAGGTCAGTGATGGCACTTCCCAGCAGCTTCCTTCTCAAACAGTCATGACAGCTCTCCGGTAGCTCATCAGACGCAGGAAGAACGATTTGTTTCTTTCCATCATGGATGTTGTACACAGTCTTTATGTTGACTCCTGCGCATCTCGGATGCAGGTACTTCATGCATGTGTTGCAGAAGCAGTGGCAATCTGTTATGGTGTTATTGCACATGGCACAGTCAATCGCCTTATTCATGTTGAACGCGATCCGGAGATTGCTTTTTTGATGATTCTGATTCCCCAAGCTTGGCATGTTGGACCCATATGGCACCACTGATGACATTGATTCCATCTATCTATAAATATAGTTCAAAAGTTGCTATAAATATGTATGCAAGAGAGATAGAGAGCTAGATTAAAGAATTAAATTTCAGTTTCAGACAATTTGGAGGGTCACAATACCGCCAATGGTAGGTATATACTTCTCTTGTCACACTTAGTAAATGATTGTACTTGTTGAAATATGAAGTGCAATAAACAAGAGGATGTGAAAAGTAATTCGCATAATTAAGGGAAGTCTTTCAAATCCAAAATTCATATGGAATAATATATAATTTCATATAAACTTAAATCTTAGAAACAAAGAGTACTTAAAGCAGAAGAAAGGTACTGTTGTAACTTGTAACTTGTCTTATCTGAGATTAATTTAATTGCATCTGTTGAGTTGAATCAATACGGATGAGAAGCAATGATAGAGCTAGGACGCTCTCTAGCTAGTGGGGTCAGGTTTGGTGAGAATTCTAACATTTCTCTAAAGATACCTTTAAATTAATCAAAAGTGATGGATAGAAAAAAAGTTATCTTAATTAGAGTAAAGAGAGTTACCTTTTCTGAAACAGAGATCGATGCTATATGAAATTGCTTTGTGATCAGATCAGGACAAGTAGAGGATGAGGGATTGCTAACGGTAGGAGAGGCTAGATTATTCTTATTCTTTTTCTTTTTCAAGAGGGACTCGACAAATGAAGAGAAAGGCAAGTAGTATATATGTATAGAGAGAGAAAGAGAGAGAGAGATTATGAAATTTTGATTGCACAATTGTTGAAGGTGTGTACCTTAAATTATGCATAGAACTTGGGGGACAAGACATCTGTTGTATATGAGATATTTTTTGGTAGAGCCTTAGTAACAAAGTAAGAAGTTGACTGACCTGATCAAAACAAAAGTCTTCTTTTATTGTTATCTAGTTATAAATGCACCGGCCACGGGAAATTGAGTAGCAGGTGTACATTGGAAAATTTATATCCAATTGTGTGGATGTAAACTGGAGTCAAGACTCAAGAGTCAACACCTGCTCTGCTGACTATGACCATCCTTGAGAGCAAATGCAATTGGAATTTCCTCCCAACTCCTTGGAGATTCCCTCTGCATTTCTCTCCTCTTCTCTTTTGAGCAAATAACAGAGACCTGGGCAGTGGGCAGATTAGATTCTTAAATGGTTGTATTGCTGTTGTTGAAACCAAACCAAGCCCAGCCCATATATATTTATTTATTTTTTTAGCCCATAAGCCCGTGAAATCAACCCCCGCTTTTTTGTTTACTGTGTGCCTCTACATGTGGTGGATCAACTAAACGGTTCTAACGGATGGGATTCATACATCTCAACCAGTGTTATCAAAACCGGACCAAGCCGGCCAGTTGGACCAGATTAAACCGGAACCGGAGTCCTTTCTGGTTTGGTTCGATTAGGAGACCGCTTATGTTATTGGACCGCTAGAAAACGGTTTAATGGGCTGGTTTTTGATAAAAAAAAACGAGTAACTCGGTTTAAGAAACCCGGTTTTATACTGGTTCACTTTTGTACAACTTTTTTCTTGTATTAAATATGAGAGAAAAGTAAGAGATTGTTATTAGCTAGTTTCTTACGTCTGTACACCATCACATATAAAGTCAGTAAAGTACATGTTATGTTAGGATTTATTTTATTCTATAAAATTTACACATAAGCTCTCAAAATATTAGATATTCTAAGAGAATAAATTATGTATATATGATAAAACGTCTTCAAGGAGATAGGCTGTGCTTAAATCAAACTATATTTATTTTTGTATATTTAATTCTCTTCAAAGTAACAATGATCACTATTTTACTTTTATTCTAATTTTCATTATTTTTGTTGAAGTTTTAGATTTTTATTAAGATATAATTTATTATTTTTAAAAATTATTAAACAAATAGAAGCTTTATCCACCTTAAAAACATTCAAACTTTTTTTAATAAAATCAGTATTATTATTTTATTTAAATGTTAAATTTTGAAATATATTTATAAATACTTTCTTATATTATTTAATATGTATGTATGAATTTTTACAAATATTATACAAAAAATATAATTATTGTATAATAATTCTCATATCTTCATCTATGTAAGTATTTAAATAAACTAGCAATTGAACCGGTTGAACTATCGGTTCGACCAGTAAACCGTTAACTCGAAGCTTTACTGGGTTGATATCCGGTCTGGTTCTGATAACATTGATCTCAACTATTCTATTAATTAGTGACAAAGTACGTAGAGCGCTTTGGCTGGGCTTAACCAAGGTTGAATTAATTAACACTGTAGTTGTTTTTACGGATGATGTTGGATTTTGATTGCTTGTCATTGTCTTAATTAATTACACTCAGTGCGGATTTAATAAGGAGAAATGAGATCAATTAACTCTATTTTTTTTTTAAAGTAGTTTATTTTGTTATATAGTTAGAGTAAAATACTATGAGCTAGTATCGTAAAATTAATCTCTATAATTTTGTGTGAAAGTAACTCTTTGACCTCCACAAATTGAAAGTCTGTCTCCACTCTTGATTACACCCACCTAGTTGTAGGCCACCTTTTATCTGTTAGTAGATATGACCTTACCACTTAAGATAGTACTAACAGAAATTTATTTTTATGATATACATGTATTAATTTGATACCTTTAAAAATAGTATTCCAATTAATAATTTAAAATTGTCCTTGTGTTTTTCATTATTCAAGTGTGTGTGTGTGTATATATATATATGAGGAGGGTTCAAATGCATTATGATTTTGTGATCCAATATGCTCCACATTCTTTATTTCCGTTTTTAAAGTCCGAACAGTCAATCCGAACCGCTCAACATGACCTTCATAATAAAATATTTTTGGAGACCAAATTTTATTTTTTAGAATTTTTTTACTATTTTTTTACATAGGTACAATATCACTTTTTCGGATGGTCCAGAATCTCCTTAAAACAATGATTTTGTACCTCTCTAAAAAAATAGTAAAAAAATTCTAGAAAATATAAAATTTGGTCTCCAAGCATATTTTATTATGAAGATCATGTTGAGTGGTTCAGATCGACTGTTTGAACTTTGAAAATGGAGATTAAAGAATGTGGAGCATATTGGAGCACAAAATCATGGTGCATTTGAACCCTCTTATATATATATATAGAGAGAGAGAGAGAGAGAGATGGGCTATTGTGCTTCGCGAAGTAAATGGGGGGTTTACTTCGGGCCATATTTTCATTTTTGAAAATCCAAACAACCGATCTGAACCGTTCAACATGTTCTAAATATTGAAATGTGCTTGGAGACTAAATTTTACATTTTTTGGTATTTTTTTTTACTATTTATTAAGCCACTTTGAAAATCGCTGATCCGGTGGTCCAGAAATTTTACTATTTTTAACTGTTCACAGTGGATCAACGATTTTCAAAGTGGCTTAATAAATAGTAAAAAAGTTCCAAAAAATGTAAAATTTAGTCTCCAAGCACATTTCAACATTTAGAACATGTTGAACGGTTCAGATCGGTTGTTTGGATTTTCAAAAATGAAAATATGGCCCAAAGTAAACCCCCCCCCCCCCATTTACTTCGCGAAGCACAATAATCTATATATATATAGAGAGAGAGAGAGAGAGAGATGGGCTATGGTGAGTTGCGAAGTAAGGATCTTGTTTTACTTCACGCTCATATCTCCGTTTTCAAAGACCAAACAGTCGATCTGAACCGCTCAACAAGATATCCATATTGAAATGTTGTTGGAGACCAAATTTTACATTTTTTGGAATTTTTTTACTATTTTTTTAAATATTTCAAATTCACTATTTTTTATGGTCCGGAACCATTCAAAAACATTGTGATATATATAGCGAGTGGCTACTCTACTTACATAAGCATATGAGAGCATATGCTTATAAGTCATTTTTGCGTTTTCAATGTCTAAATGGTCGATCTGAAGCGCTCAACATGTTCTCCATATTAATATGTGTTTGGAAACGAAATTTTACATTTTTTGGAATTTTATTACTATTTGTTTAGAATTTTTCAAAATAGCATTTTTCATATTATTTTTTATTATTTTTTTTACCATATTAAACCACTGTTTTGAAAAATTCTAGAAAAATAGTAAAAAAATTTCAAAAAATGTAAAATTTCGTTTCCAAACACTTATTAATATGGAGAACATGTTGAGTGCTTCAGATCGACCATTTGGACATTGAAAATGCAAAAATGACTTATAAGCATATGCCCTCATATGCTTATGTAAGTAGAGTAGCCAACCTCTATCTATCTATATATATATATTAGAACTAAGGTGTTCTTAAGCTCACCAAGCCCCTTTGTGAGCTTAACTCAAAGACCTATCGGATTGACTTCAAACGACGCATTCAAACCGTTGAAACCGATCTACTTCATGAGTGATGCGTTTACATGTCAAATTTTTAAAATTTTGAACTAATTTAGTATGAAGTCAAGCGGTCAAAAAAAGATGAATTATAAGTTAATTTTATTGAGTTCATTTTTCATCATTTTTGACCGCTTGACTTTATACTAAATTAGTTCAAAAATTAAAAAATTTGACATGTAAACGCATCACTCATGAAGTAGATCGGTTTCAATGGTTTGGATGCGTCGTTTGAAGTCAATCTGATAGGTTTTTGAGTTAAGCTCACAAATGGGCTTGGTGAGCTTAAGAACACCTTAGTTTTACTCATATATATATATATATATATATATATATATAGAGAGAGAGAGAGAGAGAGAGAGATAGGCTAACTTGCTTTGGGAATTAAAGAGGGTGTTTTACTTCCCACTCATAATTTTATTTTCAAAGTTCAAATAGTCAATTCGAACCTTTTAACATGATCTTCATATTAAAATATGCTTGGAGACCGAATTTTACATTTTTTTTTGGAATTTTTTTACTATTTTTTCAGAATTTTTTAAAATCACAACTTTTCATTAAATAAAAAAATAATAAAAAATTCAGCAAACCAATGATTTTCAAAAATTCTGAAAAATAGTAAAAAGTTTCCAAAAAATGTAAAATTTAGTCTCCAAGCACATTTTAATATGAAGAACATGTTGGAGTTGGAATGTTCGAATCGACTATTTGAATTTTGAAAATAAAAATATGAGCCGGAAGTAAAACACCCTCTTTAATTCGCAAAGCAAGTTGGCCCATATATATATATATATACCAACTTTGTGCCGTCGTTTAGCTAACCTACTTCTATATAAAACATTGTTTAACTTCCGTTAAATTAACAATATAACATTTTTAGCAATCCAGCCTTAACGATTTTTTAATGCATATATGGATGATCATTGAAACTTGTAATTGACTTATATATATAAATACACGCTCTAAGTATCTAAATGATGAAGAGCGTCTACAATATTATTCTTAACTTGAACAAGATTCTTTTTATAGTATTTAATGCGCACCATATATAAGAGATTAATATATTTTAGAATTCAGAAACTCAAAAACATGTAATCAATCAAGGTTTAATGAAATGGGGACTAGATCCCTATTGATTTCAAAAAAAAGAAAAGGTTTTTGTACCCAATCTTCTTTGTCCACTTTTTATCCAACCTTATCCAATTATATTCCAAATGGTCAAACAGTCAAACTTCCAACTATCAACCTTCCTTATTTATTTTCCCGATCTCTTCCAGTTCTCTTTCTCTCTCCTCCAATATCTCATCTCTAAAAAAGGCTGAAAAGCTAAGAAATGAAAATTTTCCCGATTTGTCCGTCCGTGACTCTGAGCTCAGACTGCTCTCACCGCAACAGAGGCAGCGCGCCACCGCATCCTCCTCCTGACCGCTGACTCCACAGTCACAGACCTCGGCGGAGCAACTGGTTGCCGCGTTCGTCGGCCGCACTTTACCCGATCTCCTCCGAGTTTGCTCCGATCACCAGACTCGAGGAGGTCGCCGTCACTACTGGAGGGGAAGATGAAGATGCCCTCATCGATTTGTATGTTCTCACTTTACTTTTTGCCGTTTCTCTTTTTCGATTGACTAGCTTTAGGGTTTCAATTCAACAACTATTTAGCAATCGATCTAATTTTTTACGCTCGATCTTGATCTCAATCTCTGTTTAGATTGATTTTTAGATAACAAACTTATGACTTGATCTGATTTGTCTTCTTATTCGTTAATAATATTTTTTATATTACTTTCTTTGATCTGATCTGAACATTTGGTTTCAGGAAGGCCGAGAGGGGAATCGGTTCTTTATAGTATTTTTTAGGATCTATTTCATAGTTTTACAAGATATATCAGATAATGTACATGATCTATGCATTATATTTCTTTTATTTATTTTACTGGATATGTTTAACAGTTTTACAGGATATATATGCAATAGTTTACAGGAGATATGCAATATTTACAGGGTCTGTTTTAACAGTCTTACTGATTTAAATTTTCAATATTTATCTAATAGATTTACATGATATATAAAGTGCTTTACAGGATATATGGAAAATTTACATAATATGTTTAACATTTTTACTGATTTAAATTTAAAACTCCAGTATTTATCTAATAGGTTTACATGATATATACAGTGTTTTACAGGATATATTAATCAGGTTTAAAGGTTTTGTATTTTTACATGATATGTTTAACAGTTTTACAGAATATATGTAATTACTCCTTTATACATGTTGGATTTGTTTTGTGCTCCCTTTGATTCAAACTTTTAACACTATTTATATGTTAAATATGAACAAATTAAAATAATGTAAAATAAAATAGTCTTTTTATCTTGTTGCATGCCTTGATTAACAGGTGGATGCGATACTTGTTGAGATGGTGCACAAATACGGGCCAAAGAAATGGTCGACAATCGCACAGGCACTTCCGAGACGTATCGGAAAGCATGGTAGCAGTCCAATAGCACAACATGTCCAGTACCTCCAGGTTTTACCTTTACTGGGCTTGGTTAGTCCAGTAATACCTTCATTGTTGGTAATTGTGGGCACTACTACGGGCAGTTATGCCTTTTATCAAAAAAAAATTTGTGGGCACTACTTAATATGTCACTGAGGTTTGTTCTTTGAAATCTTAGATACTTAGTAAGTTATATGTATGAAATTAAACTTATCTCAATGAAATTAAACTATTCACTTTTCTTCTCATAAGTCATTTTTAATCTTTTCACATATAGCCTTCTAAAATTCAAAAATGATACAGGAACTGTTATTAAGAGAGTACAAGAGGCTCACCAAAATAAGAATTGTCCTATGATGCTGCTCTTTCCAGGTTAATTCATGCTCCTTACTTTTTTTCAATGTTTTTGCATGGTGATCTTGGATTGAATTTGCAGCTTGTTGAGATGGTCTTAAATGTACAATATTTTACATGATATACTTAACAGTTTTATAGGATATATCAGTTATTTTTACAGGTTTTATGCAATAATTTTTATTCTATTTATTTTATAGGATGTTTTTTGCGGTAGATGTTCCTGCTATGAAAATCCACTATTACACCTCAGCTGGTGGTATTGGAGCATACATGGAATACCACTGGCACACCCCATGAGATGGCTAAAAGAATTTCTTTCCTAGAGGACTTGTGAGTGTTTGTTTTAAAAAATTTCTATGTAACCTTTTACAGAATTGTTCAACTAGTTTTTCAGGATTCTTCCAATGATTTACAGGATTATGACTTGAAGTTTTTATTAATTTGTTGGTATCATTTTTTTCTTTCAGCTAAACCAACTTGGAAAGATGTTGGTATTATTGAAGATGTATGCCCAAAGCAGGGAGAAAATTCAATGGACTGTGCAATTTTTATTTTGCGCTTTGTCTATAATCTGATCACCGAGATGCCTCTAACTTTCTCACATGTAATTTTTACATCTACGAGTTTTACAGTATTGAAGTTTTATAGTTTGTACATGTTAGTTTTATAGTTTCATGTGTTAATTTACAGTATTGAAGTCATATAGTTTGCATGTTAGTTTTACAGTTTACATCTGCGAGTTTTACAGTATTGAAGTTTTATAGTTTTGTATATGTTAGTTTTATAGTTTCAGGTGTTAATTTTACAGTATTAAAGTCTTATATTTTGCATGTTAGTTTTATAGTTTACATCTGCGAGTTTTACGTTATTGAAGTTTATGAAAACTTATATCCAATCTATAACCTTGTTTATTTTATTTTTTTTGCAGGATGATATTTCGAAATAACGTGTGGTTTTAGCGATAAAGCTTCTCACTCATCCAAATAACGTTCACCAAAGGTTATGAAGTAATTTCATTGTTTGTATGTTTGTGTGGAACAAATGTATTTGGTTGTTGAACATATGTATTTGGTTGTGAATTTTAGAGTATTGAAGTTTTATAGTTTGTATATGTTAGTTTTATAGTTTCAGGTGTCAATTTTACAGTATTGAAGTCTTAAGTTTGTCTCTGTTAGTTTTATAGTTTACATCTGCGAGTTTTACAGTATTGAAGTCTTAATTTACATGATATAGTTGCATATTTTAAATATTAATAATTGAAGAAAAAAATGATGAAAAAAAATTAATTTTGCATAATTTTAGGTGTTATTTGGAAATAACTGCAAGTTTGAGAAATGGTTCGGTTTTGAAATTTTCTAGAAACTGTCACTCTAAAAGTACAGACAGTTGAAGTACAGGAAGTACAGGTAGTTTGGCAGTTGTGGAAGTTGCAAACGGTTAGCAACAAACTTAGGACCACTTGCAAGAGTCGCTGGTTGTTAGAATTTTGAATTACGTATTATATATGATTTGTCATTGAAGATACAGTATTGAGTATAGAATTTTACAGTATTCGTGCAAGTCAAATGACAGTTGGTTTGAGTAAAAACTGGGTACAACTCCTTGGGTACAATTAGTCGCTTCCTTCAAAAAAAAAAAATTTAGAATTAATTATATATGTTTTTTTCTCTTGGCATTTGACAACGCAATATAATTTAAAACTGGTGCATGGTTCTAACAAATTAAAAACCGGTATGCCTTCTCGTTCAATCAAACATCAAAAACAACAGATAAATATTTTCTTAATTTAGAAAGGTAAGCCTTAGTGCCTAAGGATCCAGTGCAGTGAAAGTTTGAGTTCGAAGTGGAACCCTGAAATTTCAATTAATATTGATAATGTTACCGACTAATGTGTCATGTCTGTCTGCTCACCAAATCATTTATATAAATAGTAAAAAAATAAAAAAAATGTAAAATTTTATCTCCAAGTATATTTTAGTATAGATCGATATTATGTTGAACGGTTTGGATCGACTATTTGGACTTTTAAAATTACAAAACCGAATTGTTGTAAGATATTGTAACTTACAAATGTTGTAAGTGGATCCCTCCTCTCTCTCTCTCTATATATATATATATAGAGAGAGAGAGAGAGAGTTGGGCTACGGTGCTTCACGAATTAAAGCGAGTGGTTTACTTCACACTCATATTTTGCAATTTTAAAGTTCAAAATGTCGATCTGATCCGTTCAAGTTGATCACCATATTAAATTGTGCTTGGATTATGCTTGGAGACCAAATTTTACATTTCTTAAAATTTATTACTATTTTTTTTCGATTTTTTGAAAATCACTGTTTTTCTATGGTCCAAAATTTTCTGAAAAACAATAATTTTAAAAAATTCTATTAAAATAGTAAAAATTTCTAAAAAATGTAAAATTTAGTCTCCAAGCTTATTTTAATACAGAGATCTTTTGAACGATTCGATCGACTTTTTGAACTTCAGAATTAAAAATATCAACGTGAAGTAAAACACTCGTTTTACTTCATGAAGCACCGTAGCCCAACTATATATATATATATATATATATCAATGCACTATTTGTTAAGGTTTCTTTAAAAATCTCCCAAGAAATTGTGGTAATGTTACGGTTCATTTAATGTTTATTAACCTCACACTATATCATTCCTTGCTTTTTGTCATTAATTATATATTCCCTAAACGAACAATAACATTGCTACGATTCTTTTAAATTTCAATTTTTATTGCAAAATCATAAGAATAAATAAAAATTAGAAGAACTGGTTTCTTTAAAAGTTGTACAAAAATTATAACATCATCACTGTTTTTGTAGTACATTTAAAAATACGGTATTCTCATCCTGTATTAGAAATCAATATTTAAATTACTAAAAATTTAAAAAAAAAAAAACTGCTATCTATATGATGTCTCATATGCACACTTACATAAACTGCGCTTTATTCCCTCTCACTCTCACACTCACGCACACACTCTCTCTCCTGAGTCTTCTTAGATAGAGAAGAGAGAGATGCATGTCTGACTGCATCGAGAGTGATGAAAGCAGACGAAATTCAGATTCCCTGAGACAGTGACAGCTGAACAATTTATTAAACAATAGATAGATAGTATATGGATGCATTTCTTTTTTTTATTTTGGGCACCCGCTTCCGAATTCGTATCCTCTGCATTAACTATAAAGAAAATCTGTTGAGTTAATGAATTTTAACGGATTTAATTTGTTTTAAGATTCGTACAAATTAAATCCGCTCTAATACTGAAAGGCCCTCTATATTATAAACAAAAGTTAAATTGACTTCATTTAAAATCAGATGGTTAAAATTCATTAACTCAACAAAATTTCTTTTAAGTAATGCAGAGAATACGCGTTCCCCGCTCCCTGCTTTCCTTTTGCTTTTCTCTCTCCCCCTCTCTCAGACCCTCGTCTCCTTTATATATATTTATTTTATATATATATATATATATATATAGGAGGGATCAAGTTACAACAAAGTTACAACAACTATTTTTTTCATTTTGAAAGTTCAAATCGTCGATCCAAACCGTTCAACATGATCTCCACAATAAAATGTGCTTGCAGATCAAATTTTACATTTTTTTGAATTTTTTTACTATTTACTAAGTATTTTACAAAAAATAGTCATATTCAGACCATTGAATTTTGTACCCTTCTTAATAAATAGTAAAAAAATTCAAAAAAATGTAAAATTTGATCTGCAAACACATTTTATTTAGATAATCATGTTGAACGGTTTGGATCGACGATTTGGACTTTGAAAATGAAAAAAATGATTGTGGTAACTTTGTTGTAACTCAAATTTGTTGTAACTTGATCCCTCCTCATATATATATATCGTATTATTGTATGTTAATTGCTTCTCACTGCATGTTCCTAAGCAGCTTCTTATTCCGTCCGAGTTGCTGAGCACTACTCTCCGGAGGACAAATTTACATTATTTTATTTCCCTTTTTAATGTAATTATTACATGTAATATATGTGATGAATGATGATGATATCTATCTATGATTCTATATCTATCTGAGAGGAAGAGCCAGAGGCAGTTCCATTTGCCTAAATATGTGTGAAACTTGCTGAAATATATATATATATATATATATATATATATATATATATATATATATATATATGAGGAGGGTTCCAATGCCTCAATTTTTCATACCTCCACCATGCCTCCATTTTTAAAACTTTAATAACTCAAAATTTAAAACTTAAAAGTCAAAATAAAACCGTTGGATATGATCTACATCATTTTATCTATGTGCTCATAAAAAATTATCACATTTTGATTTTGTTTTTATGTGAATCAATAAGTTGAAAAATCAACGTCTAAAAATTATCCACATTAGTACGTTTTTTACAAGCTCTTGATGACAACCAAAACAAAATTGAAATGTCATAATTTTTTACACGTGCATAGATAAAATGATATAGATCATATCCAACGGTTTTATTTTGACTTTTAAGTTTTAAATTTTGAGTTATTAAAGTTTTAAAAAATTGAGGCATGGTGGAGGCATGAAAAATTGAGGCATTGGAACCCTCCTCTCTATATATATATATCTATATAACACATGTAAATGCGGGCTGAACACAATATTTATATAGATGAGTAATCTCTTAATTGTTGGTTCGAGGCATAATTAAACCACATCAAATCTGGCAAGCATATTCGCAAATAAAGTGCATGTCTCTTTGTCTCTCACATGCACCTGCAGCTACATAGTCTCCATATATACCATACATGTATACATGCCAGCAATATCAGTGCACTAATTATAGTACAAGGGGGACCAGCACAGGGTCTCAAACCAAAAGTATATATTAGCTTGTTTGCCATTAGGCAATTAATGTGCATATTATATTACAGGCACTAAAAATAAATTACAAATTAAATTGCCAAAATCATTTTAACTCAAATTAACCAATTTATTAAGATTCTTGACTTAATTAATAGCCTTTCATATATACTTCATGTCGGATTCCATAACCTCGTGATCAATACAAAAATTATTTCAAATGAAATTGAACTTTGATTGCATAGCTATCCTTACTCTAACTAATAATCTTTTCTTTCCTCTTTAATTAGATATCTATAGAGTGAAACATTTTGACACTGTAAAGCACCAAAAATCATTACTATTTAACTAATCGAACCCATCCTCTTATAATTCGATCTATATAGGAGCAATAATATATAGTATTAGCAGTAACAATTCCCAACTTACAACTCATTATTGAGCAGCCTAATTAATTAAATAAAGTCAGGAACCAAAAAGCACTAATTAGAAGATATTTACATAGCTACAAATTAATAAGAAACTATTCTTTTTTAGTTCTATATTAATAGATTAATTATCTTTCTGAAATTGATATTATTTAACAAAATTATACTATATATCAACAACAAAGTGCTACTCTCTTTTTTTCTTTTGGAAGTATATATGATTCTAGCTATATATGCTTGTTTAAGATTTTTTTAAAAACAACGCAATCATAGCATGAATGATGCAAACCGACATAAAATTTATGAAAATTTACTTAATACAATCATTGTTAGCATTCTAAGATCATTTGAGCATCGATCATACCAATCATTATGTATCTATGTAACTATAAATTAATGTAAAATATACTCTTCCCTGACACTGACACAGTCAAGGGTAGGCTTCAAACCTCTAGAATTCTAAAGGAGCGTATAGCATAGCTTCCTCGAAATGCGCAGAAATTCTTTGAGTGCAACTAAGGAGATGGCCAATTATTTTTCTCTCCAACTGTCTCGGGTTATATTTATTTATATATTTATTTTTGGGGGTGCATCGTGCATGCTTCATTGCTTCTCTCTCTGCTCTCTGCCTACATATGTGGGGACAATGGCAATCGATGGCCGACGGTAACAAAGATTTCAAGTGCTTGGGAAAACTAAAAGGGGGTAAAAATAAATTTGAAGTAGCTAGAGTATGTTTCGGTAATTGTACCTGAATCCTGAGTGATTGATCTTTCAGTTGATCTCTTAAAAGAAGCGAAACTGTACTAGACAGTACATGTTTATATTAGTTATTTACTTGCATATATAACAAACAAACAAACACCTCTTTTTTTCTTTGAGAAAGTTGGGGTTACATACTTACACATATATGGTACTTTATATATAGGGAGAATTATATTAAGTTTAGAGCTCATTTATTTCCCTCTTCTAATTATATTGAGAAATTTTAAAGTTTCACATCCAGACAGACTAAGTCGCAGAATAACTTAATTACAACTTGATTGTGCTATTAGATTATTTTTTTTAGTAAAGATCAGAGGTCAAGCCACCTAACTATTTAATATTCACAAAGAATTGTCCCTTTCAGATTTCGAACATATAACATCTCACACAGAGAGCATTGTATTTGCCATTAGACCAAAGACTGGTTCTCTTGTGCTACTAGATCATGACGTGTTATTGTTGTTTCCTTATTTGTTGGATCGATTTTAGTTCATTGATGCTTGTTTGCACTAGATTGGCTTAAATTCCCGGGTCCAACAAATTGCACTATATATGTCATGGTGACATTTCTGGAAATTAAATGAGGGATGAAACTTGACTGGAGAAAACGCAAACATAATTGATTATACAGTTATTTCTCAGCTTTTTAATTAACCTTATTTGAACACTATTATGTTTATGATTGATTGCGCACTTCGTGGTCGAAATATCAAATTAACCTTCAGACTTGTTAAGATCTAAAGCAAACTTAGCACTTCATCCTTTATTACCAATTTAGCAACTTTTATTGTTGAGTATATGGTTGATTAAAACATAATCAGTGTTTCATCTCTCCATCTCTCTCTCTCTCTCTCTTTATTCTAGCAAGTCATGGTGTGTCTACTAATTAACTACCCAGAGCTCTTTACCACTGCTCCTTTTGCGTCAAATGTTAATTTCTCAGAAATAAGGTCAAAAAGAAAAAGGCCTTCATCAGGGATGCCAAAATAGTATCTTGATGCTGATGACATCTGTACATGGGAATGAGAAATATATAACAATTTCACTGTGTATATCTGTATATATACTCTATTAAGATATATATATGACATATATGCAAAATATATAGCAGATATAATGAGACATAAAAAATGGGAATGAAGATGAATCAAAGCTAAAATAGAGAGAAAACACAGAAGGAATCCATCAACTTGGAAAAAGTTAAATTAACTAAGTGCTCATGTCAGTAGAAGCTACTCATCTTAAAATAAAACTAGAGTACATTCTGATTTGAGTAACTGAGTTCACATGCTAACAACTATCTCCTCAAAGCTAATTAATCCTACTCTCCATAAAATCATAAAAAGTACCACATTACACCCACCATACTATAACATACAAAACGAAAGAAGAAAATTAAGATAACAAAAGAAAACAAATAATAGGATCATAAAGAAACATGCCTATCATAATAATATGTAACTAGCAATCTTCCATATTCAGTAGTCAGCCGGCCGGGTTTCGCTGTGCTCTTCCCACTCTGTGTAAAAGAAATGTACCTTTGATGAAGCCATTGCAAAAACTGAGCTTCAAGCTAGGCATAGGACTACCAACAAGTACACACTTCAAGTCGAAGAGCAACAAACAAACTAATAAATCATAATATATTGCCAGATGAAGTTGAATTGAAACCGGCAAGACCGGTTGCCCATCCAGCACAACTACCACTTCCAGTATTTCCACCACAGTCTCCTGCTCCGGCACCTCCCCAGTACTGCTCATTACTAGACATGCCTAAATTAAATTCGCGTGAAGAATTCGCACCCTGCGACTGCGAGTGTGCGTTGTCCTCCATCTTAACCGACGCCATCTGCGTAATCAATGCCGCACTGGTAACCTTTGGCAGCCCCGTGCCAGAGAAAACCCCTTCTCCACTAGCTTGATCTTCAAATTGATAAAGTCCGGGAACCGGCTGACCAGCTGTTGCCGGGGATGCTTCGACCCGACCCATGAATGGGAATTGTTGGATCTGCGGCAGTCTCCAATGGTCCAAACCCATACCAGAGCTGCCGCTTCCGAGTTGGTAGTCAACTGGCTCCAGAGTTTGCATCCCTGGAAACCCTAGACCGAGATTGGAAGCACCAGGGTAGTCACTCAGGCCCTGCAAGGAGGCCATGAACGGCAATTGGGACTGCGGAGCGAAGAGTGAGCTCGGGATGGAGCTCCTGCCGCCACCACCGGTGGCTGTGGATGATGTAGATGAGGTGCCATCCTGGCGATTGGCCGCAGCAGATGATGCAGATTTTGAGGAGCTTGCGGAGGATTTGCTGCGCTTGTTGCGGCGGCATCCACCACCGACAGGAACACTGCGGAGCGCTCCGCCACGCGTCCAGTAGCGGCGGCAGGTCTTGCAGAAGTGACGTGGCTGGGTGAGAGAGTAATTGTTGAAGTAGCAAAACTTTGTGTTGGTAGACTCGCAACGAGGACACTTGAGGCCGGGTTCTGGCTGTGGTATCTTTGCCATACGGGCCCGTTCTGACATCGATCCAGGCCGGACCGAGCCCGGACTGCCTGACTCAGGCCGTGGTGCTGCAGCCAGTGCTTGTGGGGGCAGCTGGTGTGCCTCGATGCCACCAGTAACACTTGGAACTTGGAGGTTGGCTTGAAATTGCTATAAATTAATTAATGATTCCAAATCAAGAAAAGAATTAATTAGACAATAAATAGATAAAGAAAATGATTTAAATCTTATATATGTAGTATATTCAAGAGGATTATAAACTGAAAAGGGAGCTAGGAATATTGTTTTCTTTTTCTTTTAATTAGCTTTTTGAGTGAAAGGAGCGCAAGATAGAAGAAGGAAGTTAGTGAGGGAGAGAGAATTAGAGGGATAATTAATTAACAAATTACCTGGTTCCAATTGGGGGGATCTAGGTAGACCGGTACCGAAGAGAAAACCATTGTATTTGACCGATGAAGCGCGTGCTTATAATTTGTGATAAGATTCTTGAAGCACTAGTATGATATGGCGATTGGGAGAAGGTGGAGAATAAGATCCGCTAGCTAGAAGCACCTAAGAAAGAGAGAAAGGAATGAAGAAGAAAAGGAGAGGTTTCTGGCATATATCATCAATTGCTTTTTTTTTTTGCTGGTCTGAGTGGGGATTGGTGGCGTTTGTTATATTTTATGTGAAAGGAAAGGATCAGTATGGACGGATGGATATATATGTTGGGGTACAACTAACTACAGGAGAGGAGAGGAGATGAGAGAAGAGATAGGAAGAGATGAAGAGCAAGACAACATCAATTTCTTAAAGTCTAAGTAACAACTATGTGACTGTGAATATATTGTGAGACAGCGTGACTGAGCAATATATGAATGATGTGCCAACCTATATATATATATATATAGCTAAATGTACAGTTTGTAGAGGACAAAGAAACCCTAAGACCAACACTGCCACTCTTCCAAATAGTAACAAAGGCTGGAGACTGGAGTAAGCAAAGGCCCAATATAATTAAGGGGTCAAATACAAAAATAAAAAAGAAAAGTAAAGACCTAAGGGGACATGATTCTCACGTATATTGGCAAAAAGGAAGAAAAGATTGGTCTTGCCTCCTTTAGTAGCTCTCTCTCTCTCTCTCTCCCGTCTTAATCTCTCTCCTCTCTCGCTGATGTGTATCACTATCATATCATAGAGTATAGAGTACTGTAGTACTGTACAGCTAGCTTTGTGTCATCTAAGATCCAATTTCCTGTCAAACTCTCAAAACGTGTCAACTTTTTTAAGATTATTTATTTTACGCATATAGCTAGGGTATGTTTTGTTGGATTGAGAATAGACTATTCCGAATAGTCTATTAAATGTTTGGTTGGATTAGAATAATTAGAATAGTGAATCTAAACTTTTTATCTTTTTTTTTTTAAGGTTAGTGGCTTTAAGTGCCAACTAACAATTTCATTGATAAAAAAGCGAACTTACAACGAGTCAAATGAGTCTAAACCTAAATCCACTCTTTTATTCTCATAAAATCCTCCAAACTACTCTAAATAACTCTAATCTCACTTATATACACTCATAATTACCCTATTACCTTTCCCTATCGCTCTCTACGACTGGATCCGATTTTTCGACCGCCGCCGCGCTCCGACGACCGGATCTACTCACCCGCACTCCGATCGAGATGGCGTAGAGACTCAACGCTCCGAACTCCGACGATACCGCGCTCTCGGCTCCGGTTCCTCCCCTCTCTCTCATTCTCCTCTCCTCTCAAGGTAGAGACGAGAGAGAGAGGAGGCGCTTTGTCGAACGAGAAACCTAGAAGAGGTGACAGAGGAATGGATTGAAGGTAGAGATGTGTTGGAGGAGAAAAAGAGACAGCCGCCTAGGGTTTGAATCGCCTGCGGACCTCTCTTTTTTTCGCTCTTTTCAATCGAACATGGACCTTTCAATTTTGAATAACTGCTAAACTGTCAAACTGCCATCCTAAACTTTTTATCTTATAAGAATGGATTATTTCTAGGAGTTTTGAGATTTGACTATTTTAATAAGACAAATAATAACTATTCTTAATTTGACTATTCTAGCTATTCTTGTTTTACAATCAAACATACCAATAGAATAGCCACATAAGACAACCTTCTATTATATCCTTAATTCATTGGAAGAGGATAGCACTAATTAATTCGATCCGGAATTAATAGTGACAATATTTTTTATATTGGCTAATTTTCTTTTTGTTCGTTTGACTTATGAAGAAGTGGTTAATATATTTGAGATTAGTGGTCTTTCATTAGGAATAAGTACTGGTTCTAGTCGTCTCCAATTAGTACATCAATTTACAAGTTTTACTAGGCAAAAATTGACGACTGTTATGAATGGCATTTAGATAAATTAAATTCAATATATAGATAATACTCAGCTTTTGAATATTAATTAGTACTGATCATGTCTTTCGGGATATTACGCACTAAATGAATATTTTCTATTGGAATTAATGTTAGGGGTTTGTATACATCTAAAAGAAGAAGACTAGTTAGACCTATATTTTTTGTTAGATAATATTGATTTAGTTAGTCTACAACAATCTATATAGAAAATTTTAAAGATAGGACATTTGGAAATCTGAATCATGGTTTATTTTTAATTATCTTTGGAAGGGAGCTAAGGAGATATTTTAGCCGAAACTTTTTTAGTTACCACCTGATTAATTTCAAATTAAACAATCATCCTAAGCTGAGCAATTCCAGAATTACCACCCACGCTTCCTGGGGGCGCGCACCAAACTTGGTTGGTGCGCACCCTAGAGAAGGGTACCAATTTGGTGCTCTAGTTGAGGGCGCGCACCAGATTGGTGCCCCAGCTGGGGGTGCGCACCAACTGTGAATTTTTTTTTTTGTTATGTTATGTTTTGTTTTGAAATTTTGGAATTCTGAATTTTGTTTTGGAATTCTGAATTTTGTTTTGGATGCTGATTTGTTTGCTTTACAATCAACAATTTTATTTTTAAATTTTTAAATTAGTAAATTTGATTGTAAAGCAAACAACAAAATTCCAAAATTCCAAAATTTCAAAACAGAACAGAACAGAACAAAAAAAAATTCACAGTTGGTGCGCACCCTGAGAAAGGGCACCAGTTGGTGCGCACCCCCAGCTGGGGCACCAATATGGTGCACGCCCCCAGCTAGAGCACCAAATTGGTACCCTTCTCCAGAGTGCGCACCAGTCAAGTTTGGTGCGCGCCCCCAGGAAGCGTGGGTGGTAACTCTGGAATTGCTCAACTTAGGGTGGTGGTTGTTTAATTTGGAATTAATCAGGTGGTAACTAAAAAAAATTCGGGTATTTTAGTCGGTATTTATGAAGATAAATTTGATATTCTTAATTTTGGATTGATGCTTTTTCAGTTTCTGTTCTTCCTAATTAAATACAAATCATTTAAGTGTATTTCAGTTTCTGTTCTACTTATTCACATCACTTAATTGAGAACCTTATTGTTTTGCTCTGAATTAATTAAGGAATAATACAACTCCCTGATGTGGTGGTAAATTTTTTATGATTTTAAGTTAGATTTCGTTGTGAAAATAAAGTTTCTACTTATAATCATACTATTAGCAAGAAGTTATAAGCCTTCCATTTCTGATTTGCAATTGCTAAATCTAAAGCCCAATTAAAGAGCAATTCCATCTTTCGCTCTTTTAAATAAGTATTATGTACAGATGATTGGGAGAGGGAATTTCCTTTTATTTGCAGTTAAAATTCTTCCTCAAGTACAATCATATCATAATGTTGTTTGAGCATAACTAGAGTGTTCTTAAGCTCACCAAGTTCTTGGTGAGGTTAACTCCAAAATCTACAAATTGATTTTAATCGACAAATTCAAACTGTTAAAACTGATCTATTTCACAAGTGATGTGTTTACATGCAAAATTTATGAATTTTAAAATTAATTTAGTATAAAGTTAAGCGGTCAAAAACAAGAAGGTTTATAGGTTAATTTTAATACATTCAATTTTCATAATTTTTTTACCGTTTGATTTTATACTAAATTAATTTGAAGATTTGTAATTTTAACTGTAAATGCATCAGTAGTAAAGTACATCGGTTTTAACGATTTAGATTTGTTGTTTGAAGTCAATACGGTAGGTTTTAGAGCTAAGCTCAACAAAGGGCTTGATGAACTTTAACTGCTGAACAACATAGTTCTACTTGTGTTATTTTGTTGTTACATAATAATCAGGTAGGACATGCTAAATTAATTAAATTTGAAAAGGTGTGGTTGACACGAGAAGGTTTAAAGAACCTTTGATACAGTAGTGGTTAATTTGTTGAATTTTCCACTCACAGGTGAATTAATTAGGTAATGATTGGAAGTTGAGGATGCAATATTTTAGAAAGAAATTGAGGGGTTGTATGGCATAGTATTTTAGGACAGATTAATAAAAACATAAGGAAAAAGTTTATTCGAAGGATTGGAAATTTTAGAATTAATGCTCGCAGGAGGAAAGGAATTTTAATTTCATAGGTGATCTTTTTTCTTTTCTTTTTTAAATGCTTGATAGAGACTTATCAAGTTTGAAATTTTATAGGTGATCTATAGAATTAGAAAATATTTATGTAGATGAAGAAAATTTATTGGTGTATATCAAAGATCAAGATTGAAGGAATTCAAAGTAGGTCTGATGCCCATCGGACCTACGTACTTTGGTTCGATGGGTTCATTCAACATCCGATTTGTATTAAGATGTGTGCGCTCTATTTTAATATATGTGTGTGTCTGCTTCAATTTATGTGTGCACAGATCTTAATACAGATCGGACAGTGTTGGAGCTAATTGGACTCAAAAATAGATTTGATGCCTATCAGACCTACTTCGTTCTGAGATTGAAGTGGTTATGGATCAGGTGAACAAAACTAGCGTGTGATGGGCTCACTAAGATATATAGTTTGGTGAGCACAATTTCAAAAATCTATTGAACTGACTTCAAACAACTAATCCAAACTGTTGAAATCGATATACTTCACGAGTAATACGTGTACATACAAAATTTTGGAATTTTGGAATTTCATTTAGTAGTCAAGCGGTCAAAAAAATAATAAAAAATGAATGCATTAAAATAACTTAAAAAACTTTATTTTATTTTTTTACGTTGACTTTGTACTAAATGAATTCGAAATTTTTAAAATTTTACATGTACACGCATTACTCGTGAAGTACATCAGTTTCAACAGTTTGGATTCGTCGTTTGAAGCCAATCAGCAGATTTTTAGAGTTATCCTCACCAATCTATAATCCACCAATAAAAAACTAACGCTACATTAAATTTATTATAAAATTCATAAGTAAAACGATTACAGGTATCTTATTTTCTTACAATTTTTTATTAAATAAAACAATCAAGATTTTCAATGTTAGACTTGAAATATATTGTATACTTTAAGAAATTAAGAGATATAAGAAACAGATTTGCTACTGTTTCAGCATCTGCAAATTTGTTTATTTTTTTTCATTATCAAATTACCAATTTCTTTAGGAAAATTCGTATGAACATATTTTTTTTTCATAATATGGAGTTCAGAAAGCTTATAAAAATATTTCTTCTCTGAGGCTTTAACAACAGACACAAGAGACAAATTTAATGGGCCTGTACAATATATTATTTTTTGGGCCCAATATTAACAGGAAATGAGCCACTTGCGGTCCATTAAAATTTAGAAAGTTCAGTTGTACGATTAATTTATCTGAGATTCACACAACCGAAACCGACATTTTTATTAATATCCAAAGTTTAATACAAATTATTATTTATGCCTAGATTTTGAGCCAATATTGAAAAATACCCAAGCCGGCCAGAAAATGGCCGACTTACTCCCCCCTAAGCCGGACATTTTCTGGCCGGCTTAGTCTTTTTTCTTTTTTTTCTTTTTACGCACATAATTTTCTATTAAACTTTGGATATTAATAAAAATATCGGTTTAATCTTGATGAGTTTATTTTTGTTGTTTAACGCACTTATGCAATTGTTTTAAATATTTTTCTGTTTATTTTTTATGTTGTACTACTATTTTAATGTTGTAATATTTTCTGTTTAGCATTATCATGATAATTTATTTTATCTGTAAAATATAAAAATAGTACCATAAAAGCACACATACAAAAGAACCAAAATATAGGATAATCCAAATATACCAAACATAAATAGTATACCAAATATAAATAGTACAAAACTAGTAAAAATACAACTAAAACTGAGAGGGGGTATATCGCTGAGGCGGTACTCCGGCGTTCGCCCGGCGCCAGCGCGGCCAGGCTCTGTCTCTCTCGGCCTCCACACTAGCATCGGCAGACCTGCGTATCTGCTCAGCGGTATCCCATCTGGCATCGCCCGTGGAGACTGGCTATACTGGCGGAGGTGTACTGAAGATAGATGCGGCGAACTCAGTCCCAAAGGCAGGCTGAGTATGAGACCCGCTACCACTAGCCTCTCCATCATGCGGCATCTCTGTGCCATATCGGGGTACTGCCGGTACCGACATGAAATCCTCATCGAATACCCCGAAGTCCTGAAGACTGTACGAGTGGGACTCGTACTCAGAAGTATCGGTCTCCGCAGGTGGTGGCTGTGGCGGCATCTCTGCCGGACCCTGCAATCATACACATAAATCAGCAAATTTGATCTGAATGAAGAAATTTATTAAAACCTGACAGATACTGAAGTATGACATACATGAGGCTACACCGGACGTCCATGCTCGTCGTACCATGCCTGCCACCCAACGTTGGACAATACCCAATTATGGTAGTCCTACTCTGGATGCGAATCGGGAGAAGGTGGCATCTCATGTCCAATAATCGGGCCCGGGTCAGGCTCAGTCGGATCTATCTCACGCCAGTTGATGTTCTCTTAGGCGTCTCACAGCATCGTGATGATCTTCCCACCGTGCCCGGCATCCTCAACCCCATTTGCATTTTTCTTGAGGATGCGGTACCCAAGATATTGCCAGTTCTTATTTCCCATCGTGGCGATCCCATGAGCGCACTCCTTGATCGAAGATAACAGCTGAAAAAAATTAGCATGTCAGATCAAACCTTGATGAACTATTAAGTTAGAGAAAAACTATGTAGTTTTAGGTGCTTTACCTAGCGAGCGAATGAACGGCCGTTAGGATGGTAACCATCATCACTCTGGATCCTGTCGCGGAGATGGGCACTGTAATCGCCCTGCAGATAGACACTGGTCATGCAGATCTGCATGTACCAAGTATCGTACCTCAACTGGGGATCTCCCTGGGTCTGAATGATCCCATCTGGCTCATGATAGAAGTCTATCTGCTGAGGATCATCCAGTCGCCCTCGGTGGTTCATCCTGTAAGGAAGACGTTAGTTGCAATACAAAGCTATCAAGTAATATGAGATATTTGACAATAGACTATGACTTACTTGTGCAGGTCCATAATCATGGACCTCGGCAAAGATGGGTCTGCGGGAATGAACGCCACTCGACCAAAGTGGCGGAGCACCCGATCTGGGTAGTGGTGCTCCACTATCCAGAAGTGTATGAGTGGACCTCGGTAGAACCACATCTCCCGCTCCTGCTCGTCACCCACATTGCCCGGCAAGAGGTTCTCCATGTACAACTGCTCGTACGGCGTCCACTCAACAAGAACGGATGGCAAACTCTGAATCTCTGACCGGACTGGCCTGATCCCAACGGTAGCACCGTGGGTCCGATCTAAGTAGTTGTGGAAACCGTGCCACTTCTTGCCGTATGCCGGGCATCTCCACATATTCGGCTCTCCCCAATCCGGCGCCTCATTGGGGATAGGACGGCCCACCGGTAGCCGTGACCACGACCAGTGCTGAAGCAGGAGTACCGGCCCGTACATCTGCTTCGCATTCTTCTGCATTTTCAAGAACATTAGACGTCAGTGTATTTTGATGGATTGATTGATTAAATAATTTACTAAGAAAAGAGTTGGTGACTTACCTCACTACTACGGCACAGGTGGGAGTACAGATACGCCAGGACAGCCCCACCCCAGTTGTACGGCGACGGCCGCTCAAGGTCTGTCAGCAGCTGGAGATACATCATCGGCATCTGGTCACCGCTGGAATCAGGAAACATGACAGAACCAAAAAGGTCCATCACGTAGCCCCGTGTATATCTGCAATACAAAACATATAAAAATTCTAATAGAATCCTCGTATTATAAATTGATTAATAGAAACAAGTTATAAAATTTACCTCTGAATCTCCAGCTCGGTGGAATCTGCCGAGAGACCCGCGCTGAAGTGCTCCCGTTATCCCCAATTATATGGAAAGGATCAGCTCCTAACAACTCGCTGACATCACCTACTAATCTGGTGCTGTAAAGCCGACGGGTGTGCCACGGATAGGCAAACCCCAAAGGGCACTCACATTCTAGAGAGTCGCTGTCATCTCTCCGAATGGCATTTTGAAACGTGTGCGTCTCGGGACGCAATCGCTCCACCAGTCCTGCGATGAGAGATGCATTGATGATGCTTCTCTCTGCCCGCACAATGTCCACAACCTGGTAGAGACCCAGGTTGATGAGGTACGGTCCATCATCTCGTAGTACTGCATGTGAACGCACCGCAACTTCACATCTAAAAGACCCGTGTCCTGCGTTGAAAAAGGTAATCCGCATGGTGATAACATAATAAAATTTAAACCCAACAAAATTTAAAGAAAATCTAAAAAAAGGAACGTACCTCACGAGAAGCCAGTGAGACTCGGTGCTCGCTGTGGGGAATCCACAAGAGAGGACTGATGTGCTCCGTGCTGCTGGTACTGATCGGCTCGTCCACTACTGGACGCTGGGTAGACCGTGCTCTAGGCATCCTGATGTCTAAAATAACCTAATTTCGGTAAAATTACGCTTAATTAGCCTAATTATGGTAAAAAATGCCAAAATACCCTAAATATTGGTCAACTGTGCTAATTACACTAAATTACGCTTAATTAGCCTAATTATGGTAAAAAATGCCAAAATATCCTAAATATTGGTCAACTGTGCTAATTAAACTAAATTACGCTTAATTAACCTAATTATGGTAAAAAAGACCAAAATACACTAAATATTGGTCAACTGTGCTAATTACAGTAAATTACGCTTAATTAGCCTAATTATGGTAAAAAATGCCAAAATATCATAAATATTGGTCAACTGTGCTAATTAAACTAAATTATGCTTAATTAGCCTAATTATGGTAAAAAGACCAAAATACAATAAATATTGGTCAACTGTGCTAATTACACTAAATTACGCTTAATTAGCCTAATTATGGTAAAAAAAATGCCAAAATATCCTAAATATTGGTCAACTGTCCTAATTACACTAAATTACGCTTAATTAGCCTAATTATGGTAAAAAAAAGACCAAAATACACTAAATATTGGTCAACTGTGCTAATTACACTAAATTACAACAAAATACTCTAAATCCTAACACCTAAACCCTAAACCCTAAAATAAATAAATTTAAATTTAAATTAGATAAAAAAAAATTACCTCAAAGAAGAGAGAAATTCGGTTGAGAGATGAGAGAATTGTGAGGAGGAGAGAGAGAAAAAGGGGTATATATGGGGTGAAATGCGGGTTTAAAAAAAAAAAAAAAAAAGACTAAGCCGGCCAGAGGAGGGGAGTAAGCGGGCCATTTTCTGGCCGGCTTGGGCATTTTTCGATATTGGCTCAAAATCTGAGCATAAATAATAATTTGTATTAAACTTTGGATATTAATAAAAATGTCGGCAACCGAAATGTCAGTTAATTTCTGTTGAGTAAAAACACTTATAAAATGGAGTAAGTATAATCTTGTAAATAATAAAATGATCAAAATGCAGATGAATTTTTTGGTGGGTCCCTTGTGGGTCCGGGCACATATAATAGCTTAAAAGTAAAGTAAAAAAAAAAAAAAAAAAAGCATATATGTGCTTGACGAGGTGACCAGGAATTAAGTGGTCCAGATGAGGGGAGCAGCTTGGGTCCGATGCCCATCGGACCCAAAGTGGGTTCGATGGGCTTTATGACCGTCCGATCTGCTTCAAGATCAGTGCGCACGTAAATTAAAGAAGCTGCGAAAGTTCTGGAGTGAATCTTAAAGCAGATCGGACGGTCATAGAGCCCATCGAACCCACTTTGGGTCCGATGTCCATCGGACCCAAGCTGCTCCCCCAGATGAGATGATAGGTAATTAATTTACTGATAGGGACACTGACACAGCTGCAGCTGAGGAGCATGTTAATTCTTAATAATTACATCTTGATACTTTGTTGTGCAAAAAGCAGCAATTAAATTACAAAATCGGAGACCGCGGGGTCCCACGCTGGAGGTGGAGGCCCATTCCTCTCTCTCTCAAGTCATTTTCATTTACATACGTAATTTGTAAAGGTTAATTAATATACATACATACAAATACAATGCATACATAAATATGATAGCAACCATCATGCCACGTGGCATGTGCTATTGGTATGTACCGTACTTGATTAAAAATGTAATTTATTATCAAATGTAGGCCAAGTCTATGCCGATTAAATTATTGGGAGCGACTAACAGTCCCCTCCATTTTGTCCTCTAAACGTTCCTCTGACTAACTGATATATAAAGTACAACGAGGACCACTAACTATCTGAGGTGGAGCCACTAACTACTTCGAGGACCACTTATATTTGAAAAAAAATTACAACTGGCGCGCATTTATGAATACTTATGCGCACAAGTATTACTATATAATATATTAAGTAGAGGAGGGTTCAAATGCCTCCATTTTTTGTGCCTCCACCATACCCCCATTTTTAAAAACTTTAATAACTCAAAATTTAAAACTTAAAAAGTCAAAATAAAACCATTAGATATTATCTATGTTATTTTCTCTATGTGCTCATAAAAAATTGTCACATTTCGATTTTGTTTTTATGTGAATCAACAAGTTGAAAAATCAACGTCTAGAAATTATCTAAATTAGTACGTTTTTTACAAGCTCTTGATGACAACCAAAACAAAATTGAAATGCCATAATTTTTTACACGTGCATAGATAAAATGATGTAGATCATATCCAACGGTTTTATCTTGACTTTTAAGTTTTAAATTTTGATTTATTAAAGTTTTTAGAAATGGAGGCATGGTGGAGGCACAAAAAATGGAGGCATTTGAACCCTCCTCTATTAAGTATTCATACCTAAAACATCAATTATTTAAAAAAAAAAACTGGACATCAACTTTCTTTTCTCTCTAATTACACACTCACCTTTTACACGTTTTTAGAAGTGGTTTTTTTTCTCCGTTTAATCTCGTCAATATTTCTGACAATCTGTGAGGAATTTTGCGAATCTAAAACCACAAACGTCTTGTACGTAATTTTCTCTTTCAAATAAGATTCATGATGAAGTACTTTCGGATTCTTCGTCGTTCAAGTATTCGTACCTCGACGTGCAAGTATTCATACCTCGTCGAGTATTCATCTCTAAAATATCAAGTATTATTCTCTAAAATGTCGAGTATTTACACTTACGTAGTAAAGTGTGAATATTTATGTTGTAAAGTATTTATGAGAAATCCACAGACGTGTCAAGCGAATGTGTAACGACCATCGCAAGTGTCAGCGCTGTAATTGTTGTAAACAATATTCATCTCTAAAATATCAAGTATTCATACTTACATTTGAAGTGTGAATTTTTATGTTATAAAGTATTCATGAGAAACTCCTAAACGTGCCATGTGCATTAAATACCTGGGGGACCACTACCTATATGGGGGACCGCAGACATCCCATGATAGCGACAACCACGGGGACCACAAGTGCAAAAGCAAATGCATAACCACCGCACAATCACCAACACCATAGTTTTAGTAAAAATATTAATATCTAAAATTTTAAGTATTCATACTTACGCATAAGTGTAAATTGTTATGTTGTAAAGTAACTTAAATCAGTTAATATGTTTGGTGTTTGAACGTATTGATAGGTACTCAAGAAAGTATTCATACTTATAACTGAACATATTGATAGGTACTAAAGAAATGTATTTTGTTACGAATATATTTTTGGAGATTGATGGTATTAACATATAATCCGAGAAATATTCATACTTATACGAGAAAATATGAATATTATATTGTAAAATATATTATAAAATAATACTAATGTTTAACAAATCAAAGTTTCATACAAATACTAAACACATTTAATAACATAACATAACATTAAAAAACATCTACTACAAACTTCATAACCATCAAATACAAAATTTCATACAAATTTACAAAACTAAATTTACACAACAATTTATGTCTTATGCCTACCATATCTTATGCATATCAGTATTTACGTTGCACAAATCAAACATTTACACCTATACAACAGAAAATAAGTTGTCTTATGCCCATCATATCAAATCAAAACTATCAAATATTCACACCTAAAAAATAAAACATGTACACCTCATAAAACAAAAATACACTAATCTTTAATCTTTATCAAGTATTCACACCTAAAAAATAAAACATGTACACCTTATAAAACAAAAATACACTAATCATTATTATCGACTTCACTCTATAACTGAGGCCAAAAGAACAAAATATATATTGCTTGAAATTAAGGTTTTGACAAGTAAATTCACCACATAAAAAAAAAAGCTATAACAAGCACCTAAATATGTAAGCTGCCACAATACTTCCTCCTTGAGTTCACTTACACTACGGATATTTGCCCACATTTGATTAATGATTTGTAGGTACAAAGTTTGTACGGGTACTTTGTTTTTTAGTATCAGTAGCTCATGCTGAGTATTAGTGGAGCCAGACCAGGTCCGTATCATACCAGTGCCAGGTTGAGTACATATCAATCCAATTTCCAACAACTTCCAATACCAGTACCGGATTTTTCCGTACCAGTTCATCAGTTTGTGTCTTTTCGATGTTGTTCCGGGTCAAAATCGCACCAATACCGTAGAAGTAATGCCTGCAACACTCTTCAAATCAAGGAATTAAAACAAGAAGACCTTGATAATAGTAGAAACACCAAGTAACAAAGATTTTCAAAAATAAAATGAGTAAATGTTGTCTGATCAAGCTAAATTGTCAGAATTTGACAAATAATGAAATAATACCATATACATCACACTAATCTAAAGATAATATTTACAAGATCCAAGCTATTTTGGTCTCTATACGAAGGATGAGTGTTATATGCAAATATCACAAGAAAACAAGGTATACACATTGCACCGGTTAATTGTTTTTATCACAAGAAAATTAATTTTGTTACTGGTAAAACAGTTAATTGTTTTATTACAATTGCACCGGTTTTTCCCTACCTGTCTTTACATCGTTAAAATGCAACATGTAGCCATCTAAGTATAATTGTAAGAACTTCAAAATGAAACTTAAATCTAGCATATGGCTAGTAGTGTATTGATTAAACCCGGGCGGGTCAACCCGGACCGGCCCGAACCCGTGCCTAAACTCGACCGGACCGTCCTAACGGGTGGGCCGGGTTTCACTAGGGTCGGATCCGGTTTTCTGGGCCAAACCCGCCTATACCCTACCCGTTTGAACCCGCCTACCCGAACCCGACCCAGACCGGACCACCCAAACCCAACCCAAACCCGAGTCTAACCCGCCCCAAAACCCCAGATCCGGGTCTAACCCGGCCGAACCCGAGCCAACCCGACTAAACCCAAGTCTAACCCAGGCGGACCCGTCCAACCCCCCCAAACCCGACCCGACCCAACCCGACCCAACCCATCCGAAATTTGAAATTTTTTTAAAACAACGGTAAAATTTCCCCCCCATAAATACACCCCCATTCTTCATACATTTTCACATCTCATACTCTCATTCTCTCAATCTCATATTCTCATACTCTCAATATTTTCATTATTCTCAAAATTTAATTTTATTGTTATAAAAAAAATAGAGTTGCAAATTTATTTCATTCTACAAATACGCAAACGGAATTACGAAAGTAGAGGAATTACGAAGTTCGGCACCTCCCGCAAGATTTTTCCGCGAGATTAAAAGGTTAGATTTATTTTTAGTAATTGTTAGATAATTCGAATTATTTTAAATAGGTTACTTTAGTAATTGTTAGGAATTGTTAGATAATTTTTAGTAATTGTTAGTAATTGTTAGTAATTTTTAGTAATTGTTAGTAATTTTTAGTAATTGTTAGTAATTTTTAGTAATTGTTAGTAATTTGGAGTAATTGTTAGTAATTTTTAGTAATTGTTAGTAATTGTTAGATATTGTTAGTAATTGTTAGATGAGGAGGGTTCCACTGCACCCTCTTTTGGTGCACCTAACGTGCACCCAAAACTCATATTTTATTTTCAAAGTTCAAATAGTCGATTCGAACCTTCCAACGTGTTCTTCATATTAAAATGTGCTTGGAGACCAAATTTTACATTTTTTGGAAAATTTTTACTATTTTTTCAGAATTTTTGATTAAACTAAACAATAATTTGAAATTCAGCAAAGTGGTGATTTTCAAAAATTCTGAAAAAATAGTAAAAAATTTCCAAAAAATATAAAATTTGGTCTCCAAGCACATTTTAATATGAAGAACACGTTGGAAGGTTCGAATCGACTATTTGAACTTTGACAATGAAGATATGAGTTTTGGGTGCACGTTAGGTGCACCAAAAGAGGGTGCATTGGAACCCTCCTCTTGTTAGATAATTAGAATTTTTAGTAATTGTTAGATAATTTTTAGTAATTGTTAGATAATTAGAATTATTTTTAGTAATTGTTAGATAATTGTTAGATAATTATTTTTTGAATATGTTATATTTTATTTTGTAAATTTTGAAAATGTTAGATTATTGGATTTGATCATTTGAATATGTTAGATTATTGTATTTTTTTTAATTCGGATTTATTTTTAATAGGTTAGATTTTATTATTTAAATTCGGATTAATTTTTAAATATCTTAGATAAATAAGTTAGATTTATATTTTTTTTGAATATGTTAGATAAATAGATTTATTTTTCAAATATGTTATATTTGATTTTTTAAATTAGGATCTAAATTTAATAGGTTAGATTTTATTTCTTAAATTCGGATTTATTTTTTAATATGTTAGATTAATAAGTTATATTTTATTTTTGAATATGTTGGATAGTTAGATTTATTTTTAAACATGTTAAATTTATTTTTAATAGGTTACATTTGAATATTTTGAAATATGTTAGATTTTAGATTTATTTTTAAATAGGTTAGATTTTATTTTTTGAATATGTTATATTTTATTTTGTAAATTTTGAAAATGTTAGATTATTGGATTTGATCATTTGAATATGTTAGATTATTGTATTTTTTTTTAAATTCGGATTTATTTTTAATAGGTTAGATTTTATTATTTAAATTCGGATTAATTTTTAAATATCTTAGATAAATAAGTTAGATTTATATTTTTTGAATATATTAGATAAATAGATTTATTTTTCAAATAGGTTATATTTGATTTTTTAAATTCGGATCTATATTTAATAGGTTAGATTTTCTTTTTTAAATTCGGAATTATTTTTAAATTTGTTAGATAAATAATTTAGATTTATTTTTTAATATGTTAGATTTACATTTGAATATTTTGTTAGATTTATATTTGAATATTTTGTTAGATTTATATTTGAATATGTTAGATTTATATTTTGTTAGATAAATAAGTTAAATTTGTTATATAAATAAGTTAGATTTATATTTTTAGATTTATATTTAATAGGTTAGATTTTAGATTTTAGATTTTAGATTTACTTTCAAATTCGGATTTATTTTAGATTTATTGAATATGTTAGATTTTAGATTTATTTTTAGAGTTTAGATTTTAGATTTATTTTTAAATTCGGATTTAATTTAGATTTATTGAATTTTTTTAAATTCGGAATTTTTTTTTTTTTGCCTCTGTGTTGTCCCGGCCTTGTAGAACAAATCAACAAATAGCCAAATAGGTTAGATAATTTAATTATATTATATTTAATTTAGATTTAATTTAGATTTATATTTATATTTATATTTATATTTATATTTATATTTATATTTATATTTAAATTTAGATTTAATTTAATTTACATTTATATTTAATTTACATTTACATTTAGATTTAGATTTAAATTATATTTAATTTAGATTTACATTTAATTTATATTGAATTTAGATTTATATTTAAATAGGTTAGATAATTTCGGATTTATTTTGAATATTGTTAATTTTAATATGTAGAACAAATGGCACATAATGAACAAAGGCGCGAAGAATCGATGATGGCCCGCGACATATTTGCCGTGCCCGTGTCAATCTTTCCTTCCGAATGCTATTTTAGTTCGGCGAACAGGATCCTCACCGATAAACGTAGTAAGCTGGGTGCACATGTTTTCGAGAGACTGGTGTGCTTGAAAGACTGGATTGATGCTGAAACTCGCACGCAACATGCCATGGAAGCATCATCATCCGGTGTCGAAACTCAAGAAAGCGGTACCGAGGAGCCTGAGCCTAACGAAGATTCAGACGGTGAGCAAGAGAGCGACCTATGGTATATGCACAACAACTAATAGATAGGTAGTGTCGGTTTAAATTTCTAACATCTTTTAATCTTTATTGTTATTTTTTAAATTATAATTCCTAAATATTTCAATTGTTTCATTTTAAAGAATAATTACTAACAAAAAAAAAGTTAAAACTCCGCCTATGTTATTTTACATAGCCGGTTCCAAACCCGGAATAAAGGAGGAGGGTAACTTTTATTTTTAAATCTATTGTTTTAAAATAATTCGGTTTTGAAGATAAAAAATAATTCGGTTTTAAAATAATTCGGTTTTAGAATAATTCGGTTTTAAAATAATTTGGTTTTAGAATAATTCCGTTTTAACATAATTCGGTTTTGTTATAACAAAAATATATTGAGTTCAAATAAATAAAAGGAAAAAAAAACAGCACCGAAAACCCTCAAACAAAACAGCAAAAAAAAAAAAAAAAAAAAACTAGCCCGGACCAGACCGACCTAACCCGCCGGGTTTAGGCCAGGTTTGGGTTGGCCGACCCAAAAAAAACCCCGGGTACCCTACCCGACCTAACCCGTTGACCCAGGCTAACCCGTGCCCGGGTCAACCCGTGAACCGGGCGGGTTTGGACCGGACCGACCCGACCCGGCCCGTTTTCAATACACTAATGGCTGGTATGATACACTCTCATGCTAAGAAGTTTAATTATCAATTGCTTGGTCTGACATGAGTCTGATTCACTGTTTAATACATAATGGTACGAGATATCATGATTCAAATGTAAACTAAATAGAAAAGTCGTCAGATGGATCAATAATTGGTACTGCTACAACAGTATCCAGTGCCAGTACAAATCAAGAGGATACAATTGGTACTGGTACATCAAGTTTATATAGTTCTACAATGTGAGATTCATTACCTACAAGTATACAACAGCCGTTCTACAGGGTATTATTAGGATTTATACCAGTACCGTACAAGCTGCCATATCAACGGTCAGAGTGCTTCTCAAGCTTGTTCTAGTCGCACACACGTCGCCTGGAGGTACCTCATCGGATCAGAGACCTTGCTCTGTTCTCACCTTGAACTCCACCTTGCGTTCCTTTACGCTTCTCGCCCAAGCCGGAAAGTTCAAAGATGATCCAAGCAGATCGGATTTAGGAAGTCTGAAGCTGATCTAGGCAGAGAGAAAGGAAGGGGGATCGAGCGGGCTAACGATGGGAGAGGTCTTGGAGCGAGAGAGAGGAGAGGCAGTGGTGCAGTGGTGCGGTGGCGCACTGATACGAGAGAAGAGAGGAAGTGGCTCTTAAAACGCTGAGAGAGAGAGATGAGGTAGAGAACTAGGTGGGTGGCCTGAGACGATGATTGAGAGAGTGACGGGAGGGGAAAATGTGAGAGATAAGGGAGGTGGATGATAAAGTGTACTGGACATTTTCAATTATCGTTACTAAAATACAGAAAGTTGGAAACTTGGAATAAAGACCAGTTAAATGGTTAGGAGATGTTCAGAGGACCAACTCGCGGGGGACAAAATCTTGACTCTAAATTATTTACTCAAAAGCAGCGAACGGAGAAAACTGATAAAAATTAGGCTTTCGGCAGCGTGCTTTATTTTTTTTTAGAGCAACTTGTCATGAGCAATAAATCTACAGAACTGCACGAACGAAACTATTTTAAATAAATTTAAATTGGTTTCTAACAAAGCGCAATAGGAAATTAAAAGTCAGAATGGAATCCCTTTCGCGAACACAACGGCGGATGAGCGCAGAAAAAATTACAGATATACAAGTGCACAAATGTAAGTTGCTTTGTTAATTATTTGTGACCAGAAGAACGCCTAACCTGAAATTAGCTACAAATATTATTTAAACTGCGGGAAATTTGGTACACTTTAAAGAGTAAAGATGTAGTTCCCCCCATTTCAGTCCCCTAAACGTCCCCCCATTATAACTAACTTTTTCAATCATTGAACCACCTTGAAAACCGTGTAAAACGTGTAAAAGTTGAGTCCAGTTTTTTTCTTTAAATACTTATCATAAGTATGAATACTTCATATCTTAGGTATTCATACTTTCCATTATAACTGAATACTTTCCATATTTGAGTCCAGTTTTTTGGATTTAAATACTTGATATCTTAAGTATGAATACTTGATGAATTATATATAAATATTTGATATGTTAGGTATGAATACTTTCCATTTTGTATGAATACTTTCCATATTTGAATATTTGATACCTTGAAAAACGTGTAAAAGTATGTCATCATGGATCTCATTTGAAAGAGAAAAAAAAAATAGAAAACATTCGTGTTTTTAGATTTGCAAAATTCCTCATAGATCGTCCCAAAAATTGGTTAGAATGAATGGAGAAAAAAAAAACTGCCTTGAAAAACGTGTAAAAGATGAGTTGTATTGTGTCCAGTTTTTAGAGTATGAACTTGATATCTTAGATATGAATACTTGATGAATTAGATATGCATACTTCATATCTTAGGTATTCATACTTTCCATTTTGTATGTGAATTAATTTAATCAATGAATGGGGGACTGGTGGTGTGATCCACGTGACTTTTTGGTTGTGGTCCCCGAGGCAGTCTGACAATTTCCATCCCCGAAAAGTAATGGTCCCCAGTCCGTATGTGAATTAATACTTGATATGTTAGGTATGAATACTTGATGAATTAGATATGCATACTTCATATCTTAGGTATTCATACTTTCCATTTTGGAACTGAATTAATGTATGTTGAATGGGGGACTGACAGTTGTACTTTGACAGTTAGGGGGACGTTTAGGGGACTGAATGGGAGGGGACTGTTAGTTGATCCCCACTTTAAATTATAACCACGTGATATATGATATACATAGTCTGCCAGTGGAAATATGAAACTAATACCAGTCACATCATGCAAACAATCATCTCAACAACGGAACCAATTTGGGTCCGATGCCCATCGGACTCAAAGTGAGTTCGATGGATTCGATAACCGTCCGATCTGCTTTACGATTCGCGCACACAACTTTCGCGTCTTCTTTAAAATTCGTGCAGACGAATTATAAAGTGGATCGGACGGTCCTGAAACCCATCGAACCCAAATTTGAGTCCGATGGACATCGGACCCAAGCTGTTCTCCTCGACAACACATAAAAAAACATCGAGCAAACAATGAATTGCAGTACGAAGTTAACGGTCTGTAATAAGAGAGAAGCAATCGTCTAACCTCACAAACAGATATTAGCACAGGATAGGATACCTGAAAGCAGCTAATATCATTCATTCATTCATTCACTGTAATAAGGATACCATGTAGCATCAGCAACTAAACAAAAAATCTTAATCAAAACAAGTTAACAAAAATCACAAAGTCAAAATAATAACACCTTCAACATGGCCGTCACTACACTAACCATGAACCCAAAACCTAACTAAAACATAAATAGATAAACTGAACCTCATCCAAGTCCAGGCAGTAACAGCTGTCTGAATTCAAACACCAACCCACAAGCAACCAAAACAAGAGAAATTACTTAGTCGACCTCCTCGATTTTGGGACCAGCACCGCTGCCACTTGCTGGTGCAGGGCCATCCTCCTCCATTCCACCAGCCATGTCAGCACCAGCACCTTGGTACATCTTGGCAATGATGGGATTGCAGATACCCTCAAGCTCCTTCATCTTGTCCTCAAACTCGTCAGACTCAGCCAGCTGATTGCCGTCTAGCCACTGGATGGCCGCCTCAATAGCATCCTCAATCTTCTTCTTGTCAGCAGCATCGAGCTTGGACGATATCTTGTCGTCTTTGATGGTGTTCCTCATGTTGTAGGCGTAGTTCTCAAGGGCATTCTTGGACTCAACCTTCTTCTTGTGCTCCTCGTCCTCCGACTTGTACTTCTCAGCATCCTGGACCATCTTCTCAATCTCATCCTTGCTCAGTCTTCCCTTGTCGTTGGTAATGGTGATCTTGTTCTTCTGCCCTGTGGTCTTGTCCTCGGCTGACACGTTCAAGATACCATTGGCATCAATGTCAAAGCAGACTGTGATCTGGGGCACACCTCTTGGGGCAGGGGGGATGCCAGAGAGCTCAAACTTGCCAAGGAGGTTGTTATCCCTGGTGCGGGTTCTCTCACCCTCGTACACCTGGATGAGCACGCCGGGCTGGTTGTCAGAGTAGGTGGAGAAGACCTGCTCTTTCTTGGTGGGGATGGTGGTGTTTCTGGGGATCAGAACAGTCATGACACCTCCAGCAGTTTCCAGACCAAGGGAGAGAGGTGTCACATCCAAAAGAAGCAGATCCTGCACCTTCTCATTGCCTTCCCCACTCAGGATGGCAGCCTGGACAGCAGCACCATATGCGACAGCCTCATCAGGGTTGATGCTCTTGCACAACTCCTTGCCATTGAAGAAGTCCTGCAGCAGCTGTTGCACTCTGGGGATACGGGTCGATCCGCCGACGAGCACAACATCATGAATAGTGCTCTTGTCCATCTTGGCATCCCGCAAGCACTTCTCCACAGGCTCCATACACTTGCGGAACAGATCCATGTTAAGCTCCTCGAACCTGGCACGGGTGATGGTTGAGTAGAAATCAATACCCTCATAGAGAGAGTCGATCTCGATTGTTGTCTGGGCAGTGGAAGAAAGGGTGCGCTTCGCCCTCTCGCACGCAGTTCTGAGCCTCCTGAGAGCCCTCGGGTTGCCGCTGATGTCCTTCTTGTTCTTCCTCTTGAACTCTTGAACAAAGTGGTTGACCATGCGGTTGTCAAAATCCTCACCACCAAGGTGAGTGTCACCGGCAGTGGCCTTGACCTCAAAAATACCCTCCTCAATGGTCAGGAGTGACACATCAAAGGTGCCCCCACCAAGGTCAAAGATGAGCACATTCTTCTCGCCAACACTTGTAGCCTTCTTGTCGAGACCGTAAGCAATGGCAGCCGCAGTCGGCTCATTGATGATACGCATGACATTAAGGCCAGCAATCACACCAGCATCCTTGGTAGCCTGTCTCTGGGAATCATTGAAGTAGGCAGGCACAGTGACCACAGCATTCTTTATTTGTGAACCGAGATAAGCCTCAGCAATCTCGCGCATCTTCATGAGGACCATGGATGAAATCTCCTCTGCTGCAAATTCCTTCTCCTCACCCTTGTACTGCACAATAATCATGGGCTTGTCACCTGGTCCAGGAATGATCTTGAAGGGCCATAGCTTCATGTCACTCTGGACTGAGGCATCAGAGAAACGCCGGCCAATAAGACGCTTGGCATCTGCATGAGATGCAATGTTTTGTAAGTAAGGATTCATATACTGACAAGAAGTACATTAAATAATATGCAAAATATTTCTCAAGTACAAAAAATTGAAGTACAGGCAATACAGTTTAGACCACCAAAGCAACACCATCAGGCTAGCTTATTGTTGCTGAGTGCTGACATATCCACACTACAGATACACCATTGATACAAAATTCAAACAATGTTACAACCCAAAATTGGTTACAGTACTGGCTCATGGTTGTCTAGGCATATGTAGGTAGAATAATTTCAGCAGAGAACCTTTCTGTTACTTTTTATATTATTAGAAAAATTGTTCAGTATAGACATTACCATATCATAAATAGCAAATCAAGGCTATTGAAGTGTTTATAATGGTAAGGAATGTTGCAGAACGGAAAGAAACAACTACTCTGTTTCTACCTACAAATTTAAGCGAGAATACAACAACCAGATCCACTGGACACGATTGAAAAACACGCGTATATAGGTAGCCTATAATCCAAAAGCGCCAACGTACAACAGATCTAAGCATTTAGAAACCTACGAGAGGTTCAAGCTTAAACGGTACAGATCTAAACTAGCAGCGGACAGATCTACAGTATCCAGATAAATAAAAGAAAAACAACATGAACACTCACCGAAAACAGTATTGGTCGGGTTCATGGCGACCTGATTCTTGGCGGCATCTCCGATGAGCCTCTCGGAGTCAGTAAAGGCGACATAGGAGGGAGTGGTACGGTTTCCCTGGTCATTGGCTATGATCTCGACACGATCGTGTTGCCACACGCCAACGCACGAGTAAGTGGTGCCGAGATCGATACCGATCGCAGGTCCTTCTCCCTTTCCGGCCATCCCTAATGGTTTCTATGTAGATCTAGATTATCTAATGAAGAGAAAGAAGCGCAGAGGTTGAGATCTGGTTGCAAACACTAGCGCGGCTAGGGTTTGAGAGAGAAGGAACTAGGAGGGAAGAGCGAACTATAAAAAGAGTTTTCGAGATTCCAGAAGGTTCTGGCTGCTTATTCACCACCATTGGATGTAATCCGAAGGTACAGATTCCCTTCACGACCCGCAAACTGCACGATTTCAAACTGAAAAGAAGTTAAAATGGAGAAGCCGGCTTATGTGGGTCCCACCTAAATATCTATTATAAAAATTTCTGGGCTCGCGGGTCCCACGCCGACGTGGAAATATTTAGGACGAAACATGGTATCAGACTACCAGGCGAGCTGCCTAAGGGCTTTAATGATTAAAAAAAAAAAAAAAAACCTACCAGGCGAAGCAACCGAGTCTCGAAATCGTATCCTCTGCATCAACTCTCAAAAAGAAATCTTATGCATCTCGATCATCCAATCTGTTTTGAGATTCGTGCGTATTAGATCCGTACTAATATTGAAAGGCCTGTTATAGGTAGGAGCCGGATTGACTCCGTTTAAAATCAGACGGTTAATATTCATTAACTCAAAAATTCTCTTTTTAGTTATTGCAGAGAATACGCGTTCACTGAGTCCCTGGGTCGACTCTGACAGACTTGCAGTGCAAATAGATTGGATGTGGATCTATTTTCGCAATATGAATATCCGTATCCGCTAAAATCTGAATACGGCTCCTAATAATTGCAACTCTGGTCGGCTCAGCGTCATAATTAAGGAGTAATTTGTCAGTGTGATAAATTAAGAGACATTTTTACAAAATTATCCATATCTAAATTTAAATCATGTTCATTTATTTTAGGATAAAACTCCATATCATGATTATATTTATCGTTGCCATCATAGTTTAGTATTTTACTGTTACGAATTAATTTACAGTTTAAGAATATGATAGTATGTTTCAATTTATGAGAATGGCTCCAGGGGCGGAACCAGAATTTGAGTATAGGGGGCTAATTAATTATATCATTAATTTTTTTAATAAAAAAATCCATAACAAAATATATAAGATCCTTCACAATTTGATTTCACAAAATGATACAATAAATAACTAACACCAACAAAGTTCATGTCTATGAAAATCAAACTAAAAACATAATATTCATATATTTTTATTTAAATTTCGCCCTATGATTTCCTGAAAAATCAAATGCAATAATAATCTTATCTGAAGTAATTCCACCCTATTATTTAAATTCTGCCCAATGATTTCCTTGAAATAATTGTCTAATGTGAACGTCTTTCTCTTAGACATAATATTATCTGTCTACAAATTACACACAAAGAAAGAAATCACTTCATCCTTAATTCCATACACAAATAATTCTTAACGTAACTTAATTTTTTTAAACAAACCTATTGAGAATCAATGATTAGAAATAAAATAAAGAGAGACTAAGAGAGTAAATTATATATTCTTACAATTTACTGAGGTGTTGTACTGCTCCTGAGAATTGAAGAAGTGAAATTTGGTGGAGACGATAAGTAGTTGCCTAGTTGGAGTCGTGGAGAACAGAGAGTCAAAGACACTTCAATTTTATAGGATCGGACGATCGGTGCTATAATTTATAATTTGAAATTGTCTTCTTCATTTGTCTATTTCAGAGAGAGATACTTAGTGCTATAAAGGGTTTTAATTTAATTTGTTTTTCTCCGGCTCAAACACATAGAAATAGAAATAAATCTATTTTTGTAATCAGAAGGCCCACTGACATGACTAGCCCAAATATAAATAAATCTAACTTTGTTTTTTAAATTTTACATTGAAGTCCTATAACTTTGTATATTATTATTAGGGGGGCTTATACATGTAAAACAAATCATATAGTATTGTTTTTATATACTTGGCAATCAAAAATTTCAAACCTTGGGGTGGCTTAGCACCCCCCAGCCATACCTATGTTCCACCGCTGAATGGCTCGAACCAGAAATAGTGTTGTTTTTCTTATTTGAATGCACATAAAATGCAGTTTTCTTCCTTCTTTTATCAATTCAAACATATCCTAACTTCTGAAACCACTGAATGAAAAAATAATTACAAAAGGTACAAATCATGTTTCCGTTTAGCATGAGTTACTATTTTTTTATTCTATAAGATTTGTATCTTTCAGTTGAAATTAATTGTGGTCTTGTTAGAGATTCAAGTGTATTTAAGAATTTGCTGGATAGGTAAGGTTCTTGTAGAAATTCACTGAAAGTTTGGCCCATTGAGAATATTTTTCTCATCTGTATGTTCCGAACATTTTCTCAAATTCTATTTGGACTAAATTTTTAATTCCAACCATCATTTCAGTTGCATCTTCGTGGAAAAATTAAAATGCATTCACACTCAATATATTGTTTTTTCGAAAAGCTCGAAAGGAGATGAATGAAATTGGCATTTAGAAAAATATAATGAGAATTATTTACAAGTTTGATAATTATTTTTCTCAACTCCAACACCAGTCTTTTGTATTAAAAAGTTACCTATAAGATTTAATAGGTATTACCAATAATTCTCCTAAAGAAAAAAAATATATAAGTATTGAAAAACGAATTGTAGTATTAATTTGAAGTTTTCTGGATTTATACTATTCATCTAGTACAGTACGCATCGTTATAAAATTAAAATCAACATAACATTATACTTAATCATCTAACATTTATTCTACAACATATTTGGTAGACAAACAAAATGTATTATGGATCATCGACCTTGCTGACTGATTTCTAGCCAATCTCCTTTGCATTCACATAGAGAATCGAATGAGAAGAAAATGTTGATTCCAAAAATATTAAATTTAAGAACTCTTAGATAGATTTTACCAAATTATCTCACCAAACGATTGCATACCAGTACTAATTGTAGCTCTGCTACGCCACTAATAGAATACCAATGGGCAATGTTTTTCATTATGACCAACTGTGTAGAGAAAACCTTGCAACAAGCTCATGAATGTCAACATGTCTTGTTGGCCTAAGACCACCTATTTCTCCAACAGAAAACATAAGTTGAGGAAAGAGCGGGCATCCATTCGAACTATGTCAAGACATTGTCCACCATGAACCAGCCTATACATTAATTTATCTATTTCACGATCACAGTTTGCTTTCAACTCTCGTTGAACTTGATCAGTTTTCTCCCTCATCCGTTAAATCATTAATTAGTAGACATGAAGACAATTGTATCCAACTTGATAATTGATTGAACCTGATAATTTGTTCTGCCTAGGTATATACCTTAGTCAAACCTGATAATTTGTTCTGCTTAGGTACTTTAGTCAAACCTGATAATTGATTGAACCAGGGACTTGACATGCCTACAAACCATATTGAATTACATGGCATGACCTAACAAAGCTCAGTTCAAATCATTTTTCATTTCATTTGTAAAACAACCTTAATGAGTCCAAACTCGAATGATACAAAAACCAATCAATATAACCTAATTAGAGAACTGAAGCAACCTGAAATTGACCTAACCGCAAACTTGAGAATTCTTTGAATGACTTGTACATAAAATTAACCCAAATCGGTCACTCCATATCTCCATTTATGATCTATCTACCTATCTGATACTTTAGACAAATGATACAATCATTTTGAAAATACGACCTTGACCCTTGACAATTTCATTAAAATAAATAGATGAAAATTCTTGTTGAATATCAGGTTTGCTTTACTTGAAAAGTAAGCATTAAGGAAGGTATGGTGTCAATTTAGATATTAAATTGTCCCTTGATATGAAATGCCACCATCTTCTATCGCGATAATTTAACTGTGTGAGAAATACGATCTTCTCTTTATTTCACCAAAGTATAACGACAAAAAAAATTTGCTTCAGAATTTACCCGTCCAGCAACAAATACCCCCAAAACGGAGACAAAACACCACCCCTTATGAGAAATCGATCTGAGAAGAACAAAAGCGAAGAGAAAACAAAAATGGAGATCGGAATCACGGGGGAAAAAGATAACTCAGTAAATTAGCAATGTTGATCCTTTTTTCCTTTTGCTACACCTCGGATCGGAGCTGACAAATTTTGTCTGTCTAGAGTAAGAGTGTTGCTTTGGATGTCTTTCCCTTTCTTCCATTTCTAAGTTGTGGAGCAAGTAAATTTCCAATTTTTTACCCACCCTCGCTTTCCCTCCTCTTAGTTTCCTCCAATTGAAGCACAATCTTAGTTACTCAAATTAAAATATATTAATAACTTTTATTAAGAAGATCGATGTTATATCTAGATATTTAGAAAAGATCTCACAATTTAATTGGCATCCTTGCACATTTCTAGACTTTTATTGTGCAATCTCACAATTTGTATTGCAGTACAATCTAATTGTCATCCTGATGGCTTCTCATTTCTATTATATCAAACTTTCTGGGACACAATAAAATCTGACTTGATTACATTATGCTCTCACTTCTATAATCATACTCTAGACTTACATAAGATTAATAAATGAGTGATATGTTTAATCCCTAATGAGAAAGATGCACATGTCATTAGCAAATTTAGACCAATTAGTTTAGTGAATTGTAGTTTTAAAATTATCTCAAAGATATTGAATAATAGATTAGACCCTATTATGAGTAGAATTATTGACATTAGTCAATCTGCGTTTATTAGGCAGAGGTATATTTTGGATAATGTCATTCTAAGTCAAGAATTAATTCACCATAGTAAAACTAATAATGAACCTGGAGTTGTCATTAAGGTAGATTTTGAGAAGGCGTATGATAAGATTCATTGGGCATACATTTTAGAAATTCTTCATAGTAGGGGCTTTGGTTCTAAGTGGTGTAGATAGATTAAGGATTGGTTAGTTAGTTCTCAATCGTGTCTCAACTTTAATGGTGAACTTAAACAATATTTTTACTGTAAAAGGGGAGTGAGACAAGGTGACCCTTTATCCCATTCTTGTTCATACTAGCAGCTGACACATTGTGTAAAATTTTCCATAAAGGTAGACAAGCTAACAAAATTATTGGGTTAGGTCCTCCATGCTTACAAGGCAAATCAATCACCAATTGTCATTATGCTGATGACACCATTTTATTTCTAAAAGCTACTCATATTAATGTGACATCAGCATGGTGGGGGATGATTTGCTTTGAAGCTTTTTTATCTGACATTAAAATGAACCTACTTAAGACATAATTATACCCTATTCACACCACAGGGGAAGAGTTTGCTAGTACATTTAAATGTAAAGTAGGTAAATTTCCTTTTCAATATTTAGGGCTCCCTTTATTAGACACTAAGCTAAGAGTAGCTGATTGGCAATTTATTGTAGATAAAGTAGGGAAACGATTACAAAGCTGGAAAGGACAGCTACTCTCATTTGGAGGTAGATTGACTCTTATAAATTCTGTTTTATCTGCTGTCCCAATATACACTTTATCCATATATAAAGTCCCTAAACAAATAGTGAAACGATTAGATACTATTCGTAATAAATTTTTATGGCAAGGTTCATATAAGTCTAGGAAAAAATATGCATTAGCTAAATGGTCTAGGCATGTTTAGCTAAAACTAATGGAGGGTTTGGCATAAGTACTATTCATCTACACCTATACAGCATTCCCCATTCTGAAAAGAAATTATGAAACTAGATCCATTAGGTAAGATGAGTGTTACATATGAACCAGGGGTCCAATCTCACCTTGAATTTTGGCATACTCTGTGGTATGAGAATTGTACTCTTGCAACTAGATTTCCACAGCTTTACTCTATATGCTCAAACAAAACGATATCCATATCTGAAGTAACTCATTCTCAAGGCACTGTGATCTAATTCCGACGAAGCCTTAGTGGCATATTACTAGACGAATGGAATGAAGTTCTCTTTTTAATTAGTATATCTAGTTTTACCCATCACTATGATAAAATAGCTTGGAGATGGACTCCTTCATGAGTATTTACGGTTCGATCGATCTATAAAATTTTAAATTTTAGGGGTCTCAATGATAATAAGTTTGCCATTGTTTGGGACCTGCTTATTCCTCCAAAAATTAGGATTTTTTTATGGCTTCTTTTGAATAATAGAATTCTTACAAAGACAAATTTACATGAAAGAGGTTGGACTGGTAATTTAAGTTGTCATTTCTGCACCGATATTGAAGATACTAACCATCTATTCCTTAATTGCCAACAAGCTCAGAAAAATCTGGTTTTGGTTAGGGAAGAGTCAAGATTATTTTGATAAATGGACCTCGATTACTGATATCTTTGAATTTGCAGCTCATTTTGGTGTTGTGCAACAACAAGGCTTTTTGGTCATCTTAAGTGCCGTATGCTGGACCATTTGGAAACATCGCAATGAAATGTGCTTTAATTCTTGTGCTACTAAGTCAATTAGATCCTTGATATTACTAATTATCTCTGTTTTTGAATATTGGACAGGAAATATGAACAAAAGAATTAAGGTGGTTGCTGCCGAATGGTTGCCTGACGAGATCAATGCTATACCTTTGAGGATGTGGGACCCAGTCAACCTTCAACTGGTCATTTTTCAGGGTGATACAAGTACAGAGTCTCCCCGTCCCCTTCTCCTTGACAGTGGTGCTGGATCTCCAGTTGATGAAGCATGAAGTCTTTCACATCTTGTTATGATCCAAAGTTTGGATCTGCTACTTACCCTAGCCCTATCAAAGGTGGTTTAGCTTTAGGTCTTTTGTTTTCTATAACTGTGTTTTGGTGGTTGATTAAGAGAAGAGCATTTGTGTTTTGCTCAGTGTTAGCTCCTTTTAGTATTATTTTCGTTTTACAGTGAAAATGTTGTTAGTTTTGTCTTGTAAATTAACATCCGGTTTCAATATATTGGAACGGACATTTTATATGTCTTTTATAAAAAAAAAAGAAATTTAAGTAAAAATTGTTTGTTGTTTTCTGTTGAAAGTTCTCTCCCTCTGTCCTCTTTATATGTCGTATCTCGCTGTTTATTTCGAAAGAAATAAATATTTTCTCATTATTTATCCACACTACACACGCTTTATACTTGGGGAACTTTTTGCGTTCGGATTTTTTGGGTTGAAAGCTGTATTACGGTCCGAATCGGATTTTGACGTCGGGTCGGTGCTGCCGTGCTGGGAAGAGAGCCCTCCAGTGTTAACTAAAAAAGAGAGGAGTTAAGTTCCTTTACAAAAAGCGCGTCGGAACCAGATTCGGATTTTACCGGGAGAAGTCAATAGGAGACTAAATATTAATTATTCCTTTATTTATTTTGGGGAAAGGGAAGGGAAGGGATTGGAAGGAAAGGGGCAAAGAAAAAAAAAACGAAAAGCAAATAAGAGGAAAGCAGATAGACATAGTAGAGAGAACAGAAAATAGAAAATAGAAAATAGAAGAAGAGAGTGGAGAGCTTGAATCCGGTTGATTCCTCCATTCAATCTCTTCAATTTTTGCGAATTTAAAGGACTCGAAGCGATTTCAAGATGAGTTTTCTCTTCGGCAAGAAGAAAACCCCTGCTGGTAACGCTTTAATCACCGATCTCCTTCAATCACTAGTCCGATTGTTACGATCTCTTTCTTCTTTACATTTTCTTTTTATACTGGGAGCATCCAAATTATTTGCTTGAAGACATGATCATTTCTCCAGGTTTTACTTAAAACTAGAACCGATTTTTGTCATCCATTACCAAGTACTTGAATACCTCCTTTAGGGAGATTCCCATTCTAATACTGTAATTCATCGGATACCATACAAATTGACCTTCACAGAGAATACGAAAAGCAACTCTTGGAACTTAATTGAGTTGTTAAGCTTCAAGATGCTTCCTTGTTGTGTGATCGGATCGGTTGTTTGATTACATTAATTGTAGTATGGTATAACTTTGTTCTACTTCAGTCGGTGGTAATGTGTAATTGATTACTCAACTAGCTTCTGATTGGTTTCAGAAGTAAATTGGTATTGGTTACTTCGACATTTTCTCACTGGCATGCTTCAATGAGCATTTTTCTTTCCTTTTCCCTTTTTTTAATGCAAATTTGAATTGTTTATCAAGTCAGTAAAATTTATCTGAACGATGAACAGTTATTGTAAATTCTATCAATTGTAAGTATGTAGATCGACTCCTGAACAGTGTCAAATTTTATGAGAGATGATGTTTACTGCTGTATTCTATGTACTATAGTGAAATTGTGTGTAGGCTGCCGGATAGTGTCAGTTTTATTAAATAAAATAATGCTTAATGTCACATATTATCCTTCCTACTGTTGATTGATCTATTGATTCTTATTTAATATTTATTGTGAGATTATTTAACTACCTGTTCTATTTAGGTTAATGAATCAATTTGTTTTGGTATTTTGGAACACTGGATATCTTTATTAATGCTTTAATTATTACAAATTTGCAAGTCCTGGTATGTAATGTTCATTTCTGCTGACATGCACTGATGTTAATATATAAAAAAAAAAAGACAATCGGTGTAGGTGATTAAACCAAATATCAGGTTTTAACAACAGATTTAAGGATGAGTTTTCAAACATCATTATTGAGCCATATCAGCAGCTTCTTTTTTCTTCTTATTTTTTGGTTCGATTTGTAGCAAACTTAGCACATTTTCTGTTTTTTGTCTGCACTGCAGAGTTACTAAGAGAGAATAAGAGGATGTTAGATAGATCCATTAGGGAAATAGAAAGGGAGAGGCAAGGACTGCAAACCCAAGAGAAAAAGCTTATAACAGAGATCAAGAAAACTGCTAAAGAAGGCCAAATGGTATTTTGTTTCTTTGATTTTGGACTCTTTTCTAATTGTTCATTGCTAACTTAATTAGAATCTGATTTTAGTGCCACGCTGTTGCATATCAGTCTGTATATGGCCCATGTTGTTTGGGTACCTAACCTATCTCTACTTCCACAGTTCCCTTTCATTTTTTCATGTTTTGTGTTTCAGCTGTAGGTAAAAAACAATTCTAAAGACCTTGTACAAAACCAATCTACTCGAGGATTTTAACAGTGCTAGTTTCAGAACATCCAAATCAAACTATGTGGCGGCTTTTTATATGTTGACTTATTTAGGATGTAAGGTTAGAGTTGTTACTTCATATTCTAACATTAGATACAACATTTTCACCGAATAACTCTTAGGAAATAGACCTGGGAAGGTTTTGTTCCTTCTGAGGTAACTAAGAAAGCAGCTTCATTCTCTTTTCTTTTTTTACTGTAGTTGGTACTGTTCAGGATTTACATGATATACCACAACCCATCTGGCTTATTCACAATTTTTTTTTTTATTTCTTTTAATTTATTTTTGCTGAATGTTTAGGAATTCAACTAAACCCTACTTTCGGGCTAACAAGTCTTTAACAAAATTAAACCAACCAAAACTAAAATTTGTACCTTATGCAAAGCAAAACTATCTATCGTGCAAGTTGTGCTAAATCTTGTAAATTTCTCTGTTGATTTATGGTCTTGTAGGGGGCAGTTAAGGTAATGGCAAAGGACTTGATTCGCACAAGACATCAGATCACAAAGTTCTATGCACTCAAGTCACAGCTCCAAGGAGTGTCTCTGAGAATTCAGGTAAAACCGCACCCCCATCCACCACCAATTCTCTTTTTAGTTTGATTCTCTGATTGAAAGAAGGAAATGAAATTCTTTTTTACATAAAATTAAATAGACACTGAAATCAACGCAAGCGATGGGGGAGGCAATGAAGGGAGTGACAAAGGCGATGTCACAGATGAACCGACAAATGAACCTGCCGGCACTGCAGCGCATAATGATGGAGTTTGAGCGGCAGAACGAGCGCATGGAGATGACGAGCGAGATGATGGCCGATGCTATTGACGACGCCCTTGAGGGTGATGAGGAGGAGGAGGAGACTGAGGAGCTCGTCAGCCAGGTCCTCGATGAGATTGGCATTGACATCAACTCGGAGCTCGTCAAGGCCCCCACCGCAGCTGTCAGCACACCAGCAGTTGCGAGCAAGGTTGCTCAACCCGAAGGCGCATCAGGTGCAGATAGTGGAATTGACGCCGACCTACAGGCACGGCTGGACAACCTGAGAAAGATGTAGTGTAATACGCACTTGTAGAATTTATTTTATGCACAATTATAATACACTTCAACTTCAACTTGAGAGAACATATCATTTTCTTGTAAATTTATGGATGCGATGGATATCCTTTTGACTGACATGCGTGGAGATTTTATGATGTTTCTGCTCTCACTTTGTTGGCTTTTGAGGGGTGTGAGAGAGATTTAAGTTCTTGGACTTATATTATTTGTGTTCTACTAATATATATAACTTTAATGTATGGTTAAATGAAATCAGAAATGCACGCGAGGACCTGACGTAAAATGACAGTTTCCATAATCGGCAAAAGCAACCGGGACAAAGCAACTAAGCAAGTAACAATTATTTTTACGTGTCATAAATTCATAATCAATCATTGAAGTGAAGTGCTTACGGGCTTCAAATCAAAGAAAAAAAAAATGAAAAATCCTCCCTTCGTATCGTGTCTCATTTTGCAAAAGAATGAATTAAAATGACGACCAACGCAACAATGGAACGTGGATTGCTTGTAGAGTTGTAGTCCTTTCCTGTAGCGACTGCTCACATGAGTCTTGAGACTCATTTCTAATAACCCAATGTACGCAGATCCGGCAAACTAACACCATGAGACTGACAGATAGGACCCATCCCATCTGCATTATATTTATTGACGTCTTCTCGTGTGGACCAGGTCTTCTAACTTAATAAAGTCTTCAAGCCAGCTAACCGATCCACCTAATTACTCGCTCTCTCTCTCTCTCTCTCTCTGTTTCTTTCTATTCGAGTAAATTTTTTATAGCCTCCAGTTACTTTTTCTTCTCTTCGTTTCGCTTCTCTTCCATAAAATAAAATAACCCATTAAATCGCCTGAAGGTTCCAGCATCAAATTCCTCTTCGGTTTTCACAGCGGTAAAGCAAATATTGAGCAAACTTAATTAGATGATCGTTCTTCTTCTATATTCAAATCTCAAATTTAGGTTCATTTTTGAAAAAATAATTACTTGTTAGTTGCAAATTGGAAAAAAAATGTAAGTTCAAAATTACTTCTAATTGCGAATTCATTCTGCATCAAACTCTTGTGTTATTGTTAAATCCCCGTGCTTTTGCTTTTGACAGGGTCTAAACCCCAATTCTCAGGTTCAATTTTTGTTTCTTTACGGTGGCATAGCCTCTTTAATTTTTTTTTCTCCATTAGTCCCTGACTTCATTTTTAAACTCATATGTCAGTTTACTTGGGATTTTTTGTCTGGATATCCCAAATAATTGAACTGGAGATAAACATTAAATAGTAATCAGAACAAAATGTGGTTAAACTAGCAAAACTCGCAATTTAATTTGTATTTGTTTGCATCTAATTCTAGGTCCTACAGCCCTCAAGGCTTCAACTTTTAGTTTCATGTCTGTCAGTAAATGAGGACCCAATTGGAGCTAGGGCCTAGGGGCTAAATTGTCAATATCGCAATTCCTTCAGTTTTTGTTTACAAATATGTCAAGAATTGTTAGGCACATACAAGACATGTAGTTCGAGCAAGTATGAAATAGTACATATGGTTATTTGCAGTAAGACCTATTATCTTATTTTCATTATTCTTTCTTTTTCATATGGGAGCTAACTTCATTCCTTTATTTTAAAAAGCAGATTTGACATATAGACAAAACAACAGGAACTCAGAATGCCGCCCAAAATATAGCCTGTCTTGCACCAGATTGGCTTTCTGAATTTGCATCTGACTCGGGAATGGATAGATCGAGCAAAAGGAAGAACCTGCATGCATCAATGAAAGCGTCAAATGAAAAGAAACCAACAATGGTTCTGGCGCCTCTGAAGCATGTACTGCCTTTGAGACAGCTGAAGCTGGGGACAGGAGCGAATGAGGCGGTTTGTTTCTTGGCAAAAGTGGCAGCCTTGGAGGCGGCAAGAAGGATCTCGAGCGCCCGGTGCCCCGTCATGTGGAATGCTGTTCAGGCTCTACAACTTCTCAGCTACCTTCCTTTCAAGTGGGCTCAGCGCTGGACTCCTCTTGGTTTTCTCATCAGAGGAATTCGGGTAAAAGAAACCAAACTTCTTCTCCTTTTGAGTGTGCTGGAGTGTCTGTAAGTTTGAATTTGATTTTTGATTCTTCAGTCTCATTGTTTATCGGATTGGTAATATGTCGTTGCCAGAAATCTCACTTAAGCCCTAATAAACCTCAGCTGCCCTAAATATTCTGCTTCTCTTACTCACTGTCCCTATATCTCTTTCTTGTTGTGCATATTTGGTGGGTAAAATTTTATGTGCACTCCTAAAAGCACAAAATTATTATGCATATACTCTTGAAAAGAGAGGATAACTATATGTGCCTAAAAATATTGGAATGTCGGCCATGTTCCTCCTCTCCTGATTATTAGAAAAAGAGTGCCTGAATTATCCCTCCACTCTCCCTCAGCATGTCATGAAAAAGAAAAAGAAAAAGTGGTAAATTGACTGCCCCTTGAAGAATTCGGGTAAGCGAGGAACATCAATGATGTTGTTCATATTTTTGTAAGCGTAGAATGCATCTTATTTTCCTCGTTTTTTAAGGTCTGCATGACTTCTCGTGAAAGGTCTCCATATCATATTTTGATACTTTTGAGAGGCAGAAGAGATGGCTTTTCAGTAATTAATACTTTCAATGCTGTCGGACTTGTATGTATGCAGAATATTTCGAAGCCTCTATTGCTTATCTCTGTTACAACTGCTTTAGTTGATCACTCAAAACATGTTGACCAACCTAACGACACGGGAGATAATGCTACTTCAACTTCAGCTACTTCATTACATTTAGACACAGAAGGGTAAGCAATCTCATTTCTATGAATTCTTGTGATAATATACTGATTTTTGAACAATGCTTCACGTTATCATGAGCCTAATAAATCTGTATTCATATTAAAATCTGATTGGAATATTAGTGGCATGGTAGGATTAGTTTTCAATTCTTGTAGGGTCATTTTAGGTATAAAAGATGGATTTCATAAATAGATCTTAAGAGAATGTTGATCATTGCTTTCGGAAAACTTAGTATAGATGAAATGTACTCTTTTGTCTATCCAGATCTGAGGAAACTATTGAGAATACGGTAGCTGTAAATTGGTTGGTGCAGCTTTTCAAAGAGCTAGAGAAAGAATGCATTACTTTGCCAGAAAGGTACTAAATTTCTTCTTGTACACAAAACAATTAGATTTGCAAACATTATGGTACTAAACAATGCATTATGCTATAGAAGGATAAGTTGCCTGTCTGTAAGATCCAAAATATAAAAATTACAAATATCAATAAAAATATTAGTACAGTGCTATAGTTCATGAGGTATCGGTTTTACTAGTATGATATCAGCTCGAGTGCGCAGTTTACTCTTTTCGTTTTCTTTTTTACTATCTTCTGTAGGTTTAGATGTTGATGTTAAGGCCTCAATAAATTAGTGATCAAAAGGCTCACAAGAAAGTCGAACCCCAATAAGAAAATCAAAATTTGAACTTGCACTCAACAAAATTTAGATGTTAACGTTAAGGTCTCAATAAAAATTCAGGTTTGACAAGGGTGAACTCGAGAGATTTTACAGTGCAGCTAATGGCGACCTTTCAGTTTTGCTGTCATCACTCAAGAAGACAATTCGTTGGAGGGAGACTTACCACATACTTTCGCTTGAAGAGCTGGAGAGGTGGTCCCACCTTGTATTTTGGCATGGTTGTGATGTCATGTTGCGGCCATGTCTTGTCATTAGATTTGGATTTGCATGCTCTCATTTGGCCCCCAAGGACCGGCCGCGTTTTGCCCAAGCAATTGGTATATTCTGTTTTGTCATTATTGTTTTCTGAATTATCTTAGTAATTTTTTATTTTCTGAACTTCTGTATTATTTTTTTCCCTCTAGTTTGTGGTTGTCTACGTAATTAGGATGTATTAAGGCTTTAATATTTAGGTATGAGATAGATAGTTGATTCCATGATAACTAGCTCAATGTTTCTTAGTCAAGACTTTTCTTTTTCGGCCAAGCTATCTGTTTCATTAACGAAACAATGGTCGAGTACAATGATCTGATCTACTACCCCATCCCTTACATCAGTATAGAAGAAAGGAAAAAGTTGAATATCTAGTCTCGGCTTAATTGCTTAGAGACTTAATTGCTCTGAAGCATACTCAAAAGATGTCTTTACCTGTTTCACAGTTTCCCAGATTGAACATGGGGTCACGCATTTAGTGAAAGAAGATGAGCCAACAATCTCAGTTCTGATGGATTGCAAAGGGGTGTCTCCATTCAGGTTCCCAATGCAGATGCTGAGATCTGTGACGACTCTTGTACAGGAGAACTACCCCAACCGACTCAGCCGATTACTCATCGTTCGTCTCCCTCCTGTTGTTCGAGTTATTGCTCAGACTTTCATGCAGGTAAAATCCTGAGAAGGCCCCCTCCTTTTTTGTTTGTTTTTGGGTTTACATGTCTATCCGTCATTAGTTACTGTGTTATATGAAGCAGGTGGAGATGGTAACGATTCTGTTTGGTTTTAGCATCATAGAATTTCTCAAAAGAAATAAATTTGAATACTTGAATTTAAGGCCATAAGTTAGGCCACCAAAGAAAGCAATCTTATCTAAAGGTGTGTGGTGCTGCTACAGCCTTGAAATGACCATTTGATATGTGGTTTTTATTTTATTTTTAAAAGGTGCACATTTGTGCAACTGTTGCTGAAACTCAGTAATTATTTCATTTGCCGTCTGTTCTGTATGTACTTTCTTTTGCTCACTTATTGTAGTATTCTCATTCTTATATGCCATGTTTATTGGTAGATTTTGAAGCCAGCAACTAGGCAAAAGATGAGGTTAGAAGGAGAAGGATACCAGAATGCCCTAAGCGAATTTCTCCAAACAATACCAGCGTTTCTTGGGGGGGATTGCAATTGCACGCAATGCCGTAAGATTCTAGGGAAGGTTGAAACCAAGATAGAAGAAATCTGCACTAGTAGCAAAATGCAACCTCGTCAGAAAGAGCTGCAGTTGGAGCTTGACGGCACAGCGTGTATTGACCTGATTGAAACTGAACTTCCTGCGGTTAATGATTCCAACCATGTGTTGAGGGCTTTTATAATAGGGCTTCTGATGCTGTGGATTGTGATTGCTTTTCTTGCCGGTATAAATGAACCTGATGCGCTGTATTAGCCTCAGTGAGGTGATTACTGATCAGTTTTGTCGAGCCTGTATAATATGTAGTTTATGTTCTTAGCAATTACATTTCCGTGTTGTGATTCATCTAGAATTTTGGTATGTGACTCTTGTATTCAAGTATTCAATAAAAGTTGTAAAAGCTTTGTAAGTATAGTTGTTTGGTTCATAGATATTTTGGTATGAGATGAAGTGGCATATGTATTTAGTCCTGTTCTTGGTGGTGCAAGCCGGAAATTTGATAATGACCACTGGAGCAATTAGAAAGGGAAGGTAGGATGGGAGAAATAAATTCACATCTACTGCTAAATCAATTGTCAATTTTTAAAACCACTGGAGCAATTAAATTCACATCTAATGCTAAATTAATTGTCAAATTGACTCGCGATGGTAGGTTGGTTTGTTAGATGCAGAGTGATAGAGGTACAAGGACTAAGGAGGTAAGAGTGAAAAAACGGGCCGGGCCCAAAATAAAATTTGTATCTGCAGGCATTGGCCCACTGGACTGGGCTGGGCTGCTTCCTTCCATGCTTGTTTGCTTCGTTGTTTACTTCCAGTGCCAGGGGGAGAGGCGTGGCGAAGCAAAGAGGAAAGAGATCAGTCGCATCGCATCCCATTCAAATTCAAATCCAAATTTTTGAAAGAAATCATAGCAGCATGAAATGAAGTCCTTCGCGGGTAGCACTTCCAAAGCAGCGTCCATCAAGTTCCGCATGTGCGGTTTCCCCTTTTCCCTCTCCCTTCTCTAATCACACCTTCACCTTCTTTGTTTACCAGCTTAATCCACCCTAATTAAATTAAATTAATTAATTGGGAGCAGGCCGACAAGAGAAAGTCTAATACCGATACGTCTGGACCTTGATGTGGATGGCCATCGTTATAAAGATGCCTTCACTTGGAATCCTGATGGTATTTGCATCCCTTTTCTTTCCTTTCTTTATTTTTTTATTTACTATTTATTTTTCAGAATGAATTCATACCACAAGTATTGCTCAGTACTGGTACCATTATGGTACTGATACTCTTTGGATATTAGGTAGGACCAGTAGTAGAGTTCGCTACTGGTACTGTTTTGGTACCAATACCAGCCAAATTTTGTTCATGTAGGTCATGACTCTGTGGATATTTTAATATAGGAGCTGCTAATGTGCCCAATAAGCTATCCTGTATAATATTGTTTCGACTTTTGTTCTTTCAATTGGGATTAAGATCCAGATTCAGAAGTTCTGACTTTTGCTAAACGGACTGTGAAGGATTTGAAATTACCTCCGACATTTGTTACCCAGATTTCCCAATCTATTCAGGTAAGAACAAATAATTAATATATGTTATTGATCATCAATAAATTTTATGTTTTCTATGTTTTTTTTTATAGTGTTCATTGTTTCTTATGCTTTCATTTTCTTTTGAATAATGCTTCTGTATTTTCCTTGGTTTTAAGTCCCAATTGGCAGAATTCCGTTCTTATGGAGGTCAAGATATGTATATTAGGGAGAAAATTGTGCCACTCAAGGTTCTCTCTCTCTCTCTCTCTCTCTCTCCCTACATGTGTCAATTTTGTAAGAATTAACAAATATCGTCTTGTAGGTAGATCTGCGGGTAAATAACACAGTAATAAGAGATTCTTTCTTATGGGTACGTGCACTTGCCTTTAAAGTTCCCCAATGGCGAAGTAAGATTCTCTTTCAACAACTTTTACATTTTGATGCATGTGCCATTTTTTTAGGACATAAGCAATTTTGAAAGCGACCCAGAAGAGTTCGCCAGAACCTTATGCAATGATTTGGATGTTGCAGATCCCGAAGTGGCGGTATGATATTCATAAGTAACCTATTTTTTCCTATAGTTTTTTTGCTCTTAATTTTATGTTCGTTGTAACTTCCAAAAATCCTGATTCATTTGCAGTTAGATTGACTCAGTCGGTCTAGGTAGGTACCATGTTTTGGAGATATTTGGATCGGTAGTGATAAGTAAAACCGTGGTTGTTTGTAAAAACTTGTTGCTGTTTTTGAAGAAAAGAAATCAGTGGCTTTCCACTTTTTTAAGGAAAAAAATAATGAACCTTCTATCATACAATAACATTGCAAGCCGGCATAATGCTGATTTATTGGTTTTGTTTGTATTTTTTAACAGCCAGCAATCGCTGTCTCTATCAGAGAGCAACTGTTTGAGGTCAGTTTGCTGTTTTATGCCTCTATTTAAAAATTAGCTTAATTTCTGAAATATGTTCACACTTTGCATTAGTGCTTGTTGTTATTGTATTTTTTTTATTAATATAATAATTAAAAAAACAGATAGCAGCCCAGAGTGTCTCTGCTGTAAGGGAAGCTAAACTCGGTAAGAAGGGGCGCCGCACATATGATTTGAGGTACCTCTCTGGATCAACTGTTGTCCTGTTGCTATATTTTTGTTCCAAAATCTCTCGAACTGTTGAAACACCCATACTAGAATAATATTCTTATATTTAAATGACTCAAATAACATGAGTTCTCATAAAAAGGTATGATAAATATATTATGAGCATGTAGGCTACATGCTCATTTGGCTCCCTGAGTAAATAATATGAGCATGTGGGCTGAAACACCCATCATTGGTGCTTCAGCCTACATGCTCATTTAGCTCTTTTTAATGATAACCTTTAATTTGGCCGATCATGGCTAGATATGTACAATACTGTGTTTTTTTTCTTGTTCTAATATTTACATTTTCTTTTAAAACAAATTGTACTTCAGCAAAGGAGGTAACAATGCCCTGGATGTGTCCAAGTACTTTGGGAGCAAAGGAAGTGGTGTAATTCGGTATTTTTTTAATTTTACTGTTATATCAGCATTATTCTCGCAAGTATTGTTGAATTCACATGGAGTTGTTTATTTACTATAATCATATCAGAAAAAGGAAGGACTGGTACATGAATGGGCCAACTGTGGATATTCTGTCAAATGAGGAAGTTGGGACTCTTGACGAGCTTAATTCACGGTAACTGCATATGGTTCAAAGTTTTTTCATATTAAATGTTTAGGATATCAGCGCAACTTTAAGCTTGGAACATAGAGATAACAATCAAATTACTTCTATGATATATGTAACATGACCTAAGAAAATTTCTTGTATGTTTTGTTTATTAATTTTATACAAGAAATTTATACCTGCTTGAAAAAGTTTTCTTATTGTTTTGGTTGGATTAGAATTTATACCTGCTCGAAAAAGTTCATTTTTATTGTTGACGTGGTATTCAGCTGTCTTATTTTCAGAAGAAATTAAAACAAAGCATTAACTGGTCGGCTCTGACTGGACCGACCAGCACATCAGCATTTCTGGTCCATACCTGAACCGATAATTATATTATGGGTCAGTTTTAAACGGGTCAGGCTGGCTTCAAACCTTAAATTAGTTTAGAGTATAAAAGCGAATGGAATAAAACTTGGTGCAATTCCTTTTGCTAGAGTAATAACAATTTTAAAAGAATGTTTAGGTCAACCTTCATTTCCGGTGCTTCAGTAAATATCTTTGCTTTTTTAACAACAGGTTGAAAAGGAAGCTTGATGAGAAAGAAGACAGCTTTTAGTAGGGATGGAGAAGCTTGAACCTCTCTTTAGTTGATTAACATCTATTCTATTATATTTTCCACCTGCCTTGTTCAGCTTAAGTAACTGTCTTTGTGATGCTTACTGTTCTGTGTTGGAGTAACAGAATTGTAGACATTTGCTTAATTGCTGTTTTAGTAAATTCAAAGTAAAATGATTTTTTGCTACTACTGCTAAGGTCACCTTCATACGTTGCCGTCATTGTTATTTTATTTTTCCCCTTTCATTTCTGATATAAACGAGTAAGCTTTATCAATGTCTAAAGTCTAAACTTACTGACTTAAGTGAAGCTTGAACTGCACTACTCGTCTACTACACAATTTTCATCCTATTCTCTACAATTAAAGTACACAAACTTATAATACATAAAAAAATTATTCTTCCAAATTATTCAACTATATCACATCATCTAAACTCTCATTTGTCTATGAGGAGGGTTCAAATGCCTTTATTTTTGTGTTTTCATCGTGCCTCTATTTTTAAAAATTTTAATAACTCAAAATTTAAAACTTAAAAGTAAAATAAAACCGTTGGATATTATCTACGTTATTTTATCTATACACATGTAAACAATTATGATATTTCAACTTTGTTTTAGTTGTCATTAAGAGCTTGTAAAAACGTACTAATGTGGATAATTTCTAGACGTTAATTTTTCAACTTATTGATTCATATAAAAACAAAACCGAAACATGATAATTTTTTATGAGCACATAGAGAAAATAACATAAATCACGTCTAACAGTTTTATATTATAAAATTTATTATTTAAATTTTGAGTTATTAACGTTTTAAAAATAGAGACACGGTGGAGACACAAAAAATAGAGGCATTTGAACCCTCCTCTGTCTATAATTTGTTTCTTTTGCCGTTCATGTTAATCGGATGATTTATGTATCATTTTTCTCTACATTTAAAATGACAATAGGAGATCACTGGACAGTTTTAACTGTCTTACAAAGTAAATATTTTGAAATCCAACATTAAAGACATGATCCAACACATATCATGGCTATAACAAATTTGATATACCAAGATAGAAAAGTGCAATTTACAATCCCGCGTATTTTTAGCATTTGATATCATTATACACATTAGAATTAAAAAAAACACAATTACTAATATTACATCAATATATTCTGACAGGTAACAAAAGGTTTGATTGGAACTTGCTGAGTTTACTTAACTATGTCAATTAAATGGTTCAGACTAATAAGCAAAATAAAGAAAATAAACAAACACAGCATGCAAAGTTGCAATTTGCAAATATATTAGCCCGCTCAAACTCATAAATACACCCACTGGAATCATTGACGCATAGCAAATGAAATTTCAGAAAATGAGTATCATATATGAAACAAAACTAAAAAGTAATGTGCACTAAGTACCCATTAATTATTTTGCGTTCAAGAAAGTAACTCGACTGCCAAATCAAGGCACATATCAACTCTAATTTGCAAAAGTCAAAACAAAACAAAAAACTGAATTGCCAAATTTATTAAATCATGCACAGCTCATCCATAGCTGCCATACTCAGTTCACCTGCAACAACAAAAGTTGATGAAAATTACTTTGAGGCAAGTGTTTACAGGTAAAAATGAATACATGCACAAGAGACATGCAATACAGTTTTGTTCCGCATAGTATATAGTTTGTGAATAGGTACCGAAATACCTCACAATATAATCACTGGGTGTGTTAACTTTATGCAACATTGTTTTGACCACAGCTATTAATTTCGCAAACTTCAAAGATCTTATAGACTTAACATAATACTTATAGACTCCAAAAAGTTCGCACATAATACTTGATTGTATGCAATCAGCTCAATCACCAAAAAGTGAATTTAACCAATATACATGAAGGACAATTTCAGCAAAGATGCAAACAAAGGGTTCCCCAAAATATACACCAGAAAGCACATTAAAATATTGATGGTGCTTAATGATAAATAGGTACATACCATTCAAAACCCTAAAAAAAAAAGTTTTGTAAGGTTGCTATTTTCACCTGATATATATAACTATGGATCCTCATTCCATGAGAAATTTGCTTTATTTCCCTGATGATGTCTAACTACTTTTGAGTAACCAGTGTAATGCACATTTGTACTACAAAGTATTGAACATAATGTTGATGCAGAAAAGAGAAAAATTAAATGAAAAGATAAAACAGAAGAAATGAGAGTCTAACTTTTTGTGATACTGCACGAACTTGGAGTTCTTGGCATCCTCCTCTGCAATCATGTCAAAAAAATTAATGGTTATTATCATACAAAACTGCGCAGGTACCCTTTGCTTGGGGCATAGTTTATAATAGAAAATAAAATTCAGTACAATACTTCGGCAAAAATTCAAAGGGTGTCAATGCAGTGATATCAGAATAAATCATTGTATTGTAATTCACAACATTAAAGAAGTAATAAATGAAAGAGTAATTTTAATACAACGGCAATATGACTTTTGTGTCAATAGAGATGCTTAACGACTCTAGATTAGAAAACAGATGCTACGCCCAATTGTGGCAAAGAGAATTAGAAGTCAATCAGGATAATCAGATCTAAGCACAGGAATTGATTCATCAGAGTATTGATCTGACAGGCCATAGTATTGTTGCAAGAGCAATCCGTATCGGAGATGAAGTTACGAATAGCGATTGATTGCGGGGCGGGGGAATAAAGAGACAATCAACGACCATCGCGGATCTGATCTAATCGAAATCGAATGGAGAGAAAGAAAAGGGGGCGGGGGTTTAGATTGAGAGAGAGTACCGGTTAGACTGGCGGTGAACTTGGTGATGAGAGTGCCGGTGACGGCGAATCCGACGAGGAAAGGCCATGTCCGTTTGAACTCACGCTTGAAGAACACCGGCCATGGATCGAACAGCCTCATCTCTATCTCTTTCTCTTTTCTTTCTTTCTGCTGCGAAAACTTAAAAAGAAAAGAAAGGCAGGAAGAAGAAGCTGGGTTGAGATTCTAGGGTTAGAGAGAAAATTGATTGATGTGCGTTTGGTTTCTCTGTAACTATTACCTCTGTGCCGCTCCCTGTGCCTAAGCCTGCTAATGAGCTGAGCCGGTTCATAATCCAATGACAACAGCTCAATAAATTACATCGAGTTAGGTCTAAACTAAATAAAGTCCGAACTCGACTCGGCTCATATTATATCACTCAATCAGAGCCGAGTCAAGTAGACTATCGAATCTCTTTATCTTCGGGAACAGCTTGGGTCCGATGGGTTTAGAAACCGTCCGATCTACTTAAAGATATGTGCGCACTAATTTTAAAGCAGACTTGAAAGTTACGGACGCAAATCTTAAAGCAGATCGGACGGAACCCATCGAACTCACTTTGAGTCCGATGGGCATCGGACCAAGCTGCTCCCCTTATCTTTTCGTCTTTTGCTTTCTCGCTCCGGCGCTCGCCCTCTGTCGCTCTCTCACCTCGCTCTCCTCTGACCTCGCTGGCTCGCTGCTCTTGCTCTCTCGCTGGGTCGCTCTTCTCTCGCTCAGGTAAATGTTACAGTAACAACTAATGAATGCATTGCTGAATTTATTCATCGTTTTCTTATTCAGTATTTAAAAAGGAGGGAATGCGAATATGACAATATAGTCCTTGTGGACTTGTACAAGGTCAGTAGGATAAAATAAAATTTTGCACTATACTGCACTCAGAGATTTACAGAACTTGGATATTGCCTAGTCAGTGAATATTGTGTACAGTACCATCTTTCTTTTCAGAGCCACTTTCATATTTCATTGTTCCTATTGTGAGCTCAAATACATGTTTTTATCAGTACGCTGTTGCACATGTAATGTCTTTTTACTGGTATTTTGGTCTGAGCATCAAGCATAAAAGCAAAAAAATTAATCTAACCTTACATATGATGAAAGAAAAATACACTAATTCACTACAGTATAGTTCCTTCTGATTCTCATAATTAAATGAGTGTTTTACTCTCATCACACTACAGCTAATGAGCTGAGTTTGAGGCGAGCTGAAGGCTCAAACTCAGTAAACTGAGCCGGGTTTTTTTCTTCAAAACCGAGCTGAGCCCGAGTTGGACCTGTTTAGTTATATATCGAGCTGGGCTGAGTTTTGAGCTGAGCTAGGCTCATTAGCAGGTCTACTTGTGCTTGCGCGCCTTTTCTTTTCTTTTCTTAGGGTACGTTTGGATCGTGCAAGGATTAGTGCAAGAATAGCGATTTTTGGTTTAGTGGTTGAGAATAGTGCTAACCCGAATGGTTTGAGAATAGCGCTAACTTTGAACTATTCGGATTAGTAAAAATGTCATTTGAATTGTATAATTGAAATAGCGATGGAAAGAATGAATAAAATAATAATTAAACTAATATTATATTACATTTAATATTTAAACTCATATTTTATTACATTTAAACTAATATTTTTTAATACTAATATAATATTTTATTTAATACTAATATAATATAATATAATATTATATTTATTTAATACTAATCTAATATTTAAACTAATATTATATTACATTTAACATTTAAACTAATATTATATTACATTTAATATTTAAACTAATATTATATTATATTTAATCTAATATTATATTATAATTAATCTAATATTTTATTTAATAGTAATTTAATATTTAAAATAATATTATATTACATTTAATATTTAAATTAATATTATATTATAGTTAATATTAATCAAATATTAAAGTAATATTATATTACATTTAAAATTTAAACTAATATTATATTACATTCAATTTTTAAATTAATATTATATTATATTTAATCTAACATTTTATTTAATACTAATCTAATTTGATATTATATTTATTTATACTAATCTAATATTTAAATTGATATTATATTACATTTAATATTTGAACAAATATTGTATTAATACTAATTTAATCTAATATTATATTTAATACTAATCTAATATTTAAACTAATAATTATATTACAATTAACATTTAAACTAATATTATATTACATTTAATATTAAACTAATATTATATTACATTTAATATTTAAAATAATATTATATTATATTTAATCTAATATTTTATTCAATACTAATATAAACTGATATTATATTTATTTAATACTAATATTATATTTCATTTAATATTTAATGAGTACAATATGATATTTAATCTAACATTTTATTTAATATTAAAATAATTTGATATTATATTTATTTAATACTATATTTAAATTAATATTATATTACATTTAATATTTAAACTAATATTTTATTTAATACTAATAAAATATTTTATTTAATACTAATTAAATATTTTATTAATATCACTAACCCCACTAGCTCTATTCTTACTAACCCACTGGCTACGTTTGGATGCACTCTAGAATAGCTAGAATAGCTACTGTTTAGAATAGTAAATAAGAACAGCTACTGTTTAAGAACAGTGCTAACTCAAGCTATTCGGAATAGTGAAAAAGTTGTTTGGATTGCATATTAGGAATAGAGTTTGAAGGGAATGAATAGAGTAATAATTTATGTGTTAGATTAAATCTTTTTATCAATATGTAATATAAAAATCTTTTTATCCAATACGTAATCTAATATTAATTTAATTATTAAATAAAATATTAGATTAAATATAATAAAAGAGGAGGGATCGGATGACACCTCTTTTTGGTGACATCTCTTTTACCACATCCATTTTTTTCATTTTCAAAGTCCAAATCGTCGATCCAAACCGTTCAACATGATCTCCACAATAAAATGTACTTGCAGATCAAATTTTACATTTTTTTGAATTTTTTTACTATTTATTAAGTATTTTACAAAAAACAGCCATACTTAGACCATTGAATTTTGTACCGATCTTAATAAATAGTAAAAAAATTCAAAAAAATGTAAAATTTGATCTGCAAGTACATTTTATTTAGATAATCATGTTGAACGGTTTGGATCGACGATTTAGACTTTGAAAATGAAAAAAATAGATGTGGTAAAAGAGATGTCACCAAAAAGAGGTGTCATCCGATCCCTCCTCAATAAAATATTAGATTAAATATAATACAATATAATATTAATTTAATTATTAAATGTAATAAAATATTATTTTAAATATTAGATTGGTATTAAATAAAATATTAGAGTAAATATAATATAATATAATATTAATTTAAATGTTAAATGTAATAAAATATTATTTTAAATATTAGATTAGTATTAAATAAAATATTAGATTAAATATAATATAATATTATTTTAAATACTAGATTAGTATTAAATAAAATATTAGATTAAATATAATATATTAAATATAATACAATATAATATTAATTTAAATATGAAATGTAATAAAATATTATTTTAAATATTAGATTAGTATTAAATAAAATATTAGATTAAATATAATACAATATTAGATTAAATATAATACAATATAATATTAATTTAAATGTTAAATGTAATATAATATTATTTTAAATGTTAGATTTGTATTAAATAAAATATTATATTAAATTTAATATAATATTAGATTAAATATAATACAATATAATATTAATTTAATTATTAAATGTAATAAAATATTATTTTAAATATTAGATTAGTATTAAATAAAATATTAGATTAAATATAATATAATATTAGATTAAATATAATACAATATAATATTAATTTAAATGTTAAATGTAATATAATATTATTTTAAATGTTAGATTTGTATTAATATTGAAAGCTCCAATCACTATTCCAACTTTTTGTTAGAATAGTGGAACAACGCTATTCTTCTTGTTCCGAATAGCAAGTAGTACGTTTGGTTGCTCAAGCTATTCGAATAGCACTATTCTTAGTGCATCCAAACATACCAGTAGAATAGAGCTATTCTTGAGCTAACCCAATTTGCTAATTTGTGTTTGGAACACCAAGGTTTGAGAATAGTGGAGCTAACCCAAGGTTAGCTCTATTATTGGGTCATTCAAACGCACCCTTAGTAGTTAGCAGTGTTGTAAAAAACGTCCGTTTAGGCCGATTAATCAGCCGATTATTTCTGATTATGGCCGATTATTCCCGATTAATCGCTTGGCGGTACCCTATCCGTCCGACAACTGCATACCGTTATTTACAACATTGGTAGTTAGTACGGACTGGATATATGTATTCTCAAGTAACCTCCAAAGGTTTTTATTTGCACTCCAAAATTTGATGGGTTAATCTGCTAAAATCCAAAAATCAAGGTTGTAACTTAACCTGGATTAGGTCTGGAGACTGGACACAATATTCCTGGAACTCCACAGTGGATTCCTATTTCGACCGCACTTGATAATTTTCATCACAGATCAAATAAAATAATTTTTGTCGGTATTTTATGTTTCATTAAAAAATAAATTTCATTAAAATAATTTGGAGAAAATAATAAGAGAATAGTAAAATGTTTATTTTTTTGTTCTGTTTACAAGTATTAGTAATCTTCTTAGGGGTGCAAACGGATTGGATAATATCCGACCGTATCCGGATTCGTATCTGAAAATTAGATACGGATATCCGATATCTAAATATCCGTGCGGATACAGATACGGATATGGTTTTGAATATTAATTATCCGCATCTGAATAGTAGATATATACCATATAGTTTAATATATATTATGAAAATATTTATGTATATATTTACATATATCCGATATCTGATCCGTATCCATACATATCTATCTAATATCCGATCCGTATCCGAAAAATAAAAACGGATACAGATATGATTTTACCACTATCCGATCCATATTCGATCCGTTTGCACCCCTAAATCTTCTGCATGAAATTAGGCGAAAATTACAAGAATTAATTATCTTCAACAAAAATTGCAATAATATTACCTGAATTTGTCTTTCTAATTTCATGCTAAAGATTACTAATTCTTGTAAATGGAAAAAAATAGACGTTTTTACTAAAGTATTATAATTTTCGCCAAATCATTTTTGCTCGCTTCTTATTTTAGAACAAACCTTTTAAGTTACTTCCAAAAAGAAAAGAAAAAAATAGAAGAAACATCTTAGCCTAGTGGGGACACTCATCTCCATCGGCTTTCATATTGAATTGCAAAAGCTGACTTGTCACCGTCTCTCTCCTATCTGTCAATTTCATCTTTTCTTTCATCGCTGCGGACCGCTTTCAAAATACGAAAGCTTTCATAATATGAAAGCTTTCATTTCACTTTCAATTCGTTTCTCTCCTTCCACGCTGGTAGAAATCAAATTCGCTCCGTCGCTCCATCAAGCTAATTAAATATACTTCTTCTGTCTCTGCTCAGAACTTCGTCGCTCGGAACTTCTTTCCTACCGCCTCCGCTCTTCCCCTCCCCGTTCCTCTCCCTCCCGCGGCCCGCTCACCGTCTCTAACTCTTCGGAGGCTCGACCGCTCGAGCAGCAAATGAATAAGTATAGATACAAAATCATTTCTGTTAATGGTTAGTCGATTCAAATTCAGCTTCGTTTGTAATTACTGTACTTGTTCGGTTGTTCCCTTTATTAATTTTATCTTGCTAATCTGGCAATTGTCAAAAAGAGTAAATCACATTGAAAGGATTGTCCCTACTCTAATACTTTGATGAATTTTACTCTTTTCGTAAGGTTATCTGAAATTTTATCATATATAAGTTCTTCGAAGTTCGAATAGGGATGAGTTCCTGCATTTTTTTATTGAATTTCTTTTGGGCATGTTTCAGTTGCTTCTGGATCATTGTTAGAGGTTTCAAGAACTCAGGTAATTTGTTGAAATTGTGAACACCCGACTTAATCATTTGATGGAAAGTGATGATCTTGTAGACAGAGTTATGATTTAATCTGCTAAATATAACAATTTTTTAATTTAGCCCATGGTTCCAGCTTCTCTAGTAGATGGAAAGTGGTGGTATGACTTAAACCCTGATCGCCTCTCTACTGATATTTCTATCAAAATTTTCAGCTATTGTTAATCTTTTGTTTATTTGTTTGTATATTTATAATAGTTACATCATTTGCATTATGCTAATAGGGAACGTACTCCCTGTAAATTCAAAGGCCTTACTAAAAAGATACAATTGAAAACAATTGTTTGTTATGGTTAAGCTACTGGTATGCTGCTGCCTGCTGGTAAGCACTGGTACGGTAGGATCCGTATCATGTGTTGAAGGAGAAGATTACAGGGACTTAGCCGGATGGTACCAGCGAAACTGGCACAAGAATTATCACAGAAGGTGGTATGTGGCTCTAGTATGGATGAATATTCTGGTTTCAACCTTACTGATAAGCTACTGGTACGATGTCGGTAAGCTACTGGTACGATAGGATCCGTTTTAGGTGTTCAAGGAGAAGATGAATTGGTCTGCTAATTTTTAGAGTATTGTGACAGTTTCTGATGCAAAGAAGTTCTCTCCTAGATCTTCATCTCGATCCCTGAAAATAGATGAGCGTCTATTATCAAACAAGGGTACACTGCAAATGCACAAGATTTTGGAATAAATTGAAGCTTAACTGCATAAATTGATCTTCTAGCAAAGTTGTAACACTGTTTCTTTGTTGTATATGTACCATTGTGAGGTTTATTGATGCTGTTGAGGCAGAATATCACGATAGAGGGTACTTGGATTTAATAAGAATTGGAATTATAATGGTCTACACGGGGTTTATTTTGGCTCATTTAATTTGTTGATTTATTGTTATGATATGTACAGTACTTGGTAAGGAATATCAGAAACAATCAAGCTGGTGCTTTTCTTTTAGTGTCTAACAGAAAAGAAGACTTTTCTCTTAAACTGTAGTGTTTTCCTTTTCTCCCTTGAATTCAACAACTTTTGCTTTTATTTAGTTGATCAATGGTGTTCTTAAGCTTAATTTTCTTGCCTATTTGATCTAAGATTCCTTTTGCAAACCCAACTTGTTTAATCGGATCCTTCTTAATTACAATCCAGTTCTTAATATCTGACAACACTTCATTAATATCCAAGATAAATTGATTTGAATATTTACAAAATCATTTAATGTTTTCTGTGTTGATTCCTCTGTGAATATTACTTTTGGTTGTCTTGTTTTCCAAAGAAGCTAGTCAATTTATCTATAAAAGTTACTTTTGGTTGTCTTGGTTCTCCGTGAAATGTTTCAATAAAAGAAAAAACTTGATCATTTAATACTAGCAGGAGAAGAGCGAACAAAGAGAAAGGAGAATCACATCAATTGACGCCATCGCTGTAAGGAAGAAAAAAGAGCGAAGCGCTCTGACGAAGAAAGAAATAGATCAGCGAATATAAAAAGAAGGAAATTTCGCTGATGTGGCAACAAAAATGAAATTACAATCAATTTCAGCGATGCAACGCATTTGAAATTAGAAACAACATAATTTCAAGACAGCTGTAAACAGTTGTTTGCAATTGCATTTCCATTTCATGGATGGAGATGCTCTAAGGCATGCACTTGAAATTCATATCACATGAGTAACATAATATTTCTTTCTCTGATCCGTACTGTCGATCATAATCCGCACGAATATTAAAGGAGTTCCGTGAATTCAGACGGTCCGGATCTAAACAGAAATATCATGTTACCTCAGAGATATGGACTCATGCACTTTGGTATGTTCTCGTTATCGTACAAAACTACAGTGGTTGCGGCGGGACAGAAGAAATAAAATTCCAAAAGAATGATTAAAATGATAAATAATTTTGAACAATGACAATTTTTTTCTTTCATTAAAAATGAGTACTCCTTCCATATGAAATCGATCCATAGCTTTTGCCTCAATTTGGGAATCAAAACCCCTTCCCTCCGCCTCTTTCTCTCTCTCTCGTAACAAATCCTTAGCTCTCCCCTTGAACACCCCTACCGTCTTCCACTCAAGTTGTAAGCTCGATCGTATTTGCATTTCTCTTTTTATTTTTCCATTATTGTCTCTTAATTTTTGAGCGAATTTTCCTACTTGTTTAAAACCGTTGCGACAAAGTTCTATTCTAGTGACGTTTCAGTCCGATTCATGGATCTTTTATTTGTTGAAACTGATCCATCGAATCAAGAATATCAAGATTCTAGCAACACTTTAGGATGATTTTCTAGGCCCAATTTTTACAAAATATAATCAAATACTGCTACTATAAGGTACTGTCAGCTTACTGGTAATATTTCTGTGAGATGCTTGTGTTTTGGTGCCATCGTTTATTTTCTTTAGAAGTTGTAAGTGATAACCATGCGGTCAGTACATCTAGGTAACAGGTGTTAAGTGTTGCCTCTGTTTGGTTGTTCCTGCCATGAAGACTAGCCAAGCAAAGCATAGATAGGCGAAGCATCAGTTTCTCTCCTTTAGAAATGTAATGCTAGTTGCAAATTTGCTCAAGAGAGGGCTGATGCAAAAAAAAAAAAAATATTACTCTTCCTTTTATCTGGAAATGCTCCAAGGCTAAAGAAACTTGTTTACAAGGATGAACACATCTGCTTGTACTGTCAAATGATGCTATTAACTTTGGTTTATATCCTAGATATGTTATGTACTGTTAAAACTTAAAAGACCTTGAACAGTAAGTCCAAGTTCTGGTTTAACTGTGGATGCTGCAGGAGAAGATGAAGAGCGGGAGCAGGAGCCCAATTAGGAGCTTGAGTCAGAGCATTAGCAGGAACAGGAATAGAAGCCTGAGCCGAAGTTTTAGCAGAAGCCCTAGAAGGAGTAGGAGCAGAAGCAAGAGTGAGACCGGCAAGAGTAGAAGCCCTAGCTCGCTTTCCTGGCGGCGTACCAGGAGAAGCCCCCGCCACCTCACTTACCGTTACAATCACCGTGCCGAGACAAGTAGACTCCGTCAGTACAGGTACATGACTTTTCTAAGTCAAGTCTTTCAATATATATTTTTGGTTAGGTTTATTGGAGAGTAACTGGTACATACTGTTTCAGCGGTTCTCTTTAGCAGCAGAAAACTGCTGGTGTGCTGGCTGGTACGCACCGGTACTGGAAATCCTTGGTAACAACTTGCATTTTTCATGGCAAATGCATTTCTTTTTTACCTGAATTATCGCATTATATTACATACTGACCGGTTTGACTGCTCTTTCCGCCTTCTTTTTCTTTTATTTTCCAGCTTTTGTGCTTATTTTGCACTTTTAAGAAAGGTTTAAATAGTGGATGGCGGGTCTGTAGCAGCTGAGCATTTTGTATAGCAGATTGCAGATAGCGGTGTTATTGCAACACTATTGGTTCATAAAATATATGATTATTTGAACTATTTTTTTATAATTCCATAGTGTAAATACTGAAAAGAATCATAAAACATAGAATTCTGTCACAATTAGTGTCAAGTATAATAATTGATGTATGCTGGAGTGCAAGCTTTTGTACAGAAGCTAAAGGTTGATTGCACATTCAATACGATGGGTCCCATTATTGTCTAGTCTATACTGGTATGTATTCTTGGAATTATCAGCAATCTAGCTGAAATTGCTACCATAAGATTGGCGTTAATTTTCTTTTGTTACTGACAACTCAGAAATAGAATTCGAAGTATCTTCAATGGTCAAAGTGCCCTTTTATGATGTAATTTTGACGACCTTTTTTTCCTTTTTCTTTTGAAATTCATTCAGGGATTTGAACTGCCTAAACTGCAAGCAGCCTGGACACTTTGCAAGAGAATGTCCCAATGAAGCTGTCTGCAACAGGTGTTTTCTTACAGGGTATGGCTCCTCTGCTTTTTTCTTTTATTTTCTTAAATTGGAACAGCAAGTGATGCTTTTAAACAAAGATTGCTATACCAGGAGAATACTGCTTTCTGTCGGTGCATACTAGCATGAGACACTGCTTTGGACTGGGCAGGTCATGCTCCAACAAAATTACTAGCTGAAGTTGCCATCCTTGGTTTGTATGGTGATACATAACATGCTGCTGTTTGAAATTATTATAAACAGCCATATAGCAGCTGAGTGCCCGACACAAAAGTTGTGCTGGAACTGCAAGGAGTATGGCCACATGGCGAGCGAGTGCACCAACAAGACCCTCTGCCATACCTGCAATGGGTACAGTCATATAATCTATTTGCTTCCTTTGATCAACTTTTTAGCTTGCAGTTTCTTTGAGTTTTGGCTTTTGGTTTGCTTATTAGAGGCTTGGTATCTTGGTTCGGTCTTTCGCAAATTTCACCCAATGATAATCAATAGTTGCAAGTATTTCCCAAAATTACCTCCATAGAAGGAAAAATCGGCCGTTCCGGACCGGAATCGGCCGATTCGGATCAGAATCGGACTGTACCGATCAGATTTCTGGCCGAGTTACACGGTAGGCGATTTTTTCATCAAATTTCGGCCGAAATGGTCCGATTCCAGTCAAATTTTGGCCGAAATGGCCCTATTCAGAAAAATACCAACTGTTTCATCCTCCAAAAACTCCTCTAAAATTGTCCCCCGCGCGAATAGAACCCAAGACGTGTTGGGTGAGAACATAGAGTTTTCCACTACACTAGCTCTTCTTTGTGTCTAGAACATGTAACTATGATATTTAAATTATACTTGGGTTTGGCCACATTAGTACCATCCGAACACAATTTTTTTTTATTACAAATTTCTTTTAATACCCCTATCTATAGTACTTAAAAGACTCTAAGTTGTACAAATTATTTTTTAGAACTTGTTTTAATTGTAATAATTGTATTATATTATATAAATAAATTATCTGTGTGTAATATTTTGTTTCAATATAATTTTTTAACATATTATTATTTTAGAAACTTTTTTACTATTTTTTAGTACAAAACAAGCTTCTGCAAAAAAGATCCGAGTTTCCGATCCGATTCCGATTGATTCATCCGATTCCGATTTCACAATCAAGTGACCGATCCCGATCCCGATTCCGATTCCGATTTTTCCTTCTATGATTACCTCCAACCAGGTCCAATTGTTTTTTACTTTTTTCATACAACACTCATTTGTGAAATGTTTTGACAATTTATCCTTTCTAACAGGCTTACTAGTTTCATCTCCAAAATTGAACTAAAATCAAGCCGGGTATCCGGATCCTAGTTTCATTTGGTTGCTTATGAAGAGCTTTCTGTAAGAAATGTAAAGTTGAGTGTAGTTTGCTAACAAAAAAAAACAAAAAACCTTTTCTAGCTTGATGAACTGGGAGCTTGTCACTATGAATTGTGATGCGTAACTGCGGGTAGTGAACAAAAATAACATAAAAAGAGTAACAGAAATTAAACAATAATACAGGTATGGACATATGGCGCGTGACTGCCCTGATGCTAGTGTATTGAGAAACCCGAAGATGTGCAACAACTGCTGCATGCCTGGGCATGTTGTGTCAGAGTGCACGAATGAGACGGCTTGCAAGAACTGCCGCATGCCAGGGCACCTGGCCCGGGAGTGCCCCAATGACCCCGTCTGCAACCTCTGCAACGTTTCTGGGCACATGGCTCGCAGCTGTCCCAAGACCAAGATCGCCTCTGAGGTCCATGGCGGGGCCCAGCACGATATCTGGTGCCGTCTCTGCAGCCAGCCTGGCCACATCAGCCGGGATTGGTAAGTGCTCTTTACTAAACTGATTACAAACGGAGCTCGATTTTGTCTCAACCTTGAGAAACTCTTGATCAAAATCAAGAAAGACTTACATTCTGGTGGGCATAATGTCTACTGCCTACCATTTTTCAGATTTTCTAGGAAATACAATAAAGACCCACATCTTCCGGCACAAAAACAAGAAGGTATAAGAGAACAGAACCGATGTGAAAAATGTAATTGAAAATAAAACCACATTACAACAACAAAAAATAAATGATATGTAAGAGGTACTGTACCCTAAGTGGCGCCACAAGGTGTGGGAGTGTGCCATGACCATGATGTATTGTGCAAACTTCTGCAGCATTTCAAGCTATGCCGAGAAGAGCACCACGATCACATATGGTAATCTGTGTCGTACAGGTGGCGAGCCTGACTGCATCAGCCGTGTCCGGTAAGAACTACTGTAAACTTCAATACAAAATGAATGAAGACAGTTGATAGTCAGAGATGTTTACACACACAAAAGTTGAAGATAAATATTTTATTGGATAAAGACAGTCCAGCTTTTTGGGAAATGTAAGGAATGGTGACAAAAAAGGAAGGGAGAGGAAGAAATGAATCTGCAATAGCTACTTAATGAAATGGCCCAAATAAACAATAATCAATGTAAAATGAAAGAAATATTAACTTAACAACAGAGATTGGTACTGGATGCTGACTGAAACAGCTGATAGTTTTGTTCTAAAATATCAGCATATTATTGCTGCTCAATAGTCAGCATCAAAGCAGCAATACATATTATTACTATGAGCCTCAAAATCGCAACTACCACTTATCAGCTCAATTTCCTATGAGTAATTGAATTTTGATTTTATTGCAGGTCAGCAAATGTTGTATGCCACAATTGTGACGGCTGGGGCCACATGTCATACGAGTGCCCATCTGCAAGACGTGTGGATCGTTTTCATGAGTATCGCAGGTTCTAGGGTTTGTTTGTCTTAATTTCTTTTTAACTTTTCAGTCTCTTGTATAAATCTTCATCGATAGTGGTAGACATCTCTTAAGCTTGCAAGCAGGAGGTGCCTTGTGTTTAATTAGAAAAGGTAGGTGCCTATCTTTTCAAAATTTTAGAAATGTTAGGTGCCTATTTTGGATGTTCTTGCTAGCCTTTGGTGCAGCAGCTATAAATTGCTGGTAGTTTGTAGGACCAATCCTTTTCCTCACTGTTTACTGACATAAGCTCTTAGCTTTAAAAAGTTAACTAAAGATGGATCTGCTCTTGTGTTGGGTCATGGAGTTTGAAATGGTGCTATATTCTGTGCAGACGTCAGTGATTTAGCAGATTATAGTTCTTCAGTTTCTTTATTTTTTAGGAAAACAAAATAGCAAATTGCTCTGAATTAGACAAAGTACAGCTCTCCTGTACGAGAATCTATATTTTGTGCTAAATTGGTGTATTTTAGTTTGTGGTTGCGGCTTCTAAATTTAGGTACCTCTTTGTTTTTGAATATTTTACATTTTTACTTCAGAAAATAGGAATGCTTGACTCTTTAAATGCTTTCATTTCGTTTACAATGATTTTCTTGTTGATAATGTTTTTGCACTTGATGTTTTGATCTTTGGTTGAGTGTTATATACCCTAGCGAGAGCTCTCATCTCCATTGCATCAGGAATTCAGGATTAGCTCTTGTTTGATTGCCGGGAATTTAACTGCAGAAAAGGTCGATTGCAAAAATTAGAATCAGCTGCCTTGCAAACCCAGTTGATTCAGATTCTGACTACGATCGTGTCAAGGCAATAAAAAAAAAACTAAAAAAAAAAAACTAAAAATAATGCTACGACGCATTAACGATTTTGTATGTCCATTTTCTAAAGCAAAATTATGTCTACCAAACCTCACTTTGTTTTTAAAAAAAAAAAATTGATAGCCTATGATGAGACTTCATCTCCATGTTTCCTCCGGAAAAGGGGGTATTTCCAATGAAATTACAAGGGATTTCTATTGTTCTGTGCACCATGGATTTAGATTCCTTCCAATTTCAATTTTGTTTCATAGACAAAACAGAATAAAGTACAAGCACTTGTCCGGTACTACTCAAAAAGGGAAAACTGGCAATTGTTATACAATTGAATTTGATTTAGATTCCTCAATTTGGTGCCTTCTTATGCAATAAAGTACATGTTCTTAGAGAAACACATGAGGATAGCTTCCTTCAAGAATTCAAAAGAAAAGAAAAAAGTTGGGGTCCTGGTTGAAATTAAATTTTGTTTTTTCTCCTTCCTTGAATTCAAAAGAGGGCTACACTTTTCTTGTAATTTTTACAGTAATATATTATACTTCCATGGTGGGTATTTGCTGCTATTGATTGGGTTGATAGGTTCCAGTCTAAACAGAAATTTATGATTTCATCAGTATTCCGTCATATTACTATAATATAATAAGTGACTTATATTATTTCTGTATTGCATCAACGGGAATAAATTCAAATGAATGACTTTCTAGTTCTTTAGATGCAGGTGTAGTGTTAGGCTGGCCAAAACAAAGTAGAAAATTTCAGAAGGATGTGTTAGCAATTGCTTGTGATCTTAAGCGTATCATATGAGGTCGATCATATTAGTTATCAGTACAATGAAATTATTAACTGGAAAGAGAACCGACCTGTGCAGCTACATCAAATAAATCAAAAGTGGCACTTGTACCATTGATTGATGCTGTGAAGAGAACTAGAGGAGAGATATTGAAATTGTCGAATTTTTGGGCTCTTCTACTTTTGTATTTTGCCAGGAACTGGCTAGCTTGACTGATTCATCTTTCTTTTTTTTATGAATTAGAGGGTTGGGATCAAGCCATCTAATATTATTTTTAAATTTTTATTATTACAACAAAAGATTTCTCTCATTCTGATTTCTTATTGATACTATGGAAGCTTTTATAGCCCCAATTACAACGGTAATATTAGTCCCATTTAATTTTAACGCTGCCTATACAATCTAAATATGGAAAAAGATCAATTCAAATCCTTGGTAGCATCTACCAAGTTTGTCAATTTAGTAACTCTCTTTATTCCTAAAAATGACCAACGATGACAAAAAAAACCTTAACGGGTCGAGGCCCGATTAGTCCATTAACTTCTTGCTTTTCAACGAGATGCAAGTTGATCCGAGTGTTATTTTATTTAATTTATTATTTAGCATATCTTTGGGGGCAATTAAGTAGCATCTTACTTGCTGGCAAATCAATAAAAATATGACCAAAATACAATAATCAATCACGCTTTCCTAGCTTCTCGCTGACTTCCCAATAATTTAAAATTAGGGCTAATTTACCGGATTTATCACCTTTTCACAAATCAAACCCGAAAATTTAATTACAGCAAAATCCTCCTCATTTAATAAACTAACATAGATAGTTAATAAGTGATCGACACCGTTCGGATTGTGTCACGAGCCACATGAGCAATATAGTATAGACCATGTCATTATGTTCATTTCAAGTTAATTGTCCTATCTAGATAATGTTCAGCCCAGTTCAGATCCATGTCTGCTCGACTAGTAACATCAGGTGGCAGATTTGGTTAGAGACCAAACCATTGATATCGAATTCTCAAAGTTACATCTATCACGTACTATCAAAACTAAAAAAAATGTGATAACTAAAGGTAAATTAGTCCTGATTTTAAATTACTTGCAAGTCGGCAAGTAGTTAAGAAAACGTGATTGGTTGTTTTATTATTATTTTTTTAGAGAACTAGACAGAGACAGAGACTGCAAAGTTGTACAGAAGAATAAATATATCAAATTTCATGTAAATAATCTTCAAGTTCTTTCCCAGCACTGAAAAAACAGTGCTCTCCCCTACCGGTACTCACCAATATTTATTCCACAGTAAATTCGATGGGCATCAGACTCACCAATATTTAACAATCTGTACCAGAATTAATGTACCGATTCAAACTCAAGGAGTAAGAAATGCTTAAATCTCCCAGCAGAAGCTTAAACTAAAAGGAAAAAAAAAAGAAGGAAGAATTAAGATGAAATAAAGTCTTCCAGAGAAGCATATATGAGCTGTATGTTGCTTAGGATATTGTTAATTTCTGTTCACAGAACACTAAAACATAGGAGCATCTCATCGTACATAAGTCATGCATGCTCTTACACTAGACTGAAAAGATTGCTTGCTTCATCTTTTTACGATTAATATTTACACTAGACTTCCTTAATCCACTCAGGAAACAGAAAATGGAACATAACTGATGTTGCTATCAATTATCTGATCGTAATTATGGGTGTTTACGCCTCTCTAGTGAATTGAAAGTATTAAACTTAAAAAGTGGACATGCATTACAATGTACAACACTTGGCTAATACATCAACAACAACAAAAGTAATAATTGTAACAATATTCTGGTTAAAGAAATTGATCGGTTTTAGTACTCATGGTAGGAGTTAATAGGCTAATAGCAGGTCAGGTTATCTAGAATGTTATATCATCATATAAGAGAAATTCCTCCCTCCAGAAAGAATGATAAGCACAACAGATAGTATATATAACACTGTCAAAAGTCATAAATCAGATCCGATCGTAGTATTTATAGTACCTAATAGCAATTCTTCTCTCCAGTTCCAGCACAAAAGTCAATAAGATGATATATAATCTCTACAACCAAAGAGAAAGAAATTAAGTAGAAGAAGAATGAGAAAATAGAAATCCAAGTACACTCATAACTTCTATGTAAACTAATAAGACAGATTCGACAAACAGCACTAGTGAAAACACGAGATTGCAGAAAAATTTCTAAGCCAAATTCCTTGTCATCAGGGCCAGTGGAGCTTTCAGTTGTCATCCATTGCTTCAGAATGGTACTTGTCCAGCTCAGCATCCAGGTCAGCAGTCGAAACTGGTTTCCCACGAGCCTTTCCATTTCCACGGCCACGTCCCCTCCCTCGTCCACTGAAAGCACCACCACGGGGCCCACCAGCTGACATCCCTCTTCCAGGGCCACTGTAAGTAAGCCAAAGCATTACACGCAACTTCCAGATAGACGCTTGATGATTTCATAGAGATTGAAATAACCAAGTGCTAAGAGATTGAAATAACCAAGTGCTAAGCAAATGCTCAGTTAAACCAATGGCACAAATTAACTGGGTACAATTGGATTCAAAATGCAAAACAAACAGCAGAAGAGATTTCCCAAGTACACACCAATATTGAAAAGGATTTCTCTTTACGCCATCCTTTTCGTGGCCATAAGGTGATAAAGGAAGCAAATTCAAAGCAAAACTGAGGGACACTAGTGGTAATTTTACAATTTTCTCATAGTTAATAATAATTCTGAGGTGAAAAAAGAAACTATTGTTAAAGACCGAAACTAGCAGCTTGGGAATAAATTGGTAATTGATAACTAAAAACTTAGGATTTTAGGGCCTCTCAGGAACTTCCCTAAAAAGATTGCGCTACCTTTTGGGCATGCCATTGAGAAGTACAGGGTTCCAATTCATGGCAAAAGGAGGGAACGGCGACTGCAAAAGAGGCGGAGGAGTTGGAAGCACAGGTGGTAGCGGTGGCACCTCGACATTTGTTCCAATGAACTCTATTTTCATTGGCTTTCCGTCCAGCTGCACATTGTTGTACCTCCTAATGGCTGCCATGGCATCCTCCTTTTTTGCATACACCACTTCAGCAGTTCCCTGGTAAAATTTGACAGTTTTTTAGTGTTTTAAATGTTGGTTCGAACAACCGAAACAAAATATGCTATTGTACTTGCAAAAACACAATGTATTTCTCTTTCATTTCAACTGATACAGATCACTTGCAAAATAGCACCCAACAACACATAAAAGGCATGTTCCAAGAAATATCAGCAAATCTGACTCTAATGTGTCTTTCTGTAAGAACATATGGAACTAAAAGCTCAGATTAAGCCGAACTGATGTTGAGATGGTTGGTTCACAGTTGCTTCATTATGAAAAAGTCAAGGGCACTAGCCAATTTGAAACATAGTTTTGACCTTTGACAGTTTGATGTTAGAAATAACCAAATTATGCTGCTCGTTACTTTCAAATAAGATCATACCAGAAATGTCAGATGACTTGCAAGTTATATATAGTTGGTGCACCTAGCAAAATATCAATCTAGAATTATCATAGCATTATACCTGAGCCAGGTAGCAGTGGAAACTTAATATTCTTCTCTTTTAATTCCCTTTCTTTGAGCAAATATTTTTTTTCTAGCTTTGGATGGTAATTTGAGATAGAAAGATGGAGGTCTTAACCGTCCAAGTTCATTGTTTAAATGTCCATCAAGGACTTCCCACATGGAGGGTGTTGCCCTTTGCCACTAGACCAGAGGCTGGTTCTTAGCTCTGGATGGTATTAATTGACAGAAACTCAGTTGGAACTTTAATCCTTTCAATAACCTCAATCCAATACCAACATTGGCAAAAGAAAAGGTACAAGTGCAAATATAAAATGAAGGCAGAAATGAGAGTTTTATTGGCGGGTTTAAGATGTAGCCTACTATAATGATTGGATCAAAATATAAAGCAGTCAATAAGATACCTTTGACCTCCCACTTCTGTCGTAATTAATCGAGTAACGCTTTATCTCACCAACTTCTGCAAAGAGCTCCTGTAAATAAACATATTAAGAAGGAAGAAGAAGAGAAGAGAAAGAATATGAAGATAAACTGTACATAAGAGCACTCTCAAAGGATGAATATGAGAGGTAATAGAGTTATATATGCTGTTTTATTTTGATATAGAAACAGTATACATAAATTACAGTAAAAGATGCTGGGATGTTAACTGAAGTTATCAAACTAAGCCCAATAAACAAACAATCAAATTTCTGCAGGAACACGCTTTATGATTGATTCAATTGCTAATTAAGCCACACACCATTTCGGTCCACAAAGAAGTACATTCATGTCTAACCTTGAAATGTTGTTTAAAGTATAAAGTGTTTGGAATAGCAATTCATAAATTGGACCCGACACTAACTATATATTTTGTTTACAAAAGCAGATACAGGAGATGATATAAATAACAGAAAGAGATGGAAGAGCATGGAAGGTAACCTTGACATCCTCATTGGAGACGCCGTAATCGAGATTAGAGATGTAAAGCTTGGTACCAGTTTCAATTGCACCAGATCGACCAGATACAGCGGCGGCGGCTGCAGCTGCAGCAGCAGCTGCTATGTGCTGCTCACTGTAGACACCATACTGTAATTATAAAAGAAGGTTTGAAGTAAGTAGAGAAGCATGATAATCGGAAGGGAAAGAGGAGGAGGAGGTAGGGGGGAGAGTACCTTGGAGGAGGGGGAGGGGATAGAGGTGGGGTAGGGAGATGGGCGGCGAAGGGGGCGGCGGTCCTTGAGGGGGCGGTGGGAGGAGGAGATATTGGGCTTGGTGGTGGGGGTGGGGGTCTTGCTTTTCTTAATGAGGTCGTCGAGCGACATATCGAGGTTGCTCGTCATTTTTCCTCTCTTCTCTCTTGCCTCTTTGCCTCTGTGCCTCTTTGCCTCTCTTGCCTTGAGTCCGGCGCGGCAGAGGAGGAAGAAAAGGCGGAAGAAAAGGCGGAGGAGGCGGAGGAAGGGTTACACTACCACTGCGAGTGCGAACAGAGAGAAAATCAGCGTCAACAAGTCTGACTCATCTACATTCATACCACTCTTCACTCTACTTAAGCCCAAAAGCCCAACAGCCCATCGGTCCAATAACCCAGCGGCCCATAATAATACTAGCAGAAGATTATGAACCATTCAAAAATAGAGATTTTGTACCTATCTAAAATATTAATAAAAGAATTTCATAAAATATAAAATTTAGTCTCCAAATACATTTTAATATAGAGATCATATTGAGTGATTCACATTGTCTGTTTAGGCTTTGAAAGAAATAAGCATGTGAGGCATGAATAGGATACAAAACAATGAGGTATTTGAGTCATCCTTATTTAACAATTATATGTAATTCTTCTTCTGAGACGCTATGGCCGTGACATGATCTGATCTAATATGCAATTAGGGTTGTAAATGAGTCGAATTTGAGCGAGTTATCTCCAACTCGTACTCAATTCATTAAATTAATAAGCGAGTCAATTCGAGTTAGGATGGCAATAACGGGCTATAAAGCCAACTCAAGTTCAACCCATTACCAACTCGAATTAGCTCACAACTCATTTATAACTCGTTTGACCAGTCAATTTTCTTAGTTATAGTTATACACTAGTAAGATTTTATCTAAACACAAACAATTGAAATGGCCTAGTAAGAGTTTATCTAAACACAATTCAAACATAATTAACAAGATAACTAATAGAAGTATCAGCAATTGAGCGGTGAGTCTGAGCATCTGAGTAGTCATTTAGAAGGACGTGGGATTTATTGTGACGAATTTTGTTTAACTCGAATTATTAATAAGCGAATTGGGATATGTTCAAACTTAGCTCATTAATTAAATGAGTCAGCCAACTCGAGTTAAAACTGACTGAATTGTAAATAAGCGAGTGAAAACGAGCAATTAGCAAACGAGTGAGTGTGCTATGAGTTTGAGCATTTTTTTTAGAGCCCTATCTGCAACGCAAATTATTCTGTTGTCCTTTCCTTTTTAGTCTTTACGTTTTACCTCCTTTCATTTATCGCCAACAAGTGTACATTTAAACCGAGTGAGTGGATCTAATGAAATATTTGTACAAGGATTGGGTTGAATTAGAATATTAGATTTATGACTAAAACCTCACACAAGGGCGGGCTTGCTTACAGAAGCCTCCTGCCATTTTAGTTGATTAACCAAAAATCAAGGAATAAAAACAACCATCCATTATATCTCTATCAAGAAAAGAAAATATAATAACAATATGCACAGCACAACCAAAGATAGCGTAAGATATGATAGTTCAAATTGGATACCAGTATATAGCAGCATTACAATCTACGAAATAACCACACATCAACGATATCATAAACCAAAAGCAAACGCGCAGACTCCAACACAATCTGTCTCAAATCATTATTGAAAGTACAAGCCACCTATGCATCTATGCATAGAATATAATAGGTAATTCATTGCGATTTGCGGCACAAACATGAAATCAGGCCACACGGCCACTGATGACTTCGAGGCTCATCTCACTAGGATCAGTCGCCTGCAGCTCTATCTGGATGCCATCCAGCTCCCTCCTGAATCTGTCCTTCGAGCTGGCGTACAGCATCTTGCTCCTGATCCTTGAAGTATCCGGTGACCTTCAAAATTCAAAACAAACAATTTCATAAATTGATCATTGCAATATACACATATTTATCTAGTGCTTTGCCTGAACTTGCCTACATTGTTTTGTAATTTCAGCTTTGGCTAGAACTAGCAGACGCAGGCATTTCTACACATTAGGAAGTGTAGGGTCAATTGATCCAATGAAATTTTCTAGAAAGACTCTTGTAGTATATTGAATTTGAGGCATGGACACAAGATATCTCAAATTAAACCCTCTCAATGAACTCCAAGGGACTAAAAAACTAACTCTGTTGCTGACTCGTACCCATAAAAGCTGAAATTTTGCAGTGAAAGCAAATCCAAAATAAGGGAAAAATAAAAAATAAAGAATAGGTACTAGGTAGTGTACCAAGCAATGAAGAAAATCTTGCTCTTGGGGACATTCTCCTCGGAGAAAAAGTCGTAGTCAAAGACGGCATAACGGCACTCGTCAGCCGGTAGGTCAGCAGCAAAGTCATCATAGCTGGTGGAAGGCTCTCCGGTCTTCTCCACGAGCACCTCCTTCTTCCCCTCCTCTATCTTGAATATTATGTACCGGTGCTGCCTCTTCGCCTTCAGCTCCATGAATTTCTGCTTGCACTCGTCGTTCACCGCCATCCCTGACGCTGCATTTGCCTGAATAAACAAACAATGATCGGCTTAACAGAGATCAACACATGTGCATGTTTTAATACACTAATTGTTTTCATCTTTCGTAACAACACATCCATCTATGGCAACTTCACAAAATAAATTAAAATGATACTATGATGTGATTCGTTGATTCAATTATGCCTTTTTCACTATGGAAATTTGGTTAAAGGTGCGAACATTCTTTTCATTTTAGTTCTCATAATTTATCAAATATGATCAACACTTTTTAGTGCTGCAATTCTGCAAAATTTTGAAATATGGAAAAGGAAAGGCTTTTGCATGACGAGTGCCTGTATGCATGGATAAGAGGAGCAATAAATTCAATTTTGTAATGAACACCAACAGTAGGGTCAAGGTACATGCATATAAATAGTCCATAATTATAAAATAACCCCACTCTTTCTATTAATTACATAAATACATCTATCAAGAGGTTATCTTTTTTTTTTCTTTTTCTTTTTTGTTACAACGTATTATCTCCTCTCTTTTCTTCCAATCCACCTTCCCAACCTACTCCCTTCCTAACTTCGTAATTTGACTTAGAGGAATTATTCAAAAGGAACAGAGTTACTTCTAGTATAAGTAAGACAGGGTAACCTAAGTTTGTTAACTTATACAAATAGAATTAATTATTCGTGTCCTCTCAAGATGGCCTCGTGCTTTTCTTTATATTTTGTTTAAAAGGCCGTACAAGCCATGAACAGATCTACACACTAACTAAAATTCTACTAAGAAACTATTTCCTTTCCGATTCAAAATAATCAACAACAGCCTGTTCGAAGCAAATACAAGTGCATAACAGTGGATCCGAATCAGATTTACTGATCGCACAAAGATTACACGCGAAATTAAAAAAAACTTGGGAAATTTGAAGTAGAATAGTAGAACTTACCATCTTAACTGGTAGTAGAGAGCAAGAACTGATAAGTTGGAAGAGAGGAGCAAAAATAGAATTGCTACTTGCTTATTCGCACCAAGGAGAGAGAGATTTAATAAAGGAAAAAGAAGAGAGAATAACGCGGAGAGAAAAAGAGGAAATTGCTTTTTGCTTTTTGGGTGGCGGGATTGGGATGATTGATGATTCTCCAGCTATGTGATGTAGCAAACAAGAGCGGAGCACGATGTATTACCTTTTTCTACGGTATTTTACGTTACATGACGTGGCGGTGTGGGAGTGGACCGTTTTGTACCAATTTAGGCAGGAGTGTGAAAGACAGGTTAACATGTATCAATCAATCAAAGCGAATAAATTTGTTAAATTCTCCATTTGTATTATAATATGCAAAGCCATTTCACACGTGTAACTGGACGGTGCAGGTAATGTTCTTATCGAGCGTGGACCAATTCCAGGAGATAATTTAGCTTCCAAGTTGCAAGAGGTAATGATGAGAGAGAGATGGTCGGTTGGACCGGGTCTATTTCCAGCAATTTTGATGCTTATTTCTCGGAACCATAGTCACAAAATTTGCGAATAATTCATTTTTTTTGTGATGCCGAACCGAACACTAAATTATTCGGTTGACCGAATTATTCACGAATAATTTGCGAATTTTACAAATTTTTTCCAAATTTTTTTTTCTTTTTTTGCTCCCTTGAGAACTGAGATCTCTGATCCGGATCATTCCGGATCATTCCCGAATTATTTCCGAATCACGAATTTTTAACTTCGCCGAACCGAACCCGAATAATTCATTTTGTCACTATGGTGAGAACCGTTGTTTGAGTGAATATTTAATTGATTTTATTCAATTCTATTATAGTTTGTTAAAAGCACTTTATTCACAATTTTATTATGCAAATTTTGGTTTAAAAAATTTGATTCACTTCCATTATGTCTTTGGTATTTCTTGTATATCTCATTTAAGGGAAATAATTACGCATAAAATATGAGATTTTCAAAGGAGGATATTATAATTAAACGTTATCTAAATCCTCTCACATGCAAGAAATCAAACTTGCGCAAGTTATTTAAATTACATAAAACATGAAAATATACAATGCAATCAGGTAAATTTTTTGAAGTGATAGTACTAAATTTTTGGACCAAAGCATATTAAAACCACATATAGATGTCAACTCAATAAAGAGTTGTAAGAAAGATGTGTTGTCCAAATAGTCAAGAGGTTCGATTCAAAATAAAAGTTTGAGGCTGTCTCCTTCACTAATTAGGTCGACTGACATGACAGGTAAGAATTAGTATACTGATAAAGCAATCAATTGGGAAAACCAATAGGGTATTAATTACAAAAATTAAGGAAATGTCAAAGAATCATGTCACAAATAATTAAACAGTGTGAGAGATCCCAAATAGATGTGACCTGTGAGTCAAGATTTGAAATCTCTATTAAGATTAACAGATTAATTCCTCATATCGAGATTAAAATATCACTTCTTCATACCGAATGTAGTAAAGTTTAACAGTCTTTTCCTTTGTATCGTTATTAACATGCCACTTATATACTGATGAGCTTTTTACAAAGAGAAATTACTAAATTTTGTTAACTTTTTTAATATTTCAATACAAGATTATTCACTGGTAAATTTCTGTTGATTGATAAATATATATTTTTATCGAACTTTATTAAAGTATAAAAATAGATTTATTTGCTAAGTTTCTTTCATATTTTTTCCAGGTACAACAAATAATAATCAGTATCAACTGTTCACTGTGAAAGTAGTTAAAACAAGAATAAATAACACATACATGATAAAACAGGTAAAACTTCTCTCTATTTTATTTTTTTTCTATTCACAACAAAAAATTCTTGATGCTAATTTATCAATTAATATTTATTTTAAGTAAACGTTAGGAATTGAGATCCGTTGTTATTCTGAAGAAATAACTGGAACTTTGTTATCCTTCTCTCCTCTCATAATAGGGTTCTTGTTATTCTTTCGGAATAACAATGGATTAAATGTAAAGATTGAAAGTTAAGCCACCAAACTATTCAATATCTATAAAAGATTTTCCATCTAAATTTCAAATTTGTGACCTTTCACGAAGAAAATAATTATTTATTGGTGAATCAAAAACTAGATCTCTTCAATTCAGATTTATAAAAGGCCTCTCAAAGTAAAAAAATTTAATGCCACACTTGCCCATGATTTTTATTAATATCCAAAGTTAATTACAAATTAATAAATATACCCAGCTTAGCTGGGTATTTTTAAAAATACCCAAACCGGCCATTTAATGGCCGATCCACTTTTTTTCTAAACTGGCCATTAAATGGACGGTCCTCAACCCTTTTTTTTTTTTTGCTATTTCAGACCCTATAAATACTTATCTTTCTCTCTCCTCCCTCTCACAACTCACTCAACTCACAGAAGAGAAAGAGAGAGAAGGCGATTTTCAGGTAATTTTTGTTTTTTAATTTAAATTTATTTATTTTATTTTATTTAAATTTATTTTTTGTATTTTATTTTAATTATTTTTCAGTAACCTATACATTTAAATTAGTAACCTGACAATTGTTTACCATTTACCAAATGTAGTTTGTTTGTCATGGCCATGATTTCATTACACTGTGGTGGGAAGTTTCTTACTAATATATATGGGGCTTATTACTCCAAAGAGCCAGTTAATTCATTTATGGTTCCCGATGATAACTTACTTTGGGACTTGAAATCCATGATTTACGAATGCACTGGTTATAACCCAGAAAAGTAGAACTTAGAATTGGCAACCCGAATGAACCATTGAACACCCCCGACCTATATCATAGTGAAAGTACTAACTGATGCTGCATGGAGAGCCATGTACGACCATAAAAAGGCCACTGGAAATTTTGTAATAAAAATCTACGCCAAGAGAGTTCCAATAGAGTCAAGGGTTAGAAGTTCTGACCAAAATTCAGTTGCGCCAACTTATACAACACAACCAAAACCATACACTCCCATAGATCATTTATTCTTACCTGACCCAGAAACATACAGTCACTTCACTCCACCAGCACCCCAACCACGACCCCATACAAGATCCCCACCTAGACCCGTGCATGTGGCGCCTTTACCATTACCAGCCACCATCACCTCACCCCAGATCGGCACCAGTAGACGACAAAACTGGGTCAGATTTTGAAAATATTAATGAAATTCCGGAGGAAGATATGCAAACTGGGGATGAATTTGAGGGAGCAAACTGGGACTCTGATCACCTGGAGGGTTGTGATGAAGATGGTCCTGTTGAAGATGGTCCAATGCCCATTCAAACCGGATATGGGAATATGTCGCTTAGTGGCCGGACTGATACGCACCCGCTCGCAGACTTCAATGATATATCTTCTTTTCAAGAAGCAGATGTTGCTTACTATGGGAGACAGATTGAGTACAAAGGTGAGCTGGCGCCAGAACAATATTTTTAAAGCAAAGAAGAGCTGATTAAGAAGATTAGAGAGCACCATATTAGTAAGAATTAGGAGATTAGAATGAAGAAAAGTGACAGGGATCGGATTCAGGTGGTGTGCAAGACTCCGATTTACGAACTTAGGGGAAAAGTAACGGGTTTTGGAGATGCATGGGTTATAATGAGGCAAGACAAGCCTCACACATGTAGGTCTGACTATACAAGGACCGACATAAATATCTCACGGCATCAATCATTACCGATGTCATTGAAACCAGCATTAAGAATGACCCCTGTATGAGCATCCAAAGGGTGGCAAACTGTGTGAGGGTTTTGTATGGCAATGTAACCCCGAAATACAACCGACTGTGGAGGGGTCGTGAGCTTGCAATAGCCCGACAATTTGGGAGTTGGGAGAGTTCTTATAGCTTGCTAAAACACTGCTTATGGAAATTTACGACAAGAATCCCGGCTCTAAGTACCAATTTCTGACTTGTCCGATACGGGATAAACACGGAGAAATTATAGAAGATGTTGTTCAATTCATGGTCGTAGCCTGGCTTTTGGTCCATGCATTGCAGCGTTGCAGTACTTGAGACCAGTGATCAGTATAGATGCATGCTTCTTGTCTAGGCGGTATGATGAGAGGCTTTTGATAGCTTGCGGCTATGATGCCTGATCACTCAAAAGAGAGCGATGTTATCTTTTAAAATTTATAAACTCGAAAATGCTATCGGTTCGGATCGCAAGCGCACAATCCTATCGAGTAGTATAATCGAGGTCGATCCACAGGGAATATTAGTTCAGAGTCTTGAGCGATCAAATCATAATCTTTCGAAAGGCTAGACAAAATCTGAAAATTTGAGAGTCGAAGTTGTGATCAATGTAAATTTGGCAACAATTAAAAGTAATTAAAATAAAGATAGAGATGAGAATTCCTAGGGTTTCGACACACCATTGCTACTCAATCCTCTTTGATATTCTACTTCTGTCGGGTCTGATTTCCTGCTGTTGTTTATGGAAGATACTACATAAGACACTGCGAGTTATCTTACGCAAATGACGGGACTTCCATCGAGATACTACATAGGACACTGCGAGTTATCTTATGCAAATGACAGATCTCTAAATACATAAGTTGCTACACAGGACACTGCGATTTATCTTACGCAAATGACAGAACTTGGTTCGCGTTTTGTTGTTCCGATTTATGGTTTTCCCGCTAAGATTTTCTTCACATAAATCTATTGACTCCCAACGAGGCTAACTCGTCCATCATAGTTTCTCTTACCATTAAAGTACTGTCACTACCCTAACGGATTAAACTAGATCATCGATATTAGGTGAAGGGATAGTAAATCACAAAAGCATTTCAATCAAATAACAAGAAATCATAATCAACAGAAAATATATATATCAAAACATCATGAGTAACAAGGTTTACTGCCTAGCCCCTAAGAAAAGAACTTAGCCGCGGAACGACATGGTTACAATCACTCATCTCTTTCTCACTTAATCAAATCTAACCAAAATTACAAAGATGAGTTCTTCTTCTGTCCAGGGTGCTTATATAGGAGTGAGGGGACGTCTGGAGTTGAGTGGATGCCAAGAAACCTGATCTGGATACAGCTGTAGCAATTATTCCCCAAAGGGCGCCTTGGTTACGGACTGTATTGGCGGGTACGGTCCGTATTGAGACCATATCACTGAAGGGTTTAATGCGCATCGCGCTATCTCCTGGTCCGTATTCGGCTAGGTCCGTATCAGTCAGTACGGGCCGTAACAGAGGCTTAGTCGATGAGCGTCGCTTATCCGATTGACCTGATTCTTGCTCTATTTGGTGTAAAATAGTCCCAAAACATGTTTCCTGCAATAAAACATAAAGAATGGTGACAGTAGCCTTTTCCTCTAATAAATTAAACATAAGTGTGAGAAAATATGCAAAACCTAAGCCAAAACCCTACGTAATTCATCATCATTTTGACTCTGATCAATGCCGAGAACCAATTGCTGCCTATTGCATTTGTAATTGTGCAGAAGGAGGATAGTGAGAATTGAGGTTTTTTCTTGAGGAATGAAGTGCTTAGATATGATAAATTTGTCTGTGTTATATCGGACCAGCACAAGGGGATCAAATGTGCACTGACAGCAGAATACGGATGGTCTCCAAATCTTTTTGTGCACAGTTTTTGTATGCAGCATGTTGCTGAAAACCTGGTCCAGAATTGTGGAAAGGACAAGTGGTTCGGATGAAGGTTCAGACAATGAGCCAGGAAGAATAAGCCAAGAAGGTTGAAAGAGATGTTCGAAGAGTTTGCTGTGGTATGTCTAATTTATAACATTTCGTTTAATTATTTTATAAGACTATTCTGAAAATGAAGTAACACCTCTTTGTTTTTGTGCAGCTAAATCCAAAGTGTAATGCATTTTTAAAGAAGGTGGACAAAGTACGTCCTAATGATGTGATGGAGCCGTCCAATTATAAGAAGATTTTCCAAACTTGTGATGGAGGATACCGATTTGGTATCATGACAACAAACGGCTCCGAGTCGCTCAACAATGTCTTCCGGGTTAGCCGTAGAATGCCCGTGGTTGCCATAGTGGAGGATACGTTCTACAAGTGCAACAAATGGTTTGTTGAGAGACGGAAGCGAGCAATGGACTTAAGAGATGCAAATCAAGTATTTTCCGACCGGGTTTTGCAAAAGATCAAAAAACGGTGGACCAAAGCTGCACAAATGTGTTTGGTCCCTTATACGCACGGCGAAGGTCAGTACCAAGTTTCATTCCCAAATGAGTATGTTCCAGTCACCCGCGGCGGCAATGGAAGTATGAACATTATTCACAGAGAGGTCCAGTATATCGTAACACGCGGGTCCAGGAACAAAATGGAATGTACATACAGAGGTATCCAATTAACATCTATTCCGTGCGCTTATGTCTTAGCAGTTTGTCGTGAATGAAACTGGTGCAAGAACCAATTTGTTGCAGACTGGTATACTGTGAACTATCTTGAAAGTACTTAGGAGTGGAGTGTTTGTTGCTTTTGGCAATATGGAAGAATGTCCTCATTGTACTGGACCTAGAATTATTTCGAGCAATGGCTGGATTAGGGTTGGGACGCGAAAACACATCCGTCATGTAATGACCATAGATGAAATGCAAGATAGGCGAAGGGGGCATCAGGCTCGCCGTTCCACTACCGACATGAATCAAAGAGGTATGTAACATTCATAAAAAATTATATTTCTTTTTAATTTATACCAACTTACTAAGTAACAAATGCAATGCAGAGGCTAGAAACGCAACAAATACGACAGAAAATAAGCGAGTTATGGCAGAGGCAAGTGGGTCACAAGGGTCACTAGTGAAGCACATCTACAAGCCGTTTAGCTGCATCTGCTATGTTTGCAGAAGCAATGGGAGAGACAGTTGCCATAGGAGGAGAGGCAGTTGGGGTACAAGGAGAGCCATCTGGAAGCCAACCAAAGAGGTTAACTGGTAGGCGTACAAAGGCATCTGGAAGCCAAGCAGAGCCATCTGGTAGGCTATCTTCTGCAACTGGTCGGTTTCTCGGGTTTAATTTTAGGCGTAGTAGTAGGTGATTTAAATTATTCTCATTTGATGCATGTTGTCACTGATTTATTTAGATGCTGCTTTCAGAACTATTTTATTTGTAATTTGTGTGGATTTTATTAAGACTAAGTTATGAGTTAGTTGAATGTAAATTTTTATAACTTTACTGTTTTGTACCATATTCAAATATAGAGAAACATCAAGTCTACATGCATGTCAATACATTAAGTCTAAATAAACTCTGAATTGATGAAATAAATTCTACAAAATAGACACTAAAGAAACTCAAAAATTTTACAACCTAATTTTACAACCCTAATTCATCCAACTAAAATAATACTACTTCTTAGAACCCAGCTCAAATGCATCCAAATTTTAAACCTCATAGTACTACTTCTTATAACGAGCCGATTTTGCCGGATCTGGATCAGTTACAGCAGACGAAGTGGTAGCCTTACCAGTATAAGTACACGGAACAAACTCATCGTCCGATGTTGGAGGCTCTGGATCAACCTTCTTCTTTTTCAAACCCGAGCCGTAGGAGTTTTCCACAAAGTCATCGTCTGAAATTTCATACCGAATAGGCCGTCTAAAAAATTCCTCCATTATACATACTTGACAGTTCTTTTTATCACGGCATACTTGACAGTTGTTCTTTACTTTCTCATTTTTACCTCGATCACTAATTGACCCTCCTCTCGCTAGGCCACGATAGGACGACCTACCTCGGTTGCTATTGTTCATCCTTTTAGCCCCTGGGAAATCGCCTCAAAAATCGTCTTCTCTTTCTCTTTTGTGAGTTGAGTGAGTTGTGAGAGGGAGGAGAGAGAAAAATGAGTATTTATAGGGTCTGAAACAGCACACAAAAAAAAAAAGTTGAGGACCGGCCATTTAATGGCCGGTTTGGGTATTTTTAAGCTGGGTATATTTATTAATTTGTAATTAACTTTGGATATTAATAAAAATCACGGCACACTTGCTGATCGGACCACAAAAAAATCTGTAAAATGTTTGGGACCATTTATAAATAAAGCACTTTTAATAATAAATATGAAATATGAAAGCCAACTTTAGGAAAAAAAAAATGAAATATAGCATGTTAATTAATTTATTTCAACCAAAGGAAGAACTTGATGCGTTAACCGACTCGAGTCGAATCGGATACGGAGAGACGCATGTCGGACTCGGCCAGGAGACGACACGCGCCGCACGGCAAGACCTACCCAAACAAAACCCTAAACCGCGCCCCCCACCACCCCCCCTCTCTTTCTCTCTTTGTCTGTCACCTCTGTCTCTGGGTTTTGGAAGATTTTTAGATTTTAGAGAGAAGAGCAGAGAGCGAGAGAATGGGGAAGGTGGCAAAAGGAAGTCGGAAGGGGAAGAAGGCATGGCGGGCGAATATCAGCACCGCAGACATCGAGGACTACATGGAGAAGGCCACACGCGATTCTCTCTCCGGTGCCTCTCAAATCCCTTCCCTCCCCGACGACTCCCTCTTCTTCCTTCAATCTGATACCACTCTCTCAAATCCCCAGGAAGAGCCCCATCTATCAAAGAGGAAGAAGACCGACATCCAACGGGAGAAGCCTCTCCGCCATGAATCCGTGCTTCAAAAGAACCCCTTCGTTCGCCCCCTTCCTCCCTCTTCCACCTCCAAACATAAGCCTCAAAAGAGGAAAGCAAAGCAGATCTCCACCGGCGCTGCCACCTCCTCCTTTTCGTCTTCTAAAGTTAAGGTAAGGTACCAATTCAATTCAATTTAATTCAATCCATATGGTATAAAAACCTTGTTAACTAAAATGTCTTTGATTATTACAGGATGAGAATGATGATGATCATGCCCCTGATGACTCAGATATGCTCAACCTTGATATATGGAATGATAATGCCAATGAAGAACCCCAACGACAGGTTAAGAAGGTTAAGAAGGTATATATATATTACTAATCATACTTAAATTCATACTAACTGAAGTTTAACAGCCTGCATTCATTTACTGTTCATTTCTTTTTTTATAATAATGCAGCCTTCTACAAATGCCACTCCTATTCCCGCAGTCGAGATTGAGCCGTTAGGTTGTTCCTTCAATCCTCCGTTCGAAGCTCATCAGGATGCACTTGCTAAAGCTGTTGCTGATGAGATGCGGAAGTTATACAACAAGGAATTAGAACCAGAACCGGTACCTCTTACTGTTGCCGGTGAAGTAATACCCGAAGAAGAGGTAAAAGTTATGGCACAGTTTAAGTATAGTTTTTCGTTAAAGAAATGAAAATGAATAGAAACTCATGTTGAGCTAAGCCTCATAAAGCTTAATTGTCACAGACAAAAGTTGCTGTGCAAATTAACTGAGCTTACTTGGTTTACATTTGCAGAAGTTCTTTTTAGATGCAGATGACGGCATCGAGTCCGATGATGAGGATATCAACGAAGGAGAAGACTTGCCTGCACAAAGGTTTAACTTTTTTTTTTTTTTTTGCTACTGTAAATTTCTATTAGAATTCACCCAAATAAAAGCATCAAATTCTACTATGTGCGAGGTTTGCCAAGCTAGAATGATCTGAAATTGCCAGACCATTATCTATCTGTTGATTTTCTATACCTCACATCCTGTGTTTGAATAATTTGTATGAGCTTTTTAACTTCTTTTATGTGTAGGAAATCTAAGAAGCAGAAAGTTACACGGGTACAACTAAACCGAAGAGCTAGGCGAAAAGAACTTCTTCGAGCAGAGGCTGAGGCCAAGAAGATTGAGAACCTTTCTAAAGAAATTGATAGGTCTCTCTCTCTCTCAAGCAACCATGATTTTTTTTTGTTCTTAAAACTGCTTTTTTTATTTCAATTCTTTCAGCTGTGTACTCTGAGACCATAATCCATTGCTGGTTACACTGTATAACTTGAACCCAAGTTTGGTACTCTTACTGTTCTCTGCTGTAAACACTGCAATTCTTTTTCCCTTTGCAGCTTGCCAGAGATAATGAAGGAGATAGAGAAAGAGGATGAAGAAAAGGACAGAAGGCACACTAGGCGTGTTGTCGCTAAGCAAGAGCGACTTAGGACTGCACCACCTCGTCTGGGGAAACCTAAGTGCGGGAACTTTTAGACAAATATAGTAAAATAGTTATTTTCAACTGAGCTAGATTGTTGGATAATTTTTTATCAAATATAGCTAATTAATAGAACTGAAATATATTTTTCGTCTGAAATTTACTCTTTTGGATATTTCCATATTAGTGCCTCATGCTAAAATTAGTGGCATCTTTGAATTAATAGGTATGTGCCACCTCCCGCTCAAGTGCTTTTGACAGAAGAAATAACTGGGTCTCTCCGCAAGCTCAAGGTGAAGTCTCTCTCCATCCTCTCTCTATCCAAATGATATGTTGAATGTATTAGATATAGATGATTTATCAGTTTGCAATTATTACCTGGGTTTTCTTTGACTTTTTTTGTGTTGAACTGAGGTTTTTTTTTTTAACTTTCTAGGGATGATGGTTTCGATTTGGGATAAAGTCAAGTTGTTAATAACTAAACCCTCAGCTTATATTGTAGTATTATTAGAACCGCGGACTTAGTGCAGTGGCACGAGTTCCGTCTCTCTACGGAGAGGTCGCAGGTTCAATTCGCGAGAATAAAAGATGCTGGGTGTACCAGGACCCTTTAATAAAAAGAAATATATTGTAGTATTATTGCCATGTCGGTATAATTTGATACCGTTTGTTAATGGTGCTAGATGAAACTGATAATTAGTTATTTTTTCATTGTGAAGGGGTGTTGTACACTTGCTAGGGACCGTTTCAAGAGTCTTGAGAAACGTGCCTTGATTGTACCAAGATCAAGCAGAAGAACCAGGTTTGATTTGATGTTTCATTTTGCCCATTGATGTAAATTAGTGCCTTCTGTTAAATATCAGCATTTGATAATTTAAAAAATGCTAGGTTAAGGGGTTAACCCATTTTTTGTATTACTCGGAACAAACAAAGGTTACGTGAAGGAAATTATGACCAAATGAATCTGCTTGGGAAAGGTCAAATCAACTAAATTTTATTGTAAAACTGTCTCAAGTATATCACCAGTACACTTTATCCATTGTGCCTTTTAGTACCTGAAAATTCTGTAAAGTTATGTACCTATTTAGAAAATGAGAATTGTTGGGTGTTATCTGCAAATGTGGAGAAAATAGTGCATGTAGTTTGCAATCACTACTTGAAAGGTGGAAAAAGAATCAAGGCCCTTCTAAATTCAGAAAGCGCACAGTAATGTTTAATTGACTATAACTCAAAATTAAAATATGGTGAAACTATTGTTTGTAAAATATTTTTGGTGCTAACTTTCCAATTTAACTTCTGTTCTCCTTTTTTTTGTTACCTTGTGCAGGAATTGGACTTAAGATTGGATCTACTATATGATACCTTGCCTGGTCTGACGAATGCATGAACTGTTGGTCTTCAGTTAGCCTTTTTGCTTACTTAATATGGGCAAAGCTTGAATTTCACTTGGATTGTATGGATTTGAACCTTTCCTTAAATTTATAGATGTATTGCTGCTTTTATTTTCATAAAGCTTAGTTTGTTGGCAATGAATTTTGTTTAATTTCTATCCAATGTTTTAGATCTTGATCTTATGGGGCCTCGGATTAAGATGTGTAAAGATTATGCATGCTTAATTATGCATAAGCCCCAATTTTGATGTATATGAATGATATTAAGCATGCAATCAATGGTGAATATATTTATGCATTTATGAAAATGCTAACTGCACGACGGTGTATGTTAATGAAGTTCCATGTCACGATGTGAGCCAAATTTGTAACGAGTTGCGAGTAATTTTGGTGGTAAATTTGGTTCTGAACTGACTTGAACCGTCTATATCCTCTCATAACAGTAAATGCAGCTCCCATAGCTTGTTTCCCCCAATTTTTTACAGCAGATTTCGTAAGGATGATTAATAGCACGTGCAGATTGGCTCAAATTTCGTTGACGACCTGCCCTGCCATCTATATCCAAGAGAAAGAGTGAGCCTATGGTACCGTACATAGTGTGGATTGATTTGTACTGCGGATTAATATTTGTTTTCAAAGCTGATCTGAATTATTTAACATGATTTTCATACAATATTGTACTTGCATACTAAATTTTATATGTTTTAGAAATTTTATTACTATTTTTTATATATGTAGAAAATTACTATATTAGTGGTCTAGAATCTTTAATCAAGTGATTTTCTACCATCTAAAAATAATAATAAAAAAGTTCTAAAAAATATAAAATTTGATGTAAAGGTACGTATTTATATGAAAATGAAAATTACGTTAAACAGTTCAAAATAATTTAATTGTTTAAACTTCAAAAATAAAAATGTTAATTCATAATATGTTAAACAGTTCAAAATAATTTAATTGTTTGAACTTCAAAAATAAAAAATGTTAATTCATAATATGGACCGATATGCAATGTGCATAATACATAGCCTAACTCCAAGAGATTACAATTTTATATTTAACTCCAAGAGATTACAATTTCATAATATGGAGACCAGAGTCTGTACCCCCGGTATTTGAGGTGCAATTTATACAAACGGGTACCTGGGGGAATCCGAATTCCAGAGACCACCCCTAATATTTCATTTCAGACGCTTAGTTTTTATAGAATTTGCTTTTGTAGATGTTCGCCAGAGGAAAGTAAAATAAATAGTGCATCAACTATAAGCAATCTGCACGCAATTCTAAGGACCGAACAAGTAAGAATTACAGACAAGAAGGTTTAATCACTGTCAGGATTACGCCAAGTTCAATGTATATAATAGAAATTACAAATCCAAGGCAGAAGTAAAATTTTCAACTGCCACAGCATGCAGATCTCTGTGCAGCTGCAGTCTCAGTAGAAGCTTGATCTGGTTTGTTCATCTTAATAGTCTTATCCTGTAAACAAACAAACAAAAATAGCAGATGAATTTTCAAGTGATATGAATAGAAAATAGAAATAAAAAACTTATCACGTCTCTTTAGGTATTCAAAACATCATCTATGACTGCAAAAGGACCTCCTTCCTGTCCCCTTTTAAGAGGAGTATGAAATATTAATATATGTCAAGGGCCCAGCTAAGCTAGTTTGATGAGGAATACCCCTCTCTTCACCATGAGGGGTAAATGAGGGGTAATTTAGGCATAGTTAAACAGGGAAGGGAGGTACATATTTTAGTCTGTTGCAAATCTACATAAGAATACCTATCAGTACTACCAAGTACAATGCCACTACATAACCGACTGGTACTTAATTCCTCTATAATTACCACACAATAATATTTTACCTCTTGTTTGGTATCAGTATCAGAAAGCCTTTGTTTGATATCCCTGGCTATAGAAAAGAACACCTCCTCTACATTAAGGTTTGTCTTTGCACTCTGTTGCAAGAGAATCCATTCATAACAAAATACAACTAATAGACTAGAGCTAGATATTTGGAACAGATTACGTATTTGAATTGTTAATTTACAGGACAAAAGTTTGCAAGTGTACATTTTGGTAACAACCTTGTAAATATACTGACCACAAGATGAGTTGGACTTCTAACCTAAATAGGCACATATAAATTAGTTCATGAAAGTTTTGGATCCATATCGAGTTTTAAGAGATGTTATCAGGTTTTCAGGCTTATAGGCTTACAGGGTCCATCAGCAACTCACAGTTTCAAAAAATTTGATGCCATATTCATCCGCCAGTGCTTGTCCTTTAGAAGTAGGCACAGCCTGTTTGGAAGTTAATACATGAACAAGACATAAAAATGGAACAGATAATAATGAAAGGAAACTGCCATATATACGCACCTCTTGGTTTACCACGTATGCAAATAAACCAACCACACATAATTTATCAACTTTAAACTCTTATTAAATTGCATGAAAACAGTTGACAGTTCAAACATGTTCAAACATAATGAATATTTTCTAACATGTTGACAGTTCAAACCGTCCTAACGTACTCTTCTTTTTTACCTGAAGCATGCCAAATTTTAATTGAAAGCTAGTGTAGAGAAATTTGAATATTGGTCAAGGTCTAAATGAAAAGGTGTTAACTATCAAATGTCACAAATCACACAAAGTTGGTTTCCTAGTATTAAAATTGTAGCATTGCTGAGTGCTCACATACTGAATGTGCATGCAAAATAAAAGATTACAATATCACACAAAAACATTTACAGTACTAACAGTTGGATGATAATAATAGCAGTACCAATAATTGCAGTAATTACTACAAGTAACAAGAGCAATAACAGTACTATGAGTGCAGATCCAGCTCTTAATTTGACTTTTGCCAGGAAAATTAAAATAATTACCCTTTTGCTTTCATCCATGTCGGCCTTGTTGCCAATCAAAATCTTGTTCACATTATCGGAAGCATGCTGTTCTATGTTCTTGATCCAGTTTCTTATATCTAGTAAATCAACAAATATAACAGTTTAAGAATCATTTTAAAAGACATGCCATAGAAGTTCCAAGTAAGAAGATAATAGCAAAAGTGTGGTAAAAAGGAGTTTTACTGTTAAAGGATGACTCATCAGTGACATCATAAACAAGCAAAATCCCCATGGCTCCTCTGTAGTAAGCTGCATTGCAAATGCAATGTTGTTAGACTTTTCACAACTGTAATGGCCCTAAATTTCAAGCTTTATTTAAAAGTAAACCACAAAAATATATCTAAGTAAACACAGAGTCTATACCAGTTGTGATAGTTCGAAATCGCTCTTGGCCAGCGGTATCCCAGATTTGGAGTTTAATTCGCTTTCCATCAAGTTCAACATTTCTTATCTTAAAGTCAATGCTGTATCAAGACAACACGATTCAATAATGTCATTATCAACATGCTCTTGCAGATAGCCCCTATAAGATTCACTCCTTTTTTCAAATTTTTGAACAATGTAGGGTGCTATTTTGCAATTATAAAGAATTTTAGGCCTTTTCGAATATATGGAGAATATAGGTGCTCTCTAGCAATTCTCTGTTTTATTCATATACAATCAGAAACACAAAGTATGGAAAGAGATATTCCACAAAAGGATTTCAGGGAAGAAAGTCATATGATAACAAAAAAGTTTACACTTTGCAGATATGTATGCAATAATATGTTTATAGCCAATTAGACATTATGGTACCTAGGAGAAAGGTTAACCACACAAGATATTCAAGGGAAACATAAATAAGTTGCATTTTTCTTATAGGTGTAAAGAAAAAAGAAAAAGAAGGGGTGGATGTATGTGAAAAAAAGTCACACATACAACAGCCTACCCAATTGTAGTAATGAAGCTGGTAGTGAATGAACCATCTGAAAACCTCAAAAGTAGGCAACTCTTACCAACACCTACAAATGAAGAACACTTGGTGAATACCATTTTTGAAAATAAAGAAAAACAAAGACCACTTCATGATCAAGAGATATGAGTGTGTTTATGAATTTCAAACTACCCAATTCAAAACAAAGTTAATGGACCAAGTACTGTCAGGGCCATGTTTGAACTGTAGATCCTGTGACGAGCACGCTTTATGCTTCATTTCCTCTGTGTCTCTCTAAATGGATCACAGAACTCAATGTGTATTCTGACATAGCGGACAAAACCAAGTTTGAAGGATCTTGAAGAATGAAGGACAGTACGGGTATTTTTTAAGCAGATGGGAAGAGGGGTTAAGATAAACTGTTGATGGTTTGTGAAGAATCTGGATATTTCTCAAGTTTTTCAAGATATTTCACACTCTTTAGGAGTGAAAAGAATAAAGAGGTACTCAAAAAATTTCAAATCCTGAAAAACTTTGAGTATTGGACTATTAAGAAAAGTAGTTTCAAAGCCTGAAAAACACATAATATTTTTGAAACAAGAAATATTGTACATACAGGTATATGCGATGGTGTTATGGTTTCATGTTTAATGGAATTGGTAGCTCTTGATGCTACTTTTTTTTTTTTAAAAAAAGAAAAAAGAAAAAAAAAGGTATATGCTATGAAACCATCTACGTAGGTTATCAAATAAAAAGAAGGGAAATATGTAAATACACTTTCACTGGCTATCTTAAAAAGAGCTGCAATATTAGTCTCTCACTGGTTCAAGGTAGAGAAACGATGGAATCCTTTAAAGAAAAGGTGGGGTAAAGGGCATGTGGAATGTTTCTTAAGACATGCAATCCAAGTAAAAAGTAGGATCATGTCGTATTTAGTACAATGAGACAGTATATCTCATTTCTTAAGAATATGTAGAATAATATTTGGGTGTTTTACACGAGGAACATAACTGTACAGTGGTCAAAACTCAAAATCTACCGGAGCCAATTAAAAGCAGCTGGGAGAAACAAAATCAACAGAGAAACTCTCTTAATTTGAAGGATTATCGCCAAAATTTCCCTGACTGTATGTATAAAATGCTTAATAATATTTTACCAGACTACGATACAATGGTAAGAAACGAGAAACGATCAAATTAAATAAATAATGATTACCGCTGTCACCGATGAGAAGCAACTTGATCAGATAATCGTAGTCGGCCCGAGCGCGAGCTGGCGGAGCAGCCATTGCTCTTCCCGAATCTGCGCTAAAAAAATTGATCTCAAATCGAAATCAAAGCGCGTTTAAAAATCAGAGAGAGAGAGCGGTCGAGGGAAGGGGGAAATCAAGTATGTGAATTGAAGGAGAGAAATTGCATTGCAGTCGCAGAGATACCAGATCGATCGAGATTGTAACTGGAGAAAAGGGAAAAGGTAAAAGGTGAAAGGAAAAGGAGGCCGTTTAAACGGAGTTTGAACAAAATGCTGATTGATTCTAAATTTTGGTTTTGTGTATCAATTAAATATGTTTTACCCGGTATATTTTAGGAGAAATGGATTACTTTTCTGTAATAAGCTCCGAAAATATGAAATATCCGTACCAGACACGGGTCACGAACACTCTCACCCGCATCCGACCCGATCCGTTAAAGTCTGAAATTATAATTTATATTATCATTATGCACATCGGTCCTCGATTTACCAAGGAATTCTACCTTAGGTCCCTGAAGTTTACACTTTATGTGCATGTTTGGTTGGGGAGTGAATTCCTTGCTCCACTTTTAAGTTGATAAACGAGAAGTAAATGGAGTAATATTTGAATTAATTTGATATAACTTAATCTACATATGAATTCTACTGTTATAGTAATATTTATCTTTTAATTTTTTCTCTCACAGTTACTTCACCAAACATGATTAATTTAATATAAAAAAACTTAAATTCTTTCTAACTTTACTCCACCTCTAAATATGCACTATTATAATTTAATTTCGTCCCTAAAAATAAGTAACAAGTATTATGATGATTCATCTGCTAATATCATTTGAAAGAAACAAAGACCTTTTAATTTATGAATTATAATTGGGGTCCATGAAACCCAAAAGAACTTGAGATATAACATGCTCTCCACCCCGAAAAGAATTATACAGATGGAGAACTTAGATCGGAACCGGCCCACACACACTGTACTGGGCTCAAAATGGTACCAAAGTTCAATAATTGCCATGGCCGGTACCAACTAACATTATAGGACACCTCAGTCACATTTTTCAACTCCAGAGACCAGAGACACATATGACAATTAACGCTACTTGTTAAAGTTATGTTATATGCATAGAAAAAAAAAGGTCTTTAAGTTATTTTGGAAACAATATAGAAGATTTATTATTCAAATACAGGGGTTTATTTCATTCTTGCCATCTCTTGATTAAAATAAAAATTCCCAAATGAAAAGCTGAGTCTCAACAAAGTGTAGTCTTCCGGTCCACAAACCCTACCTGGAAATTAGTGGCACAGAAGAGAAGAGACGAGAAGAGCAGTTGTATGTATGTAAATCAGATCAGATAGGATATTCACGCTATCCATGCATCCATCCTGCCCTTTTGATCGAACCTCTTCGCTTTTCCTAAGCCATAAAAATAAATAAAATAAAATAAAACAATAAAAGTATTGATTTCGGTGCGCTGGGTATTTGCTAGCGAGCGCCATCATTCAGCCCAGAAAAATGAAAAATAAAAAATAAAACTAAAGGGACAGTCCTAGTAAGCGAGCGTACCCACTGTCTGTAATCATGTGGCTCCCACGATATGCCAGCAAAAGATAACCAACCCGTAAGGCCAGCTGTAAATGCGATCGAGTGAGGGAAGCATTTCATTTCATTGCCTTGCCCATCTTTTCTTTTCTGTTTTTTTTTTTCTCTCTTTACTTCCCACTGGCCAGTGACATTTCTACGTCCTGATTTCCTCTCTCTTCTTCTGTACTCTACACCCTGTGGCGGGTTGAGTAATTTTAAAACCGACTCACAACACAAGACACTTCAGATAAACTGACGCGACGAATTATCAATCTTTGCTCGCAATTGTGAGCTGGAACGCCAGACCAAAAATATATTTTAAATTTCTACGGTGATAAAGCCACCTCCCCCAACCAAACAATTGAAATTGTCAGAACGCGTCGTTCTTGCACTACTGGATCATTGACATAGTGGGTCAACTAATCAGTGACATTCGGTTTACGAACACCAGGTCTAACACGTAAGCCTCTCTTAAAAAAATCCCTAATTCTTCATATATTTAGTATAAAAAGGTCTTGTTGGTGTTATTTCTTCCAGGGTTTCGGCGAGAGATCACTCAGTGCCTATAATCGCTAAGTGAGAGAATTAGAAGGTAAAATCTCTTCTTCAGCTAGCTCTCTTTCGATTTATTTTTTTGGTGTTCGTTCAACTTTTCAACTGGATCTGCACTCTTGCTTCTAGATCTGGTGCCTCTTGTAAGTCGATCCAGAGTAGGTTGGCTAGATCTGTAATTAGGTTGTTTGGATCTTTGCTTTTAGCGGTTGATCGGTGGATCTGAAGCTCTGATATCTACTCCGTAGTGTTTTATTTTTCAAACACGCATTCTGTTTTGTTTAATTGTTTCTGTTTTGAAGGATCTCGTCTGATCTTCGTAGCAGGGATTTGTTATAGGTCTAGCATTACCGATCTGAGTACTCGGTTTACCGATATGCTATTGTCTTTGGAATTTTATTTAGTTAGGATCGCTTTCAAGTGCACAAGTACTTTGCACGAAAATCGCATGCTTTAGGTCTAGTATTTACCGATCTGAGGATTAGTTTGCATCATAGTTTGGTTGGAATTTTATAAGATGATTTTGGAAAAGTAATTTAATAAAAAAGCATTACCAATTCAGACTACTGTTGTCACTGTTGTTATATGGAGAATTTTGACATGTGTCTCTTGTAAGTTCTGATATAAATTGTATAGATCCTCATCCTTAATCTTAGTTTGAAGATTCCCTGTTAAAAAATAGCGGTTTTACATGATCTTCTTATCTGATAGTGTCCCTGAGTCTGTGACTGTAACATTCTGATCTTATGCTCTGCATGTAGATTCATAATGTGCTAATTGCTTGTTTATTAGTACTGTCTTTTGATCTTGCTCTCCTAGCTTGAATTGGAAACAAACTATCATGCATTTTTGTCAATTTGTTTTTAAACAAACAATTAATAATTGGCCACCCTTAGTGCAGCTTGCTCTTCATAACAGCCAATTAGAAACATGGCCGACGCTGAGGATATCCAGCCCCTTGTGTGCGACAATGGTACTGGAATGGTCAAGGTTAGACTTGGTTTTCTGTATCATTAAATTCTACTTTGAGAATTTCCAATTACAGACACTGAGCAGTACTGTATTCTACTAATTTCAGGCTGGATTTGCCGGTGACGATGCCCCCAGGGCCGTATTCCCCAGTATTGTAGGTCGTCCTCGCCACACAGGTGTGATGGTCGGTATGGGCCAGAAGGATGCATATGTCGGTGACGAGGCACAGTCAAAGAGAGGTATCCTTACCCTCAAATACCCAATTGAGCACGGTATAGTGAGCAACTGGGATGACATGGAGAAGATCTGGCATCACACCTTCTATAATGAGCTCCGTGTGGCCCCAGAGGAGCACCCTGTGCTTCTCACCGAAGCACCTCTCAACCCCAAGGCCAACAGAGAGAAAATGACCCAGATCATGTTCGAGACCTTCAACGTCCCCGCCATGTATGTTGCCATCCAGGCCGTTCTTTCTCTCTACGCCAGTGGTCGTACTACTGGTACGTTTTCGCCACTAGTTTGTTTCATTTTAGAGATGTAAGGTGTATTAATCACCTTCACTGTGGTTTCCTGACAATGCTCGTCCCAGAGTGACTAGTTTGCTTGCTAGGTCATGATAATAATTTTGAAATAATAAGCACAATGCATGTTCTCTTTTTCTCATTTGATTCATGGTTACACTTATTTTGTTGACTTAGTATACTGTACTGTAGTTTAAAACACTATAAAATTAAGCCCACTGTTTAGTTATATTCGTACATAATGCACCCCTAATAAGTGCTGATTTCATTTATTCCAAGTTGGCTGCCATATGTTATTTAATATTGTCACTGCATGAGAGTAAAGGTTGCAAGTGATATTTTCTTGACTGAGTCATGGCAGTGCTTCTCAGTTGAAAAGTCCACTGTGGTTGATTTATTTATTTATTTGAAATTTTGGGTCTCTGACGTAACTAATATTAATTGCCCCAATGAAGTCTTATTGCTTCTGGATTCCTTAATAATCAATTGACAAGTCCACAAAGAGGTGCTATTAATTGTTTTTTTGAGGTCCATTATTATAGCGAAGAGGCTGCATGAGAGTAATCTTAACTAATAAATAATGATTTTCCTGACTTGACCAAGTCATAATTGAACTGCTTTGTTTGACCTAGCCCACTGATCTTGTTTGAGTTGATGTATTCATAGCTTTACTTGTGACCTGGCCAAGCCTATTATTACTTTAATAATTATTGTTGCAAACTAAGCAGTATTTTTGACATTTTAATTTTAGTAGAGTAATGTGTATTTATATATTTTTTTAAACAGGTATTGTGCTTGACTCTGGTGATGGTGTGAGCCACACAGTCCCAATTTACGAGGGCTATGCGCTCCCTCATGCCATCCTGCGTCTTGACTTGGCCGGGCGTGATCTCACTGATGCTTTGATGAAGATCCTGACCGAGAGGGGTTATTCCTTCACCACCACAGCCGAGCGGGAAATTGTGAGAGACATCAAAGAGAAACTTGCCTATGTGGCGCTCGACTACGAGCAAGAGCTGGAGACCGCCAAGAGCAGCTCAGCTGTTGAGAAGTCGTATGAGCTGCCTGACGGCCAGGTCATCACTATCGGCGCAGAGCGTTTCAGGTGTCCGGAGGTGCTGTTCCAACCATCCTTGATAGGGATGGAAGCTGGCGGCATCCATGAGACAACGTACAACTCTATCATGAAGTGCGACGTGGATATCAGGAAGGACCTTTACGGCAACATCGTGCTCAGTGGTGGTTCTACCATGTTCCCAGGCATTGCCGACCGTATGAGCAAGGAGATCACCGCGCTTGCCCCCAGCAGCATGAAGATCAAGGTGGTCGCGCCACCCGAGAGGAAGTACTCTGTCTGGATTGGTGGTTCCATTCTTGCCTCCCTCAGTACCTTCCAGCAGGTAAAAATTTCGTTCTTGTTTTTTCTTATCTTCTGTTGCATGCAAGGAAAAAATATTTAATTCTTGCATGCTTATTGTAATTGTGGTGTGCAGATGTGGATCTCAAGGGCAGAGTACGACGAGTCAGGTCCTTCAATCGTCCACCGGAAGTGCTTCTAGATTTGTTCGGTGGGTGTTACTGGTGTGTTGTTTGGTGTGTTTATCAAATTTTATTTTTAAATTTCTATGGAGAGATGCTGCTACTTTGGTTGGTTGGGTTGATAAGGACCATGTTTTGTTAGATTATGATGTGACTGGGTTGCTTTTTATGTTGCTGTGATTTTAAAAACCGGCTGTAATATTTGTCCGTCCTATGTTACTTATCCATCAAATTCTATTTTTAGTTGCAGATCACTTGCTAATAACATCTTTCAGCTCACTCGCAGTTTTAGTAGTGTAGTTAGTTTCATTACGTCACATCGTGCTTTCTTATTATGTTGATTAAGACACTTTTGTCGTGCATAACAATGGACCCCTTGTGCGCCAAGTACCGTGCTATCATAATCATGTTGTGTGATTTCTTACGCGTGGCTACAAGCTAGCAGCATATTCATGTGACTGCAGTTCATCCCTAATGATCTTCGGATGTGTCATGTGCGTTTTTCACAGTTGTTTTTTCTCTTGGACCTGTTTCTGGTAGCATTTAAGTAATTTTCAAGGTTCTTTAGAAAATTCTCTCATGCACGTGCTGGTCCTTTTAGGGGACCTGGGAAGCATGTGGTGGGGTCCAGCAAGGATCCTATGGACCCAATAAATTTATTTTTTTCTTCAAAATTCTAGATAGGCCCAGAAACTCTCAAATTATATTTGTTAGTTCGTTGATTGAGAGAAGAGAGGAAGAAGAATTAAATAAGATATTGAAGAATTGTTTGGTAGGGTAAATGGAGGCCAGCACAGGCGAGTTCTGCAGAGTAAGCAGCGTCAGCGCCTGACCAGCTTGGCACCCCTTCAAAAATTTAATGGCGCGGTAACTGAACTAAGGTTAATTCAGCTCCTCTCAGCGCTCAGCGGTCGGCTCCCCCCTCCCGCATTGTTTTCCTTATAGTTTAAGGCAGCTTCTCTAGTTACACAAGGCCCATTATTTATGGGCCCGCGATGACTCCGCTCTCCCACTTTCTCTACTTGTGGGACTAATTAAAAGGATCCAAGCCATGAACCCAACTAGCCAAGCCCCCTTTTCTTGACCGTACTATTATTATTGTATTTATTAAATATTTATTATCTCCGCTCCTCCTGATTGTGGCTTATGTGGACACATCTAGTGCCATTTCTGTCATAAAACCTGCTTAATTACCTCAGATTTTGTAAATCATGAATAATTTCATGCTCCTGTAAATGACAACTTTTCTTTCTTGGATAACGTTTTAGAATTAAGTATAGCTTCTACTAGTTACTGAAGAATTGTACTTGCCTAGCCGATTGTGCTTCTCTATTCTCATTTAACATAAAAAACATTGTTCAATGTACCTGAGGTACAATATAAAATTTAAAAAATACAACTATTTTGTGTTTTCTATAAGATTATTAATGCTGTTGATTGTGTTGTTTTTTTATTACACATATTTTGAACCTTTTCAAAATTATTTCCATTTAAACAATTTAATAGAGAAAAATCACAAGTTTCTTAAGGACTCGATTTGCCCCTTAATTTGACTTTTAAATCAATAAATCCGATGTATAAATAAAAATGTGACATGCAAAACATTTGATCCTTCTTTTATTACATACTAATGACATTATTAATGACACATTCATATTGTTTTCTTTTCAGATGTCAACACTTAATTAATTAATTAATTAATACGGTGCTACGAAAGACAGGTACCTGGAATAGAGTCCGGCTACTATAACACTAGTGTTATTTCAAATTAAATAACACCACATCTTAAACCATTGGATTTACTTTAATATTCGTGCAAGACACTAGTGTCATTCCAGTCCTATCTTGTGCACGAATATTAAAGTAGATCCAATGGTTTAAGATGTGGTGTTATTTAGTTTGAAATGACACTAGTGTTATAGTAGCCGGACTCGGAATTAGATTGCCGACTATATATGATCTGGCAACAAATATAAATAATAGAAATGGTCCGCATCTCCATCCTCTTAGTTTCTACACTTACACATTCATAATATATCATGAACAATGGTTAAGGCTGTCATGATATTAAATAAATATCGTGTCATATATACTAAAATGTAAATGAAAATCTATTGCTTGGTCTATAATTTTTTATTTTAGAAAAGCATGAGATGTCAAGACAATTAACAAATCCAAATTTTGTCAAGTGATTGTCCTGGGGTGCAAAATTTCAATGTACCAACAAAACTGGGTTGATTTGGTACACCCGTAGCAATATCCCATTAAGCATGTCCCACATGTCAGTGGAACATCGTAATGTGCTAAAAAACAGACAATGAGCATCATAAATCATGATAAATATTTTCCATAATAACCGGACGGAAGCTTCCGCGGGGCAGTTTAACTTAACTTGCGCGTGTGCAAAATCCCCTCCTTTAATAATTTGCACTGGCTTCTCTCCTCTCCAGTTGGACCATGCACAGTTGGACAAGATCCTTGTTTTGTTACCCAACACGCTGATACATAGGGAGTGATGGTGATCCCTGTTGTACTGTTCGATCTGCATTAAAATGCGTGTGCACATGATCCACACGAAATTAAAGTTGTCTACCCGAATCATGATGCCAATCGGACGAGTTAGAACTGGCAACGTACCAAATTTGGTCCGATGCCCATCGCACCGTCTCTGATACAGTGATGAGTGATGTGTTTAATGATAGAGATTACAGACAACTAATCAATCAAAGTTGTTTGAAACTTCAAACTTTGATGAAAGGGATTACCATTTATTAAAAACCTTAATTTGACTCTTCCCTGCCCACACCACCCCCCCCACCCCTCCCCTCTCTCCACCTCCCCCATTCCTTTCATTCATTCATTCTTTATTTTTATTTTTTTTTCTAAATTTGTTTCTTTATAATATCTCTTCTGTTCATTATTATATCCGTTTTGGATATTCGAAAATAAGAGAGATTATTTTTTCCGACTTGATTGCTGATCGGAGATTGGTTTGCAATTGGAGCGCGCAAGTTTGATTGGAGGAGCTGGTGGAGAAGGTACGAATATGAAATTCGTGATTCAGCTAGCTAATTGTTTTATTTTGAGACTAATCTAATATTAATTCTCTCCCCAACAAGAAAAATACAATTAAATAAGTATCAATTAGGCACCTGAAAAACATTCTCAGTTTCTGCTTCATATACCTCCGTAATACTTTCTGGTTGTAATATTGTTGCGACGATAAATTCGTACCTTGAAAATTGTTCGATTTGGGATCCATCGCTGATCACCGCGTAGATTGGAATTTGAAAATTCTTCAAGCCATGTGATTTGAATTTGATTTCTGGTGTTTTCTGGGAGGTTCAATTTGAATTTGTTTTGCTTTGTTTGCTGATAATCAATTGAGATCAATTATTTCCTGTAATCAGAACTCTGGATCATGCATGGGAAGTTAAATTTAAGTTTCTTATTGAAATACCTGATATCAGACTTAGTTCTGATAAGATTTTGCTCTTTCTTCCAATTTAAAAAATTATTTTTAGTTCCATCTTCAAAAAAATTCAAATATATTCAGTTTCTGTGCAACTTCTCCTTGGCAGGTGAGAATACTTCATTTTGGTTTCTTAATATGACGTGCATATTAATTTTTCATGAAAATCATGTGACTTTGCACTTGAAAAATTCAATTCCTTTCTTATTAAGTTTGACAAAGCATTGACATATTCCCTTGATGGGAACATTGTTTCTCAATATTGTTGTTTATCCGAATAAACAATTTATTCAAATAAACAATTTAGAATAAATACATAGAAAAACATTGTTATTCTTGACCTATTATTTCCCACCACAAGATATGCAATGATTTATTGTTCTTTATTGTAATTGCACTAGCATGTCCCTGAAACTTCCTTTTCTTTTTCCAGATTTTTCTCATTTTTTTCTTGGAAAAAAGGAGGCAGCTTTAATTTTTGGAGTCGCTGCCCCGAAGCTGTGTTGCTATAAACCTCACTAGGGTTTGCCTTGTAATTGAAGCTTACCTTCAATTCAGGCTTCTCTCTTCATTGGTTCAAATCGATCATGTTTTCTCTTTCTTCTTGGTGTCTTATGAATTGTGCGGAAGCTTAAAATGGTAAATACAGCTTCAAAGCATTATATCGGGACCAAATCCATCTGATACTATACAGGTGCCGCTAGAAATACCAAATATATGTCTTGATAACTCCCAAAGAGCACAAATGCTGATAATTTTGTTGAAATACGAGTCATCTCTCATGATTCAAGGTCCAAATTAGGTGTGTATTGCTCCTCGTAATTTTTGTGTAATAGCTTTTATAAATTTCTTCAAAGTCTAGTCTCTAAGCCAGACCAAAGCCTGTTTTGTTGATGCCACAATACTGATCTTCAATTTTTTATTTTTATTTTTTAAAGTTTTACTCCTGCTTGGGGAAAGTGTGAAATAGAAGAATGAGCAACAGCTCAAGAAGAGAGACCTCCAACAACATGAACTATGGCGAGGGTGTATTTGTAATTCACCGAAAAAGAACCTCTCTCTCAGCAAAACTTGGATTTGATGAAGAACACCAAACAAATAAGGCCTTAGTGAATGCGTTGTTATCTGGCCAACCAATGAAAGGAAGCAACCATTCTCTCATAAATAACATGTCGAGATTGCAAAATTCGGGGAAACCAAAGGCCAAAAAACAAAAGTTGCAGTCAACAGACAGGACTGAAATCATCTCGAGTTCTTCACAAGCTATCCACAACTTAAAAGATGAAATCCCATTGATTCTACGTAACAATGGTGAAATACGAAAATTGGCTGAATCTGCAAAGGATGACTGTACAGAGAACTATGGACCGGTCACTTCTTGTGAAACAGTTCAAAAACTGACAAAAACTTTGGTATTGCCCCTAAATTCTGTGGTAAATAGTATGACTGGCTTTGAGGTCCGAGGCACTCGTCTATTAAATGCGGACATTGCAAAAATCCCATACGTACGGAGTATAATATCAGCTGATCAAGTTGGCAATTCATTAGATCCCAATAATTCATTTGCCTTTGATGGGGTACTTTTTGAAGAGAAAATTGGGGGAGGTTTAACAAAAGGCGAAGACGTTGCTTCAAACCACCCAAAGGTTAGTCCTTACAGAAGGATTTAATTCTACCAGCTGGATTTAATACTTATTATTTGTTTGTTGTGAAACTTAAATTGGAGTAAAATATTTCTATTTTTCTAATTTCTTAAGCCAGTCAGCTTTTTGTACATATCTATAGATGTAACCTGTGTGATTGGGTCGAGTAAGATTATATAAAATTAAATTTCATTGATCTCATGTAATTAGTTACTGTTTGGTCAATTGCTTTTTCTTACTCTTTTGTTTTTTGAATTATGAAATCAGGACTCCTTTACTGGAATGGAAGACACCACAGGCTCAGCCTCTCCGTCAGAATCATTGGAGGCCAGGCAGCCAAGCCCAGTTTCAGTACTGGAGTCTCCATTAGAGCGAGAAAGGTTGCGCTACAAGCGAGTCATTGCAGATCCTCATGGTAATTAATGCATCAATATTGTACCCTTTTCTGGAACTTTTCATACAAGCACATTATTCTTTCCTCATGGTGATTCTGCAATTTTAAGCCCTTTTATATATTATTTTTGTACATTTCTCCTTTTTTGTGCAATGGTCTTACAGTTGCAGTAGTAACCGAACCATTTAGTCGCTTACAGCTTTGGTTGGTGTTGATACATTTTGTGCCTTCTTTGGGCTTACTTTCTGATAAGGAAACTTATTATGCTTTTATTTTTTCCTTTTGACTTAATCGAAGATCCTTACATGCCTTTTAATACTTTCCAATTGACAACCATTGGATAAAATTGCAAAAGTGTTGACATTCACATTCAAAGTGTTACTTGCAACTACTACTTTATATTATCTTTGTTTCTAAAATCATTTGTACACCACAGAGCTTCAAAAGCAACTGGGCCTTCTTAAATTTGAGCTGGACAGAGTTGACGAACCGCAAATCAAAATAGAACCTCTCCATTTGATCGAAGACATAAAGCTGGAATTCACATGCGAAGAAGAGAGAGATTTCTCGTACGTGCTTGACGTGCTGATTGATTCTGGCTTCCACGGTGTGTTCGACCAAAAGAGATTACTCAGAATATGCTACGATCGACACTCACCTGTGGGCCCCATGGTTTTTTCAAATCTTGAGAAAAAGTATAGAAAGATTGGTGGATGGTCTGTATCAGAGAGAAAGCTTCTTTTCGATCTTGTAAATTCAATCCTGGCTGAGATTCTCGCTCCTTGCATGGAGTTGAGACCGTGGTCTAAGGCTGACAGACAACTGGGGCCCATGTGGGGTCAAGAGGGCCTTGTTGAAAAATTGTGGCAAATTGTGGAAAGGGAAAAGGAATTGCTACCAAAGGGAGATCCTCTGTGGAAGGCGTTTGATTTAAAATGGATTAAATTGGGAGACCAGATTGATTTAATTGCGAGGGAAGTCGAGAGGAGTATAAAGGATGAGCTTCTAGAAGAATTTGTTTCAGAGTTTTTATTGGATTAGCTTATCATGTGTTATACTTTTCCATGCATTGTTTGTGGAATGTTTTGGGAAGAGATAGGATGCTTAGGTTTTTTTATTAAATATGAGTTGTTTGAAAACAGTAGCCAAAGGTTTATAATTGTATGGATTTAAATAGAGTGTTAGATCAATGCTATGAAGCTGTGAATACCTACGGAATAGTCAAATAAGCATGCCATTGAGAGATATTTTTTTTTCTCTGTACATATGAGTTGTATTGAAAGTTGTGTGATCAAGGTTCTTGAATATATTAAAAAATTCCTCATTATTTATATTTATTTCCATATTTTTCCTTTTGCAATTATTTGCCAGCGTATTTTGTCAATTCGTCTCAATTGAACTAGGTACGGATCAAAACTGGCATGAAAGAAAAGATAAGCAAAATTTAATTTCCTCCAATATTTTGTTTAGTTAGAATTAAAGACTAGGATCATATATTAGAAAAAAAAAATTCTTTTATAACAATTAGTTATCATATGATTGAAAACATTGTTAAGTATATAAAAAATAAACGCATCAAATTTATAAATGCTTTGACACCTTAATCACAAAAAATATGTACTCATTCATTCAAAAAATGTGTTACACTATCATCTTCATTATATTTAAACGTGTCAAGTGTTGTATTTTGACACAAAATGTGGATGTGTTACAGATTGCTAAAGTTCCTAATGCCTCTATCTCGCATAATTAGTAGCAAGAAATCACACAACATATCAAGTATGTGTCAATATATGTATTGTGTCACGTCACAATGATTTTTCTTTTCATTTAAGAAGAAGGGACAATATAGACATTTCAACTTCAAAATAAAATCAAATTATAAATTGAGCTTAAATTTTCAGATTTAATAGTTACAATAAGAAATAAGAAAGGATCACAATTTAGAATGAGAAAATAAGAAATTTGAATGTTTTGATGTGGAAATATAAAATTTGATAAAAAGAGAAATAAGAAAGAACCTCAATTTTATGAAGAAAAAAAAATTAAATGTCTTGATGAAAAAAAATAGAATATTTTGATGAACACACCAACAATTATCTCTTATTTATAATAACTAATTTTGCTGATATAAACATAAAATGTCGTTGGAGTTGTCTTGTTGGGTTTGACATATGCATTAATTTTAGTTTGTTTACTTTTTATCCTTTAATAGTTCGTTCAGATGGATATGTTCTTATGCGTGCTCTTTTCTTTGTAACTTGATTTTTAATTCATGCAATGGTGTCAACTAACTATACTAGCTCTCCTTATAGATATTTCGCTTCCAACTTGATTAGTTTTTCTGATTATAGTATGAAGTTACATGGGCGGATCTAAAGTCAAGCTAAAGGGTGCTTAGTCACTCTGTAATTTAAAATTTGCAATCATGTATAAATTGGATTTTTTTTAAAGTTTTTATTTAATACTCAATCCCCCTCATAAGTTATTGTATGTGTGCTTGATTTCTAATTTGTTGTTGTGGAGATCTGAGTTCAAATTCCGACAATACATTATGCATTTTAGATTTTAAATTTTAGTCCCCATCTAAATTTTCTAGTTCCTGAAAATTGTGATTTTAAACAAGTATATATGTTAGAGGAGCAAATTAGTTTAAGAGATACTTCTCTGCATTATAAGATTCTAAATCTAAAATCTACTTTTAATAATAGTCAAAATCACCAAACTAACTTATTATCAAAGTAAATTGTATTCATTATCAACACATATTAACGATCTAATAATTATAAACTATTATTATTGCGAGTACTTTTTTTTTGAAAGCTTGGTACCAAGTGGATTGCATTGTGAGTAATTAGTTGCTGTCGCACTGAGGCATGTGAAAGGCTCAATTGTTAATATAACCCATATAACATGAAATAAAATCCATGTTAAGTTATAGGCTCAATTTTTATCGGTCCAGTCTGATTTATAAACAAGGATAAACCACAAACCGTACACACAAAATATTATCCTTAATTGATGGCCCAATTAAATTAAATTAAATTAACCAGAGATTTCAATGGCCTTGACCTCAGGCTTCTCCACCTACTGTTTAGGCACAGTGACAGTAAGCACGCCATTCTCCATTGCCGCCTTGACTTGATCAGTCGGCTTTGAAGACGTGCTGTTAGAATTTCAGATAGGACTGAAAGAGGAATTTCGTTGATTAATTTATCGTACTTTTACAATACATCTCTAAGTTCTATTTATAATGTTTATAAAGCTCAAAGAACCGTTAGAAAAGTTGTTGAAAGAGCTGTTACACTGTATTTTTCCAATTTTGGTAATTTATTTTTTCATTTTTGGTTTAGTGGAGAGAATAGGGTTTTAATTGGTAAAAGTTGCATTGGGTTTGCTAATTGCAACCAAAACTTGCATCTCCAACACATGCGCTTCTGGGGTCTCCTTCTAGTCGACGCACACATTAGCAAAGGAAGATGTTTTGTCAGATGTGGCTAGGTTGTCAGAGTTGTTTAAAGGGAAGCCCTGGAACAGCTCCCAGAGATCGAGTGAGAATGGAATGAAAATGTTGCTCCTAATAAGAGACATTGTGTTTGTTTAATTATTAGTTGGAATTGATTGAACTACTGTTTAAATCAGGAATTTAATTCTTTGATTGATTTCTTTCTGATTGATGGCGATGTACTCAGCACTCTAACTTGGATGCTATTTATAGGAAAAGGAATCTTGGTTTATATAAGCTCGTTTTTTTGTCAATTGATCTCAATGCTTATTAAAACATACACCTCATCATCAAAGTTCATCCAACACATACACAGCAAACTATTAATGATTGTCATAAATAAAAAAAACAACATTTGTTTCGCCAATCAGATGGCCTGATAAACACAGCAAAAAAAAAAAAACTACTGACAGAAATCAGAACATGACCACTTATGATCAAATTGAATTTACTAACACAAACCAAGAAAATATATAGCAAAGAATAAAAAACTTTTCAGTGTCAATATAGAGGTTGTATGCATCTACCACCTGCTAGCAGAATAACGAGTCAGGTAGCTCGGGTGATGTGAGGCACGCCACCGAGGAAAACTGTACAGAAAACACAAAAATGGATTAATTCATTTATTTTACACAACACCACTGAATATTGGTAGAGCTTTGAATGTATGTGCACCTTATCCTGCTGGTACTTTTGTCGAATTGCTTTCAGAGTGCAATTTTTGGTGTTGACTTGCAAATCTCTCAGTGCGAGAATAGAATTCTTTATGTCACAGCTCCTGTAGCTGGTATAATGTTGAAGGGTAATATTCTGCATATATAAAAACCAAATAAAAATGTTTTAAGTAAAATATCCTATTACCAGATAACAAAAGGGAAGAATAACAAACACTGAGTAATACATAGAATCACAAGAAAATTATTGGTTTTATGCCTGACAGAACCTTAAATTGAGTTGTTGAATGTTACATGTGAATAACCATAACGAAACTGAATCTAATTGTGAACTGAGAAATGTAAACTAGTCCCTCTTGACAGGAGTAATATGGTAATTTCCTGGAGTTTAACGATTCTGTCTGTCTAAACTTTGTATTTTAGTAATGCATAATTTGCAAAGACGAATAAAATATGAAGGAAGCTTGTTGGAAATATGTAGATTTTATTTGCAAGGTCTTATTTGTAAATACAATGGTGGAAGAAAAGTTCAGTGCTCAGTGAAAATATGTACATGAAATGTCGAGTCTTATATGCAGGAACACAAAAGAAAAACAACCTTCTAATTGCCAAGTGAAAATATCTTAAAGAATGTTATCTAAGTGGAAAAGATCAAGATTGATCTCAAGTAAAAACTAGCATGTGCACAGAATTCACAGGCCAAAAGAGCATAAAAACAACTGAGAGATGACAAATATAAGGTCTAACTAGAATACATTGCAAAGATAGACCCATAATACACAGATTTACAGAATTCAAATTTAACAATATGCCATAAGAGACTACATAGAAGATTGAGAGTTATAACTCCGAAGAATGAAGTAAATATAGAAGTATATTATAGTCATGAAGAGAATTTTAAAGCAAAGGGGAGTGCCCCGAGCACAAACTCTTGAACAGCAAAATTTGGAAACAAGTTTTTTCCATGAAATCCAAGAACAGTATTATGAAAATCCATCTCTTATAACTTCTGATACAGCATGTATAAATTTATAAACAAGGTAATATAGGGAAATTATTTTAAAACTTCCTTCTGTAATACTGAAAACCAAGTGTCATGTGTTAGCTCCTGATTTGTTGAAATATAGGTTGCTTCATTATTCATACTAAATATAAAATGCATCATTGTAAGATGTACTTAGCAAAATACAAATAAAGAAACTGCGAAAGTGAATTAAATTAAGAGGCAAACAAACCACAAGAATGCCACCCCCTCACATGTCAAAAGGCACATGTGAGGGAGCCAGCTGGACTACCACAAGAATACCACCCATTGAATCCTCCTATATCTGTACACCCGTCCCCACCCGTAAGTACAGAGGACAAAAAGGTGAGCACAAAAAAAAGGAAAAAAAACAACAACTTGCAGACTTGTAAGGGGAAGAAACGGCAAAATTGAAGCACATAAGGAGAGAACTAGAAAGTGAAAACAAAGAGGCAGCAATTTTGCAAAGAAAAGTTTGGAGAGAGAGAGGGGAGGCGAAGGAAATTACCCAGGGGTTAGTAGACTGGTCGAGGGTCCACTGAGCAAGAAAAACAGCAGCTGAGGCAATCACTGATGGCAAGAATTCGAGGAAGCTGTACTCTACCAGTGTCAGCTCAGCCAGATAGTTTGTCAGATGCATCAGCGCAGGGTGCGCCTGCCATAATTTTACACAAATGTATCAGGAAAGAGAAAATAATAGTATGCATCAAGGGATTCTGGATAACAACCACTACTTTATCAATATCTCTTCTATGAAGCTAACTACAACCGTATGAACTCAAGCACTAGCAGGACATGGTGAGTTCCTAGTTTACATCAACTGCTTGTGGACATGTTAGTTTTCAGTTAATTCAACATGTTTGAGGCAAATTAGCCAGTTTATGCACAATCTCAGAAGTAGGATTACTATTATGATCACAAACACAATTAGTAGGAGTCAATGCAAATACTATAATGATATGAGGTGTAATTTGCAAAAAATGCTTTGCATATATATTTTGTACAGCAAGGGATATAAATTACATGGCTGAACAAAAATATCCAATTGGGGACATAGTTAGGAAACAACAAATACTATCATGGTCACACAAGCAACTATAAACTCGATTAAGCAACCACAGCAGACAACATTTTCAGAAATTGACGTACTGTAATACCTTGGAAGAGGCTTGCGCTGCTCGAAGAAATCTCCTGAAATGATAAATTCAATGCAAGTGATAGTCAGTACAAAGGTTTGACAAGTTAAAAGTAGCTCTTAAATTGAAAATAAACAGCACTAGGTAATAAATAACCTGAGAAATATCTTTGTTGTTGGAATGGATATATTATAGCCCACCAATGACAGCACTTGCCTCTCCATTTTAAGTACCTGATGCAATAGTATGACAATAGTAAGAATATGGGGTTTTGTGTGTTTGTGTGTTGGATTGTTGGTTACCGTTGGGGTGGGGAGTTACCTCAGCCTTGCTGTATGAATTGTCAGTGATGAAGCAGAACTCCTGCACACGAGGAGCGCATATCTCTTCATACTTACTGAAAAGAAAGAAGTTTTATTTAGCAAATTATGATTCCAGTCATGCATATATACACCTATAAGTAATTATTTTTATGTAGCTGCTCATTACATCACAAAATGATATTCAATTTCGGAGATATATTGACTTACGAGGCTATCAACATGCACGTTATTCCAAGAAGCTGAAGCCGTTGCCTCTCAATTTTGTTCATCGAGAGAAATCGGTCGATAAGGTACACTGTCAAATAGAGGGTATCAGGGACTAGGCAGTACTCATCACAGACCTGTGCCAAATCCATTAACAAACCATAATTAAAAAGTATCACTAGTTCCAATAAAGAAGAGACAAAATGAGTTGGGAATAAACAAACTACTGTGTCTTCAAGAAGAAAAAAAAATCAAGGCAAACCTCGACAAGCCAATCGACTAAGACTGCACGCATATTCTGTGTAACATCAGTCTGCAGTCTCTCCAGAAAATCAGAAGAAGGCCTTCTGATAAGCTGGTAAGAATTTTTAAAATAAAAAAAAGTGTAAGAAGATAGATTGAAGAATATATCTTAGCATGCTGAGGATAAAGTACAATTTCTATCATAGCACGTAAGTCATTGCAATACATCATTACTATTTGATGAAAATTACTTTAGGACCAGAGTTCTAAAACACCAAACATAACATTCCAAAGCTAACGGAACAGATATGAAGAGAAAAAAACTAAACAAAAGAGAGCACAGAGTTCTATAAAATTAGGTCCCATTACCTCATTAGCCCGGAAGTTGCTGTAAATGTCAGATGCATAAATGGAGCACATTCGAGCATTTGACTTTTCACAGTCTATGTTCACAATTCCGGAGCTAGTTGTATCTCCTACATGAGCAAAAAATCAGTTCACTACAATTTTATAAATGTCTAAAATTAATAACAGCATGTGTGCCCCAAAAAAATAAGACATTGTTACAGAAGCCCTTCTTAAACAGAAAAAGTTACTTTCTTCCTTCCTAAATTAGTTATTTTGTGGAATAATAATTGCCACCTATTTCTGTTTAGGGAAGCAAGGAGGTATAGAAGTAGTTTCATATATATCTTGCAAATTATGTTATACAAATGCAAATTTTAGTGGTCGCATGATATTTTCATTGTGAAGAGGCATGCAATATAAAGGTAGAATGCAAACTACCTACCATTCATAGTGTCAGCGTTCAGAAAAAAACCATGAGCCCCAGAACTGCTTTCTTCTAGAAAGATCTTTCCAATGCTTTCTCCATCCTTATTTGAGTGCCTCACCGAAGAAGCAACCTCTTTCGACCCATTTTTGTGCAAATTTAAGTCTTCAACATTCTTTGACTCGGGTTTTTTATGCTCAGCGGGAGACTTAGCCTCTTCTATAGACTTGAAAATACCCAGATAGCCCTCAGGAAAGACCTTGGTCTGAAACATAAAACATAAATAAATAGAGGAAAATTATACTACTAATAGTGGTAAAGTAACATGCTCGCTGGAAAATTGTAACAGTTTATACATGTTGGATGTGGCATGTTCCAGGCAAACTGTTATAGTCTAAAACTGAAAACCATAATCCCAGAAATGAACACTACCTGTGCTTTTGGTACAGGGAAAGAAGAGTCAATCAGCACACCATCACATAAGACATTTGATGCTTCTCTCAATGTCGCGCGCCTCTTATTCGGTACGATGAGAGTGGTACCAGCACCATTGTGGGTATTTACATCAGTAGCAGGCCTTTTTCCCCTCGCTTTCTTGGTTCCCGCACACAAATCAGTCATCTTTACATTCAATGTCATTCCTACATCGCATTTAATATCAGCTAAAGCTGGTCTCTTTGCTCTCCCCTTTTGCTGGCCCTTGGTATCAGAAACTGCATTTTTGGGCTTTCCCTTTCGAATTCCCAGATTAGAAGAAACCATGATTTCGGGGGCATTTTCATCAGACACTCCTCTAGTAGTTTTCCTTTTAGGTGGATCAGGTTTCATTAGTGGGACCAGAGGAGGGGCCCCACCATTTGCACAGGACGCTGCAGCACGGGACCGCGTGATGCGGCCAATGTGCTGTTGGAAACCGGCAATAGAAGAATTCTCCTTAGCTTCCATGCCTCAGTAGCACATATAAGCTGTTGCTTACAAAATGAACACCTGCAAGAGAAAGAAATAGAAGGGATTAAATATGTGCTTAAATTAAGAGAACAAAATACTACCAATAAAAGACCAATTTATTAGTTTGCTGCGTCTTTTTTATTTATTTTTTTTAAAAGAAGAAGTTTCTTAGTAAACTACAAGATTGGAATCAATGCAGTGCACATGTGAAAGTTTCAAAATCAGGTAACAAATCAAAGAGAGAGATGCACTGCTTGGATCCCAAACACCAAAGACCATATAATTAGCCAAGACTTACTACCTCCCAAAAAATCAATTGAGAGATGCACTGAAAATAAAATAAAAAAGTGCAAAAGTAACAGATCAGGTGGTTTAAACCCTAAGTACCCAACATATTACAAAGAACGAACAGGTCTTAAAACAACAATAAAATACAGAGAAAATTCTCTCAAAAGGATGTAACATATATAAGGGGTTTATGCAAATACCTGTTTATATACAAAATCACTGAAACTGCAACCAAAAATTATAATAAACTAATAACCCTAACCCAAAGAAGAAGGAATTGAAGTGAATTTTGAAACAGTGGAAATTATCTTATGGGTCCTGAGAATAGCCATATAGAAACAAAATTTTCACAAATTTATGTTGTATTAATCATTGCGTGCCTCAAAACCAAGTAAAATATGGTCGGAGCACAGGAACAACGACATAAAACAAGAAAAGGATTTCAAGAAAGAGAAATCGTAAAACCCTATATACAAAGATCCGCCGATTTTTTTTACGTCGGACTAGCTAGGTAATCGAGGTCATCACCGAGACCAAATCGAAAATAAAGAATCTAAAAATTTAGAGCTAGGGTCTTGCTTAATTGAAAGAAATCGGAAAAACTCACCTTGTTTATCAAAAGCGAACGGCGACTCTCGATCAGAGAGAGAAGATCGAGAGAGAGAGAGGGAGAGATCGGTGGAGGTATCGAAGCAAGATATGAGAGCAAGAGAGAGAGGAAAAGAGAACAATTTGAAAATAGAAAGAGAGGCAAGAAACAACACTCTACTTTCTCTCTCTCTCACGTTCTCAATCGAACAATGGCGAATGTATTTTTAGACCCCCGCTTCTTCTTAAATTATCATAAATGCACCAGGCTCACAATAAAAGTAGAAAAACTGTCCCGGTGACATGTGGGTTCCACTTTGTTAACATTTACGAACCATGTTTAAGCAAATATTCATTTGAAATCCCGCTCCGATCTGCTCCTCTCAAAATTAGAAGAGCATATTTCACGCTCGCTCTTTCATCCACTGACAGGTGGTCCCCACCCTAACGTGAGTTAGATACAAGTGTGGGGTTTGTGTTTTGGTGTTAGCGCCTAAATGGAAGATTCGATAATTTTCGATAATTTTGAACTTGGGTCGAATCAGGGTTCAATAGATCAGATCGGACCATTGGACCATTGGCCTAAGTCAAGTCGAGTTCATATCACCTGAGTTAAGTTTTGAATTCAGATCTGGACCGTCCAATTTGCTTTAGCACGGATATTAAAGATGCCAAGTACATTTCATCTCAGGTCGAATTGGTTTCAATTTTAATCGGACGATTCGGATCTAAACTCAAAATTTGAATTATTTAGTATGAGAATCTGGAGTTCCGGACTCAGTAAAGTCAAGCCGAGCATTACCAGGTGTAAAACAATATTATTTTTCATAATAATCCAATCCTCTGTTCAGAACATATTTAATAATAGCTCAATAAAATTAAACGTAAAATAAATAGGGGGAGATGATTTAAAATTAGACTTAGATTATATAGAATGTTGCGTTGAGTACAATTCATTTAAGAAAGGGATAAAACTTGTTACAAAAATTGAAGTTAAAATTTGCATAAGAGAAAAGAAATCAAGACCAGTTCGGCGACGAGTGGAATTCACATCCTCTGGGAATCTTTTACAATTTGTGAATCCGGACCGTTCTTTTTAACTTGGTACGAATCTTTAACAGCCCAATAATACTGCCCCTGCGCTAGTCCGAATCTCAAAGCGATGAGATTTAATCTCAAACCGTAAAGTGAGGCCCATCCTTTACGATATTGGAGAGGAGTAGAATCCCGAGGAGTGTGTATCCTTGAGATATCTCATAATTTGCGTGACCGACGTGTCTGGTGCCTATTCGGAGATAGCGCAAGGGACCAGTATTATTTGAGCTTTGAGATTCGTGCAGAACATATTTGAACGGTTGAGATTTTCCAAAAAGTCACGCAAAATATGAGATATCTTAGAGGATGCGAATTCTTCGGTGAGAGGTATTCTCACGAGAATTTTTGAGAAAGATGAGTTTACGGGTTTTATTTTTTTCCATTAACTGTTTGGAAAAAAAAAAAAACCTTGACTTGAACCTCCGTTTTTTTTTCAAATGTTGAGCTCGCTAAAAGGTGAGAAAGATGACTACACTGAGGGTCTGTTCGGTTGTCTTGGAATTACATGGGATGGGATCTGTCGGGAATGGGAACCCACTGTTTAATTTACAGGAGCCCATGAATGTAGGTATGTACGGAAATGTGTTGAAATGAATGTTCGGTTGTATCGTGGGATTAGTTGTGGAAAATTTTATTTTTATTCCTAAAATACATGATATTATATAATTAGCCCTATTAATAAAATAATTACTATAATTAAATAACGCTAATTAAAAACAACATAACAATATTTATTAATTATTATTTCACAAAATAAAAAAAATTATTTTTTAATAATTAAATAAATTGTGTATTTAATGACATGGATGAAAAAATGAAACGAATGAAAATAAGTTCTAAAAGATATTTTTAAAATGTAGAAATACTTTATTATCGAAACTAATTTTCTGAATAATAACTAATAGTTAGCATATAATGATATTTAGAACAAATAAATAAAAATATAAAATTATTATGATTTTTATAATGATATTAAATTAATGACAAAAATCATTATGATTTTTTATAACTGAAAAATATTCTATTAATATAAAAATTAAATTAAATAAGAAGACATAATGGTAATAATTTGTTTCTTACTCATAAACAATTCGATAATATAATTTTTTGTGATTTTCTTAAATACATATATAATGAAAAAAATACTTCATCGTTTTATATTATAAATAATTACTAAAATACTGATATAAATATATATTTTAAAAAAAATTATGAAGTAATTGTTGTTGTTGTTGACTTGACACGATATTTTTTGTTACAGTTAAAACAATAGAGATCATATGACAAAAATATTTTGATATACATGCTTTAATAGCAACCTTGTTTCTCTAAAATAAAATGAAAGTCAAGTACGTGCCATCACATAATTAATCAATTGGTAGTTTATTTTTTGTAGGTTAATTGCATTGATATTGTTCAATGGAGAGAGAAGCATCAAGTAATAACAAATGGGAAAAAAATTATTCAATCAGATCAAATTGTTTTTTCCCCATCAAATAACAAAGAAATGGAAATAAGTGTAGAAAAATATTTCAATCTCATCTAAAAAAATATGCAACCGAACAGGATAAAGGAAATAATTTCTACCGGATGCAAAATCTTGGAAATTCCCATGAGTTTGATTGCAGCTTAACACGCCCTGAAAGAGAAAAATATAGTGAAGAAAGAAAATGGCAATTGAGATGTAAGAGTTGACGCAGTCGAATAATGCGGTGCGAGTGATCATGGCGCTAAACGAGAAGGGATTGGAGTACGAGCTCTGCCTTGTCGATCTCCGCCATCTCCCCTCCGAAGCTTACAAAAAGCCTAAATCCCGCTCTCAATGTATATGCATATATCCTCATATATAATCTCTCTCTCGGCTATATTTATTTTTTGATATGATGAATTAATCAAGTAGGCTCCTTGATTTTAGCTGGTTATTGATTGCTGAATTGTAGTGTCAGTTAATTAACTAACAAAAAATGTTATTTGAATTTGCTGTTTGATTCTATGTGTAGATCTAATCTGATGTGCAATCAAATCTTAATTTTTTTTAATGTATTGATTGATTAATTAGTTCAAGCCAAAATACACTCAATCTAAAAAATTAAGGTAGGTAGAAATCATGGTGTAAGAATGACATGAGTTAAGCAAATTCTACTGTAAGTTTCTGAATAAGTTGGGGCGTATGAAGACAAGAGATGAATATAATTTTTGGCTGATAGTGTAAAATTAAGAGGTAAAAAAAATGAAGTTTTGTAAGTTTTTTTTTAGAAAATTCTATAAGTTATTTTAGTGTATTTATTTTTCATTCTTTTTTTATCACTTGAATGAATTAAATGAATTTAAAATTTAAAAATCTGTAATTTTTTTTAATGTATTAAATGGATTTAAAATTTAATTTTTTTTATGTCAATCCGATAGATTTTAGAGTTATGTTCATCAAACTTTCTTGTTAAACATAACACACGCTAGGTTTGCTCTATATTATAATATGAAAATAACAACTTATTGTGTTACCCGGTGGTAGGAATCGTTTTTGCACAATGCGTGCTCGCAACTTTAGGGCCTGTTCGGCAACAACACTGTTGCCGTGGGAAAAAAAAATTGACTCTTGAGTGAATTTTTTTTTCCCACAGCAACAGTAAAATTTAGTTCAACTTTTTTGAGTTCTCACGCCCATACCCATTCCCTCAAGGCCACCGAACAGGCCCTTAACAAGAATATGTAGAAATACAAAAACTTGTTCTTCAATATCATGAATTAAGTAACTTTTTATCTCTCAACAACTTCACTAATGCACAGAAAACAAAATATTCCAAACAATATTCTCGCTTACAATGATAGTCCTGATCATCTGGTTCATTTTACATGCATTAATTCAATGAGAATTGAAGTATGATATGAAACAAGTTCCATTATATTTCTCTTTGCAAATGACATGACAAGAAAATGATCTATTATACGTTGTAAAAAGCATATGTTACGAGTGATCTATATATTAGCATTTTCTAACTAAAAAGAAAGATTATTTTGTTTTTAATAGAGCAGTCGCGATCATTTATCACTATGGAGTGTATGATCACATATACTCATTTACAACTATACAACTTTACTATTGTAAATACGTTTTTTATCAATAAAATTGTTAGTAGGCATTTAAAGTCACTAATCTTAAAAAAAAAATATATATATACAACTCTACAGTATATGATTACTTTATTTATTTATCACTATGGTCATTTTGCTCATAAATCACTATGCAGTTAATGGTCCATTTATCAATTTATCAAGATACGGTGTATGATGAGATCAGTATTTCTGTATCAACGTGGCAATGCACATTACGTTTTTGAGAATCTAATATGTATAATTATAATAATCAAAACAGTACTAAATATCAATGCACTTAAAAGAGTTTAATATTAATGTAACATCATTTATATAAAAAAAAAATTGTAAAAGGGAAAAAATAACTTCCTAAATATTTTAAGTTCTAAATTTTTCTTCAAATTCTTTCAATTCGAATACAAATTGAAGTTAGAAAGAATTTATATTAAAAATATTAATTTTCATAGAAATTCTCATTGCCTAAAAGATTGGAAGAGAAATTGAGAAAGGAAAAAGTACGATTCAGTTCTCGTCAAATACTGTTTTTTTTTTTACCCCAATATTAGAAGTTTTGGAATCCTATCTCCTGAGGTAACATAATATTTCTGTTACGATCACAGCCGTCCAATCAGAATCCGGGCCAATCCGGCTTGTGGTGGAACTAGGGGTGAAAACAATATGGATAATATCCAATCCGTATTTGAAAAATTAGATGTGGATATCCGATATCCAAATATCCGTGTGGATATGGATATTGATATGGTTTTACGTTTCAATTATCCGTATCTTAATAGTAGATATCATATATTTTAATGTATATTATGAAAAAATATTGTTATTCACCATTAAAATTAGATAAATATTATGAACTTTGATATTTTTTAATATTATTTTAATAAATATTCGATCCGATCCGTATCTGTATCTGTATCCGGTTGATATTCGATCCGTATCCGTATTCGGAAAATTAAAAAGAAATATGAATATGATTTTACCACTATCCGCTCCGTATTCGCTCCGTTTTCATTCCTGGAACGCAAGGGACCACTTTCATAGTCGTGCGGATTCGAATTGGACGGTCCAGATTCAAACAGAAATTTTTTGACAAACGAATTCCAAGTTTCGCCATAAAAATTCTGACAAACGAATTTGTATGGTTGTATCTTGTCTTCTTGAAAGTGCATGGGCCCACATCAATTTTTTTTTCGCATTAAATTTGCGGGATCTCGTTCAGAGACCACCATCAAGTATTTATGCGAAATCGTCACGTGTTACCTTCTAATCGGACGGCTGTGTTTTGTTTCGGTATGCACAAAGTGTAGGATGGACATCAGCTGATTTGATGTACCGTCACTTTTTTGTTTAAGCCCCTCCCGAAATTTAATATAAAATAATCCATAAATAACACAGGAATTTTTTTTTCGTACTTTTATATCTTTCAAATTAAAATATTTGTCTTGTATTTACGACATGCACAAAAGTGTAGGATGGACATCATTTACATCAACGGAGAGTCCGGATCTCATGAGGTAACACAAATTTTGAGTTTAGATTCAGATTGTTTGATCATAATTCGGATCAATTTAATCCGAGATGAAATATACAAAACTTATTTAATATTCGTGCCAAAGTAGATCAGACGTTGGATCTAATATATAAATTTGAGTTATTTTTTATATGAATTCATCAACATATCGGATGTATCGTCACTTTTTGTTTAAGCCCTCTGAATTATTTTAATATAAATATTCGATAGATTTCAAAGGATTTTTTTTTTTGTCGTACTTATTTGTCTGGTCTTTACGGACAAAATAAGTTTTGAACATGTTTCGCTATTATGCTGAAGATCTTACGCGGCTCTTTCGGAATTTGACATTTAGACCCTAAAATTATGAAAAATTCCGATGGTGTAAGAACTGGGTAGTTGTTGTTATTATTATTATTATTATTTTATTATTTTTAAAGATTAGTATTGACTTACGCTGTAACAATGACAATATGATACAAAAAAAAATCATTGCGTACTTTTTAATGATATGACATAATAAAGTATATACTGTACTCACTAACATTTTTTCAGTTCGTTGAGTCTAAAATTGTAGATAAAATAAAATAAAGGTTGCTATTGACTATTTTTTGTTTTGAGAGTTAGTGGTTAAATACTACTAACAAATATATTTGATAAGAAAAAATTTACAAGTTCTTAATTTTTAATTTCTTGCCTTAGAGAATATTATTTACATCATTCTGCTATTTACTATTACATGAAAAAAATTAGTAAAGATTGGAGATCAAGTCACCCAACTATTTAATATTCACAAATAATTGTCTTTTCCGGATTTCGAACCTGCAATCTCCCACACAGAGAGCATTATCTTTGTCATTAGATCAAAGGCTGATTCTTAATACAAATGTTTATTTTGTTGTCCGCATTTGCTTTTATAAATGTATGTATTGCAAGCGAAAAAAAGAATATATATTGTGAGGAGGGTTCAAATGCCTCCATTTTGCATGCCCCCACCATGCCTCCACTTTTAAAAACTTTAATAACTTAAAATTTAAAACTTAAAAGTCAAAATAAAACCGTTGGATATGATCTACATCATTTTATCAATGTGCTCATAAAAAATTATCACATTTTGATTTTGTTTTTATGTGAATCAATAAGTTGAAAAATCAACGTCTAGAAATTATCCACATTAGTGCCTTTTTTTACAAGCTCTTGATGACAACCAAAACAAAATTGAAATATCATAATTTTTTACACGTGCATAGATAAAATGATTTAGATCATATCCAACGGTTTTATTTTGATTTTTAAGTTTTAAATTTTGAGTTATTAAAGTTTTAAAAAATAGAGGCATAGTGGAGGCATGAAAAATGGAGGCATTTGAACCCTCCTCATATATTGTTTGGAGAAAAGCATGTGTTTATTGTCCTTGTATGGTTTCTGCTTTTAATTAAGTCGTATAGAATTTTTTTACAGTAATTCTAGCGTACATTTTTATATTTGATTAAGTGATCGGGTACCTTCAAAACGTTGATATGAGTGAAGATATTAACAATACTGATTTAGCTTTTTATTTAACTCTATTTGTTTTTACCCAAAATTAATGTCGAGTGGAACACTACCAGGACTCATATAATTTCTTTGCATTTTAATGGCCTAAATTATTGAATAATGATTTATAAAGTTATAATTTTTTTATATTTGTATATTGGATATTGATCTGATGCTTACAAACAAACTACTTTTAGCATTATTTTTATGTAAAGTTAATTAGTTTTTTTATTTAAAAAAGTATCTTGTGAAGTAGAAAAAAATAATAATTCGTCTTTCCAATTACATTATATTTTTTTGTGATTCTGTAATTAAAAAAAAATACCGAGATTTTACAGCAAAAAGTTACGTTCCTTAAATTGTGAATTAAAAGAACATATTTTTCGAATACTCGGAACATAAAATAGTCATAAAAAGAGATGGAGAGGTATTTAAATAGATTTATTTTCATAGATATTTTTTGTTCGTAGCCATAAATAATTGGTTTCTAGATATATATTTTGTTTTTTGGAAGGCATGGTGGAAGCTACCAGCTCAATGCACCGATATTTTTATTAAAACCTCCAAAAAAAAACAAATTATCAAATCTGCTCCCACCCCAACTTTATTTTTATTTCTACCCCAACCGCCCGTGGGCTGGGCGGTCCACTACCCTTATCTGACCGCCCAGCAGCTGGGCGGTCCGCTATAAAACCCTATAAAAGGGGTTTTTCTCTCTCCTGAGCAACACAGTAGTCATTACCCCAATCCCACAAAAATATTTTCACCGAATGAGAGATGAGAGAGCCGTCAGAGGCGATTTTTTCAGCGATTTTGAGGCGATGGTGAACAGTAATCCCAGCACAGTAATCCCAGCACAGTAATTCCAGCACAGTATTTTCAGCACAGTATTTCCAGAACAGTAATTCCAGAACAGTAATTCCAGAACAGTAATTCCAGAACGGAAATATGTTGGTTGCACTGTATGTGGGCGGGAAGTTTACCCGGGGTGCGGAGGGAGCACAGTACACCAAGGAAGCAGCCTACGGCTTTGAGGTAAATGAAAATACCTCATTTGTTGAACTGAAGGGAATAGTTTATGAAAAAATTGGTGTGAACCCCAACCGGTGTGATATAGATTTAGCTACCCGGATTAACACAGTAAGTGGTGGTAGACCTTACTATACCAGGTATCCAATAACTGATGAGTCGGTATGGAGGAGTGTTTACAACACTTTTCAGACACAGGGGGTAATGGTAATGGACTTATATTCCAGGAGAGTTCAGCGTGAACCCGGGGTTGAAACATCTAGGGAAAATAGAGGTTATGATCACTCGGGTTATGACAACTCGGGTCGTGAGCACTCGGGGTATGACAACCCCCGCCACTATAGTTATGACAACCCCCACCCCTCGAGGTATGACAACCCCCGCCACTCGAGTTATGAACCGCCCGTATCACCCGTTTATTAGAATTTTGTACCCGATTTTACCACCGATCTACCACCACCACCACCTCCTCCTGAAACCCCAATCCAACCCAGATTTCCATCTGTACCACCATCAATACCTATAGTGTCACCCGTTGCTATCCGGAGAGACCTTGACCTTGATGCTGAGCTCGATGCCGTACCACAAGGAAATTTGGAAACAGGTGACGAATGGGAAGGGGATTGGGATTCTGATCACCTGTCAGAAGGTGATGGAGATTATTTACCTAAGGAAGACAGATTTCCGATTAGAGGTCGGACAGATAGGCATCTGTGCCCCACATTCAACGATACCACTGCTTTTGAAGAGGCAGACATCTCATTTTTTGGGCCGCGTGTCAGGTACAGTCAAGAGCTTGCTCCGCAGCAGGTTTACACCAACATAGATGAACTTGTGAAGAAAATACATGAGGTCCATGTTCACGGCAACTGGGAGTGCATAACTGAAAAAAGGGACCGAAGAAGGTTAGTAATTGTTTGTAAAGACGAAGAGCATTGCCACTTCCGTCTCTATGCAACCCTTGTGGGTAAGGGCGAGGCGTGGATTATTAAGAAGTGTGAACCACCTCACACATGCAAGGCTGTGTCATCAAGGAAAGACCATGCAAATCTTACGGCTTCACTTATTGCCGATGTAATTGAGAATGACGTTAAGGAGGACCCATCGATGAGCCTTAAGGAGGTCGCTAGACATGTCAGACGCGTTTACAAGCATGTCGTCCCAAAATACAACAGGTTGTGGAGAGGGCGTGAACTTGCGATTTGCCGAATGTTCGGTAGCTGGCATGGTTCATACAACTTGCTTGCACCATTGCTGCAGGCCATAACAAGTACAAATCCCGGCACTGTGTTTGAATGTTGGAATATAGGCGTACGGACTGTCGACAATGCGTTGCAATTCAAGGCCATAGCATGGGCGTTCGGTCCATGTATTCAAGCTGTGCCATACATTAGACCGGTCATCAGTGTGGATGCATGCTTCCTGTCTGGCCGTTACGACGGGAGACTGCTGATCGCATGTGCATATGATGCTGAAAACCAGTTGTTGCCTTTGGCCTTTGCAATTGTTGAGAATGAGGACGGGGAAAACTGGGGATTTTTCATGAGGTTCGTAAGAAGACAAGTGGTTGGCGACCGGTTCTTTTGTGTCATATCAGACCAGCACAAAGGAATCAAATATGTTTTTGATCGCCCAGATTTCGGGTGGTCGACAGCGAACGGCGAATGTGTGCACAGGCTGTGTATGCAATATGTTACAGACAACCTACACAAGAACTGCGGATCTGAAAAATGGGTTGCAGATACATTCAGAATTGGTGCCAAGAAGAAGAAGCCGAGAAGGGTGGAAGAGATGTTCAGAGATTTTGCCAAGGTATGTATATTTTCACATACTTATATTTTCTGAATTATTTAATCAAACGTTTTCTCATCTGAATTTTTTTTTGCAGTACTGTCCAAAGGCAAATTTGTACTTACTCAAGGTGGGAAAAAATAATCCCGCCGATCTGGCTGAGCCACCTCGATATGAGAAGATATTACAAGCCCGTGATGGAGGTTTCCGATGGGGAATTATGACCACAAATGAGTCTGAGTCCTTGAATGTTGTTTTTAAGCAGAGCCGGCAGTTGCCCGTGGCAGCAATTGTGGAGGACACCTTCTACAAGTTAAATGCATGGTTTGTTGAACGGCGTGTTAAAGCATCTGAATTACTGTCCAGGTATGTATATTTTTATTCAGAGATTTTGCCAAGGTATGTATATTTTTATTCGTTGACTTATATTTTCTGAATTAATGTCCAAGAATCAAACGTTTTCAACAAGGGTGGAGGGGAAACTAAGGAAACATAGGGAGAAAGGTTCAGCTATGAGAGTTGTCCCGTACGGGGATAACCAATTGGAATTCGAAGTGCACTGTCCAGATGAGTTTGCTCCAACCGGCTATAGACCGGATGGGACTATGGAGTTTGTGAAAAGGATGTTCAAGTATGTTGTTATTTTTGCACTTGCCAAGGAATCCAGTTGGCCCACCTACCTTGTTCTCATGTTATGGCGGTGTGCCGAGAGAGAAACTTCTCTGAGGATGATTATGTCGCAGACATGTACCGTACCGATACCTTGCGATTACTTGGGGTGCATCTTCCATCCTTATCCCAACCAGTATCAGTGGCCGCCCTATGTTGGTGATAGAGTCTGTCCCACAAGCGGGTGGATCAGAAAATGAAGAAGACCCCACAAGCGTCAAGTAATGACCATGGACGAGATGGAAGGTAGGCGAATGGGACATCAGGCCCGCCGTTCAACAACTGACAGGCAGCGAGCAGGTACGGTTGATTCCTTTTATTTACTTATATTTTTTTTATTTACTTATATTTTATTTGTTTACTTATATTTTGTTTTGATTTTATTTCAACTGGAATGCAATGCAGATGTCATTAACGAAGCCAACGAAAGAGAAAATGCTAGAGTTGTTGCTGAGGCTACCGGTAGTAGCCACCGCAGGGGTGAAAGCTCAGGAACCGGTAGTAGCCGCCGCACTCATGAAAGCCCAGGAACCGGTAGTAGCCATGGAGAGACATCCGGTAGTGCCGCAGAACCAGCTGCACCCAGACCCAGACGTCGTATTTTGAGTTTGTTCGGCCGTCGTCGCTGATTACCAAGTTTTGTTAAATTATGTTATGAACTATTTTAGATGTATATTGTGAACTATTCTAATTGGTAGTTTGTGAACTATGCAATTTTTTATTTGCCTCGATTATTTTATATGCTTCATTTTTGTTATTTTTATTACTTAATTACGTATACAAAAACTAACAACATAAAATATAAACAAACACAAAACTAATGAAATAAACAGGGGTGGAACATAGTGGTGGGGAAAGGGTGCTAAGCACCCCCTATAGTTTGAAAATTTGTAGTTTGGTCCATTAAATTTTGTAACTTTTATATGCATTAATATCTTTTAGCCCCCTTTATAAAATGTAATTACACTATATTTGATTCTTCAGCTCCCCAATCTTTATTTTCTAGTTCCGCCCCTGGAAATAAAGTCTGCGACATAAATTTCTAAAAATTCTACAACATAAATTCCTAAAAAATCTACTTCTTACAACGAGCCTTGAAAGTGCATGGAACAAAGTCATCATCAGAGTTTGCTTGATCTGGATCAGTCACAGCAGACGAAGTGGTAGCCTTACCAGTACACGGAACAAACTTATCGTCCGATGCTGGAGGCTCTGGATCAACTTTCTTCTTTTTCAAACCAAAGCTGTAGGGGTTTTCCACAAAGTCATCGTCTGAAATTTCATACTGAACATGTCGTTTCTTCCATTCCTCCAGCTTACATGTCTCACAATTAAAAAAATCACGACATATTTGACACTTGTATTTTTTTTCTCATTTTTACCTCGATCACTAATTGACCCTTCTCTAGCTACGCCACGATCTCGGCTGCTCGCTTTCTTACCTCGTTTGTTACTGTCCATACCTCAAAATCGCCTCAAAATCGCCTGACAGCTCTCTCTTTCGGTTCTGGAAATTTGTTGGATTGGGGAATGAATACTGTGCTCATCAGGAGAGAGAAAAACCCCTTTTATAGGGGTTTTATAGCGGACCGCCCAGCTGCTGGGCGATCAGATAAGGGTCGTGGACCGCCCGCCTGCTGGGCGGTCAGGTCCGGAAAGTGGACCGCCCAGCCCACGGGCGGTTGGAGTAGAAATAAAAATAAAGTTGGGGTGGGAGCAGATTTGATAATTTGTTTTTTTTTTTGGGGTTTTAATAAAAATATCGGCTCAATGCAGGTTTGTAGATATTAATTGTGATTTTTTTAAAGCAGCTATTTATTTCCATACTATGCAGCGTTTCATTGAACATTGAGCCGATGCTAAAACAAAAGTATAACATTTGTAAAGGGCAGTGCTAGCGTACATTGAACTTTTATAAAATTAAAAGAGGTAGACTATTGTGAATTGTGAAGTAAAACAACGTTTTACTTCATGTTATATTTTTATTTTGAAAATTCAAACAACCGATCCGAACCCTCAACGTGTTCTAAATATTGAAATGTGCTTGGAGACTAAATTTTACATTTTTTGGAATATTTTTTACTATTTATTGAGATACTTTGGAAATCGCTGATCCACTGTGAACAATAAAAAATAATAAACATTTCTGGACCACCGGATCAGCAATTTTCAAAGTGACTTAATAAATAGTAAAAAAATTCCAAAAAATGTAAATTTAGTCTCCAAGCACATTTCAATATTTAGAACATGTTGAGCAGTTCGAATCGGTTGTTTAGATTTTCAAAATGAAAATATGAGCGTGAAGTAAAAATGACCTCTTACTTCACAACTCACCATAGCCCAGCTCAAATTAAAATTAATTATAAAATTACAATTATATACGAGGTCTCAATTATTTAGACATGATGTGTATAATGTATTGAATTTGAATCAATGTAAAATACATTTAGGCTTCTATCAAACAATTTAAATTTTTTAGCGGTGGAGTTTAAATGGCTGATGAATGATTAATTAAATTATAAATTGATTCAAATCTGATACATGCTTAGTCTAAATAATTGAGTATATACTTACAGTTTTAATATTTTATTTTCAATAACAATTTTCAAATATATGTATCATAAACGTTGGAATATATGTTAGAATTACTTTTGTGTAAAGCGCTGGCTGCTTCGTATAGTTTGAAAATAGGAACAAAAAAATAAAAAATAAATACAGCTTTCTACCTCCATTTCTTTGGAATTCTTACCCCCAAAAAAAAAAACAAAAAAAAACAAATACAGCTCTCTACCTCCATTTCTTTGAAATTTAAGCAGATAAATGAATCATTTGCTCTCAGAACTAATTAGAAAATTAATATATTTTTTAAACATACTATATTTTTTTATTTTTTTAATAAATAATAAAATTGGTACTCTATAAATGTAAAATATGTTTTAGTAGAAGATACAATAAAATGAGCAAAATTGTGAGTTTTTAAAATTTAAAAGGATATATACGATATTCTGAACTTTGGAGGGAGAAATACATAATTTGGAAATAAATTTAATTACAGTTGCTCCACTCATAAATGTTTCAATATATGTAGCAAATCAAAAGGTCTGTATCTAGAATAATTCACCACAGAGATTCCGACCCTAATTATTCAATTTCTATGAAAATAACACAGTTAATTATTTTCGGAACAACAAACTAAATGAGAGGTATTTTGGAGATTAAAGATAATAATACTAATTTAGTAGCCTTTTGAATAACAAACTTCTTTATTTTTTCTTTTGTTTTCTTTTTGGAAAATATACTTCTCAATTCTATTATCTATCATTCTATCTATCTATTTACTTGTTTATTTACTTTCCCATTATTTTTATTTAATTATTCGTCTTTGGTGTGCATTTGATTAAATTGTCCTTTATTGGTGCCATGTACGATTTAATTCTTTTATTAGTTGAGAATTGAATTTAAATTTAACTGTGAGGGAAGGATACATAGAGCCCTAGAATTGTCATGAAATAGGCTACGAATCAGTCCTATAAATTAAACCATTCAATTTGAAATTAAATAAGATTGGAAGTAAAAAAAAGGGTGCGAGGTCAGATTAACTAGTCTTAAAAAAGGAAGCATAATTGGCAAAATTAAGTGCATGCATGGATTCAATTAAACCGGGCAAGTGGAGACGCATCTCATTTTCAAAATTCAAAATTAATTAAAAAAAAATTGCATGGTGCTAGAACTAGAAGCCTAAAAGCATAAATCATTGCTATTCCTCTAAAGGAGCATCTTTTTGGGATGCCAATCATGTGATGTATTATTTGAAACTACAAAATTAACTCGTTAATTCCGAATTCATGCGTTGATTTTAAGGTCATGTGCTTTTTTCGCGTGTCAATAATATATTCATAGATTCAAAGATTTTTTAAATCCCAAGGTTTAAAAAGACAGGTTGTTTGATCATTGTACAAGATTTAAAAAAAAAACAATCTTTATTACAATCCGTTTATCGTAATAAATATTGTAACACAAATTTAGAATATTAAATAGAATGAATTGTGAATATATATTTTTTTTCTTTGGAATATTGGGGACCTGTAAACAAATCAGGGTAGATTATATAAATATTAGATTGAAAAAATGAAAAATATCATGATTTATTTATTGTGCCTACAAAACTAAAAACTGGTTAAATCATATATAATGGTTGTAAAAGATAGTTGAGTTTCAAAAACTACGTTATTATATTTTCAATGGTTAAATAAAAACACAATAAAACACATAAATTATAAGTATTCGGATATCTCGGAAGCAAAGCTAAGAATCGCTAGTAATTACTACCGAGAAAATTCGGCACGAGAGAGTTTTTTTTTTATTTGAAAAGAAAGAAAATAAAATCGTTTTAACAATATCAGATTTATTTGGAGGAAAAATGAAATTTCCCTTTAAGCTGCAGCTTTTGCAATTTATGTTGTTTGAGGTGTAGGACTAGGAGGGATATAATTAACTCATCCTAATTGATTCTGAAAATGTGATCCACATCGTTAACTATTTTTTTTTAGTTGAGAAATTGAGAAAAATTTCTATATGGATCCGTATAGGATTTAGGATGTAGGTATATGGTGCATATAAAAAAAAATTATCGCTCATTATTTTTTTTGAGCATGAACGTACTATATTATATTTACACATCATTATTAGGATACAAAAATTTCAGAAAAAAAAATTGATACGTCCCGTCTCGAGAAGAGCAGGCCGTAAGGGAACTGGGTCCTGAAGATTGGACTCGTCCCGTTTCGAGTAAAACGGGCCGATACTGTAAACACGCGTGGTGGTGGTGAGGTATCAGCGCTCTAACTCTTCAGATACCTCTGATTATTAATCAATGCGATCCCCTTTAATGAGGAATTTTCTGCCTTAAATAGGGGGCGCCTTACTGTAGCGGTGTCTTGTCATCATTAATGACGAATGTCGCATAATAGCTGAGGGCGCCCGCATAATAGGCGGTGATATTCGCATAATTTGGCGGTGACGCGAAGTCAGTATTGGGCTGGGCCTTTTTGATCAAGGCCCAACCCAACTCCGTGAGCCAAGTTGTCTTAAGCCGAATAGTGAGGCCTTATGTCGGCCTTCTTTAGCTGTTTGGCCTTTAGGCTTCAAGCCTTGTTTTGTTCGATCTCGGGTTGGCCCCGGGAGGGGTTCGAGTCCCAACTGTCCTTGGTCTCGGGCTGGCCCCGGGTGGGGGTTCGAGTCCCGGACTGTCTTTGATCTCGGGCTGGCCCCGGGAGGGGGTCCAAGTCCCGGACTGCTTTGATCTCGGGTTGGCCCCTGGAGGGGGTCCGAGTCCCGGACTGCTTTGATCTCGGGCTGGCCCCGAGAGGGGGTCCGAGTCCCGGATTGCTTTTCGGCCGTAACCTGTATTGGGGGTCTTGTTTTGCTTTATTTTGGGCTGGTCCTTTGTGGATCTGAGTCCAAAATGCTTTATGGGTCAGACTTGGATTTATTAAGGGCCATTGATACATGAACCTATCAAAAATAATATTAAAAAAATTTGAGACGGCCGTGTTAATATAAGAACAAAAGGATACTATTATTATTTGATAAAATCTGATTAAAAAGACTAATGGACCCCTTTGGCCCATTACGCCGCTTCTGACTTCCAGTGTACACGCAATGTCACAAAGTGGGCCTGGTCCGAGTTTCTAGTTCTTTCCTTCCGAACCTCACAAAAACAAAAAGTTCATGGAATAATTAAGGAAATCCATCTATATATATCTCTATACTATATATCTAATTACACGTGACCACATGCCGTCCCGTGACTAGATCTTTCGCGTGACGTGCCAAATTTTCAAAAGATGGTCACAGTACGTGAATGGTCATGGCACGGAACACTCGAGTCACAACACATAACCGACATACAAGTTACGACACGGAACACGCGAATAATCACGACACGGAACACGCGAGTCTGTGCCGTAACTGTGCAGTTCCGCGACGGAGACGGCTTGGCAGTGCCTTTTTCCACTCTAAATACGGATAATATCAAATTCCTGGGAGAAGGCTGGAAGGTGAAATTACCGCAGTTGTACCGTAAATGATCAGCTACCGATCTGGTCCGTCCGTTACCGAGATCCGTTCGATATAACAGCTGCCCGATCACGGCCGTCCGTTGTGAATTACTAAACCTACTCCTCTATCCTCTCTCTCTCGCGAAATCTCGTTTGTTCTGTCTATACCCCAGCGCCAGACGACAGTGATCTAAGTGACGATCTGCTTCTCCTGATCACCATTTCCAAACAATTTTACTGCTCTCTCTGCTCCCCAACTTCTTTTCTTTCTACTACTTCCCTTCCGCTTCCAACAAACAAAGCTGGCGTGGTGAAGGCCAAGAGAGAAGAGAGGAGCTTCTCCTCCAACCATCACCACCATGCCTGTTTGTTCCCTCTCTCTCTCTCCCGCCTTTTCTAGATCTAGGGTTTTTCTTTTCTTCTAATCTTCCTCAATTCTTTTTTATTTTATCCTTGTCGGATTGATAGGTGAGACCGCGAGTTGGATCCAGGCACATCAAGCAGCATCCCTGGTGAGTCATTACATCTTCACATATGCTGCATTCCTAAATTACAAATAAATTATAAGCAAACTAACACTAAGTTTTAAAAAAAAAAAAAGCACAGTCCACTGTACCCTCTTCTCAACCACATTATTTTTTTCATCACAACAGCTAAAATTGTTTTTTCATTCTTCTTGAAATAGTGAAAATATCATTTACAATTTGGTTGAATTGCTTGTTAAATATGTTGTACTAGCTTGTTTAAATTTGCATTCATTTTACTTGTGTGATTTGCACATTGTTCAATCTATAGGTTGAAAGGGTTGTCAACGAGGCTAGGAATTGCAACGGTTGTCCTTGTCATATGCATTATTTCCTTCGTCTATTCTGTTGGATTTACTAATTCTTCTTACAATGTGGAGGTTTGTATTCTTTTCATCTCTATTCTCCTCTTATATTAATTAATATACTCTGAAAGTGTCCGTATTTCTGAACTGAGGTAAAATTGAGACAAACTTGGGACAAGTTGTTGAGATTTTATTACAATACCATTTGATTGGACTAAATTTCGGTATCAACGATCAATTCGACTTGAAACAATTTAGGTAATCAGTACCAAGTCAGTATCTATAAAATTTGTTACCTATTTGCCAGAATATTGATGTTGATAAACTCTGGAGAACAGCTGATTCGGGTGGTTGGAGATCGTCATCAGCCCCACGATCCTATTGGCCTCGTACGTATAATTTTTTCAAATAATTTAAACACATCACAGTGTTTCATTTTTTAGGACGTAAATTGGGTCATACTGAGTCCAAGTACATTTATTTTATTGGATTTCAGCCCCTCCAGCTGAGACTAATGGATTTTTACGTGTGCGGTGTAATGGTGGCTTGAATCAACAAAGAAGTGCGGTATGAATATTCTGAAAAAATTGAAAAATATTGTATGCATTTGAGTTTTATCAGCATTATATCATAAACTTATACATTTTTTTATTGTCTTGGTCCTTTTGTAGATTGATATTTTCTTTTCCTTTGTATAATTTTGTATACAACATAGTATTTTCTTTTGTATAATTTTGTATTATTAATTGCATACAACATAGTATAATGAATGCCACACTAGTTTGTACTCAACTGTTTCACACAAATATTGCAGATATGTAATGCTGTTGTGGCTGCACGTATAATGAATGCCACACTAGTATTGCCCGAGTTGGATACAAACTCTTTTTGGCGGGATGAGAGGTACATTTTTGTTTTTATCTTTTTAGGCAAAACTGTCTAATGTGAGCTTATGAACCAAATTTCTCTATCAAATCCATTTTTTTTTATTGCATTTGCTGACTAAATTAAATTTTTTTTGTACCTACCACTCAGTGGGTTTCCAGGTATCTATGATGTTGAGCATTTCGTCAAAACCTTGAGGTATGATATTCGCATTGTTAAGAGCCTTCCAGAAGTCACTTCAAAAGGAAAGACCAAGAAGTTGAAAGCTCATCAGGTTTCGAACAGTGATGCTTAATTAAGATATGATATATGTTCATATTAGGGATGACACACATAAGGGTGCTTTGGTTTTTTTTGGATACCATTTTGGTCAGGTTCCTTACTGTCAATTGCTGGTAATCGAGTACCATTTCAAAGTTGAGTTTAATTAGCAAATTGGGTTGCAGTTGGTGTTTGTTATAGAAGTCATGCTTAAATGAGGATTAATTTGGGTTAATATAATGTTGACATCTCACATTTAGTAACTACCTTTTCTTGTAATATATTTCTCAGATAAGGCCACCAAGAGATGCACCACTGAGCTGGTACACGACCTTTGCACTAGAGAAGATGAAACAGCATGGAGCAATCTACCTCACCCCATTCTCACATCGTCTGGCTGAGGATATCGACGAGCCTGAGTTACAAAGGCTGAGATGTCGTGTAAATTACCATGCATTGCGCTTTAAGCCGAATATCATGAAAATAAGCAGCGAGATTGTGAACAGGCTAAGATCTCAAGGGCATTTTATGTCAATTCACCTTCGGTTTGAGATGGACATGCTTGCTTTTGCTGGGTATATGAGTTTATTTCTATTTGAATCCTCTTTGTTTAATGGGGCTTGTATACAGATATATGCTATCACCTATAGTCTACCGCTGCAAAATTAGAAATATTGCACGCTTATACACCTATACAATCAATGAGGAATATGAACTATATGCCTCCTATTCTTCTTCCATATACCACAATCAAAGGATTAGTAATTACTGAATCCTTTTTATCTATTAATTTTCTTTTATGCCAGTTTCTAAGAAGCTATAGAAAGTAGTTGGCTAAAAATGTTTTTGAGGGTATATACTAATAAATACTTATATACACTGTTTAACTCTTGAGTCAAATCTCACTTTGATGAACTTTTGAAATTTATTTAGGTGTATAGACATATTTACTCCTGCAGAACAGAAAATTCTGATAAAATATCGGAAGGAAAATTTTGCTGAGAAGGAGCTTGTATATAGAGAGAGGAGACTCATTGGAAAATGTCCCTTGACACCGGAAGAGGTAATCTTGATCAATTTTATATATTTTACTATTCTTTTGATACTTGTATTAGTTACCAATTCTACCCTTTGATGCAGTGGTGTCAGTATTTACAAGGGAGTGAGGCTACAGTACTATGCATAATTCATACTGGTCCGTACTATGGATCAAAATCTTCATCTTTAAATTCTAAACAGTAAATCCGAACCGTTCAAAATGATATTCATATGGAAATGTACTTGTAGATTAAAATTTACATTTTTTAGAATTTTTTTTACTATTCTTTTAGATAGGTAGAAATCACTTGATCTAAAGATTCCGAACCATTAAAAAATAATGATTTTCTACATATCTAAAAAATTAGTAAAAAAATTCTGAAAAAAATATAAAATATTGTCTTCAAGTATATTTTTCTATGGAGATCATGTTGAACGGTCAGATCGACTGTTTGGACTTTGAAACAAAGATATAGGTCCATAGTACAGACCAATATGCGCTATGCATAGTACCATAGCCTCACTTGAATTGAGAGATGATCTAGTACTTGAGTGATGGTTTCCCTTTCTATTGGATTTAAGATTTTTACCTTTTTAGGGTCTGCATTATTTTTCAATTTTGGGAGATTATTTCCTTTCTATAACGATTTTGCAATTCACTCCCCTTTTGCAAGGTTAAACTGTAAACATGAGACTTTTAGCTTCAATTTTTGTTTTTACCTATAATTTTTATTGCTTCGCCACATCCGCAGGTGGGCCTGATCCTAAGGTCAATGGGCTTTGATAACTCTACACGAATTTACCTGGCCTCTGGTGAACTGTTCGGTGGGGACCGCTTCATGAAGCCCTTTCGTGCCTTATTCCCCCACTTGGAGAACCACAGCACAGTGGGTCCCGAGAAACTTGAAGAGAATGCACGTGGTCTTGCAGGGTCTGCTGTGGACTACATGGTATGCCTCCTGTCAGACATCTTCATACCGACCTACGATGGGCCCAGTAATTTTGCAAATAATTTAATGGGGCATAGGTTGTATTACGGTTTCAGAACCACGATTACACCAAATAGGAAGGCATTGGCGCCAGTTTTTATGGACAGAGAGGAGGGGAAGGGAGACAAGTTTGAGGAGAGGGTTAGAAAGGTCATGTTTAGTACTGGAAAATTTGGTGGGCCCCACAAGAGGATCCGGCCTGAGTCGTTTTATACGAACTCTTGGCCGGAGTGCTTTTGCCAAGTGAATGCAAGGAATAAGAGAGACGAGTGCCCGCCGAGTAATGTGGTTGAATTGTTGGAGAGTCGATTGCAGAGTGAGGAGCTGGACGAGTCGGAGAATATAGCAGCAGGTAATAGTAATAGTACTGCTGGTTTGTCAGACGATAGTTTTATATGAGTCTCGTTATTTTCCATTTTAGTTTTTTTACTATCATTGTTATTATTCATTTTTGTTCCTCTTGGTTTGGTGGGGTGTTTAGAGGTCTAGTTTTACAGTTGGTTAGGTTATCCTTTTAACACAGAGACAGTTTTTTAAGTATGGTTCTTTTGGATGTTAAAACTTACAGCAGAGGATGAATTTGTACTTGTGAAATATGAAAAAACAATCTGTGCTTCTTTTGAAGTTGTCCATGAGATTTTTCAGAGACTTGGGATATCTCTATGGTCTATTGCGCATTTTGATTAATTTTTGACCTTCCATAGCGAAAATGAGAAATTAGAACAAGGCTATAATATAGGATAGCTACGACTGGTTATGGATTTTAGGATAAGACATGAAAGACTTTCTTTTATCTTTGTTGATTACTCAGATAACATCTAACTTCTATTCGTTTTTTTTTTTTTATATTTCTTTTCATTGATGAAAAAGTTATAAAAATAATGTTTGCCAAACTAATTTGCACCAAAGCACAATTCACACCGTTTCACAAGACCATGTCCAAAATTTATTCTGTTCTTTTGCACTGAATTAAGTAACATGGCGTCAATTAAAAATGTAACATTCTGTCGATGAATTCAGCAATATTTTTGCACTAAAATTGATCTAATTAGCAACATTGGGTTTTGAGCTAAGACTTAAATCCATATATAATTCTTCATGAATATTTGTTAACTCCTAGGCATTGATTGAGTCTAATAATTAGAAACCGTAATTACAATGCATTATGTGGTGAAAAGGCAGCTTAGCAACTTCTCACACCAAATTTGATACAATCTTTCTCATTTACCAATTACCATGGGCCTGCTTGAGTGCATCTTGGGAATGATACATGAAGCTTTCAATGGAAGTTTTGAGGTTCTTGAAATTGCGAAGTCCAGGAAAACTGTACGAGATATTAAATTTTGATTTTATAAAGAGTTGGAAGCAAAAGGCCCAATACGAGATATTAACTTTTGGCCCATTTGTGAGCATTTATGAAACCAAGCCATCTTTCCTTTCGCATAATAACCGGAACTACTTTTCAGTTGGTATTCTCTATTTTTTCTTTTCAAATCTGACGTGGTAGTTTCTAATTCAGTTTCAGAGATGTGAGAGAGTTTCTTATTTAGAAATTATGTAGAAAAATTTCTTATTAAGAAACTGTTTATAAATTCCATGCTGGTCAAATGATTGGCTCAAATTATTTCTCTTTTTTAATTTATTGCTGACGTGGCTTAATAGAAACTCTAAAATTAATTTCAAGGATGTGAGAGTTAAAAACTTTAGAGACCTCAATTTCTAAAAAGTGATTAACAGTTATTTAGAAACTCATTTGAGTTGTTGGGATGTAGATTCTCTTAGATCATGTGATTAAAACGAGCAGATCAGATCCATATGAAGCAGCTTCTTAATTTTAATCCGATTCATTTGTTTTATGGTCCCAATTTTATTTTTACAAAAGAAACATAAATGAACCTGAATTTTTTTATTGTTCAAGGAAAAAAAAATATTTTCTTTTCCTCGAATTACAAAACAATTATGAGGAAAAAAAATCCATCCTTCAACTCCATTTTAAGCAACTTTTAAAGAAATTATGTATCTCTTCCCTGGTATTATGATTTCTTTCTTGGCGTAAACTTCAGAATTTTATTTCAATATAAAAGCCAAGAGTCTTTTTTTTTTTTTTATCACAAGGGCTATTTCAATCTTTTAAGAAACTTTTAATATAATAACACTATAAAAGCCTGTCAAAATCTCAAAGGAAATACTGTATTTTTTATTGTAATTTCTTTAGAGATAAAGATGGTGAAAGTTCGTGCTTTGAATGTTGTATTTTTGTTCCTTATTAACTGAACAAAATCCAACTAATAACGAACCCATCTCTATCATAAACCGTTCTCATAATTGCTTTTTGGCACATGCTTCTATGGATAATTTGCTTTTAGGTTAACTGTTCATTTTGTAGATCGGACGGTCCATATTTTAAAATAAATCACCGGATATACAGTTAAGTTTTAAAAAAGTTTATAACGGAAAGGTGAAATAGTCATTCTGAAATGGACAATCTCTTTCTTATTTTTGTTACCCTCCGTCTCCTGCTCCTCTCATCCACCTCTCTCGTCCTTGCCACCTCCGCCTACTTCACCAATAGCGAGCACCCCGTCTCCTGCTCTTCGTCCGTCGTCTCTCCTTTCTCCTCTCTCTCTCTCTCTATCCTTTCTCTCAGCGCGATAACTAGGAGAGAAGGGAGATTAACGGACGCCGTTACGGGCGATCCGGATCCGGTTCTCAAAGTTGTGTTTGGTGAAGAGGCGGAGCTCGGTTGCGGTGCGGCGGAGGCATTCATGGTCATTGGAGGGCTCGGCCATGAATTTTTAAGGCAAAGTCGACATGAGTTGATTTGGAAAAACCTGAGTGCGCGTTCTCAAATTACCGTTCCCTCGCGCCCTACGCAGCTCCAAGCCTCCAATCAGTTCTGATCAAGGTATATGAATTTTTATATCCAACTCAAGTGTTCTGTAGGATATATGAGATGAATTTTGAAAAAGAGAAACAATATGGCTGCGAGAACAAACCAAATACGAAGAAGGCTAGCAATTCATATTGGTCTATGTACTTGCAATAATGGAAATCTTTTCAGTTATAATGTAGATGATCTAACTTTTTTTTTTTTGTAAAAAAGGTTCAGGATATAGCTTCCATGAGGATGGTCTCGAGGTAGTTTTATATTTCTACTTTGAAGTATAAATTAGAGTAAATTACTGCTGGTGAATTTGTTATGTCTTCAAATTGATAATGATTTTTCTTTTCGTATAATATCCTTTGTATTCAAACAAAATATTCTTTTTTTGCTCTTGAAAATTAAAAAGGTTTTGACTTCAAAAATCTAAACTGAAACTGAAAGAACTATATTAATTTGTTTAAACTAAACATATATTTTAGACTGATTTAAACAGTAAAAATGAAGAATTTTCTCTAATTGGAATAACAAAACTACTGTAAGCTACATGGTAACAGCACTGTTGTTGTGTCTGATACCGGTATCAGCACTGCTGCTGGTCCTGGCACGTACCAGAATCAGTACCGGCACTGCCATTGGTTTCGGTACATACCAGTGGTATCATTGACTTGAATACTTTAATTCTAGGTATATATAGCATCAACTGACACTTGATGAATAGTATGGTAATTATCCCTTGGGCGTGACCTTTAGACGGCTAGTACTTTGTGTCATATAAATTGATAATTTTCTTCATGCTTTCTTGAATTTAAAAGTCTATTTTACTCACTGCCGTATGTGCTCATATTCTGTCATTCTGGTATGCTTGATTCTTAGATATTCTAAGCTTCAATACAACCCAATTAAGTGCCCTTTCTGAAATTAAGCTAAACTAGACAGAAATTTAAAATTGATTTTACTTGAGAAATTAAGAATCAACCAATCAAATTAAGCTACATATCTGCAATCCTTGCCAAAATAGATCCAATCAAAAACATCATTTCTGCAATTAGGCATAAGTCCAACCAGTTTATTTATCCCAAATTAACTATCTTGTCTATTTACTATGGTTGACTGTCAAATTGTTTAAATTTCAACCATTATTCTCTACATCCAAAATAAACAAAGGATATTTTTGGAACGAAAGCTCACTGAACAGAATTTCAGAAACTGATTTCACAAGTATGAATACAGATTTTTAATAGAGCAAGTATCTTTTTATTTTATTTTTGTTTAATTTAGGAAGAGAGGGCAATTGAAAGAGTTATTCTCCCCTTACTTCAGCGGGCCACACTTGTACAGACATTTGGTCAGAGAAATAATGTATGTTTCAAAGAAGGGTCCATCACTATCCCTCCCTTTGCGCCACCTCAGAAAATCTGGGCCCACATTATCCCACCCGATACCCCTCGGTCTATTATTGTCTATGATGTGGGTAATGACCTAGAGGAGGCTATTATGCACGGTAAGGTTCTCTACATAATTTCACATGCAAACAAAATGGAAAATATCATCTGTCTAATTCCTTCTATACATTCTTTACGAATACTCAAACTTGCTCTTGTTATTAAGTTTTAGTAGAGATAGCCAGTAGAGATAGCAATTAGTTCTCCGTAATTATATGCCTTTATAATTAGTGTTCATCCATACTCCATTTCAATTTTACAAATATTTTCTGTATAAAAGATAGGTTACAAAAGTGATGAAGAGAAAAAAGTTTGTCTAAACTTCATCTAATCATCGCTCCTTATAATACCCTTTGTAATTACACACTTTTTGTTTTTCTTTTCAGGAAATTAATTGCACAAGGAGTGCTTTAGGAATTTTATGGTTGCTTTTTGGTAGATTAAAAAGTGAAGTTTAATCTGAACTTGTCGTCACCTACTGCCACGAGCAAGAGTGTCATAATTGCCAAACTTGTCCCAAGGTATGTCATCCTCCCTTGTAAAATAGGTCAATTGTGTGGTTTTAATTTTATTTCATGCAGACATGACAATATATAGTCTGTTTTGTAGCAGATATGAGATAATGCTAAGGGAAGAGAAAAAGAGAGGACGATGACAACATCATTGATGAGAGCTTTAGTGATGAATCTCTCAATTAGTGTGGTAGTTAGTGCTATATGTGCACAAGTTAGTGATAGGCAGGGTTAGGGTTTTGATTTGTGGCAGCTGTGAAAGGATGTAACACTTCAATTCTATTTTGATTTGCTCAAATTCTGAGATGTATGTAACACTTGAATGCTCAAATTCTATTCTGATTTGTTGCAGTGATGAGACCACTATATTTGCTGAATTTATGTTTAATGATTTATAATTTTCTGTTAGTACACTTGCACTTGTTGCATATCACGTTATTGCCATTTAGGGGCAATTTGGTCATCAATGATGCAAGCAATTAGGCTGAATTTTTTTTTTTTTTGTAATACTTTTATTTTTTTAATTAATTTAGTTATCCTGGTAAGGCAGAATGATCCAATTAAATGGGCACCAATTCATAGTGCTTGTTGCTTAGTTATGTCATATATGTGTCAGTGATGCATAGCTCATTACTGTTATCTACTGATATCCGTATGTTTATTTAGATAAAAATGAAAATAAATCCTCCCAAAGCTCTATTTTTTTAGGCTCTTTTTAATTGCTTAAACATGACCCCAAAAGCTCGCAGAGGCCTGGCCATGATTGGAATCCTTGAAAGAATCTGAGGAGGAGCCTTGTTCTACTCATCTATTATTATTAATTGTTATTATTGTAATGAACTTGTCAAGGTACACGGTCTATAATCTATATGAGGTAGTTATATTTTTTTTTTCATAAAAAAATTGACAAGGGATTTTCTATGTCGCGTTATTTAAACCAAATTAGTTCACTTGTGGTTAATGTTTTAATTTTATATTCAGCTTCAATACTTGAACTTATCACGACATTTTATTTTCTTACTTCTCTATGTAACCAACTTGTCTGCTAAAAATACGTGGTATCTTGTGGTTGACTTCTTGTCATAACTAACTCAATATGTATAAGAATAACTAACTCAATATCTCCAAAATGTATACCCGTAGTGTCCCAAAGGAATATGTAAATTTTGCCTACTCAAAGATTTGAAAGCCCAATTAGTGTTTGCTAGGAAAAGAAAAGGTCTGGGTTTCATATATTGTCCTATTACGAAAACGAAAGGTCGGAATTTGAAAGCCCAATCAGACTATGCTGGAAAAAGAAAAGGCCGAAGTAAAGTAGCACAGCCTTTTTCGTTCCACGATAGAAAAGCCCAATCAGACTATGGCTCCGTCTGATTTTCGCCTCTGCATTGTTAGTGCGCGCTCCATTCATCTGCCTGGCTTTGCTTTCATGTGAACATATATATATGAGTGAGAATATGGTGCTATGCATAGCACCAATGGCTAGTGTACTACGGCTCAATATGGTACTTTTTAAAATTCTAACGGTTGATCCGAACCGTTCAATGTGATATCCATATGAATATGTACTTGCAAACTAAATTTTATATTTTTTTGAATTTTTTTACTATTTTTTTAGATAGGTAGAAAAATCAGTGTTTTCTGAAAATTCTGGACCATCAAAATTGTACCTATCTAAAAAAATAGTAAAAAAATTCGAAAAAATATAAAATTTAGTTTGCAAGTACATATTCATATGATTATCACATTGAACGGTTCGGATCGACCGTTAGGATTTTAAAAAGTACCATATTGAGCCGTAGTACACTAGCCATCCGTGCTATGCATAGCACCATAGCCTCACTCTATATATATGATCAGTTAGTTACATTGTATGCAATTTGTTTTCTGCTTTGATCTCTATGCCTGCACTATGTTTCGTTAGTCTTCTTGAAAAGCTGCAGCTTCTTCAGGTAAAAATTAACCTTCTTCATACCATATATTTTTTGGCTTATCATGATAAAAAGTTTCAGTAATATCTAAGTTTGATCTAAATATTCACCATCTATTGTTGTGCATAATTCTGAGCATCTCTAGATTTTCTTTTCTTTTTTTAGGTAATTTCAGCTTTTGATATAGAGAGTTAGGTTAAGCTGAGAAATGATAGGCAATTGGGTGGTAGTTACGCACAAAAAATATGTTTGTGTTTAAATAATTAATTATGTCATACCCGATTTGCCTCGCTCTATCCTATTTCCTTGCTCTGCCTCTAATTTTAGTTATACACTAGTAGGATATCACAAGTCAACCTTGAATGTTGTTATGTTCAAATATTGGGCTTAAGTAGGCTGAATGGAAATATACTTTGCAATTGGGCTGTTTGTTTCTTATTTCCATGTCTTTTGTTTTGGTTTATGGACTGAGCCTGCTAGTTTGTTCCTTTGAATTAGAAAAAGGTAATTGAGAGAATGAGTAAGGCTGAAATGGAGATGATAGTTAATTATGCTGCTTTCTTCTCCAAGAGAGATTAATATATATATATATAGAATATAGTCTCTTATGTCACTACAACAAAACTGGTCTTCAGCGACCGGCATCAACGACCGGTAAGGTCGCCGGTCGCTGAAGACCCCATAAAAAAAATAATAAAATAAAAATTTAATTTGTTTTGGCGACGAACCCTCGAGAGACCGGCGCCATACCCTTCAGAGACCGATTTGGCCCGGTCGCTGAAGGGTGCCCCCTCAAAAACCCGCCATTTTCTTCTCTGCCGCCCGACTCGCCATTTTCTAGGTTTAGCCAAAAAAAAGAAAACCATAATCGCGCCACTGTGTGACCCCCGTCGCTGGAACCCGCGCCGCTGTGTGACCCGCGCCGCAATCCCGACCCCGACCCCGACCCCTACCCCTACCCCGATCCCGATCCCGATCCCGATCCCGACCCCGACCCCGACCCGACGGTTGCTGCCTCTTGGCGCTTGGATCAAATCGCCGAACCCCGTTCCTCTCTCTGCCTCCTTTGCTGCTGGTCCTTCTCTTTGCTGCCTCTTGACACTGATTGGAAGCACATACCGGTAAATAATCAAATGCCTTGAGTTTCTTTTCCTTTGGCTGTGAAATTGGTAATCGAATTGAACTGTGAAATTGGTTATGAAATGCATGTACTCAGTTTTTGGGACTGAGTTGAGAGATAACTCAGCTTAATTATTTATATAGGTTGCATTCCTTCAATCTTTGATTCTAATTTGAGTTTTCTCTTAATTAATAAAATTAAGCATATGTGTGGATGAGCAAAACAAAAAATTAAGCTAATAAATTATGGTGTTAAAAAAATATATGAAATCAGAAATCCCAAAACAAATATCTATATTTTAGGCTAATAAATTCAAGTATTAATGAAAATGTATGTATAGTTAAGTACCAACATTTTAGATAAGTCGAGGTATCACTGTGCGTTTGACACGCTGTAGGATTGTCTTTTGACACGCTGCCGCTGCAAATTGCTAATGAAGTTCATTTATATATTTACAAATGAAATTTACAATGTGCGTTTTTTGTTTTTACTTAGGATATCACTGCAATCTAACCGTCAGATCAGATTTTTGAGACAAGATGCAAAACGAAGAGGGGCAGATTGTCGATCTCTACATCCCCAGGAAATGGTATTTTGAAATGCTCTATCATAGACATTAAAAAAAAACATTTACTAAAGATCTAAATTAGAATAGGAACAAGTATTCATTTAAATACAACTAATTTTATGGTATATGCTTGCCTATAGTTCTGGCATATACTATTTTGCATAAACTGTACTGCGGTCTTTGTTTTTATGTCATATAACTGGTACCTGTTTAATATTCGTACTGCATAATCCAATGCTACTAATTAAATTTAAGAAAAATGAAAGAACCACATATTCTGGTGAGCTATATTGAGTACTTAATCAACATAATTTTTTTTGTTTGTAGTTCGGCAACTAATAGGCTGATAACAGCAAAGGATCATGCATCAGTTCAAATCAACATTGGCCATCTTGACGAGAATGGCATCTACACCGGACAACACACCACCTATGCTCTCTCTGGTTCCATTCGTTCTCAGGTTATATTTTTCTTCTCTGAAATCATTCAATTTATACATACAGAAAACCTGTTAGTGTTATGATCTAGAAGCCAACAATTTATGGATGTATTCTATGTTTTGTTCATGAAATGAAAAAATTATTTTGTTCCTTGAGTATTTAATTACATTATAGATTTTTCGAGTTGAGGACTTGAAATGTAGAACTCTATAATAATAATATAACGAATACTCTAAATGTCCCTAATCTTGGTAATTAAAAGGGAACACTATTTACCGGTACGAGATTAGTATGTGGATTAAATGATGATTATGTTCTACGGATCATATAGTAAGGAGCTACCAATTTAATCACATAAATACCTGATGCAGATCAGGAGATTGGACATGACCCAAGAATGAAACATAACATGGATTGTGTTAATGTCATTAATGTTTCATTTGTGTCTTGAATTCTTTGGTATGAGATGATTATTTTTCCTACATGAGATACATGTATCTGTAGATGTTGTCCAACGCTGACCGTAACTGGCAGCTATACAGATAATATCTCAATATGTGTGTCTTGTGCGGAGGAAAATATATTTATCAAGAATACCAGTGTCCCTCATATTTCATATGTGAGTGATGATATCTTCGGGCCCCTTGATGGAGTAATAAAGTATGCATGCAATTATGATCAATGAGTTTGATCATTATTTACTGAATTACTTGGAATCAAGAAAAGAATAAATTTGCAAGGATGACACTCTCCTGCCTTGGATTTATTCCCGATATCATGTGACACGTGAATTGACACAAGCAATTAAATATTGCTTTAGGATCGTGATGTTGATTGGTTCATATCATCTTTATCTGTTGAGTAATTATAATGCATATTGCTAGGTGCCGCTTATAATTTATAGAATTAAAAGAAATTTTGATTCTATTGTCAACACGATATAGATCCTACGAGGTCACACCCAAGAGAGAAAAATGAAACAAATAAAAGTGTCATGGAGATGACTAACTTGATCTTAGAATAAATTTATTACATGTTGGACATGGTATACAAATTTATTTCTCAACAAAATTGAGCAAATACAATTAACCGTAACAATTGTCGGGTGGGCCAAAAGTTGGCATAAATGGCAAAAACGAAAATGACATAAATAGAAATTGGCCCAAGCCCAATTTAACATTAAATGGAGAAGTCCATTTGATGAAGTGAGTTTGGAATAAAGTGGGATAAAAATACATCTAATGGAGAGCTCCATTGGATGGTAAAAGTAAAAGTTACTTTTGTCATGTTTAAATCTAGCCATCCATTATGGTTGAGATGATTAAAACATACCCTAAATTAATATTATAAATACCCCACCTTTTTCCAAACCCTAGCCACCATTCTAATCTCTCTCGTCTTCCTTCTCTTGTAAGAAAAATGGAAAAACGTTTTTGTAAGAAGAGGTGAAAAAGAGAAGAGTTTTTGTAATTTTGTCTCCACCATTTTTGCTCATGTGTTGAGCACAACTTCTACACTAAAATTAATAGTTGATTGAAGAGGTAGAAGCTAAGGTTAAGTTAGATTTTTGGTTGATTACCTCTAGCAAGGGAAAAACAAGAGTTTCGTTTAACCTCGGGTGGATACTCTAGAGGCTTCGTGCGTTCGAAGCGGGTGTCATTTCGAGGCCGACTTGGAGAAGTGAAGGCTCGACAAGGAGGCAACAACCCTACATCTCAAGTCTCTACTTCTTGGTTTAGAGACCAAGATTTGAGGTATAAAGATTAAACAAGTTAAAATGCTAAATACGGTTCATCGTTAGTCAAATAAGTAGATCTATGTTGGTTTCTTTGAGTTAAATTTTTGAAATTTGCTCTTGCATGAAACTAATATTTTCTTCAAAACCATGAAGGTAAAGGGTTCCAAATTAAAGTGTATAATCTTTTTGTTGGTCTTATTATACCCCACATTTTAATATTGTCACAGTATTTCATGTTTATTAGAGGTTTTATGTGCTAGCCCCAAATGAAAGTCTATAATCTTTGTGTTTGTCTTATTATACCTCACATTTTAGTGCTGTAACAGTGCTGTCATGACCAGTCCATTTTGAAACTTTCTTAGATTTACATTACTTTGAATTTGTATCTTCTTCACAAAAGTTAATTGCACAGTGAAACTAAACCATGAAATAAAATAGTTAGCACTTGCAAAATATACTGCTTGTTAACGTTAGAACATACCTGTGCTGTCAAACAGGGTGATGCTGACAGTGCGCTGGACAGGCTATGGCATGAGAAGAAAACCAAGTTGGGTCAGGAGTAGAGATCTATGATACTATTATTTTTGTTCGTCAAACCCTTTATGAGTTTTGTATGTGAATTATTTGTGAATTATATATTTGTCGATCGAAAACGACGACGGTAAATTGTATATTTGCTTGTGAATTATGTTTTCATTGCTTGGTACGTTTCGTACCAATTGGGAAAAAGAAAAATAACAAAAAAAATATAAAAAAAAACAATCTTCTGCTACCGATTTTGAACCATCAGAGACCGGCCAATCGGTCTCTGATGATCTTGCGCCACGTCAGCACGCAGCATCAGCGACAGAACCAATCGGTCGCTAAAGGGGTCATCAGCGACCGGCGCCTGACCCTTCAGCGACCGGTGACGTCAGCGGGGTGGTCATCAGCGACGAAGCAACTGCGTCCGGGTCATCTGCTACCGATTTAGGTCATCAGCGACCGGCGAAAATCTCATTAGCAACCGATTTGGCCGGTCGCTGATGGGTATGATTGCTGTAATGTGTTTTGGTATATATTGAACTAAGAAGAAATGAAATGAAAATCTATTTGTTTATTTTCTTAGTTTTATCGTTTCTTATCCAAATTCTCTTTACCATGCATCTTTTAGTTCAATTTTACATTAATTCTTCAAATTAGGTGTAGTTATAAACTTAATTTCAGTCATGGCCTTACCATGCATATTCTTTTAGTTTTTTTTAATCTTGTATCTATAGAGAATTATATCTTTCCATAAACGAAAAAGCGATTTTAGGCGATTCGAAAGGCGATTGAAAAAGGAGAAAAAAACAGAAAAAAAACCAAATCGCAAAACACACCGAAAAAAACAAAAAAGAAGAGAGCGAGATTAGCTTATGGCTACAGCCCAGAAACATAGACTGGGCTTACTTCGGGAAAAATTTATCAATAAATATGGAGCTTCTACTACGCCATTAATGGCGGATCACCCAGGCCCAAGTGAACCTGGACCTAATCGATATCGCCAAGCCCTTTTGGCTCCTCCGCCTGTACGGAAAGAGAGAAATCTGATGAACCAGGACACATCGCGATCTGCGATTGTTCGGAGGCGAATCGCTGAGATCCGTGCGAACTCCAAACCAAATCGACCAATATGTATGAAATGTGGTGATATCGGGCACACTGCCAAAACTTGTCGAAATAAACAAGTGTGTTTTGCTTGCAACAGATTAGGGCACAAAGCCATTGAATGTCGCATCGCGACTCTTCCTCCTCCTCCCTCTCTGAACCCTAAAAAGTCGATCTCACATCCTTCTGGTCTTCGGAGACCTCGTTCTCAAAGCTCTCCAATGTCGATCAAACCTCCACTGGTGGTACTCGAAGAGACACCTAGGTCTCAAGCGATTGAAGCTAACCTCATGCTAAGCTTCGTTCTCGATGACATAGCCGCCTGGGGACCTAAAAAGGTCGAGAATGTCCTTCGCAGTAAGTTTGATAAGCACAGATGGGTGGCGTCGGTCTTCGATGAATACAAGTACCTAATCAAAGCACCTAACTCAACCTGGCTTGAATCAGTGGCATCACGCGGCTACCTTAGGCTCGGGGACGTCCAGTTTCCGATCATAGCCTGGGATAGAGGCTTCAGTGAAGGCATTCCTCTCCAGATAGTGTGGGTAAGAATCTATAACTTCCCTATTTTTCTCGATGATTTTTCTGAGTACGATCGGGTCCTCAACCCATTTGGGGCATATGTGCAAGAAATCGACAGTGCTACCCGTAGTGGATACGATGTCCGATTTGTTAGACTACGGTTAGCAGTTTGTGATATTAAACTTTTGCCTTCCACCCACTTGGTTCCCTATCGAGACCCTACTGGTACCATGACCAAATTTGACATTGATATCGAGGTTGAGACTGACCAGACTGAACCACTGAATGCTTGGGCCAGTAGGAAAAGAGGTAGACCCTATCCAAATGGAACTGAGTTTGGGGAGAGTGAAAGAAGGGATCTGGGAGGGCCCACAAATCCAGCACCTAGGGGTAACTCAAACCAGCCAACTCAACCAACTAATCAGCAAGGAGGGGGAGTATCCGAATGGTCTCCCTTGCTGATCACTTATTGCCAGTACCACCTGTTAGGAATGACAAAGGCAAAGGGCCCAGTGAAGATGAATCGGGTCCTAGCTCTCTTCCAATGTCTACTACCCCACATTCTCTTGCTGATCTAGTTTCAGAGGCAGTTGCTTCAGTCCTAGAACACATGGTAGACCTGGTAGAACCACCAGTTCAGACTGGTAGAGCAACACAGCCCATGCCTAGGCCAGTGGCTGTGCCAGAATATAAGATGCCCACAGAGCTGTCCAAACCAGAGATTGTCTCAGCAACTCTCCCACCAGATATGTCCACACCAGCAGCGCTCACACCAACAGTAACCACCCAAATAGTACTAGTGGCAGATCTTACCCCTGAGATAAATATGACTCAGGCCCATGACTCTCCAAAACCTCTCTCACCCCACACTGCTACACCTGACTCCAGTGACGATGAAGAACCAATTCTAGCACGAGCCATACGCCTCAATCTCATCCCCAACCCTGCTAGTGCCCCTGTTAAGAAGACTACCAAATGGGTATATGATCCTATTAACAACCCAGCTCATCGTTACCGCCCCACTCCAAAGAAGAAGTATACTTGGGGTCGCAAGAAACCTCTGGGTATTACTACACTCAACAAATCTGGGACCTCTAAAGGTAGTGGCATAGGGAAAAGGCTACGTAGTGCCACTCAGAAACACAAAAAGGGACCTGGTTCTACCCCTGATAAGGCGATTTGCCTTTCTGACACTGAAATGCCAACTCCAGCAGCCACTGACAACAGTACCAGAAAGCTGAAGCAGGCAGTCCCACGCCGCAGTCTTCGTGTCACTGTTCAAGGAGATCACACCTCAGCTATGAGCAAAGCACAGAAGAGGAAGAACAATGATGGCAGTGGCCCCTCAGGTATCAGCTTAATTAATAGATTTCCTTATAATAGACTCAGTAGTGATCAAATTTTAGCTTTGTTTCAGGTCTATCAGATAAAATTAGGTAAATCAGATGAGGATAGTTTGCTTATTATTGATTGCCTAAAATCAATGGATAGAAACACTTTTGAGGAAGTAGTTAAACACATGATGACTAGCCCTAGAGACAAGCAACTAGTTACTTTTTCTTTAGAACAAATTCAACACCTTAGTCATATAGATCACAGTACTCCTGTAGCAGCAGGTGATTCCACTAGTACTTTTGTAGATACATTAGATCAAGCAAGTGACCTCATAATTTCTTCATGAATATCCTTAATTGGAATTGTAGAGGTTTAAACTCAAGTAGAACTAGACATATAGTTAAGGATTTGATTGCTAATAATAAGGTAGATCTTCTAGCCATTCAAGAAACTAAAAAAGAGACTTTTACACATAGATGTCTTAAAAGTATGTCTTCTAGATTAGATTCCTGGATATGGATTCCTTCTAATGGCAGATCCGGAGGGATTTTAGTAGGGTGTGATAGCAATAAAATACATATGATCCAACATACAAAACATACATTTTGTTTAGATATTATTTTAGAAAATAAATTAGACAATACTAAATGGCAACTAACAGTAGTTTATGGTCCAGTCCTTAGGAATTTGAAACAAGCTTTTTGGGATGAATTAAATCAGATAAGAGATACCTCTATAGATCTTTGGTTTTTATGTGGGGACTTTAATGCAATTAGGAAAAGAAGTGAAAAATCAGGCCCCAATTTTGATGCTCCCATTAGTAGACAATTTAATTCCTTTGTAAATTTCCATCATTTAATTGAACAAAAATTACACACTAGGAAATATACTTGGTCAAATGGTCATAGATTTGCTTTGTTAGATAGAGTGTTCACATCCTTAGCTTGGGAACAGCAATACCCTTCTAACTCCATCCAAGATATTAGTAGTCATGGATCTGATCACTGTCCCCTTTTAATCCATACTTCCTCTCATGTAGCAGCAATTCCTCATGTGTTTAGGTTTAATCCTCTCTGGACAGAACAAGAGGAATTTGTCCATCTTATGCAGAAATGGTGGTTTGAGTATCCTGATATAGCTAAAAGTTGGAATCTCAAACTAAAACACATTAGAAAACGGATTAAAGGTTGGACAAAAAAATTTTATGGTCAAAAAAAGAGAGAAAAATCCCATTTACAAATGTTATTGCATGACTTAGAACTTCTTAGGGATACTAGGGAACTTAACCCTCTTGAGGGTGAACAATGGGTCAATATTACTCAACAATTAGAAGATATTTATCAAGAAGAAGAGGAACAATGGAGACTAAAATCCAAACACCAATGGTTAGAAGGGGGGGACTCTAATACTAAATACTTTCACCTCCTAGTTACACATAGGGCTAAAAAAAATAGGATCAATGCTTTAGAAATAGATGGCTCCCTTAATTCTAATCCTAATGATATCAAAACTCATGTAGTGGAGTACTATAAAAACTTGTTAGGAACTACTAGGACTAAATTTGCCCATTTAGATTCAGATTTTTGGGACTTAGAAGATAAATTATTAGCTATAGAACAATGGGAATTAGAGAGACCATTTACTGAAAAGGAGTTAAAACAAGCTGTTTTTGCTTCTGACCCCAATGGTGCCCCTGGGCCAGATGGCTTTACATTCAAATTCTATCAATTTTTTTGGGATATAGTCAAAGCTGATTTGATGATACTCACCCACTTCTTTTATGAGAATACATTAGATCTACACAAAATCAATAAATCATGCATTTGTTTGATCCCAAAGGAAAAAAATGCCACTGTCATTCAAAAGTATAGACCCATTAGTCTAGTTAATTGTAGTTTTAAAATTCTTTCCAAATTGCTTACCATTAGATTAGAACAAGTAATGCCTAGATTGATAGATCAGTCTCAAGCTGCATTCATTAAAAATAGATATATTTTGGATAATATGATAGTTAGTCAGGAAATTTTACATTCTTGTCAAGAGAACCACCAACCAGGTGTCATAATCAAAATTGACTTTGAAAAAGCCTATGATAAAATCCATTGGGAATATTTGATTGAAGTATTACAAAGTAGGAATTTTGGTCAGAAATGGATAAAGTGGATTACACATTGGCTTTATAGTTCTCAATCATGCTTGACAATAAATGGTGACTTAACTGAATATTTCTACTGTCAAAGAGGGGTTAGGCAAGGAGACCCTCTCTCTCCTTTCCTATACATTTTAGCTGCAGATACATTAAGTAAAATTTTTAGTAAAGGTAGGAGGGCTCAGGTTCTGCGGGGGTTAGGACCTGTTTGTATCGAAAACACAGCCATCACAAACTGCCACTATGCAGATGATACTATACTCTTCTTGGCAGCTCAAGAAGAGAATATAGAATCTGCTTGGTGGGCTATGATGGCTTTTGAAGCCCTTTCTGGTATTAAAGTGAATTATGATAAAACTGCCATGTATCCTCTCAATATAGACATAACAAATGTTACCTATCAACATCTGTTTAGATGCCAATGGGGAGAATTCCCTATTACCTACTTAGGCCTTCCACTTCATTATAAAAAATTAGCAATTAGTGATTGGCAATTTTTAATAGATAAAATAGAACATAGGTTACCAAGTTGGCAAAGTCAACTTTTATCTATAGGAGATAGAATTACTTTGTTAAATTCAGTATTATCTACAGTGCCTCTGTATGCCTTATCAGTTTTTCAGATTCCATTAACAATTGTTAAGAAATAGATAAGATTAGAAGGAGATTCTTGTGGCAAGGAACATAAAAAAAAGAAAATATGCTCTTGTTCCTTGGGAAAATGTGTGTCTTGCCAAAATTTTTGGAGGCATGGGGGTATTGGATCTTTATGAGATGAATACTGCCCTCTTACTAAAATGGTGGTGGAAGTTTAAAAATAATTTATACAACAGTACTTGGAAATCCATTGTTACTCACAAATATTATGATCATGATACCTCTTATTCCCCTTTTTGGAGAAGTATTTCCAAATTAGAATATATATGAGACATTAGTGTTCAGTATACACCAGGCCTACAATCCCAATGTCATTTCTGGACTGACATTTGAGACAGCAATTGTAGCTTAGCTACTAGGTACCCAATAATCTTTAGACAATGTAGCACTAAACATATACTGTTAGGGGAAGTCATAAAATCACAAGGAATGAGGGTTAAATTTAGAAGACCATTAGAAGGTTATGACCTCATAGAATGGGCTGAAATTCTTTCAATTCTTAGTACCATGTCTTTTACCTCTCACCAGGATCAGATCATATGGAGATGGGATCATACAAGGAAGTTCAATACTAAATCTTTGTATACATTTTTAAATTTTAGAGGGGCTTTACCTTTGAAACAAGAACTGATTTGGTGGAGTTTACCAGTTCCTCCAAAAATAAGGGTTTTTATGTGGTTAACAGTCCATAATACTATCTTAACCAAAGATAACTTAGCAACTAGAGGGTGGGTAGGGGATCCAACATGCTATTGCTGTTCAAATGATGAAACAATTACACATTTGTTCTTGTCATGCCCCTTAGCCCAACAAGTGTGGTTTTGGCTTGGGCAAAACCAACAGTATATGTCTGAATGGATTCATTTTGAGGATATAGTTAATTTTGCTATGACATTACTAATAATAGCCAAAGTAGCCTTCTTAATAGTTCTTAGTGTTGTTTGTTGGACTCTTTGGAAATATAGAAATGCTCTATAATTTGATAAGTGTAAGGTTAGTTCAGCTAGAACTTTGATATTTCAAATTAAATCCTTGCTTTCTTATTGGTCAGGTGCTGTTAAGCCCATAGTAAAGGAAGCAATTGAAGAATGGATGCCAGTACTAAAAGATGCTATCCCCTAGCTCAGTTTATGCCTCTGGAGATGGTGTTGTACCAACTCCAAGAGCCACCTTCTTAGCCATGAAGCATGCCACTCGACAATTTTTGTATCAAGCATATACCCTTAGCCTCATGTTGTGTGAATTAGTACTTACAAATTTAGAATACTTTTGGAGTTTTAGCCGTAGCTCAAATATGGTTGAGCAACTTGCTTTTATGTTTAATTTTCGGATGGTATGATTGTTTGGACCACCAAGTGTGTGGTATCACAACTATCCTATGTTGGTTCTTGTAATTATTTTTTCCTATCAATGGAATGGGCTTTGCCTCTTTAAAAAAAAAAAAAAAAATCTTTCCATAAACCGCTAGCATTAAAATCATAATAATCTCCAGAGTCACTTAGTAAACAGGTCTTTATTCATAAATTATAACTTCATAACACCTAAACCTTCTTTGTCCTTACTTGAGCAAACAATTAATTCTGAAAGAAACCAAAACATTTTTGCAAACAATTAATTCTGAAAGAAACCAAAACATTTTTTTTTCTAATTGAAATTCCTCCAAACCACAAAAATCGCCTTCTTAATTGATCTATTGTTTTCCTTGCCTTAACAGGCATTCTATATATTGACATGAAAAAATTTGGTATTTACATCACCTTTAGCTAGTCATTGTATTTTAGATCTCTGTTATCAAGATAAGCCTTCCTCATCATAAATCATATCTAAATTATTTTCTTTTTACTTTTACCTTCCCATCTTCATGTTTACTCATTTTTCTTTTCTTTACTTTTGTCTTTAATTTGGAAAGAGATCAGCCGGGGTTATTATTGTAATAATTCTTGTCGATTAGAATTTAATTTTCCTGGGATTAAAATCAAAAGCCGCCACAGAAAATAACGAAAACTATATTAATGTAGATGACAAGTTGCGAATTTGCGATCGAATGACAATCTGATAATAACAATTAATATTAAATTGTGGTAGGTTTGTCGTTAGGTGAGATTTCACGGTCAACTCTATCAATCCTTTTCACTTATAGCATTTTCAATTGTTATGCAGCTTGTTTAAATCAGTGCATTAATTACATCATTTTCCTAACCTCTGCAACTAGTTAACCAAGATCGTACCTATGTTTCATATTATTAAGCTTAAGTTATTGAATGAGCCCTACAATTTATCATATTTACATTTCCACAAAGAATCAGTCAAGTGATTAAAATTGTGGCATCATTTAACAAGAAGAATATATTCTAACAATAATAAAGTAACGCATTTTTGGTTAAATAATAAAGAAGAGATGGCTCTCTTCTTCTAAGAGGATCCTTGCTCAATTCTCGAAAATGTTGGGTGGACGGATCTTTAATTAAAAAAATAAAAAAAATAAAATAAAGAAGAGAGGGCAAAATATATTATAAGAAATGGACAGCAAAAGTGTATGATATCATCTTTCTATTAATGGCATAAAACAACGTTGTTCGTTTTTTTTTTTTAAAGGCTTGGTAGTGAATAAAACAAACTTTGTCGACAGCAAAGAATGAGTAAAAACATGATGACAAAAAAAAATTAAATGCAAGTATGGTAGCAGGCTAGCAGCCTGGTTGATGGGGAAATTTTTTAATTTGTGCCACCTGACTGAGTAGAACAAGTCAGGAGTTGTTATAAGCTGTTGATGTGTAAAGAGCATCCACACTGGTAAATCTTAATGTCACAGGAAATGATACGCGGCTGTGCCTCACGCCACAAAATAAGGTGATACATTGCCAGAGGCGAATCTAGGATTTTCGTTAGGGGGGGGGCAAAAAAATATTGAATCGGGTTTAAATCCATTAACTAATTGGGTACTCGACAAAAAATAATGCTTTAACTTATACTTTTCAATACTTTGACTTGTAATTTCTGATGCTCTGATTTATAATTCTAATTTCTAATAAAAATTCAACAGGTTTATTTCAATTTTAACTCTAAATTTAACTCGAATTATAAATTAAACATCTAGAGAGGGGCAAATTTTTTTTCAAGAAAAGACAAAGTCAATCGAAACCAATAAATCTCCACTAAAACTCAAAATCCAGAAGGGACAGCTGCCTCCCCTGGAATACACTGGGTCCGCGCCCCCTGTAACATTGCAAATATTGTAATGCAAGTGCAAGGTCAAAGCAATTGCTTGTATGAATATGAACGCTCTATGTTGCATTAGGTAGTGGATTATAATTATAGTAGATAGTAAACTGCCTTAACTTATACTGGACTGTTTATAATTAATTATGTATGTGTGCGCCGTTGCTGTGAGCCTGTGTACATATATGTACACATTAGAAAATTAAAATAAGATAATTTTGTGATATGCTATGATTATGCAACATAGAGTTAGTTTCCTAGAAAAATCGAGTTGGTGTCCTTTTTATAGGGATGTAAAGAAAGTAATACTCTGAATGGATACATCAAGATACAGTACGTGTGTCGATTACGTACCGTAATTATTCGTGTGACGTGATTATTTTTTAAAAATTAGTATGATACAACACAACACACGAACTGATCTGGTCATAGCATGACACATGGTCACACAAGTCATGCGTGATCAACACCGTCAGATCTTTAATTGAATTATAAATCTTAAATAAACTAACTCAAATCACTAAAAAAAATAGTTACATGTGACCAATTATGACAAATGTAATCATTCATGTTTGAATGTTTACATGTGGTGATCATTTTTTTAATTTAGTCATAACACAATAAAGTATATAATAATCTGATTTAATCACCATACGATACGATGCGGTACATCATATAAATCACGACATGGTACGAATTTACATCCAGCCTATTTTTTTTTTTTAATAAAGGCCAAAGCCCGTTTTCATATTATTGAAAACCAGATAATTACATCATGAGTTCAAAATAGTAACCTTTGCAACCATCAAGCAACAACAAGAACTAGAAGCAACCAAACAAAAACAAAGCCAACATTTAGTTATAGCTAAAGACCAAAAGTAAACTAGATTAGCTAGTACTAAGCCACACAGTAATGGGCTGGAGGTAAATCTGTCTATCAGCAAAAAAGAAGGGTAAGTCTTTAGCATTTCAACTAAGGAGAGTGTCCAGAGGAGTCTGGAGGCTGGTACACCACCACCTCCAGGGGCATGTAATGGGCCAGGGGGATGGCATCTTCTATGACAGGCATCCATTCTGCTGCAGCATCCTTGAGCTTCTTCTTCATAGCCCCTGACCAATAGACAAGTAGAGACTTAATTAGAAAAATTAAATTTCTAGCAGAGGACAGAGGGGTACCAGTAAAGCACATTTCATTCCTGTGTTTCCACAAGGACCAGCAGACAGCACTAACAACAATTAGGAAACCATTTTTGTGTATTGTATCAAGAATATAGGCATAGTCTATTATATCTTGCAAATTAAACCAGGTATGCATTATTTCTTGGTTTTTTTCTAACCAAAACCAGATTTGTTGAGTATAAGAACAAGGAATAGATGGTCTATGGTTTCAGTACCTTGGCAGAAAAGACAGTGACTATCCCCTAACCAACCTCTGGTAAGAAGATTATCCTTAGTTAAAATTTTGCTATGTTCAACTAGCCACATAAACACTTTAATTTTAAATGAAATTGAAAGATTCCACCACATCATAGTTCTACTTGGTTGGATTCCATCACATCCATCCTATTTATACTGATAAAAAAAAGGCATGAGAATTAAATTGGTGCATCACGTTTCCACCAACCAATCTAGCTGAATATCTCACCTCCGTTCAGTTCTCCCTCCCTTGAGAAGTCAGAACTCGGAAGTACTGAAGTCTGACTGACTGACAAGTGTGGAATCAAAAACAGGACTTTTTCCAACCCCCTTCCCTTGCCCAGTTGCCCTCCTTTATTTATATTTATATATAGGAAGGGAAGGTTATGACCCAAAAAACCAAAACAGAACAGAACACAAGAGGAGACAAAGGATTGAGTGAAAGGAGCTGCAGAGAAGAGAAAAATGGGCGAGGTTTCCTCCTTTGCGCTGCCACCCACTCCTCTACACATCGACGGCGTCACATTTCCCGCCTTCGCCACTCCCCCGGAATACTCTTCCTCTTCTAAATCCCCCTTATTCCTCGCCGGAGCAGGTCTCTATCTCTCTATGTCACTCTCTCTCTATCTCTGTTTTTCATTTTGGATCTGAAAAATAAATACAAGTACAAATACAGGGGTGAGGGGACTGGAGATCGGAGGGAAATTCGTCAAATTCACTGCCATCGGCATTTATTTAGAGGAGTCCTCTCTTGGAGCTCTGGCCGAAAAATGGACCGCCAAACCCGCCGACGAATTGGCCGCCTCGCCAGATTTCTATGCCGACATAATCAACGGTTCACTTTCCTTTGATGCTTTCTTCGTAAATTGCTTTTTTTTTTTTTTTTTTCGTGTTCACTGGATGCATCCTACACCATTCCTCCCATGTGGAATTTAATATAATATATTATTAATATTAATATTAAAGAAAAAGAAAAATAATTTAATATATGTATAGCCATAAGATCGGAAGTGAATCTCGGGTAAAGATATTAACAGAGCAGTTATGGCGTCATGCAGCGCACGAATCAGGTAATTGCTGTTTTGATTTTGTAGTTAGCTCTATCGGATGTACTCTGGTTCGATGGATTTAATCACCGTTGATTTTCTTTAAGATTCGTGCCGAACACTTTAAACTTCGTGCATGTTTGTTTCAATTTTTGTGCACACAAATCTTAGATCGGACAATCATCATGCTCGTTGAACCTAAAAGTAGGTCTGATGGGCATCGGAGCTACTCCGTTCTTGTTAGTCAGTGTACTGCATGAAGTCAAAACTTACCAAGGAAGTCTGTAAAGATCAAACAAACATCAATTTAAGCAGCCATCGGGGGACCCACAACATTAAAAATACGTCGCTATGGGCATTTAATTGCCCGGCGTAGATGTCACAAATCCGGTGGTTGGAAACTTACTAAGTTTAATTAATAATGTCACAATATATAACTTATTTTATGCTAATTATATGTACTGCATGTGGATTTATTTTAACCTAAAAAGAAAAGTCAATGAGTTGTCACTATATAACACGAGTCTCAACTCTTGAACAAGAAAGTTCAATCTCATCTACTCTCAGTCTCCGTAGCCTTTATTTGTTTTTCTCAATTAATTTATTGTGTATTAGTCGTATGCAAAGTTGATTATGCAACCTCTGTACTTGACTCCAATATAACTTAAAATTGAATGATGGAAAATGCACACAAATTCATTCTTAATTATATTGTGTTTGTTAGAGTTTATGACTTCAGATCTTTTTAAAGTAAATGTAGTAGTTTACTAATTTTTTGTTTTGCAGCAACCTTGTTTAGTTCTAGCTAAAAGGGTTTGCAGCCTGTATAATGAATAATAGTGCAAATTACAAAGTCATTGCAAATTATTAAATATAGCATACTTAATAACAATAAAGTAGTAACAATAATAACCAAACTGATGTTTTATTCGCAATATTATTTTCCAAATTTACTATTAAAGAAAATTGAAACAAATATGTTTAACACTTCCACTTCATTCTTCAGATAGTAATTAACTAATTAATTAATTAATATTGAAATATGTTTAACACTTACCAACACCACCATTACCATCATCATCACCACCACCACTATCATTAGTTGATAAAATTAATTGATTAATATTGAAAAATTGTGGCATTATATTCAGGTCCATTTGAGAAGTTTGTTCGAGTGACCATGATACTTCCCCTGACCGGCGAGATGTACTCCGACAAGGTGTCAGAGAACTGCATGGCCCACTGGAAGGCAATCGGGATCTTAACCGAAGCAGAGGTCGATGCAGTGAACAAGTTCAAGGAAGTCTTTAAGCCCGAGACATTCCCTCCCGGTTCTTCCATTCTCTTCACCCACTCAACCTCCGGCGCTTTATCGGTACGCACAATTAAAATCTCTAAATTACACAACTAAATTAGATTCTAATGCAACAACACTATCAATAAATATTGTCATTCATTGGTCCAATGAATCTTAGATTGCCTTCTCCAAGGACGATTCGGTGCCCGAAACCAACAAATTGGTCATAGAAAACAGGAAGCTTTGCCGTGCTGTCCTGGAGTCTATAATTGGTGAGCATGGTGTTTCTCCAGCAGCTAAGCATAGCTTGGCGATCAGATTTTGCGAGCATTTCAAGTCGCAGAGCGCCGCAAATCAAGAGGAGGTGCATGTGGAGAACCCCGTCACCATCAACGCTTGAAATACTGAATGTGTCATGTAGTCATTTTAGGATATGTAATAAATTAAAGGGATTCATTTCATATTAAGGTAATTATAGGAGATGTATTGTACGAATAACGAATGTATCCTGTATCATTGTACTGTCGAGTGTGTTCGCCCTTGTTACACTATGTATTTCTCAATAAATCGATATTGATTTGTATTTTTTTTTTTATTAGAGATCAGAAACTTACTAAGAGAGATAAAAAAATTATGTAGATTCTTAATTATGGAGTTAATATCTGCTGTTAATTTTTGACACAAATCGGATGACCTTGCTTTTATTATTATTATTATTATTTTTTTTAATTGTCTAATTTAAATAAAATGATTATATTAAATTAACTTGACGTTATTATAGATGAATTTAAGAAAAACATTAGGCAAATCATATCAATTTCGATTCGTTTATTTTAAATCAAACGATTTAAATGGAAGTAAAAAATATATATCCCCTCGGGGGTGGTGAAACATATAGACAAAATGCGAAGGAATTTTCTATGAAAATGCAACAACCCTTGCAAAGCAATCAATTGCCTTGTCAACTGGGACAAGGTGTGTACACTCAAAGAGAATGGGGAATTGGGAATTATTAACCTATCGGCACAAAATGACGCTTTGCTAACCAAATGGTTATGGAAACTGGAAGCAAAACCTTTGGGTCTATGGGCGACCACCCTCCGAAACCTATATGGTATCTCTACCGTATCCCAACTAACAGCATATGCGGAGGATTCACCCTTTCTAAGAACCTTGTCGTCACTAGCTCCATTATTCTCGTGCGGAGTAGAAAGATCGGTCACTGGATTACTATGGCGAGGGTCGGCCTCAAACCTCTACACTTGCGCCTCAGCGTACAGGTTAATCCATCATCAAGGAATATTATCTACGGATTATCAATTCCTTTGGAAGATTCGGGCCCCAATGAAGATCAGGATTTTTGTGTGGCTATTGAGGGCTAATAAAATCCTAACCCAGGATGTACTGTCCAAAAGGGGATGTGTGGTCCAACTGGGCTGTCATTTATGTGACTCCATCTCAATGGAAACATCTCACCACATCATGTGGTCGTGCTCTTATGCAAAATGCTTTTGGCAAGGCCTTCTCGCACATCACAACATTTGGCTCGTGGATAAAGGTAGTATCCGACGGAGCTGGAGACTGGGACAGCCAAATATCATGAGAGACACTCGGGATAGGAATAATGTGGTTTGGGCAGCGGGCGTTTGGGCATTGTGGCGGGAGAGAAATAGGCGATTCTTCTCCATAAAAGGAAACCGGTGGCTTTATTAATCAATGATACGGTACTTGATATTCTTTTTTGGAGGCAAAACCCATAGACACGGCGGCAGGTGCATGAGGGGACACGGTGGTGCATATTGTGCCCTCTTGGAAGCGCTCATGGATAGCTAGGGAATTCCTATTACGGTTATTAGAATTATAAGTGTTTATTGCGGTGTTGTTTACGTTTCTTTTTGTCCTTTTTCTTTTTGAACATTGAGTTCACTTTTGTAAATAACTTTTTTATATATACATATTCAATTGTTGATGGCACTTTGCCGCCAACCTTAAAAAATATATATATATATATCTTTCAATCAAGTGTAGATGATGTGATATTTACCCTTACCTTGTCAAATAATATACAGTAGTTGCAAATGTTCATTCAAGAAAATTCACATCATCCCTCTACCGTGTCGTACACGGCCCACTTAATTAAATCAAATCATGAACTACAGTAAATATCGACATCTACGTTTTTTTTTAGAAATTATGTCACTTGACTTGAGTTAATTCAAATTTTTTAGTTTGAATCCGGACCGTGGTTTAGCACGAATATTAAAGAGACTCGTGCACTCTACCTCGGACTAAATTAGCCCGAATTCTGAACGGACGGTTGGAATCTAAACTCAAATTTGAGATCGAACTAAGCCTGCAGTTCCTCACAACAATATATATATATATATATTTTAAAAGGTTGACAACTTCACGCACAGTTTCTAAATACATGGATTCAATATATTCAATGAGTTCGTACGTTCAGATAGTTACCAAAATAGTATAAAGCAGAGCGAATATAGAAGTTGAGCGCATACATTCAGAATAAATTGGTGCCGCATGCATTTAGGCCCCTGCATTCACTCTGTTTCGTTTTGTACTTGAAATTTGTTTCAACATTTTTTATTTGTTTTCTAAACGTATGTGTGTGTTCAATGATTCAATCAGACTTGTAAATACATATTTTCATGAAGTAGACATAATATTATCAACTATTTTAAATTAAAGATAAAAGGATAGAAAGAATTTCATGCATACCCATAAAAAAATCTCAAAATTACGTATTTCACCCTCTAAAATTCATAATATCCCAATTACCCTTGTAGATTTTAAATAATCACAAATTTACCTAATTTATTGAATTTTTTACTTAAAACTCGTTTAAATTTATAAAGTATATATTTTACCTTTTATTAATACTCATTTTTGTGTGATTACAAGGCCCTTAGGTCTTTTAAAATCTATTTTACCACCCTAAATCCTAAATCTTTTAAAATATTATTGTTAAAGATTTAAAAATTCATGTTAGGCACAAACATCATGGGGAGACGAGATCATCACAGTAGATCCTCTGCAACTGTATTTAAGCCTTCTCTCGTGTAATGGGTCGTCAGTTTTAGTCTGATACAAATCTCAAAACTGACCTCTTATACGTCAGAGTTTATGTTCCCCAGGAAGTACAATTTAAAATAATGGACGGCCCAGATTAATTCTAGCCGGATCGAACTCAATCTAATGCCTATTATGACTGTAGGGGAGCTGCTTTGAGATTTGTGCCGAGTTAAAAGAACGGTTAGGATTTAACACTTGCACCTCATGTACCTACAGGCTGATCTAAGAAGGGTCAGGGATGGTCACATACCTACCCTTGGATTTAATTCACGATTCAGTAGAAAAAAATCATGCCGAAAAGAAAGTCAGCCCAGACTGATTGGCGTAAAAGAAAGAAAAAAAAAAGACGCGGTCTGATTCGCTACTCCACTTAGAAGAATTGTTGATTCTCCAGGAGAAAAAAGAGGTATGATTCACTACTCCACCTAATATGTACCGTGCCATGACTAGTCATGCCGTGACTTGGATCATGTGTGGTGCTATAACCAAGTCAGATTTATACGTGTTGTATCTTGCCATGACCAAATTTGGAAAGATAGTTATGACATGTGAATGGTCACAACACGTTAGCCACGCCATGACCAAAGCACACTGTGACCCCACATTTGGTCACGTTTAACTATTTCATAATTTAAGTTAGTTTATTCAAGATTCACCATTCGATCAAGATCTAACAGTCCTAATTACACGTGACTCACATGATCATGTGCTGTGTTGTGACCAAAACCTTCGCGTGACGTGACGTGTCATACCAAATTTTTGAAAAATGGTCCCGTCACGGGACATGCGAACCACGACACGTGACCGGCACATCTATGGAGTCCCTTGTTTGAGCCCTCCTAATTTATATTGAAATATGGAGTCCCTTGTTTGAATTTCAGTTGGTCTAGTAGGTTAGTTTCAGATACATCTATGCATTTTCTAATGCTGAAAATTTATTAAATTATGTTAAAAACATAGGTCATGTTTAGTTGTGGGTAAAGTTCACGAGGATTAAATGACTTATTTCACCTTACTTCACATTTTTTTTTATCTCGTTTGATAGTTTAGCTTATGGTTTTTTAATCCGCCTAGAGGAGTAAGATGTTAAAAAATTAGCCTTTATCTATGACAGTGAACCTACAAGCGGAGTAAGTGTGGAGTAATTAAGTTAATCCACCTGGAGAGGTGGAATAACTTACTCCGGATTAACTCACTTCTTACTCCACCTTACTCCTCTTCTTTTACTTTTTGTTTGACTACTTAAGTGTGGAGTAAGAGGTTTACTTAAAGTAGATGATCACTTGTTTTAATAATTTTAATTATTGTAAAAAATAAAATTTAATTTCTAAATCCGATATTCTAATATATGATATAATGGTGCACATATTATGCATATAAAAATGATAAGGGTTTGGTGTATCTTTTTGTTCATCAAGTGATTTAAATTTTCATTAATACATAATTAATTATATTTAATTCATCAACAAACTATGTCCAAATTACATGAAAAATTGTTGAAATTTACCTATATATTTAACAATATATCTTCATGTATTTTTAAAGCTTAATTATTGTTTTAAAAAAAATTATCAAAATTATCAGGACAATTAATTGTCAACTCATCCCTCCAAATTACAGATACTTTGATACTTTGATACATTTTTTTATTTTTTTATTTTTATAAATTACAGATTCACTCCACTTGAAAAATACAATCAAACTTTTTGAGTGCGAAAATACCCCAAAAGACATTGGAATTAAAAATAATGGCGACAATTGTAGCTAGAACAAATAATCCTCTCCCTCCTTTTGATATTTTTTCATACTTTATTTGGTATATTATCTATTATAGTACAGATTCAATTATCATTGACTAAATGACCGATTATTGATGCCTGATTAATGCCATGCATAGTTGACTGTTGATCAAGTCCTCTTGGGCGGTTAAGCAAGTGGTAAAAAAAATATAATTATTATTTTTCATGTTCAACAATTCCATCTCAACTGTTATAATAATTCAATTGTATAATTTTTTTTTCAAGTTGTAGGCTTCTACTCACTATATTTCATTAAATCAAATAAAAAGAGTACATATAGAGGAGCAGAAAGACGGATAAAGAGACAAAAGGAACTGAAATTATTGCAATGCCATAGAATTAAGACAAAAAAATAATATAAAAGCAGCAAGACTCGCTACACCAGAAAACGCACGATCCATTTAGCACACCACACCACACCACACCAATGGATATAGCATGAGGCTGACGACTCACTATACTAAAGGAGGTCAATTTGGGTCCGATGCCCATCGGACTCAAAGTGAGTTCGATGGGTTCGGTAACTATCCGATCCGTTTTAAAATTCACGTCCGTAACTTTTGCGCCTGTTTTAAAATTTGTGAGCACGAATCTTAAAGTGAATCGGACGGTTCCGGAACTCATCGAATTCAAATTTGAGTCCGATGGGCATCGGACCCAAGCTGGCCTCATACTAAAGACCATGGATGCGGTATCCTCTAAGGTATCTGACTCCATAAAATAATTTCAATCAGATCAAATCAATTTAATGTTTAGTTGAAATATATAATCCTTATCACCCTAGCCCCTAGGTATATGCAGGGGCGGATTCAAGATTTCGGTCAGAGGTAGGTACAAAATATTGACAAAAATATAATTTTTTTCTCCAGATGAATCATAACGAAGTAGCAGATAAGGACTAAAAAATTCTTGGCACGACCGGATAATTTGATTTATATGAATACTTGATGTATTATATATGAATACTTGTGCGCGTCAGTTGTAAAATCTTTGAAATATAAGGTGGTCCTCAAATAGTAAGTGGTCCCCCAAATAGTTAGTAGTTACTCAAGTAGTTAATGACTAGGGAAGAAATAGAGAAATGTTAGAGGGATGGATAGGTGCTTCCTAATTAGAATATAGCAAGGCAGTTTTCATCAAATTGGAGCCGGTTGGTGTTGCAATCAGCAAATCATAAAGTGGGAATACACACCATAATAAGATTCCACCTAACAAAAAGAAGACTCCACATCTACTCTCATAAATAGTCATAATTAAATAATATGGAGAGAGACGCAGGAGATCTGTGTTTACTGAGAAGAGCAAATCATTGAATGCGACGCAAATAGAGATGACTCAGAGAGACTGGTTTGCTCAAGGATGATAAAGATGGCTTCTTCAAAGAGTATTTCTGAAGGAATAATTTGTATTTTTTTTATTAAATTTTAGCTGTTGATCTTTCCTATTTGTAACTTTATTTTTGTTTTCTTTAAAGAATATATCTGAAGGAACAATTTGTATTTGTAATTTCTGGTGTCCGTCATTAATAAAATTTAGAGGCGTGACTTCTATTTTTTCTCTCAAATAAATAATATTATGATTTGAAAGTTGTTCTTATCAAATAATTTCCAGCATGATATTAGCTCTAGAATACTAAATATGTAAATTTTGTGTCGTGTCCGTACATGACGGTTATTCAAATGTTTATCAAATATGTTCATGTAAGTATGTGTTACGGATTACAAATATCGTGTCAAATTGCGTCAAAAATTACAGAAATTGAACACAACACTTGTAAGAATACATCACTTGTCTAGAAGTGTTTTTTTTTTTTAAATCCAGAAAAAAGATCGTTCAAAAAACGAAAAAATATTAGGAAACAATAAAAAGACAAATATCATTATGACAAAAAAGTTTGAATTTAAAAATTATATTTTGTAAACTTTTTATTTTTAAAATTCCAATTTTATAAAAAAAAAAACTGCAAGTGTCTGACGTGTTTTTTGCATGACTGATCATGTTTTTTTCATGCATGTCATGTCATATCTGGCACTTAGTCGTCGTGTCATTCTATGCTCCACAACACCTCTCTTCTAACATGTGCATCCGATATGGCATGTAAACACGTCGGCATGGCACGTGCAAGGATCCATGTAGTGCTCATGTCGTGACCGTGTTGTGCTCATACCCATACAAGTTGTGTTGTGTTCAAGTGTAGAATCAGAAGCTGTGGTACTTTTAAGAAATAGGGATCAATTATTTATTTTTAAATTTTTTATATATTTTAGAATAAAATATTATAGATACTATAAAATTGACTCTCATTTGAATAATGAAAATTTTATATAATTGACTCTCATAACTTAAAAATCTGACTCGCGCTCATGTACATAATGTTAAAATTAATTACTGATTTACAAGCAATCAAGGACACGGTGTAATAGTTATAATATAGCTCCTATCGTAGAAATATAGAATAAAAATTTAACATATACTTTATTAAAACTTAAACTTGAAAAAGGAGGTAATTGAGTATGACGTGTAAGTGGAGACTTGTACTCAAAAAATAAAGTGACAGTTCCAATAACTATTCCTCGTCAATTCAATTTATATTTTTATATTTACGACAAGTCTCTGACATCGATCATTGAATTGTTATTGGTGAATAACACATTGTTCAAAGTACTACGTACGGGCTTGAAATATTTTATAAACATTTGTTGCCGAAATTTTTATTAATTTTTAAAATAATTAAATAATTTCACAATCTACCCTCTGATGCAGAAGAATTCAAAAAATTACGCAAACCGAAAACAAAGTTTCTGATTTTAAGTCTCCTTTCCGGAAATTTTTTTTTTCCGGTTCTATGTTTATTTTTTTATTTTTTATTAAAAATATAAAATCTGGGAATTATATTTTCAGTCTATGTTATAATTTATTTCTTTTTTATATTGAAATTTAGAAATATTTTATATATTTCTTTAAAAATAGATGGAATACTATAATTTGATTATTAAAAAGACTGCGACAAATAATCGGGATCAACATTTTTCAGACTGAATTTTTCGCGGCTGTAACAAAAATTAAAATATTTCTTTGAAAAAAAAATATTTTAATTTTAAGTTATTCCGGTTCAAAAATCACTTATAGTTTAAAAAAAAAATATGGTGATCCTTCCATTAAAAAAAGAAAAGAAAAGGAAAACTGTAAGTTATTTAAATATTCTTTCGCGGCTGTCAGAGATGTCAGAGATGTAAATTCCTCAATTGTAGAGATTGTGAAGATGATACTATATATGATATTTAATTCAATGTACCTGGTCCCAGTTTGTTATTTTTTGGTGGCTACCTATCGGATATCTATTGTCAGTATTTAAATGGTGTATAAAAAGCGAAGTACAACCGTTCCGAGACCGCAAATTTTGTTTCCGGTTCTACGACCGCAAATTTTGTTCTCAGTTTGTATTGTTGAGACTGGGAATTTAGTCTCCGGTTATGTTGCATAGATACGGATACGGATATTGTATTTGATACGATACAGATATGATGATACGGTCATTTTTAAAAATTCCAGATACGATACGTCAATTAAATATATTATTTATTATTATTTTATTTATGTTATTAATTCAACACTTATTAAATATCAAAATTATTTGATGGGACTATACAATAATCCAATTGTACATTAAATACCATAGCTATTCTATTCTAACAACAAATATGAGTTGGTGTAGTGGTAAAGGGGGTATGTTGTTAACTCAAAGGGAATGAGTCTGATTCCTGCAGAGCACTGAAATTTGATTTTTGGCGCTGGTCCACCGCGGTCCCAGGGCGCGGTTCACAGTCAGGCGTGGTCCACAGGCGCGGTTCACAGCCAGGCAGCCGTATCCAGCCGTATCCAGCAGTATCTAGCCGTATCTGTGGGTTTCAACGGAGTATCGGCGACCGTATCGGCTGAGTAAGGATACACCAGCTGACGTATCGGATACGTATCGGGTGAGTATCGGTATCCGATACAGGTACGGCGCCTAAATTGGCGTATCCGTGCAATATAGGTCTCCGGTTTCTGAAATCGGAAATTTTGTCGGTTTTAGAAAGTTTGAAACCGGGATCTTTGTTTGCGAAAAGAGAGCTTGAAACCGGAAATAAAGTCTCCAGTTTGGTCATTTTTGGAAATCCGAGCGAAAAAGGTACAGAATGTGAAATTAATTAATAATTTTGGATATTAATAAAAATTTCGGCATTTGTTGAATACACATGTTTTGAATAGACAGTGATGCAATTCTCATATGTTGAATACACATATTTTTTTTTTTAAAATTAAGACAGTGATGCAATTCTGTTTTCTTTCTGGAAGATAGTTTTAAAAAAATATTGGCAAAACTTGTGAGGACAAGTTGGTAATTAACTATAATTATCTATGTAATTGAATTGGAAATGTTAGTCCAATTAGGCATGTGCAGTTGCTGCCTTGCTAATATCAGTCTCTATCCCTTTCCACACAAAACCAAGTCATCCTTGAATTAAGTTAAAATGGGCAAGGCTGCTTTCTCATTGCCATACCTCCGACATTTTTATTAATATCCAAAGTTTAATACAAATTATTAATTATACCCAGAGTCGGACCAATTATCGAAATATATCCAAACCGGCCATTTTCTGGCCGGCTATGTACCCTCCCTAAGCCGGCCAGAAAATGGCCCGCTATGTTCCTTTTTTTTTTTTTTTTTTTTTTTTTTTTTAAGAGAGACACTATGAAAATCAAAATATTAAAATTTAACACTGAAAATTTGAAATTTTTTGTTTAATTATTTGTTATATTACTTCTTTTGATATAATTAGCATATTTATATTAAAATACGCTATATTAATTGAAATTATATTGAATAACACTATATTATGTTAAATTACGCTAAATTACATTACATTACATTACAATACGCTATATTAATTGAAATACGCTATATTATTTTTTATGTTGTGCTACTATTTTAATGTTGTAATATTTTCTGTTTAGCATTATCATGATAATTTATTTTGATCTGTAAAATATAAAAATAGTACCATAAAAGCACACATACACAAGAACCGAAATATAGGATAATCCAAATATACCAAACATAAATAGTATATCAAATATAAATAGTACAAAACTAGTAAAAATACAACTAAAACGGAGAGGGGGAATATCGCTGAGCCGGTACTCCGGCGTTAGCCCGGCGCGGCCAGCGCGGCCAGGCTCCGTCTCTCTCAGGCTCATCTGGGGCATCGGCAGACCTCAGTATCTGCTCGGCGGTATCCCAACTGGCATCGCCTGTGGAGACTGGTGGTACTGGCGGAGGTGTAGCGAAGATAGATGCGGCAAACTCACTCCCAAAGGCAGGCTGAGCATGAGACCCGCTACCACTAGCCTCTCTATCATGCGGCATCTCTGTGCCATATCGGGGTACCCTCGGTGCCGAGCTGAAATCCTCATCGAATACCCCGAAGTCCTGGAGACTGTACGAGAGGGACTCGTACTCAGAAGTATCGGACATCTCAGGTGGTGGCTGTGGCGGCATCTCTGCCGGACCCTGCAATCATACACATAATTTATTAAATTTGATCTGAATGAAGAAATTTATTAAAACATCTAGCTGATATTGAAGTATGACATACCTGAGGCTGCACCGGACGTCCATGCTCGTCGTACCATGCCGTCCACCCAACGTCGGACAATACCCAACGGTGGTAGTCCCACTCTGGATGTGAATCGGGGGAAGATGGCATATCATCTAACAGAACCGGGCTCCGATCGGGCTCATGCGGATCTATCTCACGCCAGTTGATGTTCTCTCTGGCGTCCCGCAGCATACCGATGATCTTTCCACCGTGCCCGGCATCCTCCACTGGGGATCTCCCTGGGTCTGCTGAATCCCATCTGGCAACTGATAGAGGTCTGCATACTGAGGAGCCAGGGCCGTCCGGTAGTATGCCTCAAAATGGGTGCTCCAGTCCTTATCCAGCCGCGCTCAGTGGGTAACGCTGTAAAGAAGACGTTAGTTGCAATAAAAAACTATCAAGTAATATGATTTATTTAATAAATACAATAGACTACGACTTACTGGTGCTCGTCTCTGTGCGTGTAACTCGGCAAATATGGGTCTGCAGGAATCAACGCCGCTCGACCAAACTGTCGGAGCACCCGATCTGGGTAGTGGTGCTCCACTGTCCAGAAATGTATGAGCGGACCTCGGTAGAACCACATCGCCTGCTCCTGCTCGTCAGTCACACTGCCCGACAAGAGGAACTCCTCGTACAACTCTCTGTACGGCGTCCACTCAACAAGAGGCTCAGGCAAACTCTGAAGCTCTGACCGGACTGTCCTGATCTCAACGGTAGCACCGTGGGTCCGATCCTGGTAGCGGTGGAACCCGTGCCACTTCTTGGCGTATGCCGGGCAGTGAAACACATCTGGCTCTCCCCAATCCGGCGCCTCATTGGGGATAGGACGGCCCACTGGTAGACGTGACCACGACCAGTGCTGAAGCAGGAGTACCGGCCCGTACATCTGCTTCGCCGTCGGCTTCATTTTCAAGAAAATTACGTGTCAGTGTATTTTGATGGATTGATTGATTAAATAATTTACACTAAAATAAGAGTTGGTGACTTACCTCACTACTGCGACACAGGTTTGAGTACAGATGCGCCAGGACAGCTCCACCCCAGTTGTACGACGACGGCCGCTCAATGCCCATCAGCAACGGGAGATACATCATCGGCACCTGATCACCGCTGGAATCAGGAAACATGACAGAACCAAAAAGGTCCATCACGTAGCCGCGTGTATATCTGCAATACAAAACATATAAAAATTCTAATAGAATCATCGTATTATATCACAATTAGTAGAAACAAGTTATAAAATTTACCTCACAATCTCCTGCTCGGTGGAATCTGCCGAAAGACCCGCGATGAAGTGCTGCCGTAACCTCGTCATCCGCAGATGAAATTTGGACCTCCCTCGGTCCCCAATGATATACTCCGGGTCAGCTCCCAACAACTCCTCGACATAACCTGCGAAGCTGGTGCTGTCAGAGACGCCGCCCGACGGGTGTGCCACGGATAGCCAAACCCCAGAGAGCACTCACATCCTGGAGAGTCACTGTCATCTCTCCGAAAGGCATGTGAAACGTGTGCGTCTCGGGACGCCATCGCTCCACCAGTCCGGCGATGAGAGATGCATTGATGATGCTCTTCTCTGTGCGCACGATGTCCACAACGTGGTGGAGACCCAGGTTGAAGAGGTACGGCCGCATCACCTCGAAGTACCTCATGTGAACGCATCTCAACTTCACATCTAGAAGATCCGTGTCCTGCGTTGAAAAATGTAATCCGCATGGTGACAACATAATAAATTTAAATCCAACAAAATTTAATGAAAATATAAGAAAAGGAACGTACCTCACGAGAAGCCAGTGAGACTCGGTGCTCGCTGTGGGGAATCCACAGGAGAGGACTGATGTGCTCCGTGCTGCTAGTACTGATCGGCTCGTCCACTAATGGACGCTGGGTAGGCCGTGCTCTAGGCATCCTGATATCTAAAATAACCTAAATTCGGTGAAATTACGCTTGATCACCATAATTATGGTAAAAAAGGCCCTAAAAATTGGTTATCTGTGCTAATTACACTAAATTACGCTTAATCAGTCTAATTATGGTAAAAAAGACCAAAATACCCTAAAAATTGGTCAAACGTGCTAATTTCGGCAAAATTACGCATAATCAGCCTAATTATGGTAAAAAAAGCCAAAATACCCTAAAAATTGGTTATCTGTGCTAATTACACTAAATTACGCTTAATCAGTCTAATTATGGTAAAAAGACCAAAATACCCTAAAAATTGGTCAAACGTGCTAATTTCGGTAAAATTACGCTTAATCGGCATAATTAGGGTAAAAAAACCAAAATACCATAAATATTGGTCAATTGTGCTAATTACACTAAATATTAGTTAACTTAGCTAATTACACTAAATTACAACAACATAATCTAAATTATAACACCTAAAACCCTAAACCCTAAACCCTAAAATAAATAAATTAAAAATTAAATTAGATAAAAAAAAAAATTACCTCAAAGAAGAAGAGAGAATTCGGAATTGGGTTGGGATGAGAGAATTGTGAGAGGAGAGAGAGAAAAAAGGGTATATATAGGGGTTAAAACGAAAAAAAAAAAAAAAGGTACATAGCCGGCCATTTTCTGGCCGGCTATGTACCCTCCCTAAGCCGGCCAGAAAATGGCCGGCTTGGGTATTTTTCGCTATAGCCCGGAAGTCCGGGTATATTTATTAATTTGTATTAAACTTTGGATATTAATAAAAATGTCGGGCCATACCTTGACATTGATGGCAATCTCTTTCCCTCACCTGTTACACCACCTGCCTCCAATAAATCCTTATTCCTTGCAGGAGCAGGTTTGATATTCTTTTCTCTATTTATTAGTTAATTACAAATTAATTATATAAATGTCGATATGATAATTTAATTGGTTTACAGGAATAAGGGGACTAGAAATAGAAGGCAGGTTCGTCAAGTTCACAACGATCGGTGTATATTTGGAGGAATCAGCCATCGAATTTCGAGCTCTCGGTCGCACCCGATTTCTATGAGGATATCATCAATGGTAATGTACTAATTAATATTATATTTCACATCTTCGCTTTTGATTTATATATATTCTTTCTATATTAATCTGATGATAATAATAGTTTTCTTTCTACAATAATATAATTTTTTAATTAGGAATGGACGGTATCAGAGACAGAGCTAGTAAGAGAAAATAGGAGTCAATTGACCTCAAATTTTTTTTTCAAAATTTTTATACATTTTCTATATAGTTTAAAGTAAAATGCTACTGGTACTATAAAATTAATCATCATTCGCAATATCAAAATTTTATATGATTGACTTTCATTCATCTTTAACCCCCATAGTCAGAAAGTCTGACTTCACCCCTGGACAGTATAATATTTCTTTATATATATTCTTATTTAAAACAAAAAGAAAAAAAAGAAAATATTGTAGATATGTATAATACGTGAAAGCGCTTAGCTATTCTAGTTGTCTCTCTTTTTGATACAGGCAGGTTACATTAGATATAATAGATAGAAATACATACGAGTAGAACCGGGTGTTCTTAAGCTCACCAAGTCTCTTTGTGAGATTAACTCAAAAATTTATCGTATTGACTTCAAGCGACGCATCTAAACCGTTGAAACCGATTACCGATCTACTTCACGAGTGATGAGTTTACATGTCAAATTTATAAATTTTCAAACTAATTTAATATAAAATCAAGCGGTCAAAAAATGATGAAAATGAACACATTAAAATTAACATATAAACCATCTTTTTATTTTGACAGCTTGACTTTATACTAAATTAGTTCGAAAATTTATAAATTTGACATGTAAATGCATCACTCGTGAAGTAGATCGATTTTAACGGTTTGAATGTATCGTTTGAAGCCAATTCAATAGATTTTTGAATTAAGCTCACAAAAGGGGTTGGTGAGCTTAAGAACACCCTAGTTCTACTCAATATATACAGGGGTGGAGTGTATTGTTAAACCACCTGTGGCGGCTACAATTACAAAATGGCAAAACAAACATTTCTAATTTAAGTGATGCTAATAAGTCGGACCAACTTATACGGTTGTAGTTGTTTCAAAAGATTTAGGTGCAGATTTGTTTGTCTATAATGACTAATGAGCTTTGCTTTACATCATCGTGTCATCATGAATTTTATCATATCTTTTAAGGAATTAGATCACAGCAACAATTTGGTATTATATTTTCTCTAAAAAAACAAGTTGGTATTATATTAGAGCTCAGTTTGACCACTTTAATTCAAGAAAGAAGAGCAAATATCAAATAATCTAGATTGAATCTGACAGAATAGTTTAATAGTCTATGGTATCTGGTGTAAACGTAGGTACCGACATTTTTATTAATATCCAAAGTTTAATACAAATTATTAATTATGCCCAGAATCGGACCAATTATCGAAAAATACCCAAGCCGGCCAGAAAATGGCCGGCTTAGGTCCCTCCCTAAGACGGCCATTTTCTGGCCGGCTTGGTACCTTCTTTTTTTTTTTTTTTTAGAGAGAGAGACACTATGAAGATCAAAATATTGAAATCTAACTCTGAAAATTTAAAATATTTGTTATATTACTTCTTTGAGGAGGGATCAAGTTACAACAATCATTTTTTTTATTTTCAAAGTCCAAATCGTCGATCCAAACCGTTCAACATGATCTCCACAATAAATTGTGCTTCCAGATCAAATTTTACATTTTTTTTGAATTTTTTTACTATTTATTAAGTATTTTACAAAAAATAGTCATATTCAGACCATTGAATTTTGTACCCATCTTAATAAATAGTAAAAAAGTTCAAAAAAATGTAAAATTTGATCTGCAAGCACATTTTATTTAGATAATCATGTTGAACGGTTTGGATCGACGATTTGGACTTTGAAAATGAAAAAAATGGTTGTTGTAACTTGATCCCTCATCTACTTCTTTTGATGTATAATTAGCATATTTATACTAAAATACGCTAGAATACTTGAAATTATATTGAATTACACTATATTACAATAAATTATGTTCAATTATACTAAATTACGTAAAATTACAATAACTTCTTTAATTATGCTGAAATACGGTAAATTACGCTAAACTACACAAAATTACGCTATAGTAGACTGATTTTGCTCATCTTTCATGAATCATAAAAAATAGTAAAAAAATTCCGAAAATAGTAAAAATTGGTATTCTACAAGTTCATTATGTAACTAATTTACTGAGCTATTTGGATTGAATAATAGAAACGAAAATTTTAATCGGAAACTTCAACTCAAGTTTTGAGGCTCTTCCCTTAGTTTTTTGGCGATTCTGAATTTCGGAATCCAGCATTGCTGGCATGGACGCATGCGTATTTTCGCAAGCTTTCCGAAAAGTGGTCATTTGCTGAAATCGGACACTCGAGCGCCGTTTTATGACCGTTTGAAGTTTCATCGTCGTTTTTCCCCTTTTCAGTGAAGATATCGTCCCTATTCATACCGTATTTTAGCGTAATTTACCGTATTTTAACGTAATTTAATGTAATTTAACGTAATTTAACATAATTTAGTGTTATTCAACATAATTTTAATTAATCTATCGTATTTTAGTATAAATATGCTAATTATACATCAAAAGAAGTAATATAACAAATAATTTAAACAAAAATTTCAAATTTTCAGAGTTAGATTTCAATATTTTGATCTTCATAGTGTCTCTCTCTATAAAAAAAAAAAAAAAAAAAGGTACCAAGCCGGTCATTTTCTGGCTGGTTTGGATATTTTTCGATAATGGGTCCGATTCTGGACATAATTAATAATTTGTATTAAACTTTGGATATTAATAAAAATGTCGGACGTAGGTAGCCGTTAATTACCTAATAACGTTTCAGCTAAATTAGAAATCTAGAATAATTAGGTTTGCAAAATTTTACATTCCAACCGGGACCCGGTTCAATCGATGCACGCCGAGCCACATCATATCTCACCCGAAACCCATTCTAGTCTTAAGTTATGTATAACTAGTTAGGAAATCTATTTTATCCTTAGTAAGCGGTTAATATATGAGTTCTTAGGCAAAATAATAATAATAATAATAACTTCAAAAATAACTGAGCCCCTTTAGCTTCCACAAGATGTGCAATCTTTGAGTAACTTATTAAAATGTGAGAACTTGTAAAGCAAAAAAAAAATTATATGACTGGACTTCTTTTATAAAGATAGGCCAGTATCTTTGTCGAGATATGTACTAAGTTTTCAATTAATTAACGCAAAAACTAGGTAAATAAAATTAATAAATATGTGCATGATGCAGGTCCATTTGACAAGTTTGTGAAGGTGACGATGGTGGTGCCGTTGACAGGAGAGCAATTCTTGTTGGATTTAGAGACGTCTAAATACAATAATTAAGTTGGACATGCGTGTATATAATTATATGTCTCATACTGTCACAAATATTAATGCCAAAATAAGTGATTAATTAAGGAATGACATTGTACGTATTTTAATAAGGATTTGGATCTGAAAACGTATAGAAATAAGATTTAAATTAATTATAATTGTTAATGGACCGATTATAATTAATTTAATTAATACACATATTATTTTAGGTTAAAATAAAGTTTAAAATATCAATTATGAATCTTCATGATAAAGGCTGGGTTTCCATGGCTGCAATCATCACCAATTTTGCTGCTCCATTACAGAAAATATACTCTGTTCTTTGTATTCGGAAAGTTCAGAAAAGAGAGGGTGTGATTGCGAAGCCCTGGAAGAGCCCAAAAGCCAAACAAGTCAAGTTCTAGGAGCTCTCAAGTCAAGACAAGGATCTCAATCAACCTAGAGCCAAGGATATTGTCCGATTGACAATAAGGAGGCCTTTTGAAGATGGATAGTAAGTTCCGCTGCATATTTACTTTATTTTCTTGCATAGGATCCTAGGGTTTTAGGTTTTAAAGTAATTAGGAAAACCCGTACACCCAACAAGTGGTATCAGAGCCATCTATGCAGGAATTTAAGGTAATTATGATCTAGAGAAAAGGTTATGCCATCTTCAATTGTTTGTAAATTATTTTCTGTTTTTTGAATCGAATTTAATTGTTGCAAATAGTTGTTAAAATTTGCTTTAATCGATTTTTTATGCGTATTTTAATCGAATATTCGAATTGTGCCAATCCTTGCGCTTCGTGCGATCTTGGAGAGGTTTTGTTTGATGGTTTTGATTTTGATCCGCATAATTTATCACATTTTGGTGAAATATACGAAGGTGCGCTGATTCTTCCTTCGAAAGGTTTAATTATGCAACAAACTAGAATTTTTCGTTTCTGAAATTTGGAAAAATAAGTAATTGGCGCAATAGATGCTGTTTTTGCAGTTTTTTTTTCGGTTTTTTTTTTTTTAAGTTTCCATATCTGAAAGTTAGTTATCTCTAGATCATTACCGGTTACAGACCTTAGAAATAACTGTAAGTAATTGTAATTTAGGTTATGTTAATTATAATTACTATAGTTATTAAGTTATTAAGTAAAGTATGCTATTATTAGCCTAATTAGTTATAGAATTTAGCCATTATCTATAATTAGTATTTAACGCTAATTAAGGGTGGGATAAAATATATATATATATACTGAATTCTTGTCATGATTATAGCTAATTTGAGCATAAGGTTATTTAGTAAATTCTAAATAAGATTATTTGGTTATTTCCAAATATAAGCACAAAGTTTTAGTTGTCTCTAAATAGAAGCATAAAGTTATTTAGATATTTCTGAATAAAATTATTTCGCTATTTCTAAATAAAAGCATAAAGTATTTCTAAAATTATATTTTGGAGAATACTAAAGTGTTTCTAAAGCCTAGTATTTATTTTTGATGAATATAGTTAACATATGAAAATTAGTTTATTCTAATTAATTAAAGCTCCCATTAGTTACTATATTCTATTTAGGACGAGTAGTCATTTTAGGATACGTCCTAGAATAGGCTTTAGGCATAGTTTTAGGATCTATTTAAAGGCAATTAGGATTTACGTGTGTCATTTTGTACAAGTTGAGCACTGATTGTTCGCAAACGGACCTCTCTATGCGAGACAAGTGCAAGGTGACACATGACAAGTTTAAAATGACGTGCTAGAAATGGATGTGAGTGTTAGCTTTCCCAAAGGAGGGTTAGCGCTTGCTGAAATTGTTTAGTGCATAAGGGTAGTGTATAAAAAATAAGTTGCAACACACATGGGCTAGCGATGTCTAGAAAAGCATCGGGGGCTTGGAACATAAGCGATCCGTCTGTGATCCTCCTCCCCCACTTGACTGGCCTGGTCGTTAGCAATTGGATATGTCAATCTAGCCCAAAGGCGGAAAGACAATAAGGTTGCATGTTTGTATTTTATTCATCACACCAAAGCTCATGAAGGTAATGATTGCGCCCAAAGGTGTTTTTCATTATTGAGTGGTGCTTTGGCTAAAGATTTAATGGAGCACATAGTTTAACGCAGGCCTTTAGATAGATTTTAGAATTATGATTAAGGATCAAATCATGACACATCGTATCTAAATTATTCCTTTGTTCTTCAATGGAAAATTTAAACATAATGTCGAATCTAAGTCAGATTAAGCCCCTCATGGGAAAACAAAGTATGTCTCTCGCTTTAGTTTGTTCTGAAGTTAATTTAAGTTCTGTATCTAGATATACTTGGTGGATAGATTCAGGTGCAACGTCTAACATCAGTATATCGATGCAAGGTTGCCTAAGCCATCGCAAGCCAAATGAGGCGGAGCGCTACGTTTACGTAGGAAATGGCAACAAAGTAGAAGTGAAAAGTATAGGAAAATTTAGATTATTATGTAGGACAGGATTTTATTTAAGTTTTGATGCTTTAGTGGTTCCATCCTTCAGAAGGAACCTAATTTCTGTATCTTATTTGGACAAAAATGGTTATGTATGTTCATTTAGTAATGGAAATTTCAGTTTGTGTCAAAATTCTAAGCTTCTTGCTTCTGGTATCCTGTCTTCTTATGATAATCTTTATTTTCTAGATATAGACACTTCACATTCAGAGGCACTGCATATAGATAATAGAAAACGTAAATTAACTTGCAAGAAATCAGCAACATTATGACACAAGTGATTAGGATATATCTCTATGAAAATGATAGAACGTCTTGTGTCTAATGATATTCTCCAACCTTTAGATTTTACAAACTTAAGTGATTATGTAAATTGTATAAAGGGAAAACAAACTAATAAACGTATGCAAAAGGATGTAATGATGTCTTAGAATTGATTCATACAGATATCTGTGGTCCTTTTCCAAAGGCTACAAGAAATGGTCACCGTTACTTTATCACATTCATAGATGATTATTCAAGATATGGTCATATTTACTTAATAAAGGAAAAGGCAGAAGCATTAGACGTGTTCATAAAGTTCAAAACGAAAGTTGAGTTACAACTTAACAAACGTATAAAGTCCATTCGTTCTGATCGTGGTGGTGAATACTACGGTCGTTATGATGGATCAGGAGAACAGCGTCAAGGTCCCTTTGCAAAATACTTAGAGGAATACGGAATTGTGCCTCAGTATACGTTGCCAGGTTCACCTGCAATGAATGGTGTTGCTGAACGGCGAAATCGCACCCTTAAAGACATGGTGAGAAGTATGATTGTTCGTACAACTCTACCTGAGAATTTGTGGGGAGAAGCCTTAAAGACTGCAGCATACATACTTAATAGAGTGCCTACTAAAGCAACTAACAAGACCCCTTACGAGTTATGGGTTGGGCGCAAGCCTAGCTTGAATCATTTGAGAGTTTGGGGATGTCCATGTGAAGCTAGGCCTTATAAGCCAAATGAAAAGAAACTGGACGAAAGGACTGTTAGTTGTTACTTTATAGGCTATTCTGAACGATCTAGGGGGTATAAATTCTATAATCCAACAGAACATATAGTTTTCGAGTCAGGAAGTGCGAAATTTTTTGAGGATAATGAGTTTGTGGGGGGAGATATGACAAAAGATAGTATTTTTGAAGAAGAAGAGACGAATGAGAATGAGACTATGGACCAAAGTCCTGGTTTTGTTCAAATTCCGATTACATTAAAAAATACATCTTTTAACACTGTGCAAACTTCATCATCCCAAACAACTCAGTTAGAAACTCAACATGGAATAGAGAACACAAATGGACCTGAATCCAACCCAAACCCTGACATTGCGATGACCAATGTTGATGGCCTAGGGCCTGTGGGAGATTCAGAAGTTGGTAATGATGTTCCTCCTCCTGTTGAAGATCAAGTTGTAAATGAACCTCAAGAAAATCTAGAGCCTGTGCCAATTAGGAGATTTATTAGAGAAAAAAGATCTACACAATCGAAGGATTATGCATATCTTCAAGAACATGAGTTTGACATTGGCATGTTTGAAAATGATCCTGTTAATATCAAACAAGCTGTGGAAAGCTCTAATTCTCAAATGTGGATTAATGCCATGAATGAAGAGATGAAATCTATGTACGATAATGACGTTTGGGATATCGTTCTGTTGCCTAAAGGCAAGAAACCCGTTGGTTGCAAATGGATATTTAAGACTAAGCGGGATTCTAAAGGCAATGTTGAAAAATACAAGGCACGTCTTGTTGCGAAAGGTTTCACACAGAAAGAAGGCATTGATTATAAAGAGACTTTCTCTCCAGTTTCATCGAAAGACTCTTTAAGGATTATATTGGCGCTTGTAGCACATTATGATTTAGAATTTCATCAGATGGATGTAAAGACAACATTTCTCAATGGTGACATTGATGAAATGATCTATATGAAGCAGCCAGAAAACTTTGTATCAGGTGATGCAGGGTCTATGGTTTGCAGACTTAAGAAATCTATCTATGGTCTAAAACAAGCATCTCGACAATGATATCATAAGTTTCACAAAGTTGTTAGCTCATTTGATTTTGAGTCTAACATAGTAGATGAATGTATATATCTTAAGTTCTGTGGGAATAAATTTATTTTCTTGGTTTTATATGTAGATGACATATTGCTTGCCAGTAATGATAAAGATATATTGCATCAAACTAAGAATTTTTATTTAAGAACTTTGAAATGAAAAATCTTGGTGATGCATCATTTGTTCTAGGGATTGAAATACTTAGAGATAGATCTCAAGGTATTCTAAGATTATCCCAGAGGAACTATATCGATAAGATTCTAACAAGATTTGGCATGCAAAACAGTAAACCAGGAGATACCCCTGTATCAAAAGGAGATAAGTTTAGTCTAAAACAATGTCCCCAAACTGACTTAGATAAAAACATCATGAAAGATATTCCCTATGCCTCAGTCGTAGGTAGCATCATGTATGCACAAGTATGCACGCGTCCGGATATTGAGTTCATTACTGGAATGCTAGGGAGATATTTAAGTAACCCAGGTATGGAACACTGGAAGACAGTCAAGTGAGTGTTGAGACACCTAAAGAGAACAAATGACTACAAGCTCACATATCAAAAATCAGATCAGCTTGAGATCATTGAATATACTGATTATGATTTTGGAGGGTGTCAAGACAGCATGAAATCGACATCAGAATACATCTTTATGATGGCAGGCGGTGCCGTGTCATGGAAGAGCGCTAAGCAGTCATTGGTAGCCTCCTCCACTATGGCAGCCGAGTTCATTGCATGCTACGAAGCATCAAATCATGGCGTATGGCTAAAGAACTTTGTCACAAGGCTGCGAGTTGTGGAATCTCTCCAGAGACCACTAAAATTATTATGTGACAACAATTCAGCTGTGTTGTACGCCACTAACAACCGGAGTTCATCGAAATCAAAGTACATTGATATCAAGTTTCTGGTTGTAAAAGAAAGAGTTCACAATAATGAATTATGTATAGAACACATAGGTACAGACACCATGATAGCAGATCCGCTTACTAAGGGATTGCCGCCCAAGAAGTTTCACGAGCATGTCGCTCGTATGGGCGTCATACCTATTTAGGTTACTTAGAAAATGTGGGAGTCTGATTTTGTATTTTGTTTTTCAGAGATGTTCTATGTTATGTAATTTGTAAAAGGATGTGTATAAAGGAATATACAAGTTGCAATCAGTTGTTATCATTATTTCTCTCTTTAAAGTTTAAAGTTTAATGACCTCACTACAGTTTAAAGTTTAAAGTTTAAAGCTGACCCAATTGGAAATAGTCACACTATAATCACATTCGTGTGTAATTTCCAAACTATACGTCCAAATCAGATTCATGTCATTCAATTATGATGACAATGTGATCTATGTCGGTTTAGTTACGCATAAATATAAATGTAACAACTGCCGCTTAGGTCCCTTGTTAGTATAATTGATGGACGGAATTGTAAAGAAAATACGATAAGTAAAAGACAGAAAAGTTTGCATGCAATAAAGATAAGGACATATAAATTAAAAGGTTACACTTGTCCAAGTGGGAGATTGTTGGATTTAGAGACGTCTAAATACAATAATTAAGTTGGACATGCGTGTATATAATTATATGTCTCATACTGTCACAAATATTAATGCCAAAATAAGTGATTAATTAAGGAATGGCATTGTACGTATTTTAATAAGGATTTGGATCCGAAAACGTATAGAAATAAGATTTAAATTAATTATAATTGTTAATGGACCGATTATAATTAATTTAATTAATACACATATTATTTTAGGTTAAAATAAAGTTTAAAATATCAATTATGAATCTTCATGATTTTACGGAAATTTGGAAACAAATTTCGGACAAAACGGAGTTCGTATGAATTTTCGGAATTATTCGGAATTTGCTACAGTACCGAATGCTACAGTACCGCGTGCTACAGTGTCGGTTGCTACAGTTTTATTTGGAATAAAATCTGAAAATTTGTAATTGATATTTTTAGGAGAAGGAGATTAACCTGAAAATAGGAAAACTAACTCACTAGGGTTAGTTATGACCAAAATAGAATGCCATGAGAGCTAATTTTGATCAGATTGATGTGTATATAAAGGCTGGGTTTCCATGGCTGCAATCATCACCAATTTTGCTGCTCCATTACAGAAAATATACTCTGTTCTTTGTATTCGGAAAGTTCAGAAAAGAGAGGGTGTGATTGCGAAGCTCTGGAAGAGCCTAAAAGCCAAACGAGTCAAGTTCTAGGAGCTCTCAAGTCAAGACAAGGATCTCAATCAACCTAGAGCCAAGGATATTGTCCGATTGACAATAAGGAGGCCTTTTGAAGATGGATAGTAAGTTCCGCTGCATATTTACTTTATTTTCTTGCATAGGATCCTAGAGTTTTAGGTTTTAAAGTAATTAGGAAAACCCGTACATCCAACAATTCTCCGACAACGTGGCAAAAAACTGCGTCAACCACTGGAAGGAGACTGACATCTACACTGATGCAGAGGCTGAGGCTGTTGTTGCCCAGTTCAAGGAGGTGTTCAAGTCTCGCAACTTTCCTCCCGGTGCATCCCTCATATTCGCTTTCTCTGCATCTGGTGCTATATCTGTAAGCATAATTTTTGTTTATAATTAACAAAAATTATCCTCCTTTACTTGTTTTTTATGGTAATTTCCTGTAAATCTGAATAATATTTAACGATGCAGATTGCCTTCTCGGAGGGCGATTCTGTGCCCGAACAGTGCGACACAGTGATAAAAAACAAGGCTCTTTGCCTGGCCGTGTTTGACTCTATAATCGGGAAGCACAGTGTCTCTCCCGCAGCAAAGTGCAGTTTGGCCGTCAGACTGGCGCAACTTCTCAACCAATCTCTCTCCTGATATACTTCGTTTCTTTTGGAAGCAAATGTGGAGGCTTTGATTAATGATGAAATTTTGTAATTAATGATCAATACAAGTGAAATGAGTTTGTTCATTGTTGTTCTATTTTTATTTTTTAACCATTCAATCTCTCTTTTTTGCTGATGTGGCATGTTAGCTTATTCTCTTTACAATAAAAGATCATTAATTTTTTTTAAGTAGATAAAAGATCATTAATGAATCAATTAATAATTGTGTCACCTACTCAGCAAGCCCTTAGGTTGGCTTTGAAAGCACTGGTTCTTAACTAATTAGCTAGGTTGGCTAGAATATATGTAAATAAGTAAATAACCATCAATTTTGATTGAGTCCGCTCTTTTAGCAGAAATTTTCTAATCTGCGTGGCGAAATATGATGCAGAAGCAATGAAGAACCAATATTGACATAGTTGCTTAAAACCTGATTTCATAGCAGTCAGCATTGTGATATGTGTTCGATTCTAAATTAGCAGAAATTTTATAATCGATGTGACGAAAACTGATGCGCGCAGCAATGACAATTGGCAACCTTGATATATAAGCAATCAAAGAACCAATATGTCATAGTGGCGTTCAAACCTGATTTCATAGCAGCCAGCATTGTGATATATTTGTTTATATATATACGTGTACAAAACAACAAATGGCAGCTTGACATCACTGCTACTGAAAAATTGAACCCCGGAGAAGAATAAATATTGACATAGCGGCAATGTCACAAGTTTCTGAGTCTTGATGTTGATGTACAACTGTGTACACGGGGGCGGATCTCAATGTTATGATTTGAAAATTTTAGTTATTTATATTGAAATTTAATTAAATTTTATTTTTTTAGAACTTTCTATGTAGTCTAGCCTCTCTCAATAATAATCAAATGTTTACTTGTAGTCTAGTGGTTTGAGCTCTATTTTGTAGTTGAGATGTCTTGAGTTCAAATCCCACTCGCCACATTGTATATTTTATTTTCAGCTCCCTTTATTAAAAATTTCTAGTTCCGCCTGTACAAGCAATTGAACACAGGAACAGGTTGTACAATTGATTTCATAGCAGCCAGACTGATGGTGATATGTGGGTTCCGCCCCTGACTGTACAAGCAATTGAACACAGGAACAGGTTGTACAATTGATTTCATAGCAGCCAGACTGATGGTGATATGTGGTTGACTTTAAATTACCAGATAATTTTCTTTGATCTTAAATTCTTCATCCAAGAATAATTTCAAGGCCATCGATATATAATAATATAAACAGGAAAGATCAGCTTTCTTTCAATACAGGTGACAACATCGTTCTGTTTTTTCCTAGTACAAAATGCAACTCAACTTGTACCAGGTCAAGATATGATAGTGAATAGAGGTGCTATCGGATTGGGTAGGGTCCGGGTACTGTTATATTTGGACCCGTACTCTAAAAGTGTTCCAGTTTGAATTTCGATCCATATACTTATTAGTTTCAAACCGGTTGGGTCCGGATCCGGATACCTATCTACTCGTAGATATTTTGGATTCATTCTTTCGGTTCCGGGTAGATAGATACCCATAACTTGTTTGTGGTTATGGGTCCAGTTCGGATTCGGAACGGATCCGGATCCGGAGCGGGTACATGTCGCAACTCAGAAGAATTTGAGAAACCCTTTACGTTTTAAATATAATTATAATTTTCTAAATATCTCACATAATATATCATTATAATATAAATTAAAATCTGCTCTAAAATATTGAAGGTGAGATAATTTTAGAAAGTAAAATATTAGAAATGGTGATTTCATTCTATGGTTCAAAAAATTCATGAATATAATATTAATACCAATTTGTTTTAATCAGGGAAGAAAACAATAAATTTCAATGATCCGTGTAGAAAAAAAGATATACGATAGACAAAGAGATCAAGAAAAGAATTAATTAGCTTTGAAAATTTATAGGCAAAAGGTGAACGTGACATTTGATTTCAATGATCTGTGTGAAAAGAGCAATAAATTTCATTTAAGAAATTAAAAAAAACTACAAATGATTGTCTTTTCATAGTTAAATATATGTTTTTATATTAAATAATTATAAAGAAATGGTATTATTATTTTATCGGGTATATACGGGTATTGGGTCGGGTTCGGTTATGGGTCGGATAATTAAATCAAACTCATATCCTATACATTACAGTAGCGGTTCCAGTTCGGATCCAGATCGGATATTAAATTATTAATTTTGTAACCGTACCATAATTTGACCAGTTATATTTTTTAAACCATACCCTATCCAAATTAATCGGATCCGGGTCGGTTCCAGTTCGTATCCGGTTCGGTTCCAGATCAAATCCGGGTAATCGGATAAAAGTAGCACCTCTAACAGTGAAAGATAGATCAGAGAAGCAAGGCTTAATATACTGCAATGCTTAATTATAGGCCGTTTCGTTTCAAATTCAAAATGTAATTATCCGGACCTATAATTATTACCCAGCCCATTTCGTTTAAAATTCAAGCTGTAATTATCCGGCCCAATAATTATTACCCAGCCCGTTTCGCCCAAGACGCGCCAGATTTTGGAATGATTAATATTTTTTTGAATTTTGGTTGCCTTTAGTAGTAGCGAAGGTCGTTATAATTTAATAAATACACTAATTAACAAAAAGACAAAACTGCTTCTCTCTTCAAGCACTAATTACTTTATCACACTGACATGACACACTGTAAGTTTTTTTAGTGTACAGCAATTAATTAAGTCAACAACCAAAGCGGAGGAAGCACTTCTTAGACACCTATAAGGCTATAAATAATAATATCATAATTATCCACCAACCCCCATATATGATACAATATGATATACGAAGATAAGAGAATGAGCATTTCACATGTAATAATTTAAAGCATCGGCACTGAGGGAGCAAGAATTAAATTAAATTAATGGTAATGGACTAATGCACTAATGCTAGGTGGTAGGCCCAATCTTAGCAAATTCAAGGGTCTTCTTTCCTTGAAGCCTGTTGGTCACATAGTGGTGACTGTACTCTCCATGATTGTATGTTTTGTACTTGCTGCCTTCATCATGTGTCACTAGCTCTGACAGTGGACCCAACACCACATCGTAGCTCGGTGCGTAGAATGTGACGATTGACAACCTCTCCTCGTCTTCGTTTGTCACTGCTCTGTGCTCCACACTCTTGTATTTCCCATTTGTCATCACCTGTTCATTCAAATTGTTATTATCTATAGATTATATTTGCAAGGCTTTTAATTACTGTATTAAATTTTCCAATTCAGTAAGACTTGGACCTCACCTCAAGAGTGTCTCCTATGTTAATGACCAAAGCATGAGGGAGCGGTTTCACTGGGACCCACATGTCATTTTTCAGCACTTGGAGTCCGACACATGCCGTGTCCTGTTGCAGTACGGTTATAGCGCTGCCATCAGAGTGAGAACTCAGCCCAAGCACCGAGTCGGACCGTGCACACGGCGGGTAGTAGTTCATTCTCACAGCTTGTACTGCTTCGCCGAACATCCGGTTGAATGTGTTCGATGAAATGCCGAGAGTGCAGGCCATGTGTGTTAGTAGCTTTTGGCAAAGGATTCTTACTTTGGATGAGTACAGCTCCAAAGTTTCACTGCGGTTGATATAAATGTTACCAGCACAACCGCTTTATTTATGAAAAAGTTACCTATATATAGTAGCAGCACCTTTAATTATTGATATTATAAATTGACACCAAACCAAAGGTAGATATGGATACCTAAATTTCTCTGGTGTTGTGGGCCAGAGATTAGGGTTGCGTATGAAGGCAGGCTCCACACCGAGTGCCAGCATGTTGCACCAGTCAAGCTTCTGCTCTTCTGAGAAAACAAATGCGTGACCGTAACCTTGGATGGTACCGGGTGCCATTGGATATTTCTCTTTCTCTTCTAGAGGTAGCATGAAGAACTCCCTCGTTACCGCCTCCATTGCATCAAGAAAACCTTCCTCAATCCCGTGGTTCACCACCTAATCATTAATAAAGCAAAAGTTTTCAATCAATTTCCATAATATATGTTTCAATAAACAAAATAATTAATACTTGCCTGAAAGAAGCCCCAATCCTGACAAGCAACAGTTAGTCTGACCAACTCGTCATCATGATCTCCGTCTAACTTTTCCATGTCGATGATGGGCACCTCTAAAGACGTGCAAACCCTAGATCGAACAGGTTGTTCGTCATCCTCTCGCACGTATCTCTTTGGTACCACGCTTGGCTGAGCCCGTCTTAGTTCTTGAATATCGTCTACATGCCCAATCTTCACCTCACCAGGTACCACCATAATGGAATATATAATTGGTTTAATTTGACTTGAATTAATTATGTTGTTTGAGAATTGAGGAGGAGAGATTGGTTGAAATATGTTGTTTAAGACGGAGGAGAATTTATAGCATCAAATGGAGTAACATGAGCCGTTGATTTTATTGCTCCCCACACACACAAAAAATAATAATAAATAGAGAGTAAAAACAATAAAAGGTTCACACTAACAGTGCATGAACAAAGTTTTTATGTAATTGCTCATGTAATATATTTCATATGTTTCCTTCTAATTTTCAACAAATAAAGGAGGCTTGTAACGGTATAGTGTAGGAGATATATGGGCCGTTTCTTGAGAGAGTGGTGGGCCCAAAAAATTGGTTTCTTTTGGTAGTGCCTCAGACTCAACCTCTATTAGTGTTCTTTGCTTCGTAGCCCAAAAAGGCGTCCCAAACTTATTGTTAAACGGCTTATAGTAACGGTCTTTTTCCTTTTTTAGTTTTTTCTGTTATTTTTAATCGTAAATACGGTATGCGCTCGTCGGACGGATGGGGTACCGTCAAGCGATTAATTAGTATGCGGTCGATTAATCAGAATTATGCGGCCGATTAATCGTTTCATTAAAATTATGTGTATATATTCATAATTTATTAAAAAGAGGAGGGTTCAAATGCCTCCATTTTTTGTGCCTCCACCATGCATTCATTTTTAAAAACTTTAATAAATCAAAATTTAAAACTTAAAAGTCAAAATAAAATCATTAGATATGATCTACATCATTTTATCTATGCATGTGTAAAAAATTATAACATGTCAATTTTGTTTTGGTTGTCATCAAGAGCTTGCAAAAAACTTATTAATGTGGATAATTTCTAAACGTTGATTTTTCAACTTATTAATTCACATAACAACAAATTGAAATGTGATAATTTTTTATCAGTACATAGAGAAAATAACATAGATCACATCTAACGGTTTTATTTTGATTTTTTAAGTTTAAAATTATGAGTTATTAAAGTTTTTAAAAATGGAGGCATGGTGGTGGCATGGTGGAGGCACAAAAAATGGGGGCATTTGAACCCTCCTCTATTAAAAATGATTTATTTAACTCATCAAACTTATCAAATAAACTTAATTTAATTTAGTTTTATTATTATAACATAACACTACGCTTATTTCTTCTTAACAACACATACACATTGTACATTTGTAAGTAACACATTTATTTAAGAGTGAGCCTATGGTGCTATGCATAGCACGGATGGCTAGTGTACTACGGCTCAATATGGTACTTTTTAAAATCCTAACGGTCGATCCAACCGTTCAATGTGATAATCATATGAATATGTACTTGCAAACTAAATTTTATATTTTTTTGAATTTTTTTACTATTTTTTTAGATAGGTAGAAAAATCAGTGTTTTCTGAAAATTCTGGACCATCAAAATTCTACCTATCTAAAACAATAGTAAAAAAATTCAAAAAAATATAAAATTTAGTTTGCAAGTACATATTCATATGGTTATCACATTGAACGGTTGGATCGACCGTTAGGATTTTAAAAAGTACCATATTGAGCCGTAGTACACTAGCCATCATTGCTATGCATAGCACCATAGCCTCACTCTTTATTTAATACAAAAATAAATTTGAAATTAAGCTTTTTCAAATACTAATAATATATTATTTGAAATAAATAAAACATTCCAACATAAAATCACTAAATTTAGTTTATGATAACAACTTAATTTCATATATGAACATGTCGTACTAATTGAAAAGTTACATCAGTAAGTAAGAAAAACATATACTATATAAATAATAGAACAATTAATCAATTTTAAAAGAAGTAAGAAGAAAAAAACATATATAAAAAATATTGGATGTATATCCAAGTACAAATAAAACTACAATACAGTATCACACACAGTCACAGGAAAAAAACAATATGAAAATAAAAATTCACTGGAATAAATAGGAATAAAGAGGAATAAACGAGAATAAACGGGAATAAACGGACGATTAAACGGGAATAAATGGAATAATCGGCCGATTAATCAGAAAAATCAGTAAATAGATGTCCGATTAGTGTATTCGTAATAGTTTGGCCGCTGTTAACGATTAAATGAGCGTTTAATCGGCCGTTAAGGCCATTTTTTACAACACTTTTTTTAATAATAGAACAATGACTAATAATCAGATCTTCTCTATTAGATTTAGCTAATTATAGTAATTATTTTATGATAGCTTTTCACATATGTTAGACAAGTCACAAAATACTTGAGAGTTGTGTTATGGTGCTATACAAACAGGGGTGGAACATAGTGGTGGGGAAAGGGTGCTAAGCACCCCCTGTAGTTTGAAAATTTGTAGTTTGATCCATTAAATTTTGTAATTTTTATATGCATTAATATATTTTAGCCTCTTTTATAAAATGAAATTACACTATATTTGATTCTTTAGCCTCCCAATCTCTATTTTCTAGTTCCGCCCCTGTATACAAAGGAAAAAGAAAAAAAAAAGTTATATCCTTACCAGTAAATTAGTACTAGTAAATGATCAGAGGTGGCCAGTTATTGTATTGGTAAATTAGGTAACAGCGGAGGCATAGCGTTATTTTGTTAGTGTTTGAGTAGCTATGTTAGGATTGTAAATAGGTTTTAGTATATTCACAAGAGCTGTAATCGTTAGATTTAAGGAGATGTAAATATTTTTCTTTAATCAATGAAAATCGTAAGATAGCATTGCCACCTTACTAAAAAAAAGGGAAAAAAAGAAGTCCCTATATTTTTGCATTCAAATCTCGTCTTCTGAAATTTGAACGATCAAATCCGAGCCGCTAATTGTGATATAAAGATTGAATTCTTAACTGAAGACTGATTTCATATTTTTTTTTTAGAGTATTTTTACTTTGTTAGAATGAATATCCATTGACTTGTATTCATTATTCAAGACTTGTAGAAAGAGTTAATCAGATAGGTTTTGACGATCCATCACTGGCTTTCCAGATCATAAGTAATGTTCTAAAATCAAAATAAGAAATAAATTTTGTGATAGAATATAAAATGCAAGTCATGGTGCACAAAGCACCACCGATTTTTTTTTTATATATATATAAATGAATATCATCATGACCAGTAATATCCACGCTCCAAAGTGGTGTCTTATTGGTAGTGGTGGCACTTAAAATAAAATATCCAATGGAGAGTAGAGGAAGGAAGGGAATGGAAAGAAAAGAAAATTTTTCGTCGAATCGTGTTTGGTTGACAAAATTATGTCGGAGGTGAAGGGTACATGAGGTGAAAGGTTTAACCTTGTATCATTATAATCAATAGAATCGGCTTCCCTCCCGATTTGAGATGTAACGGATGGAAAGAAATTTTGTTGCAAATATTTTTAGAACAAAAAACACAATAGTCCAATCCTATATCTTACCTATATAATTCTCATATAAGTTTTTTGTCACATATCTACACAACCACCGAATTTCTCATTAACCTCCTAAATTTTAGTCAACCAAACAAGAAATAAGACGGAAAGGAAAGTTAAATTTATTTTCCCTCATTAATCATCCAAACACAAAGAAGTTAAATATGTTAATCTTCCTTTCTATTCCATTCCATTTTCTTTTATTCTTCACGTCCCCTTCCTTCCTCTACTCTCCATCCAAACAAGGTGTAAATAGTAAAGCCTTATATTTCTCATCACATATTTTGTTACATAAAATTCTGCTGATTCTTCTTCTTCATTATCTTAAATTCAAAGAAAAACTGTTAAATAGTTCATTTTTTTAAGTTAGTAAACAGTGTTTGCTGTCAATGCCGAATATTCAAATTTGGTAGATGAGACGAGTCACAACATGTAACATTGTGAATTTTAGAAAAGAGCAACAGTAAAATTTAAAAAAAATTAAAGGTTAAAATTTGAACTTTTTTGATACTTCAGAAATATTTTTGTTAATCAAGATCATTTTATTGAGTAAAATTATAAGATGAATGATAAATTAGCAAAGTTATAAAATAATCTATCTTGGACTCCCGAATCATGAAATTGGAAATTTATAAATTGTGAAATTGATAACTTAGAAGATTTAAGTTTTAATCATACTTTATATTATATTCTATTGATCAATTAAAGTCTTTAATGTTAGGTTTTTCTTTATTGCAAACTGGGCCTAAGGCCTTAGAGGAAAAAATGAGTAGCAGCTCAATTAAATAGAATAAAAATATAATCTTTGTTTAAGTCTGTTCCTATTCTTTGAGATATTTTACTTTTTACTTCTTTCACCGCTCACTTTTCACTTTCTTCTATGTCGAAATTTCTGTTTGAGTCTGTTTCTTTTCACATCGCTAGCTAGGGTTATATCTCTCTAGCTTAGCTTGAAAAATTGAAGCTGCTCACTGTGTACTTTCTCGTTCCCTTCTATTACTAATGGTGTATAGCATAGTAAGATCCTTGCTCCCTAAACTTGTTCTCTGACTTCTTCTCTCAATTGATTGAAGTTATAGAAATATTTTATTACATGTGCTCAATCGTTGTATTACTGTTTAGAAATGGTTGAATTGGTTAATACATTTAGGTTACTTTCTTTTACCTTGACCCAAATCTGAATTGAAAAGTTAGTTGGGTAATTATGATATTTTTTCTTTATGTTGTTTGTTATTTTTTTATACTGATTTGAAGTGTTGAATACCTATCTTCTTGTTGTACCAATTTGGTACTGAACTTGGTTTAGGGACAGGTACGGTTTAAACTCTAGTATGGTACCAATACCTTTTTATGTTTTTTTTATTTCAAATAAAGATTAAAAGTAATATGTTGCTAAATTTCTATCTCTTGACACCGGTATAAACCAGTGTTTATATTAGGTCTGATACAGTTCAAGGTTTAGGGGTAAGATTGTAAAATGACCTAAGTTGGGAAATTGCACTTGTTAGAGGGACTGAAATACATAATGATGAAAGCCACTAATTAAATTGTGTACGATTCGGGGAACATTATAAATGTGTTTAAAATGACATGATACAAGGTCTTGATGAATTTTGGAAAATCTAAATGCCACTAGATATAGGAAAAGTACTTATGGGAATTATATGTCAGATTATAAAAGGGATAATTGACAGTATTGATGAAGCCAAAACATATAATGAAAATTCATATATTTTCTTCCAGAAAAAGACAAAAATTGAATGCAAAGTAGCTATTTTCCCGATTTATTTACCACAAACGTATTTTTAGGTCTTTTTGGCAGGTTTTTGAGAAAATTGCGTATTTAGACCAAAAACTGAGCAAAAGTGTCATATTTAGGCGATTTCTGAAGATAACACCAAAACAGGACATCACATGGAGCATGCAACACCTCACACGAAATGCACAACATGCGAAATGGAAAAATTAGAGCAAAATCTGCTAAGTCAGGAAGTCGTGCGACCTCCTCCTATGCCGCATGCGGCATACCCTGATGCCGCACGATCCGTGGACTGTTTTCTTTGGATCAGATCATCCACTGTTGATGCTATTTTCGGTAAAATTCTACTAAAAGAACGCGATTGCTTCAGCGGCAAGCTTTCATAGCTATTTTTGGCTTCATCTATGCAAACTTGAAGTGCACTCCAAGTTTGCACTACCTCCACTACTTCATCTCTCATTTAGGAAAGCTATAAATACCCCTCTTGTAATAGGATTTTGGTGTGTGTGTGTTTAATTGTGTTAAGTCCATAGAATAGAGATTAGCAATCCTCATTGCTAGGTTAGGTTAGAGAGTTACTTAGAGAGAGAAGGGTAGCCATCGGAAGCCAAGCAGGAGAAGAAGGCGTCATCTAAGGAGGCAGAGGTTCATCCATCTTCAATTGGATTGTAATTTATGTTCTCTTTATTTTATTCTTTTTATTTTGCCATGGCCATGAGAAGCTAAACTTCTCATCTCTAGGGTGAGGGTTGTACTCGAATTCTTAATTATGTTTTAGTATAAGTTTATGTTTTGTTTATGTCGATTTGAGTTTTCTTTATTATTTGAATTCATTTTTATTAAGTCATTGCATACATAGTTCTGTCTACTATATGCCAGTGACCCTCCACATACCAATAGGTGTGATTTCATTGCATCCCGGTGTGAGTGGGATAATGCATGTAAGTATATGTCACACTTTGGCTAACGAGGCCTAGCAACGATTAAAAAACTAGGGTTAGAACCCAGTGGGCTTCATTGGCAGGATAGCGTAAATTGCACATTTAGATTATAGTAGGAAACACCTAGATTAGGTAGGGTCTTTGGGATATTTAATTGTGGGGTAGAATAGGAAATGATCAATTGTGTTTGTGTGAGAAAGATAATTACATACCTAGAATACTTAGAATTGATAGCCCAAAAGCCGATCGCAAGATCAGAAAACCTTTATGCATAAGCAAAAACCCAATAAGCCTGCGGGGTAGTGACAGTGCCGCATGCGATCTACTGTGGGACAATATATGCCGCATGCGATAGTTACAGTGCCGCATACGGGGTAGAGAGACGTAGAAATTTATACTTTGCATAATTAAGAAGGAGAGCACCTGATCCCTAGAGAATCTCTATTTAATTGTTTAACCCAAACCTTAGAATAATTAGCGCCACCGCATAAACCTTGAGGGTATTGAACCCTACCTTAAACTATTTTAAACCTATTTTAAAACCCCTAAAGTACCTAGACTAGTGAAAATTGTTAGAAATCCACTATCCATGTGGATCGACACCTCAATTATACTACACGGTAGGATCATGTGCTTGAAATCTGAACGTAAGTAGAAATTAGGGTTTATAAATCTTTTAAAAGAAGGTAGTTCAATTTGGACTCATCAAGTATACAAACTCTAGTAAGTTAAAGTCATGTAGATTAGAAATATAAATATAATAGACAGAGAACGAACCTGCTCATGAAATTCATATACTGGATTTTAAAAAATATGCATATGTGATTCATATAGTGAGTTTAGGGTGGGACTAATTAATATGATTTTATTTTACTAATTTACCTATGCTATGTTAACATAGACATAGACTCTATCAAGCACGACTTAGCGGGATCGTCTGAAGTTCTGGATCTAGTGATAGTTGATCCTCTACGCACTCTACGTGATCAGGTGCGGGGGTTCACGAGATTTGTCTTGATTTTTGTTTCTAAGAACTAAATAACTGCTAATGTTAGCATGTTGAATTTCTGATTGATAGCATCCTTACATCATTGCATCATTTGCATGAAGTAAGGTAATAGCATACTTGAATTGTTATAACTGATATGATTTATCATTTTGGTATGGTTTTATCGATTGTCTGTCCTCTCGTTTCTGATAATTGAATGTAACCATAGTTATTGAATATATTTACTTTATTGATTACTGCAAAGTCTAGACTCGAGACTAGACTTTGATCCAGGACCCTTATGCGCATATGGTGAATGGCCTCAACTGAACCCAGTACCGGTTGGGTAGAGGATATTGTAAATTCTGATTGCAGAAATAGTAAAACTATGGTATATAGATTAATCTATTTGACACTTCTGGTAAGGGTGATGATATCTTGTATTTATTGATAAATGTCAATGTTAATATGAATTATTGAATTTATGTGTTATGTTTGACTATAAACTAGACCTAATAGAATGGTTTAAGCCAAAGATTGATAGATACCTTATATCTATCAGTGATGACCTGACCTAGTTATTTTATCGCTTAGGTCCAAATAATGTGAATTATGGTTCTTTGATTATCTTTGAATCTGATATATGTTGAAACTCGTTTGTTATCAATTTTGAGCATTTGCATTCATTATTATTGAATAATTAACTTGGTATTGTAATATTGCGATTATTTAGTTCTACTAATGGATTTCTTACAAATCTAGTAGCCCAAATTAAATTATGCACTGAGAAACGGTTGACAAGTTTCTCACCCCTCTTCCTCTTTGCGGTTTTTTATTTCAGGAAAACAAGAATAAGGGTTTGAGCATGACAAGTGAGGAGTAAGCCGTGTAGATGTAGAATATGCCATGTTATCGTGACAACTTTTGTTTAATGGTTGAACCATATATTGTTTTGTTCTACAGCCTTTTCAGCCATATCTTGTTGCTATGTAAAAATTGTGAAATATTGTTTAAAATTTTTCGTTTGATTGTAAATCACTATTTAAAGGTTTCGTTTGATTGTAGGTTATAAACAGTTTGTTTAAATGTTACTGTTATGGTAATTATGGCATGATGAAGTATTTGTTTGGAGTTAAGTCTAAGTAATTGTCTTGTGGGTACACGGGAAACTGTGTATTCACGGCGTAACTGCACGGCCTCCATGTTTCGGGTGTGCCACAACAATTGGAAGAAAAATGCAACTTATTTGGCACCAAGCTATAAAATCATGTTTTCAAAATAAAAAGATAGAATGTTGTTTTCCATACGTAGAAATACTGAATATTAAATTTAGTTATATTATTGCATATATCAATTATTTACAAAATAAAAATTCCCCTACGGGCAGGCTGTAGTTTATTTTCAACAAAGCCTAAAAATTCACAATAACAGCACACAAAATAAGCATATCTGAAACAAAAAGGGTGATAAGTCTTTCTTTTCCAGAAATTAATTAACTACAAAAATTGGAAGTGTCCAATAACTAAAAATGAAATGAGTGATTATTCCTTTAAAAAATCATATATCATTGATAACATTTTGCTATGGTACTATAACTGTTATATTCTGAACTTTAAAATTTAAATAGAAAACACCTGTCGACAACTTAGAAACTCGCGTAACTTCTTATGGAAAAAAAAAACAAAAAGACCATCTTTAATCTAGTGACAAAAGTAATGTCTTTCGTGTAGGAGGTTGCAGGTTCAAAATCCGAATAAGAATCTCTTGTAGATATTAAATTAATTAGGTGGCTTCGAACTCCAACTTTACTTTTAAAACATATTAGAAAAAAAAACAACTAAGAACAAAAAGGAGTGAAATCTTTCTTTTCAACAAGTTAACTACAAAGGTTGGATATGTCGAAAAACTAAAAACAAAATGAGTAATGGTTTTTATTAATAAAAAAACAAATAAAAGAAATGTCTCATCGCATTACATTTTTAGAGTGGTACTAATAACTGTTATGTTTTGAAACTAATAATATAAGGTCTATTTATTTTAGGTCTGTTCAGTTCTGTTTGATTTTTTTTTTAGCAGACGCATGTGTGTATTTTTTTCTATAAAAAATAGACCTAAAGAAACTAATAGCAGACACATGTGTGTAGATTAAATCCTAAGAAAACTAAAATTCATGGTACTAATAACTAAGGTCTGTTCTGATATGTTTGATTTTTTTTTTTTGTATATTAAAAAAACTAATATTTTTCAAGCTAATGTATTTTTCGTAGATTTTTCGTTTCTTTTTTTTAATGGGAATTCTATTTTTAATATAATATTAGTTTTTTTATATTGAACGAATTAAAAATAGACAAAAATCAAACAGAAGTTCAAAAAAATAAACGCCATCCTAAGAAAACTAAAATTCATGGTACATAACTAAGGTCTGTTCTGGTATGTTTGATTTTTTTTGTATATTAAAAAAACTAATATTTTTCAAGCTAAGGTTGTATATTTCGTAGATTTTTTGTTTTTTTTTTAATTGGAATTCTATTTTAATATAATATTAGTTTTTTTTTATATTAAACGAATTAAAAAGAGACAAAAATCAAACAGAAGTTCTAAAAAATAAACGCTAGAGGAAGGGGTCGAACCTTCGACCTTATGGTTAACAGCCATACGCTCTAACCAACTGAGCTACTCCAGCTTTGCGAGAATTGGAACTTAATTTAGTATAATACAAATACTCTAATTTATCCTGCTGCATGTGTTATGAACCTAACTAATGTGCTGGAAAATTAAGAGGGCATATTTGAAATAAATCATTAATTCGTTTCATGTCTAGTTTTGTTGTTTTTTATTCTTATAGAAATTAACGTTGACTGAAGCAAATAGAGAAACATAAATATTCGTTGTTGTTACTTGATTACGTTGGTCCTAAAGGCAGGATCCATGTTCCAACTTTTAAAATTATTAACAAAATTTTCCTGTAGATCCTAATTTTTCTCTCCCTCTTCCTCTCTCCAATTTACTTTTGAAGTATTAAAATAATCTTCTTCATATTATTCAATTTTAATTAATAATTAACAACAGAAATAAAAATGACTTAGCTTCAAAAAAACTCCTGTGTTCTCTCCTCCGTCTCCTTTGATTCTTTCTTTTCACTCCATACGCATACTGCTTTTTCAATTTTGCATGAATTTAGTTTAAACATAGTTCAATTGAGCATGGTATAGTGAGTAGAACTAGGGTGTTCTTAAGCTCACCAAGCCTCTTTGTGAGCTTAACTCAAATATCTATCGGATTGGCTTCAAACAATACATTCAAACCGTTGAAACCGATCTACTTCACAAGTGATGCATTTACATGTCAAATTTATAATTTTTCGAACTAGTTTAGTATAAAGTCAAGCGGTCAAAAAATAATAAAAAATGAACTCATTAAAATTAACTTATAAATCATTCTTTTTTTGTTACCACTTGACTTCATACTAAATTAGTTCAAAATTTTAAAAATTTGACATGTAAACGCATCACTCATGAAGTAGATCGGTGTAACGCTTCTCAATATGGGTATGATTTAAATTTTATAAGATCCAATTTAGAAAATAATAAATAGGAATTAAATTAATAATCAACAATTTATAGGAATAAAAATATAGTAAATAGTAAAAATGAGAAGAAATGACGGTTCGTTTTAGCAAAATATATTTAACTGATGTCAAAATCTTGTTTTTAGCAAACTCAATTTAGCAAGGCCCAAACCTATATTCAGCCCATATCCAATGATATAAGCAACCCAATCTCTTCTCTCTTCTCATTCCTCTCCATTTTCAATATTCTGTAAGTTTTTCTTTTTTTCTCTTTTTCTCTCTTTTTCTCTTTGGCCGAAACTTCCCCTTGTTCTCTTTGGCTGCCGCCGGCCTCAAACCACCCTCTCCTCCTTGTGGCCGCCGCACCCTCCTCCCTACCCACCCTCTTCATTGGCCGCAGCCCTCCTCCCTTCTTGCCGCCGAACCACCCCCTCCCTTGCCGCTGCCCTCCCCCTCTACCCCAACCGAACCCCACCCTTTCCTCTCTCTCTACTCCCTCTTTCCTTCCTTTGGCTGCCGCTGACCCGAAGGAAGCCTGGCCGAAACCCTCTGCCCTCTCCCTCTCCCTTTCCCTTGGCCGGCCACCACAACCCTAGACCCGAAACTATGAGGTGGAATCCAAAACCGAAAACCCTAGACCCAATAACCCAATTTGCATATTGAACCCTATTTTATTTTAAAAAATCTGTTTTAGTTATACATGAATCAAGGTTGTTACTCAATTTTAATTACCAAATTGAATTGGTGGGAAGAATCGAGGGTGGTAGTTTAGTTAATTTAATTGAATTGTGGGAAATGAATCGAGACTTGTAGGTTAAAGTGAATTAAATACTAGTACTTGACCTTGAATGATAATGGCTATGAAATAAATATAAATTGTGAACAGGGCTATAGGATTAAGAATTTCTTTACGAATGTCATGCGAAATTTAGGTTATTAAATTAAATAGAAATCCTGTAGATTAAGTAGAAATGAGAATCTAATTAAGCGTGTTGAAACTTAGGAACAAACTGCGAGCCCTTAGGAGACGCTGAGAATACACGAGATCCCAATACACGCCCAAACGAAGTCGCTGAGAATACAGGTGCGGGTTTCCTGGTCTTTTTACAAATAATAAGAAATGCGTGGATTAAGGTAGGTAATCCTTTTTCCCAATCTGGTAGATGAACTGCATGTTGAGAATGTCGAATTCTCTTTTGTTTTGTGTAGAATTGCATGTTAGGAACTTTTTGGATGCATTGATTTGAACTGACAGGATAGTGTGAATGTGAACAAGGAAAGCTTTTAATGAACTGTTTTAAATTGGGGCCGTCCCTGTGTGGCGGTTCTGCATGTGTTTTCGAAAATCGGATCGTCCGTGTGTGGCGATCCGCCGGTTGGGTCCCCGCAACGACCCTTCCAGATTCGTCCTCGTGTGGCGACTCTTTGGGCTATCCTGCATGGGCATGGGTTCTCAGAGAGAAAGGCCGGATTATCCGTGTGTGGTGATCCGGAGTAAGAACAGAACAGAACAGAACAGAACAGCTCGTCCTCGTGTGACGACTCTCTAAGTTTTCATGTACGGGCATGGATTCCCAAGGGAGAAAGGCCGGATTGTCCGTGTGTGGCGAACCCGGAGTGTGAGAATTTTAAAGAGAAACAGGAACAGAACTGAGAATGTTTTGAAAGGATTGCATGTCCGAATTGATAGGAAAATTGGGGGTTATTTCAAAACCTTTACTTTTATGTTATTAGGGTATTTAATGCATTCATTTGTAAAAGCACCGGGCTGGAACTAAATCCCGCACTGAGAGATAGTTCGATTCTCTCACCCGTTTTGTTTCCACTTTTATGTGGGTTCCAGGAACTGAAGCTGAGGACCTAGAGGAAGGACGCGAGTGAGAAAACTAGCGGGAGTTATTTACTTAGCCACTATTTATTTAGTTTTCTGTTGTATGAACAAAATACCGTACAGACGTGGCAGTGACTGTTTGAATTGCCATGTCTGACGTGTTTTTCCCTTTCTATTTGTGTGTGGAACTCATTTATTTACAATAAAGTGGCTTGTTTGGATTTATTATTGATAATGTATGTGATGTGCTAATCGCCTTGCGCGTAAATGCGCGGCGGGTTGTCCGGGGGTGTGACAATCGGTTTCAACGGTTTGGATGTGTTGTTTGAAGTCAATCCGATAGGTTTTTGAGTTAAACTCACAAAGGGGCTTGGTGAGCTTAAGAACACCTTAGTTTTACTCAATTCAAAAACTTATAAATTCTACTATTAGACACATTATTTGTGAAATAGATTTGCTTAAATTCGTCATTTAAAATCATTTTGATAGATTTTAAAGTTATATTCACCAAAAAAATTAGCGAGCTTAAAGGACACCTAGTTTTATTTTTATAATAAGTAGTAACATCCAAGTACTTTAATTCTTCGGTTCTATAATACGCTATAACCATAAAAACTCCAATAATGAAGAAATATTATAAAATTGGAAATTTACTTGTAATTCAAATTTGCACTATTGATATACCCCGGTGTCAAGAAAGTATCAACATAGTATTATTTAAGAAAATTTAATGGAATTGAGGATCAGTGGAGTAAGTTTTGACCTAATTGATACGCACCGGATTTACACTTTTTATGAAACCAACATAAAACCTATCGGATTGACTTCAAACAACGCATTCAAACCGTTGAAACCGATCTACTTCATGAGTGATGTGTTTATATATCAAATTTTTAAATTTTTGAACTAATTTAGTATGAAGTCAAGCGGTCCAAAAAAGATGATTTATAAGTTCATTTTTTATTATTTTTTGACCGCTTGACTTTATACTAAACTAGTTCGAAAAATTATAAATTTGACATGTAAATGCATCACTCGTGAAATAAATCGGTTTTAACGGTTTGAATGTGTTGTTTGAAGTCAATCCAGTAGATAGTTGAGTTAAGCTCACAAAGAGACTTGGTGAGCTTAAGAACAACCTAATTCTACTCTTTTAAATTAATTTAGTATAAAGTCAAGTGGTCACAAAAAGAAGGTTTATAAGTTAATTTTAATGCTTCAATTTATAATCGGTGTTTTACCACTTGACTTTATCCTAAATTTATTTGAAAATTTATAAATGTAACATGTAAACGCATAATTTGCAATGTAGATCAGCCTCAACGAGTTCGATTCGTCATTTGAATCAATCTGATAAGTTTTGGTATTAAGCTCATCCGTGAACTTGGTGAATTTAAAAAAACCCTAATTGTAGCGTTTGGGTTTTGGAAAGAGATGCAAAAAAATATATATATTGAAAGGAAAACAGTGACCTGAGTTTGAATTGTTACAAAACAAATTACAAAAGTATTCTATAGAAGTTACAAAATATTTCAAAAATTACAGAAACTATAGAATATTACAAAATATTAAAGAAAGTATATAAAACTTACACAAAAATTCGACCTCGGTAATTATAATTTATATATTGATCTCTCACATATTATTACAAAAAAGTTTACAAATTATTACAAACATTCACTTCCCCGTAGCAATACATGCATCGAATTTCAGGAATTAGTATCAGGATGTTTTGTGATTTTCTATTTTTGAATGGTCCATAAATTTTAAATTTAGTGATTTTCTACTTATTTAAAAAATAGTGAAAATTATGAAAAATATAAAATTTGATTTCCTAGTACAATTTCATATGAAAATCATGTTGAACAGTTAAAAATAAAGATAGTACAGACTTTGCAAAGTACCATAACCACATTCATATTTAATATAAGGTTCAATTATGCAAACATCTTCAGCTGATATTTGAGGACGTGATAAAACTATCCAAATGTCCAAACACAACTAATGCTTGCAACAGAAAATTCAGATCCGGTACCCTACAGTGTAGAATGAGATCTGCAAGGTCCGTTTTAATCTGGCACGAACCTGATGCAAGGCAATCATGATGAGGAGAAAATTGTATGCTAAACCATCATAACATAACATCACAGTTCTCAGTTCTCAACAAAAAAAGCTGCTCAATATTAAAATTAGAATAGCAACTTGTGTGCTGCCTACTGGAATTACGTTTATAGATTAAATTTCACACCACGCCTTGCTACTACTAACTTCATAATACAGTTAAAACTTAAAAAGTTAATGGCCTCGTGGAAATACTATGCTTTCAAAAAAGGCTTGATTTAAAAATAAACAGAGCACAACAAAATATAGAAGAGAGGTGAACAAGTTCCCATTCATTCAGAACATCTTTTAGCCACAAAAAACAAATAGTCTGAGCCTCACACAACCAAACAGAGAACAAAATTCTTCATAAGCATCTAAAATTAACCATATAAAAATTGAATCTAAGACCTAGGCTTCTCTTTCTTCTCCTTGAAGAGAGCTAAGAGAGAGACCCCAGAAACCTTGACGACCTTGAATCTCACACCGGGAATATCTCCGACCGCATGTCCCTTCCTACCAAATCCAGCAATCAACACCTCATCCTGATATCAACAAAAAAAAACATTCAACATACATAAAACACAACTGGTAAATTTCTGAAAAGAAATGAGATGAGAGAAAAGCCCCTACATTTTCCTCGATGTAGTTCAAGCAACCGTCGTTTGGCACAAAGGCAGCGATCTTCTTCCCGTTCTTAACCAATTGCACACGAGCACACTTACGGATAGCAGAGTTCGGCTGCTTGGCCTCAATACCACTGCATGCATTATTAATCCACACTTGGATAAGGGGTCAAGTCATAACAAGGCAATTACATTACTAAGTGTGGCATATATACAAATAGTCCCTCTTATACAAAAACACTAGAAATAAGCTGGATAAAACAGGACAAAACAGAACGAAAACATTAGGTATTGACCCCTCACCTAAGAAAAAAACTAACAAACAGTACTAATCAAAACTAGACCAGTAACAGAGGTTCCAACAACAAACCATACCAGTATGAATAGCTGGTACACCAAGTCAAACCATCGCCATACAGGTAATTAAAACTACAAGCTATACATCATCCGGTCATGTCAGTGCACGATTTTCAGCTTTCCATTGGGCCATTATGTATAGGTAAAGCACGTACATTTTTTCAAGGACGATGCCTTTGGCGTGAGAGGAACCGGCGAAGGGCTTCTTCCACTCATTTCCAAGATGGCTCTTCTTGTAGGCCTTGTCAGCCCACCTCTCCTCTCTTCTGTGCTTCTTCAGCTTACGCCCCGCTCCCATTCCACGTGTTTTCCTGATTAATTATCAACACACAGACAATTATCATTCAATAAACCATCAAAGATTGATCAATCATCATGATCAAAGTTAATTTCAAAGTCAGAACCACTTGCCATTAAGTTCTCAACATCATTTGTTTCTAAGAGGGCCCAGAACTAATTTTTCTATTTTGGTTTAAGAGAACCACAAACAAATCAATGCCTGAGATGCATGCTCAATGTTATCAATAGTTCTATCTGGTATCCTAATACAAATTATTAGTACGATATGGTTCAGTTATAACATATAAAAAACATACATAACTCTACATTAATTTCATTAATTTAGCCCCTGTTATAGAGTTACTTAAATAAAATCGTCAAAATGTATGCCGCTTAGATAAAATCCTTGAAACAGGAATTCAAAGATTAGTAAACCAAGTAGCAACATGATTATGTCGCTTATGAAATATGTTGTGTGCTAACGAATCCAATGTCAAGGCTAGCACAGGACCGTCCATAAGCTTAATCTCTCAAACCTATTTTTTAAATACTTCACAAATTTAAATAACTACTAAAATTTACGGTGGATTAATCAAACAAAAAACTATCTGAAGATTAACTAAACGAGTAAAGAATGTTAACGTACCCCATTTTGGATTGGTGAAAGGATCAAGTGCTCTGGATCGAAGAGGAGAGACGAATCGCGCCGGCTGAGAGATGAAGAGAGAGAACGGCAGAACGAAGGAGATTGATATCTTTATACGATGGCGGCGAGAGCTAGGGTTTGGGTTTTGTGTCTAAAGGGAGGACTGTGATCGCACCGTTGGTGTTGTTACGGACGGTGCTGATCGAGTAAAGGTAAAGGTAGGGTCAGGGTCGAGATCTAAGATTCGCTGCATATTTCCCGAAGTGTTCGAACGAATAATATAATACTGTCTTGTGGGTCCTTGTAATGTATAATACTGTCTTGCCCATCGGGTGCATAGCTGCTCCGAGTGACGCACGAAATATCACAGAGATTTGTAATGTATAATCAATCACAGGTTTGGTCGTCTCAATGTGAGATATGGGCTGATTTCTGGCCCAAATTCTAAATTGAGCGAGCCTTTTCCTGTAAGTTATTTTCGGTAGCACTTGCACTTAATATATATCTTACAAATTACAATGCGACTCTAACCGTAAATGGTAACTTTTCTATGACCAAAACGAAAATTATACTTGAGGTTCGAAAGCATCAACACCGGTGGATAGAATTTCTTTTAATAACCATAATTAAAAAAAATTATTGAACCAACATGATTGTTTAGTTTTTTACAAAACAATCATAAGTACCGAGTAATATATTCCGTAAACGCATGTCGGTTTTAGTGCAAGGCACCCAGGGCGATGGTCTCGGACCTCAAGATCCAAAGGGGCCCAAAAAAAATTAGTTTGTATATATTAAAAATAAATAAAATATTAGGACCCAAATTTTTTTATAAATAGATATAATCTATTGGTATATTAATAAAAAATTTGTATATATAAAGGAGTGAGTCTATGGTACTATGCGTAGCACGGATTGGTCCGTACTATGGATCAATATTTTCGTTTTCAAAATCCTAACGGTCGATCCGAACCGTTCAACATGATTTCCATATGAGAATATATTTGTGAGCTAAATTTTTTATTTTTTAGAATTTTTTTACTATTTTTTAGATAGGTAGAAAATCACTGTTTTTGGATGGTCCAGAATTTTCAGATCAAGTAATTTTCTATCTATTTTAAAATATAGTAAAAAATTTGAAAAAATATAAAATTTAGTCTGCAAGTACATATTCATGTGGAGATCACGTTGAACAGTTCGGATCGACCATTAGAATTTTCAAAATGAAAATATGGCTCCGTAGTACGGATAATCTGCACTATGCATAGTACCATAGACTCACTCTATATAAAGAGCCCAAACTTTTCTCCCGCCATGGGCCTCAAAATCTTCAGGACCAGCCCTACGTACATGGAAGGCATACTTAATAGCCTATTCGGTACATCCCCCATACCCAGTGTTCTAAATAGCACGCAATAGCGGCGTTATAGCATTTTCAGACTCTAAATGCTAAGTTATGGGATAAAAGTGCGTTATTTCAGCTATGACCGCTATAGCAGTAATCATAGTCACAAGATTCGCGAATTATTCACGAATAATTCATTTTTTTGGTGATGACGAATCGAACGCCGAATTATTCGGTTGACCGTACTTTGACTGAATTATTCCCGAATTTTACGAATTATTCGCGAATTTTTCCCGACTTTTCCGAGAACATTTTCTTTTTGGTTTTTTTTTGTTTCCTTGTAGGACTAAGATCTCTGGTCCGGATAATTCCGAATAATTCCCGAATTATACTCGAATTATTCTCGAATCACGAATTTTTGACCTCGCCAAACCGAATCCGAATAATTTATTTGTCACTATGGCGGTAATAGCGGTCCGCTATTTGCTCTATGCGCTATAGTGCACGCTATGCTACGTAGGTTTTTATTTAAAGGTCCAAACTGAATTATTTTTTTAAGGATAAATTTTTTTCAAGGTCCGGATTGCTTTTGCTTTTAAATAGAAAAATATAGATAGTTTATGCCATGATGTTTAGGTTTTTTTTAATAGAAAAAGATATATAGTTTATGCCATGATGCTTAGGTTATTTTGAATGGAAAATGATAGATAGTTTATGATATTATTAGATATATTTTGAATAGCAATTTGGACTTTGTACTGGTTTAATATGAATATTCTAATTTCTTAATCAATTTTGCGTTACTTATCGCTACATGAGACTTTAGAAAATATTGATAATTAGTAGAAATATCAAACAAAATTTTTAAAAAAAAAACGCTATGTAGGATAGCTTTTCCTTAATCAATTTTATTTAGCCTTTCCGCGATGGCACGATAATCGCTATTTAGAACCTTGCTCATACAACAATTTTTCCACAATATTCTGTGAAGGTTGCCGCATAAAATGCTGAAATTGGGACATATCAAAGCTAGGCTATTATGTACTTATCTTTTTGTAAAAAATCCAACCAACCATGTTGGCTCAGTAAAATTCATTTTTCCAATTATGATTTTAAAAAAAAATCCAGTGAATACGGACATTAATATATGGGAACTAAACTTAAGCGTTTCTACGTTTTTATTACATTTATGTGTGTTTGTTTTAGCTAATCTTTTTTCCGACTTTAATTAAAAATCTACAAAGATGTTAAAGTAGTTCGAGATTTGGGAAAAGTCGGATCTTAAATCCTGGTAGATTTGAATTCCGGATGAAAAAATTCCTCACAAATATTAAATAATTTAGTGGCTTTACCTCTAATATTTCCTAAAAAAAATCTGGGAGATATACACTTTAGGTGGGGATAAAATACAGAAAAAAAATAAAATCTGGGGTCGCTATGTAAAATTCCGGTCCATTCGGCGAACATGATTCAAACATTTGATGTTACCAATTACCAAAACAACTATTTGAAAATCTGACTTTCATAGGCTGTGATTTGGATGTATGGTTTATTATGTGATGCTATTAGTATGTCTTTTTCATCTTAGAAAAATAAACCAAGGACAAGATTTCAAACACTAGCCGTTATAGTCTGCACGACAGCCGACATTTTTACTAATATCCAAAGTTTAATAGAAATTATTATTTATGTCCAGATTCCCGGGTTTTCGTCAAAAATGCCCAAGCCGGCCACAAAATGGCCGGCTTACTCTTTTTTTTTTTTTTTTCTTTTAGAGACACTATGAAGAGCAAAATAATGAAATCTAACACTGAAAAATTGAATTTTTTGTTTAAATTATTTGTTAGATTACTTCTTTTGATATATAATTAGCATATTTATACTAAAATACACTAGATTACTTGAAATTATGTTGAATTACACTATATTACAATAAATTATGTTGAATTACACTAAATTACGTTAAATTACAATAACTTCGCTAATTATGCTGAAATACGGCTAATTATGCTGAACTACGCAAAATTACGCTAAAGTAGACCGATTTTGTCTCATCTTTCATGAATCATAAAAAATAGTAAAAAAATTCAGAAAATAGTAAAAATTGGTATTCTACTACTTCATTATGTAACTAATTTACTGAGCTACTTGGATTGAATAATAGAAATGAAAATCTTAATCGGAAACTTCAACTCAAGTTTTGAGGGTCTTTCCTTTGTTTTTTGGCAATTCTGAATTTTGGAATCCGGCATCGCGGGCACGGACGCATGCGTATTTTCGCAAGCTTTCCGAAAAGTGGTCATTTGCTGAAATCAGACACTCGAGCGCCGTTTTATGACCGTTTGAAGTTTCGTCATCGTTTTGCCTTTTCAGTGAAGATATCGTCCCTATTCATATGTAATTTAGCGTAATTTACCGTATTTTAGCGTAATGTAATGTAATTTAGTGTAATTTAAATTAATATAGTGTAATTCAACATAATTTCAAGTAATTTAGCGTATTTTAATATAAATATGCTAATTATATATCAAAAGAAGTAATCTATCAAATAATTTAAACAAAAAAATTCAAATTTTCAGTGTTAAATTTCATTATCTTGCTCTTCATTAGTGTCTCTAAAAAAAAAAAAAAAAGTAAGCCAGCTACAAAATGGCCGGCTTGGGTATTTTTGGCGAAAATCCGGAAATCTGGACATAAATATTAATTTCTATTAAACTTTGATTAATAAAAATGTCGGGCACGACAGCCCTGCCAAGGTTTCAAAAAAATAAAAATTAACCTTTATTTTCTTGTCTATATCAGAAAAAAAAAAATGGCGGGGGTGTGGGGGGGCTTAAAATTACTGCCTTCCAAATTTCCAATTTGTTTAATATTTTGTAAATTTTCAATTTATAACGTTACACTTTATAATTAAAAAGTTCGGATTTTTTTTTTCAAGGTAAGATTATCAAGGGACCTTAGATAAATCTAAAAGCGTTACGGCAAATTATTCATAATCAAGGTGGATTTAATTAGAAAATTTCCTGCTTGCCTATTATCAGGTTTTGTTGCCCGACACTCATTCACAATCGAGATGAAGACGTCGTGGAGGGAGGCATCACCTGACAATTATTTAGGTTTGATAATTTAAATCATTTTCAAAAATATAAAATTTTAAAGAGTGAGGTTATGGTACTATGCATATGCATGGCGCGGATTGTCCTGTATTATGGATTAATGTCTTCGTTTTTAAATTTCATACAATTGATCTGAACCGTTCAATATGATTTTCATATAAAAATATACTTGCAGATTAAATTTTGCAATTTTTTATAATTTTTTTACTATTTGCTTAGATTCGTAGAAAATCACTATTTTTGAATAGTCTGTAATTGGATATTGTAATTGTTACCTATCTAAAAAAATAAAATTTAAAAAAAGAAAATTTGACCTAGAAGAACATTTTCATAGGGAGATCTTGTTGAACGGATCCGATTGGTTATTTGAACTTTGAAAGCGAAGATATTGATCTTAGGGGCGGATTCAGGATTTTCGTTTGGGGGAGCGCAAAAAAATAGCTAGTCGGGTTTAAATAGCTAATCGAATACTAGATAAAAAAAAAGAATGTTCTAACTTCTAATACTAATTACCAATCCGAATTCAAAGAATTTATTATAATTTAAACTCTAAATTTAATCAAAATTACATACTAAAATTTCAGAGAAGGAGGCAAAAAAAATTATAGAGAAGAACAAAGTTAGTTCAGACCTGTAGATTCCTATAAAATTTTAAAATTCAGAAAAAGACAGTTGCCCTCCCCGGCTCAACCTAGGTCCGCCCTCTGATTGATCCATAGTATGGATTAGTCCATGTTATACATATTACCGTAGCCTCACTCGAATATTGATTAAAAATCCACCTAATGTATTATGTCTATTAAAATTAATTATATTTTGCATGAGTTTTGTCATATAGCAACTTAGCAAGTTATTTGAATTTTTCAATTGATTCAAAATTAACAGTCATGGACAGGGGGCAGACCAAGTAAAGGCCATGGAGCAACCGTTTTTTTTTTGGATTTTGAATTTTTACAGAGATTTATAGATCCGAATCAATTTTGTTCCACTTGGAATTTTATTTCTCTCCTATAGAATTTTGATTTTAATTATGATTAAAATTAAGATAAATTTGTTGAATTATGATTGATAATTAGAATTAAAAGTCAAAGTATTGGAAATTAAAAATGAGAGCATTAGAAATTACAAGTTAGTACATTATTTTTTATCTAGTATCCGATTAGCTAATAAAATTAAATCTAATTTATCATTTTCTTGTTCTCTCCTGACGAAATTTCTAAATCTACCTCTGATCATTGAAATTCTATATTTTTTTAAATATATTTGATATATCTGTTACACTGTGCACAAAATGGAAATATCTTCGTCATTATTGTTGATATTACCATCACAAATGAGGTCTAATTATATTGAAAAAAATGAATGGACACATGCAAATGCATTGTAAATACATTACGTATAAAGGTATGCACAATTATGATTGCAACTGTTTAATTTAGGAGGTGGGTTTCAATACCTCATACCTTTCATATTTCATCATATTTCATATATTATATTTTCGTTTTCAAAATTCAAACTATCGATCCGAACTGCTAAATATGATATCCACACTAAAATATATTTGGCGATGAAATTTTATAATTTTGAATTTTTTTACTATTTTTAAGATAAGTACAAATCACTGTTTCTGGACGGTACAGAAACAGTGATTTTGTACCTATCTTACAAAATAGTAAACCAATTTAAAAAATTATAAAATATGATCCCCCAAGCATATTTTAGTATGGATATCATGTTGAGCGGTTCGGATCAATAGTTTGAACTTTGAAAACAAAAATATAAAATATGAGATATGATGAGGTATAAAAGACATGAGGTATTGAAACTCTTCTCTTAATTTAGCACGGATAAAATTATGCACGTGCGAAACAAAAATTACAGCTTATCTCTCAATTATGATAATTTTACGATCATAATGTGGCTTTAATATATTAAAAAAATAATGGGCACACACAAACACAATGTACATACATAAGTTAGATTTTGTCCGTCCTTGGTGATATTACGTTGAAAAATGCAGTCAATATTAATTAAAAACATCTACAAACAAACACTGACGAATTAAATTAATTTTATTAGTAATATTTGTTGTATTTGTTTATTTATCAGGTGTTGTGAATTCACGATCAGAAACTGAACCGACATTTTATTTAATATCCAAAGTTTAATAGAAATTAATTAATATATTCAGATCTCCTGATATTTATAAAAATACCCATAACGGCCATTTTCTGGCCAGTACCTTATTATTTAAATACCGGCTATTTTCTGGCCGGTACTATATTTATCTAATTACCGGCTATTTTCTGACCGGCACTCTATTTTTTTTTTACACCCTATAAAATACCCATCTTTCTCTCTCTCCCCTCACAACTCACTCAACTCAACTCCGAATTCTCTTCTTCCTTCAGATATTTTTGCTTTATTTAATTTAAATTTATTATTTTATTTTATTTTATTTATTTAATAATTAATTTAATTATTAAAAATATTAATTTAATTATTAAAATTATTAAATATAATTAATGTAATTATTAAAAATAATTAATTTGCACTCGTTTAATTTTTTAGGGTTTAGTGGACTGACCATTACATGTATACAGAGTACAGACATGATCCATTTAATTTACACTCATTTAATTTGTAAATTAATAAAATAATTAATGTATTTAATTTTTTATTTATTTTTAATTAATTTTCAGTAACCTATACATGTAGATTAGTAATCTAACAATTGTTTACCATTTTTCAAAATGTAATTTGTTTGCCATTGGCCTTGATTTCATTACACTGTGGTGAGAAGGTTCTTAGTAATGCATACGGGGTCTATTACAACAAATACCCAATTAATTCATTTATGATTCCCGATGATATTTCACTTTGTGACTTGAAATTCATGATTTACGCATGCACTGGTTATAACCCAGAAAAGTGAAACTTGGAATTGGCAACCCGAGTTTGCAATGGAAACTCCGGGAAATATACCCTTGCGAAACTAGAGAAATGCGACTTATGGATGTCGTAACAGCATATTTATATAGTTCACTTGATAGTGACATATACATGAAAATCTCCGAAGGATTGAAAATGCCTGAAGCATATAAATCAATACCTAGAGAAATGTACTCTATAAAATTAAGAAGATCTTTATACGGACTGAAACAATCAGGCCGAATGGTACAATCGACTGAGTGAGTACTTTCTAAAAGAAGAATATAAAAATAATATAATCAGTCCGTGTGTTTTCATTAAAGATCAAATCTAGGTTTTACAATCATTACAGTGTATGTTGATGATTTAAACATTATTGGATCTCCTGAAGAGATTGAGAATACTGCAAAATTATTGAGAAATTAGTTTGAAATGAAAGACCTTGGTGTAACTAAATTTTGTCTTGGCCTGTAGATCGAGCATCTAAATAATGGAATATTTATCCATCAATCAAATTATGTTGAAAAAGTACTAAAGAGATTCAATATGGATAAAGCTCATCCTTTGAGCACACCAATGGTCGTACGATCGCTAAATGCAGAAAATGATCATTTTCGCCCCTAAGAAAATAATGAAAAAGTGGTTGGTCCTGAAGTACCATACTTAAGTGCAATCGGGGCATTATTATATCTTGCAAATAATACAAGACCCGATATCGCATTTGCAGTAAATGTGTTAGCAAGATATAGTTCCAAACCAACCAGAAGACATTGGAATGGAATTAAACACATATTTTGATATCTCTGCGGAACTATAGATATGGGGTTATATTATCAAAATGATACAAAATCCAAATTAATTGGATATGCAGATGCGGGATATTTGTCGGATTCACATAAAGCACGATCCCAAACGGGATATGTATTCACTTATTGTGGAGCTGCAATTTTATGGCGATCAACAAAACAAACTCTTACGGCAACATCATCAAATCATGCCGAGCTGATCGCCTTATACGAGACAGGTTGAGAATGCGTTTGGTTACGGTCAATGATTCAAAATATTCAAGAAGAATGCGAGCTTGAAAACATCAAGGAAAACCCTACTCCGCTGCATGAAGATAAGGCAACATGCATTGCACAAATCAAAGAAGGATATATCAAAGGAGACTGGACTAAACATATTGCGACAAAGTTCTTTTCAACACATGACCTACAAAAGGAAGGCGTAATCAATGTTTGCCAAGTCCGATCAATTGATAATTTGGCAGATCTATTCACAAAATATTTGCCGACGAAGGTTTTTGAACAACTCACAAAGAAGATAGGTCTACACCGATTGAAGAATATTCAATGATATCTAAATGAGGGGAACCGTTATACACACTGTACTCTTTTTCTCTTAATCAAGTTTTTATCCCAATGGATTTTTCTTGATAAGGTTTTTAATGAGGCAGTACACGATCCTGAAGTATCGTGTTAATATTGATCCTGAAGTATCATATTAATATTAATCCTGAAGTATCATATTAATATTAATCCTGAAGTATCATATTAATAGCGTATAATGAAAGATGAACATCCAAGGGGAAGTGTTGTAAATCAAATTTAATATGATTTATGTGAATGTTCAATTCATTGCCCCACTACTCCACTACTATGGACATTCATTTTCTTCTTTATTATTGTAACATATCTTTCTAGCCTATAAATAGAGGCTTTGTAAAAGCAAGATAAAACATACAATTAGAAGAGAATAAAATTCTGCTATTGCTCTCTCTATCTCTCTTGTCATTTACTTTACTTTTGTTACAACTTCATTTTAATTTTACAACAAATACCGGCCATTTTCTGACCGACATGGGTATTTTTATAAATACTCAGGGAATCTGAGTATATTAATTAATTTCTATTAAACTTTGGATATTAATAAAAATGTCGGGAAACTGAAACCTAAGCTGATTTAAAATAAGAACACACAAAATATGTAAATGCATCCGAGCGTTCAAGCATAATGTTTGATATAAATAAGCACACATGAATTTTGTGATATTAACCTGTATAAAATACTCATGATTAAGATCATGAATAAATTATTCTTAAAAGACGTTTAGTTTAGTTTGCGCTATAAATCATTTTGTAGAATATTAAAATTACATAAAATATAATATATAAAAAATACCATTTATAACATCCCGTAAAATGAAATTAACAAAAAATTGGCCGGACACACATAATGATTTTATACAAATTAAAATAATATTCATGAAAAATAAATTGTTAGTTTTGTGATGCTAATATAGTAATATTCGAAGAAATTATTATGGATATGAGTACTCCGTATTACACCTATTATAACATTACTTGATAAATTATCTAATTATGTTGTTGCAAGTTTTGAACAACACACATATTTACTTTTAATTTGTGAATTTATGTTGAGATTATTAATACGGAATTAATAACACAGTTACTCATTTTGAGAAACAACCTATTGAATTACACTGTACAGTTGCCTGTTATGCCGTCGGTATATTAAATAAAAACAACAAATATTGCCCGCGAGGTATAAAAGTAATAAAACTATACATTTTCGAAATTTAATATATGATTTAGAAAAAATAAATTAATTTTTGTGCTGCACGTGGCGACAAAAAAAAAGATAAAAGAGAAAAAAAGCCGTCATTTTTATTAATATGCAAAATTAATTATACCCAGTTTTGCTAGGTATTTTTAAAAATGCTCAAACCAGTCATTTAATGGCCGGTCCTCAATTTATTTATTTTCGCTGTTTCAGACCCTATAGATATCCATCTTTCTCTCCTCTCTCTCACAACTCACTCAACTCACAAAAGAGAAAAAGAGGAAGGGAAAGAAAGAAAAAGAAGGCGATTTTTTAGGTAATTTGAGACAACTTCCCAGGCGATTTTCAGGTAATTTTTGTTTTTTTGATTGAATTTTATTTTTTTATTTAGTTTAAATTTATTTATTTTATTTTATTATTTTTCAGTAACCTATACATATAAATTAGTAACATGACAATTGTTTACCATTTTACCAAAATGTAGTTTGTTTGTCATAGCCATGATTTCATTACACTGTGGTGGGATGTTTCTTACTAATATATATGGGGCTTATTACTCCAAAGAGCCAATTAATTCATTTATGGTTCCCGATAATATCTCACTTTGGGACTTAAAATCCATGATTTACGAATGCACTAGTTATAACCCAGAAAAGTGGAACTTAGAATTGGCAACCCGAGTGAACCATGGAACACCCCCGAAATATACCATTGCGAAAGTACTAATTGATGTTGCATGGAGAGGCATGTATGGCCATTTAAACGCCACTAAATTTTTTATAATAAAAATCTACGCCAATAGAGTTCCGATAGAGTCAGGGGTTGAAAGTTATGGCCAAAATTCAGTTGCGCCAACTTATACAACACAACCAGAACCATACACTCCCATGATTCCTTTATTCAAACCTGACCCAGAAATATATAGTCACTTCACTCCACCAACACCCCAACCACGACCCTATACAATATCCCCACCTAGACTCGTGCATGTGGCGCCTATACCATTACCGCCACCATCACCTCACTCCAGACCTGCACCAGTAGAAGACGAAACTGGATTGGATTTGGAAAATATTAAGGAGGAAAATCTGCAAACTATGGATGAATTTGAGGGAGCAAACTAGGATTCGATCACCTGGAGGGTTGTGATGAAGATGGTCCAGTGCCCATTCAAACCGGATACGGAAATATGTCGCTTAGTGGCCGGACTGAAACGCACCCGTTCGCAGACTTCAATGATATATCTTCTTTTCAAGAAGTAGATGTTGCTTACTATGGGAGACAGATTGAGTACAAAGGTGAGCTGACGCCAAAACAATATTTTCAAAGCAAAGATGAGCTGATTAAGAAGATTAGAGAGCACCATATTACTAAGAATCAGGAGATTAGAATGAAGAAAAGTGACAGGGATCGGATTCAGGTGGCGTGCAAGGCTTCGGGTTGGGATTACGAATTTAGGGACAGGTTTTGGAGATGCATGGGTTATAACGAGGCAAGACAAGCCTCACACATGTAGGTCTGAGTATACAAGGACCGACCATGAATGTCTTACGGCATCAATTATTGCCGATGTCATTGAAACTTGTATTAAGAAAGACCACAAACTGTGTGAGTACTTATGATCACGCGAAACGTGTGAGTGTCTTTTAAAATTTGTAATCTCAGTTTGCTATCGAGTCGGATTACAAGCGCATAATCCTATCGACTAGTATAAACGAGTGTCGATCCACATGGAATAAGGTTTAAGGTCTTGAGCGATTAAACCACAATCTTTCGAAAGGCTAGACAAAATCTGAAATCAAAGAGTTGTTGTTGTGATCAATGTATTTGGCAAAAATTAAAAGTAAGTAAAATAAAGATAGACATGTGAATTCCTAAGGTTTTAGCACATCGTTGTTACTTCAATCCGCTTTGATTCTTACCTTATTTGATGTTAGTTTTTAGTTATTGTATGAGGGTTTTTAATCCAATTTAGTGATTATCACTTTCGCGTATAACCACCATACTGATTAAGAAATCTTGTTAAGGCTTGTCTTGACTAGTGCAAGGAGATCTGTGACTAGCCCCAAGGTCTCAGCCTTCACTTACCTAGGTTTCTCGTCTTGTCTTTTTGGGTGTCCCCATGGTAAGACATGACAATGCGACATTCGTCTGCGAATGTCGAGTCTCCTATGTACACTTTTATTGATCCAACTAGTGGTATCCCCTGTTAAGGTTCTCACACACTAGTATAGTATTTTTGTTCTCTCTTATCCCAATTTGATTAGCCTGAAGATGACGATCTCTCATGCGTGGCCATTACATGACGGTCTAGGCCAATAAACAAAATCAAGTAAGATAGAACATAAAGCGCAAAAGCAATCGAACAACAAAAGACTAAACAGTGATCAAATAAAAGTATATATCAAAACATCATGAGTAACAAGATTTACTGTCAACCCTAAGAATCTAAACTTAGCCACGGAATGACATGTTTACAAAGAGATAAGAGAAAGATACAATCATACACGAAGTACCCTCCTACATAGTGTCTACACACTCCTCTCTTCTCACTTAAAAAAAAAACTACACCAAAGATACAAAGATATGTTTCTGTCCAGAGGGCTTATATAGGAGTTAAGGGGCGCCTGGAGGTGAGTGGAGTCCAAGAAATCTGATCTGGATACAGCTGGCGTAGTTATTCACCAAAGGGCACCTCAGATACAGTATGTACTCCCACTGTGTCGCTGAGGGAGTTAATTCGTATTCGGCCATCTTTGGTTCGTACTGAGGCTCTGGTCTGTATTGGTGAATACGGCCAGTACAAGAGCCTTAGTCGATGAGCTGCGCTATTCCGATTGACCTGATTTTTGCTCTAAATGATGTAAAATAGCCCCAAAACATGTTTCCTGCACTAAAACATAAAGTAGAGCAATAGTAACCTTTTTCACGGATTAATTAAACATAAAGGTGAGAAAGTAAAGCAAAACCTAAGCCAAAATCCTACGTAATTCACTATCATTTTGAGCTTGATCACGCCTCCCAACTTGAATTGTTGCTTGTCCTCAAGTAATGATATCCCAGCTGGTTAAAGGTCCGGTTTAAGGTAAACCATACAATCTCAAGGACTTGCTATAAATTAAATTAGAACTTTGACTTGGTACAATTGATATGGCTTTCAAAAATTTAGAACTTCAAAAATATTCATGACATCTCTCTTGAACAATTTATTCACCCCATGATTGATCTAATTATGCATCCCTTAGAATAATTATTCTTAAACAATTCATCTCACAAATATCCCTAAATCCGAGAGTGCTAATTTCTCCTTCGATTATAAATTGATCTCTTTCAATCAATAGAAATTCTAATGATATAAATTTTGATTTTCCTTCCCAATTAATTGGAGCAAAGTATGACAACTAAGTGTGTTGGTACATGTGATAATTTTTTGGAAAAATAAATTATGTACAAAAATTAAAACTTGGGAGGTTTTATTGAGCCTATTAGTAACCAGTTTTGCGTAGGCACCTGTACTCAATTTTTTTATCCTCCATCTTTATTCTATTTTTTTCTTTTTCTGATTTATCTATTTTTTTTGTATTCTCAATTTTCTGATTTTTTTTATTTTTGTATTTTTCTGAAAATTAAAATTTACAAAAAAAAATATTTTTGTGTCACAAGTACCATGATTACACACAATTCCAAGTATTTATTCGTACAAGAAATTATTGCATAGTTTCGTTAGGGGTCTATCTATAATAATGGTTATTCTAAAACACTCTCAAACTTAGAAGACTTTGCAAAAATAAATTACTTAAAAATAATTTTCTAAGGTAGCAATTTTTTATCAACATTCATGATTAGCAATTCATTATTCACTTTGAGGTCACTAATTATTTTTAAAAATTCAGAATTTTTGGTACCATACTCGATTGTTTAAACCCTAGCCTAAATCAATTCAAGCAATTCCTATTTGATTACCTACATGCACGCTACTCCTAAATTAATTTATATGCTCCTAAAAATGTAAAATGAAATTCTACATGCATGCTAGATAAAAACCTTAGCCATTCACCATATCCCTCAAAATTAATCTTTAAGAGATAATCGTGACTAAGTAAAACTGCTAGCAAAAAGAAAAAAAAATAAAGGTCCTACATGCCATGATCCTAGATACAATGCAATCTTAAACTAGGTTTTCTTATCCCTACCCCCGTGCTTAAAATTTAGCATTGTCCTCAATACTTCAAATTAATAAAAAAAAGGTAAAGATAAGAAAGATCTCACAGATTATTCATTGGGATGGGGTGGTGGTGGTGTGGATGGAATGGGTGTGATGTATGGAATTTCCTTCGAGAGACAATATTCGTAGAAGTTTTCATGCGCCTTGTTCATTATTTCCATGTAATTTTCCAAGTATTGCGTGTGCTTCTTCAGATTTTCGATCATGTTGGTGGCATAGCGCGAGCTTGGGCTGGGTTGTCTTGGTTGATCAGTTTCTTGAGTGGTTTCTTGATCCAGCCGGTGGGAGTGATGGTGTGCATCGAGTGTGTGCTCGCCCCATTGCTATTGGTACTTGGAGGGATTAGATGCCTCACAAAGGCGGTTGTTTCATGGATTGGTTAGTTGTTTGTCTCCTCCATTGGTTCTTCTTCAATTGAAACTCGGTCGCTCCTTGCTGGATCTTCATTTTCGGATTCGTATTAGAATTGGAATGAGCCTTTATTGGTGCCCAAGTGCATGGTCATGCCTTTGCCAATTTTCAGCGTGTAGTTAATATCTCCCGTCAGTGTGTTGAATGTGGCAAGGATGTGATTGTTGTTAACTAGGAAACTAATGTTGAGGCAAGGCAATCCGAACACTTCTTTCTCTCCTCCTAGGCCCAATTGGTGGTGATGCGCAATGAAGGTGACGATACTCCCAACTGTGATCACATGGTTGTTTTTCTCATCGTCGGCCACCACTTTTAGATGGTGGATGATGTGGTAGCCAAGATGTGGTTGGTGTTTGTGACTCTTCATGCATCTCATGAAATAGATGTCTCTCTCTTTGACTTCCGTGTTGTCCTCACCTGTTGGGAAAATTGAATTTGAGAGTATGATATGGACGTACCTTAATTCAATGCTCGTGATGAGGCGCGAGTCCTTTCGATAGACCTTCCTTTCATCCATTGCAATGTTCTCCCAGTAATTAATGCGCTTCAATCGCGTGCCAATTTTAGTTTCACCATTATGAGGGATTGAGAGAGCGGTGCAAAACTCCTTCATGGTGATTTCATAAGGATGGTTATAGAGACGGTACTTGATCTTGTCGCCTTCAATTTGCAAGGTTGAGAGGAACTCGATTGTTGGTCTATCGTACAACCTCGTGGTCCTAAGATTTGTTGCAAGATCCCACATGTTGATGTTGTTGAGAGACACCCTCACATAATCATAACATCCAAGAGTTTACATCGTGTTCACGCAAATCGCCTTGTTGTTGCCTAAGGTTCGATCAGTTATCCTTTGGGCTCGATCATACTCTTCCTTTTTGCAAACTGGATCCCCATGGTCCTCAGGAGTAGTTTTTCATCAGGAATAGGAGGATTGGAGCATTAGGGGCTGCTTTCTGCCATTTTTGCCTGAATTTCGTGCTTTGGTACGGGTCAGATTGGTGAATACAGACCCAGTACGGACTGTACTTAGTAAAAATTTTGTTTTTGGCAGCACAAGTTTATGGAAAGTTTCTGAAATTTTTGCTCTTGAATGTGAATTTGGGATAAAGGGTTTATAAAGTGGTGAAAGGGTGTCAGGAGAGTGCAGGGAGTGGAGTGATGGGTGGTTATTTTTGGCTAAAAATTCGAATTTCCATTTTTGGAGCACAAAAAGTAGAATTAAGTTATTTCTGTCATCTGGGTACGGTCCGTATTGGTGAATATGGTCCGTATCCGTCACTTGATTTTTTGGTTTCTACACTGTGGTGCATGGTAGGTTCATATTGGAGTTTACCTCTGTACTGGGCCTAATACGGTCCGTACCAGAGAGTTAAATTTCCTGACGAGTTTCGAATATTTTGACCAAACTTTTCCAGAAACTCCTCCTGCATGTAAGATTAGTATCCATGTGATTAGAATCACAGTTTAAGATGAAATGAGTTGGATTTGAATTTTTAGAAAATAAAATGATGAAAAACAAGTAAAGAGGTATTGGGTTGCCTCCCAAGAAGCGCTTGTTTATGGTCATTAGCTCAACCTCTTGTTTCATTGAGACTCCGGATGAACCATGAAATGTTTTATCTTCACCTTCCGACTGTGGACCGCATCATAGTTCTCCCAATAACTTTTGATGCTATAATGTTGAGAGCGGTTGGAAGAGCCTTTGATTCTATGATTGGAACTGTTTCTTCCGGTTTGATAGAAATTGAAATCAACAAAAGATTGTAATTCTTGTTTTTATGCGGTTGTGTGCGCGAACTCTCTTCCAATGCTTGTTTTTTCTCCATTATCTCATCTTCAGGTAGGATGCGGTGTATACGAATGGTTGGACTACGGCCTTTGATGTCATTGATTATGTTGCCAATAGCCTTTCGGTGCATCTTGAGTGTGTTGACGAGCTTGCCGGCTTGGATTTTGTCGAGTTGAGAACCGACGATCACTGGATAAGTTTGGTTGGGTCCCAAGAATTCATAGCGAAGGTTGGATGGAAGAGGCTTGAGCTCGAGCTGTGGAGGAGAGGTTACCTTCTTCCTTTTCTTCTCATTGCTATTGACCGTATTAGGTAACACGGACTGTAGTATTTCAGATGTGGGGGATCCTTTCTCTTCCTTTTCTGTGATAAGAACACAACTCGCGCGGATTTGAGCATGGACTTCATCAGGTTCAGCGGAGGTGCGCTGGTCGAGTTGCTCTTCTTCGTCTTCTTTCTTTATGAGATTATCCAATTCCTCCATTCATGAATTCTCCTAGTTCATCGAATTGAAACTCTTCTTCTTCAAATTCATCCATGATACCTAAATTGAATACATGATCGATGTTAGATGGTTGTTTAAGAACATTATTTATGTCGTAGACCACATTGTCTTTTCCGACATTCAATGAGATCTTTCCATTTTTGCATCAATCATTGCTCCACATGTGGCGAGCAATGGTCTTCCAAAGATGATCGGAATTTGCTCGTCTTCTTCCATGTCTATCACAACGAATCTCCTCGTATCCAAAGTTCTCCAACTTTGATCGGGACATTTGGCAACACTCATTCAGGATATCAAATTGATCGGTCAGCGAGTTGCAATAAAATTCGCGTCGGTGAGAGTTCTCCACATCCCAATTTGTCGTACACTACATTCGGCATTAAACTCACACTTGCTCCCAAATCACACAATGCTCTCTTGAAATTCGTCGTGCCAATTGTGCATGGAATTGAGAAACTTCCCGGATCTTGCAATTTTGCCGGTAATTTGTTTTGCACGAGTGCACTACACTCCATGTTGAGAGGAATTGTTGAGCATTCTTGGAGTTTGCTGCAGTTTGCAAGAATCTCCTTCAGGAATTTGGCATACGAGGGTATGCTCGCAATTGCTTCGGTGAAGGGGATGGTGATTTGCAACTGCTTGAGCGTTTCCAAAAATCTCGCGAATTATTGCTCCATCTTGTGCTTGGCTGACCTTTGAGGGAATGACAGAGGTGGCTTGTAGGCTGGTAGTGCGATGTATTCAGGTTCAGGTTGTCGTGCGTCTCCACCTTCAGTGTCATTCTGCTCCTCAATTGGGTCTGCTTGCACCTCAAATACGGGCGGCTCTGGTTGGTGCGGGCCCATATTAGTTGAAATGTGGTGGCTCTGCTTGCGTCTTATCGGGAGTTAGATCGGGCATTGGAGGTCCTTTGTAAGCTGTGCCGCTCCTCAGTGTGATGCATTTGAAGTCACTCTTGGATTTTCTTCCGGTTAACCCAGAAATTTGCCTTTTTCACGTGTGATGCTCGAGAGTTCTCTTGCCATTTTGGAGATGTGATCCTCCAAATCTTTATTGCGGCTCGTTAGAGTTTCGATCTTTTGTGTGATGTTGGCATTCGCCTTGTCTTGCTTCTCTAGGAATCTCTCCATTAATGTTGTGATATCGGGTTACTGTGGTTGGTTGTACTGCCTCGGCTGGTAGTTCGGTTGAGAATTATTTTACCTTGGTTGGTAATTGGGTTGTGGTTGGTAGTTCTGTTGAGGTGCAGCGGGTCTCTGATTGTTTGCATATGAGAGATTTGGATGGTTGCGGGTGTTTGGATGGTACGTGTTGTAGGCAGGCTGAGGATAAAAGCTGTTGTCGATGGCGTTCACTTGCTCTATTTCTTCCTCAGTTTCTGCTACATTCGTACATTCATTCATCTCATGTGCTCCTCCACAATAGCCACAGGATGTTGCGGCGTTGACTGCTGCTACTGTTCGCTGCTTGGTCTGCTTATTGAGTGTTGTTTGCAATGCATCAATCTTCGCGTTCAGTATGGTAAGCTCGTTGACTTGGTGCATGCTAGGTGTTGCGTTCGACTTCTTGCGTTCCGAGGTCTAGTAGTGTTGGTTGATTGCAATCTCTTCGATGAGGTTGTACGCCTCGTCAGGTTCCTTGTTCATGATTGCTCCTCCTACAGAAGCATTAATAGACAACCTTGCGGTGGGGTTTAAACCATCATAAAAAGTTTGCACAATTAACCATCTTTGTAAACCATGATGTGGACAACACCTTAACATGTCCTTGTATCGGTCCCATGCTTCACACAATGATTCACCATCTTTTTGTTCAAAATTAGTAATTGCATTTCTGAACTTTGAAGTTTTGGAAGGTGGAAAATATTTTGCAATGAACACATTAAACAATTGGTCCCAAGTTTGAATGAAGTTGGCCGGTAAGGAAAACAACCATGCTCTAGCCCTATCTTTTAATGAAAATTGAAATAGCCTTAGCCTGATTGCATCATCGGTAACTCCATTGATTTTGATCGTCTCGCATATTTCAAGAAAAATTGACAAGTGAAAATGTGGGTCCTCGCTTGGAAATCCTCCAAATTGCTGTTGCGACACCATGTTAATGAGAGCAGATTTGATTTCAAAATTTCGGTTTGCAACTGTCGGCGGTTTTATACTCGAGTTGGGATCATTTGCGCGCGGTATGAAGTAGTCTCGTAGAAGTTTAGGTCTCGCTGCATCTTGAACTATGTTGTCACCAATGTTTTCTTCATGTCCTTCCTCATTGTTGTTGATTGGTGGATTGTTATGAATCGGTTCGTTTGGTGGGTTCTCCATGTTGATCGAATCTGAGTCTCCTTCGCTTCAAGCGTCACGACAAGAAGGACTTTGAGGGGTCCTTATTGGTGAAGTGGAAGCGAATTGTCCTCTCCTACGTGCAATCCTTACAGATCTTCGTACGGATGATTCGGCCAGCGTGAAAAATCCTGAAAAATAAAAAGTTGAAAAATTAAAATAAATCTGAAAATAAAATAAAAGCAAAAATAAAATTAAATAAAAATAAAAATACAGAAAATTAAAAGTCTAGGCGTTCCTAATTAATTGGATTTAATGGTCAAAGTAAGGGCGTCTTTCGAGGCCTTGCACAATAAACCGTTATTCCCCGACAACGGCGCCAAAAAGTTTGATCGCGCAAAATGCATGACGGGGGCTAATAAAATTTATAACTCGATTTGCTATCGGGTCAGATTACAAGCGCATAATCCTATCGAGTAGTATAAACGAGTGTCGATCCGCAGGGAATAAGGTATAAGGTCTTGAGCGATTAAATCACAATCTTTCGAAAGGCTAGACAAAATCTGAAATCAAAGAGTTGTTGTTGTGATCAATGTATTTTGGCTAAAATTAAAAGTAAGTAAAATAAAGATAGAGATGTGAATTCATAGGGTTTTGGCATACCGTTGTTACTTCAATCCGCTTTGATTCTTACCTTATTTGATATTGGTTTTCAGTTGTTGTATGAGGATTTCTAATCCAATTTAGTGATTATCACTTTCGCGTATAACCACCCTACTAATCAAGAGATCCCGTTAAGGCTTGTCTTGATTAGTGCAAAGAGATATGTGATTAGCCCAAAAGAATTAAGACTTCACTGTTAGGTTCATCGCCCTACTATCTTGGTCATGTTGGGTGTCCCCATGGTAAGGCACGATAATGTGACATTCGTTTGCGAATGTCGAGACTCCCATGTAAACTTTTGTTGATCCAATTAGTGGGTATCTCCGGTTAAGGTTTCCACTACTAATCTAGTATTTTTATTCTCCCTTATCCCAATCTGATTAGCCTAAAGATGACGATCTCTCATGCGTGGCCACCACATGACAGTCTAGGCGAATAAACAAAATCAAGTAAGATATAACATAAAACGCAAAAGCAATCGAACAACAAAAGACTAAACAATGATCAAATAAAAGTATATATCAAAACATCATGAGTAACATGGTTTACTGCCAACCCTAATAATCTAAACTTAGTCGCGGAACAACATGTTTACAAAGAGACAAGAGAAAGATACAACCATACACGAAGCACCCTCCTACTTAGTCTCTACACACATCTCTCTTCTCACTTAAAGAAATAATGAACTCCAAACTACAAAGATATGTTTCAGTTCTGTCCAGAGGGCTTATATAGGAGTGGAGGGGCGCCTGGAGATAAGTGGAGTCCAAGAAATCTGATATGGATACAGCTGGCGCAGTTATTCGCCAAAGGGCGCCTCAGATACGGTCCGTATTGGCTAATACGGACCGTACTCCCACTGTGTCGCTGAGGGAGTTAATGCGTATTCAGCCATCTTTGGTCCGTACTGAGGCTTTGGTCCGTATTAGTGAATACGGCCCGTACCAGAGCCTTAGTCGATGAGCTGCGCTATTCTGATTGACTTGATTCTTGCTCCAAATGATGTAAAATAGCCCCAAAATATGTTTCCTGCACTAAAACATAAAGTACAGCAACAATAACATTTTTCATGGATTAATTAAACATAAAAGTGAGAAAATAAGGCAAAACCTAAGTCAAAGCCCTACGTAATTCACTATCATTTTGAGCTGGATCAACTTGACAGTTCTTTTTATCACGACATACTTGATAGTTATTTTTTTTCCTTCATTTTTACCTCGATCACTAATTGACCCTCCTCTCGCTAGGCCACGATAGGATGACTTACCTCGGTTGCTATTGTTCATCCTTTTGGCCCCTGGGAAATCGACTCAAATTGCCTAAAAAATCGCCTTTTCTTTCTCTCTTTCCCTTCCTCTCTTTCTCTTCTGTGAGTTGAGTGAGTTGTGAGAGGGAGGAGAGAGAAAGATGAGTATTTATAGGGTCTGAAACAACAAAATTAAAAAAGATAAAAAAATTTGAGGACCAGCCATTTAATGGCCGGTTGAGAAAAAAAAATCGGTCATTAAATGACCGGTTTGGGCATTTTTAAAAACACCCAGCTAAGCCTGATATAATTAATATTTTCTAATTAACTTTGGATATTAATAAAAATGACGGAAAAAAGCGACAAAGTGAACTGGCTTCGTTCTATTCGTCTCTCACCGAAAACCGGCTGTTGACCGCTTACTGGCTACTGCTCGTCACCCTCCCTTTCTTTTCTTTACTCCGCAGTAGGTATGGCAAAAAAGCCCAATTGGCCCGGCGGCCCGGTCTTACCCGCCCGGCCCGTCCTTTACCCTGTCGGCACGACACTGTGATGGGCCAAGTAAGGGCGGGCCTAGAGACGGGCTGGGCCAGGCCTGGGCTTATGCCGAAGCCCACAGGCAGCCCATGGGCCTTTATGTTAAAAAGAACAAGTAGAACAACAGCCTTTATTTGCTATTAAACTATGAATAATTTTGTGCTATAGTACCAAAATCACACTGTTGTTTGTTGTTAAACTATGAATTATTTTTTCTTCCATTAGAAAAATCATATTATGAATTGTTTTGTTGTCTTGTACGGTCTATTTGATGTGGTTGAATATGGATGGGCCAACGGGTATGGGTAGGCTAGATAGGCATGGGCGGGCCGGGTATAGATTTTTAAGCCCATCAGATTGGGCCAGGCAGGTGGGCCGTCAGTTTTTAACAGGCAGGCCAGGCATGGGCTTAGCAAAATACCTGTGGGCTCGGCCCATTGCCATCCCTACTCCGCAGGCACGCACAATCCGTTTTAAATAAAATGAACAGAAACAAAGGCAATATAAATATCAAAGCCCCTATAAATTAAATAAACAAAGTAACTACCCACAAAGGCCCCTGCAAAGTTCTTATTCATGTACGGCTATTTTCAGAGTGGAAAATGTCATGGTACTGTAAAATTGATCTTATTCATGTAAGGCCCCATAATTCGAAAGTCTGCTTTGTCCCTGAGTATTATATTTGTTAGCTAAAGGTAAATCTTATTAATATTACTCCATAAATTAATCACATACAAGTATAACTATGTACAACACATATTGGTCCGTACTGTAGATTAACATCTAAATTTTTAAAGTCCAAAAAGTCGATCTGAATTGTTCAACATTATTTTCACATGAAAATGTACTCGTAGATCAAATTTTATATTTTAATTTTTTTTTTACTATTTTTTAGATAGCTAGAAAATTACTTGATCTAAAAATTCTAGATCATTCAAAAGTAGTGATTTTCTATTTATCTAAAATAAATAGTATAAAGTTTTAATTTTTAAAGAATGTAAAATTTGTTTTATAAGTACATTTTCATATTTTCATATGAAGATCATATTAAACTGTTCATGTCATTATTTAAAGCTTAAAAATGAATATATTGATCCATACTTCACAGTACGAACTAATATGCAATATGCACAGTAATATAACCTCATTCTCCAAAGTATTTAGTTCAATTTTTAGTAATAATTTATGAACTGAAAGTTTGTATAATTAAGTTATTAAAAAGGGAGTAAGTCTAGTGCGATCAACAATAAATAAGTGTATCTTTGAGGAGCACAAAAGAAAGAAAACTTGAGAAATAAATAACCGATTTTTTTATTAATCGAAAATAAATAAATAAAATATTGCGAAAGGGGATCAATTTGGTGAAATTTTGATATCTAAGTAAACCGGGATTGATTATCCCGTTCTACGGGATGGGACAATTTATCCCGTTCCAGTAATCCAAATCCGTAACCCGCTAATTTCTTCTTAAATTAATAGGTTAAGCAGAGGAAACAAATAAAAATTTGTGGGATGAGATAATCTATTCCGTCCCACAATTTTTTTTTGTTTGTTTCTTCTCTACTTAGTTAATAAGTTAACAGAAGGAAAAATGTGGGACGGGATAAATTAATCCATCCCACAATTTTTTTTCTTAGTTAATTAGATTAGCGGAGTTACAAATTTGAATTAGTAGAACGGGATAAATGATCCCGTTTTATCTATATTTGAATTTCCAAGAAAACGATACCCTATCGCGATATTTTTTATTTTTATTTTCGATTAATAAAAAAATCGGAATAAATAAACGAAGCTGATATGAGTACCCGCACTGTACCCGCACCTAAACTGCCATAACTGTTTGTGGGGACCGCAACCGTTCCAAAACTGTAATTTTGTTTTACAAGTATTAATAGTAACATTGTGAAGTATTTATATCTATACAAGACAAGTATTCATATCTATACAATGAATACATATATGATATATGAATTTTCCTTAAATAACCGTACCCGCACCTTTTTTTGAAAAATTCTCGCGTCGTACCCGCATTAGGGGACCACACAACCATTCCAAAACTGTAATTTTGTTTTACAAGTATTAATAGTAACATTGTGAAGTATTTATATCTATACAATGAACTACATATATGATATATGAATTTTCCTTAAATAACCGTACCCGCACCTTTTCTTGAAAAATTCTCGCTTCGTACCCGCATTCGAGGACCACTCAAACGGCATGTGGGGACCACTAAAATTGTCAACAAAAATGTTGACTTAGCTTCTGTGTGGGTAATAAACGACATGTGGGGACCACTAAAATTGTCAACAAAAAATGTTGACAAAAAAATATTGACTTAGCTTATGTGCGGGTAATATTTATATCTCTATTCTTGTGGTATTTATACTTACGAAACAAAGTATTTATAACTATAAGGGTGTGGTATTTATACTTACGAACTAAAGTATTTATATCTATATTACGTTGGATGAATAAGAATCTTAAAAAAGTATTGGAGTTGAAATGTTGGAGACCTTTAACCAAGAGGCATCATGTCATGGATCACATGGACACTCTTTTTTTTATATGTTGGATCTAATACAACTAGTTTGTATGAAATTTTGGTCCAAACTAGATCATAACCAAGAGTTTTGGCAACATGAGCCCAACTTTACGAAACTTGGGCCAAACCTTGATCGCATGGTTACTAAGTGGTAAGGACATAACTTTTATACAAACATTGTATTGGATCTTGAGGAGTATATGTTATTATAGATCACATGGGATTGCATGTGTACAAAAGGCAATATGTATATATGTTGCACTAATTGTAATATGTTAGTATTCTCTATGGTTTATATGAATTCATATATAATAATCAGTCCATCGGAAGTTTATTATATATTTTTTTCAAATAAATAATTTAAACCATATAACGTTATTTTCTTTTAATAATTGGTTGTTATTAATTTTTTTTAACTTTAAATTGTAACTGCCACTTTATTAAAATGAATTTTGTATCTGAACAGATCAAGTATTTATATCTGAACATATCAAGTATTTATATCTGAACATATCAAGTATTTATATCTGAACTACCAAGTATTTATATCTGAACATATCAAGTATTTATTTCTGAACACATCAAGTATTTATATCTCAACTATCAAGTATTTATATCTGAACACATCAAGTATTTATTTATGAACAACTAAGTATTTATATCTGAACTACCAAGTATTTATATCTGAACTACCAAGTATTTATATCTGAACTATCAAGTATTTATTTCTGAACACATCAAGTATTTATATCTGAACTACCAAGTATTTATATCTGAACACATCAAGTATTTATTTCTAAACACATCAAGTATTTATATCTAAACTACCAAGTATTTATATATGAACACATCAAGTATTTATATTTGAACTATCAAATATTTATATCTGAACACATAATAGATAATTACATCATATTCGCAAATCAAATTGTCACAAACATCTCAAAATCCAGCAACACTGAAACACGATTGTGTATATGAAATAGAAACGAAACGATATATCATTATTAATTCACCAGAACAAAAACAAAATCGAAAAGAAATAATATTAATCTAGCTGATCACATTTCAAAATCACCGATTAAACTTGTGAGAACCACACGAAATCGCTTCCAGTTTCGAAATTGCCTCAAAAATCGCCTCCAAATCGCCGAAGCCTTCGAAAAAGAAAAAAACGGAGAGAAAGGAACATTTGAAATTCAAAATGGAAGGTCCGATAACATTGTTAGTTAGATCGGTAGTTGTGGGGACCGCAACCTTACAGTTATGAAGTGCGGGTACAGTGCGGGTACTGTAGCGCGGGTACTAAAATAATTATTTTATTTTATTCTAAATAAACTAGGCATTCATTCATTCATTAATTCATTTCTTTCTCGTTCCGAGTCCCTCGACTAGAGAGACAACACAAAGAAAGGCAGCAAACGAAAAATAAGAAAACTTGAGAAATTGCTGCCACTTCGCTCCTCACACGTCCCATCTCTGATCTGTCTCTCTCCTCCTCCTCTCTCGCTCTCGCTCCTTGCCTTGCCTTGCCTCTACCATGGCCAAGTAATACACTACTATTGTACTGGCTTCTGCTCGAACAAAACCACGACCGAACCCGATCGACCATTGGCACTCTTTTGCCTTCTCCGATCAACGCCAGAAATGGTGCTGGATCTCAACGTGGCCTCCCCAAGAGAATCCTCCTCCTGCGGCGCCGGTGGGGTTGACTCGGGATCCGCAAGCTCCAGCTCGTCCGTACTCATCGTCGCTGACGTGGCGGGCTCGCCTGAGATCGTTACCAGGCAGCTCTTCCCCGTCGAGGGCCCCTCTTCCGCCACGTCAGCCACCTCCGCCACGCCTGCGCCTCCCCCTGTTCGCTGGCCCGATCTGACAGCCCCTCCGCAGCAGCAGAGGCAGATTAAGAAGAGCCGGCGGGGCCCCCGCTCCAGAAGCTCGCAATACCGAGGCGTCACTTTCTATCGGAGAACCGGTAGATGGGAATCTCATATATGGTTAGAATTTAGATGGAGAGATGGAATTCGTCGCTTTACTTTGGCTTTTTTTTTTAATTGCTTGCTAGTGCTAGTAGGTTGAATTTGGAAATTGAACCTAATAATAATTTCCGAGTGAGAAGTGGGAACAAAAGTTTTTGCTATTTTGGGGATTTAAAATTTGTTTAGCAACTCTGAATTGGAAGTTAGGTAGTGAAGGTGATGTGGTCAGATGAAGTGATGTTTCAAATTGATTTCAGGTTTTTGGTTTACTTGGTATATTGGGTAGTCTAGCATAGTGTGGTCTTTGACTCTTTTCTCACGCTGCAGTTATTTGAATTTAAATTATATCGTTTTCTTCTTAATTTTTTTCTCTCGAATATTGAAATCTCTGTTTGTTCTTTATACGGGAATTGAAAAAAAAAATATTCTAGTTTTTTGTTGTTGTGTTATTACGAGTTAAGTGTACCCAGGTGCTGGCTCTTATCTCTTTACACTTCTTTTTTCTCTTTTATCTTTTCATCATTTGTTCTAGTTCTTTTATATTTGTTTCATTCATACATTGGAATCACCTACCTTTTAAGATTTTAATTAGTTTTTTTTTTTTTCAAATCCTGGTTCAGGGATTGTGGAAAGCAGGTCTATTTGGGTAAGTTACCTCTTCTCTTGGTTTCATTGTTTATATATATTTTTCAAGGTTCTTGCCCATATAACTTCTCCTATTGCTAATATGATTTTTTTTTTATCAATTTTCATTATTTCAGGGGGATTTGATACTGCTCATGCCGCTGCCAGGTTAGATTATTTTTAAACCATATAAACTTTTCAATTCCATACACAATTTTCCTGTTAGATTTCATCATTTATCTCCAGAGCCTCAAATTAATTTTGCTATTTCGCTTCGTAGAGCATATGATCGGGCCGCAATTAAATTTCGAGGGCTAGATGCTGACATCAATTTCAACCTCAGCGACTATGACGAGGATCTGAAGCAGGTCACGGTAGTTTTTTTTTTATTTTGTGTTTTTTTCCTCCCAAAGTTCAAGTATAATTCATGCATTTGCATATAACCCCCAACAATTGTCTGAATTTTCCCCAGCACAGAAAGGTTTTTCATGTTATAACCTTGGAAAACATTCTAAATCACTACGGTGTATCATTTCCTCAATTTGGCTTTGAGAAGTAAGGTTTCAAATGTGAATTGGGTGTGATTTTGCAAAAAGTTGCCAGTAAAACAGGTATAATTTGCAGGAATAATTGATTTTTTGTTTTATGTTAATATTTATGCTTTCTTTTGTCCACTTTTTAATTAAACATCAGATGAGAAATCTGACAAAGGAGGAGTTTGTGCACATACTGCGGAGGCAAAGCACAGGGTTTGCAAGAGGCAGCTCGAAGTACCGAGGCGTCACACTTCACAAGTGTGGCAGATGGGAGGCTCGCATGGGCCAATTACTCGGCAAAAAGTACACTTTTTTTTCACTTTTTTACTTTTTTACTTTCATATTTTCAATCTTCAATTCTATATTGGGGGCTCATATACAGCTGGCCACAAGAAACCTAGAAAAAGTTAATTTGCTTGAGCACATCAAATGATATACCATTATACCCTATTGATTTGGTATTGCAGTTGTCTTGGTAAAAGGAATTTTAGGAAGGGATAATTTGGCAATGCTTAAATCATTTGGATTTTTTTTTCCATTCTCAATAGCGTGAATAATATAATATACCTGTTTTATATTTTTTATAATTAATGAATCATATATACACTTGTTATTGCAATTGCCATTGTTACTGAACACTTAAACTAGATTTACAATTGATAATGCTGGGTAAGACACTCCATAATTGATGCTATAGAGTAGTCATATAATGGTGTACTTGCTGACTTATGCTCGATAATTACAATTTAATTTCTCTTTATTGTATAAATAGAAAATAATTTTTGGTGAGTATTGTCAACATCAAGAAGCATTATTATGATACAGTAGTATCCTAACAAGAGACCATCTTTGTTTGTAGGTATATCTATCTTGGTTTGTTTGACAGCGAAATTGAAGCTGCAAGGTTCATATAATTTTCATAAATAAATATCAACCAAATTCCAGTTACTGTTTATGTATTTATTCTTCATTATTCCTTTTACCCTTTAAACAGAGCATATGACAAGGCTGCTATCAGGTTTAATGGGAGGGAAGCTGTCACAAATTTCGAATCAAACTCCTATGAAGGAGACACTCTCCCTGAACAAGAACCTGAAGGTTCAATCTTGCATTTTTATTATGTTTTCCCTTGATAATTATAAATTTTCAAATAATATTTTTTTTCCTGGTTCGTCTTTCAGTAGTTGTAGGTGACATGCTTGATCTGAATCTTAGAATCTCTCAACCTACTATGCCAAGTCCCAAAAGAGATCACAATTTTATGGGTTTGCAATTAGCTTGTAACTCTCCGGAAACTTCAGATATGAGACCTCAGGTAACAAAACAGTTAACTCTCTGAATTGTGTTCAATAATTTATAATGTACGTGTTATGCTTTAAAGACTCAAGTGGACTTGTGATGTGCCAGAAAGATTTAAAAAGGACACTAATTTGATTTCAATTTGTACACTTGTGCTTGTCTACTGAACTAAACACTCACCGGCCCACCTCTATTACTGTTGGTTGAGTGATTGAATAGAAATAGCTCAAGAACATTAAACATTCATTTATATTTGTACTAAATCCCTTGCTTTTGTCAGACATGAGACCATGAGTAACATGTACATGTTGTAAGTAATTGACTGCACTGGTGAGTAGAGATCCTTTTTTGACCCTTTCATGTTTTCTATTTGTAATTTTTTTTTTCATAGGTCGCAAATGCATCATCCTTTCAGGTTTCTCATGCTCCAGACCTTGTAATGGCACATCAAAGCCCTCATTTCTGGAATATTCCAAATTCCGGCTTCTTTCCAAATCTCAAGGTATTGTCTTAATTTTATTTTCTTGGTTGGATTCATTTTATTTTATACAGTCTAATTTATCAACTTTTAGCTTCAGCTTAGCAACTTTTACATTTTACAGAAGTTCATTTAAAATATACAGTGACCGTAGTGGTCACACAGTGCACATTCTTGTATTGCATATGGTAAAATGTCCGGTGACATTTCAAAAGACCCTATCTATTTGTCCTTGTGCTATAGTTCATTCAAATGATTTCCACTATATTTTATTGTTTTGTGTCAGAAGGCTATTCAAATGATTTCTAGTATATTTTATTGAATTGTATCAGAAAGCGAGTCTCTTTGAGATTATACTAATTTTTTTTTCTGGTTGTGATTGTATCAACCTATTTGTTTTTGGAAGTCTTGTCAATAGTTAACATGCAACTGAAAATGAGTATTTCTGTTTAAATGCTCTATTCAGTTCATCCTTATATTATTTTGAGCCATTTGTTTGGTTTCAAATGTGTTTCTCATAAACAGACTCTTTGCACAACAAGTTTAATCCCTTGTTTGGAACATCACTGGCCATTTTAGAAAAATAAAGAACGGAAAAGTGTAATTAAAGCCTCATTTGCTTACTCGTACCAATTCCAGTATTTATGATCATATTATTATATCGTCATCATCATGGTCATTATTATTGTCATCCGTGCAGGAAAGAGGGACAGAAAAGAGAGGAGAGCTGGTTCCGCATGCAGCGGTCCCTGGCTGGGCATGGCAAATGCAACACTGCGTGCAGTTGCCCTTTCCCTCTTTTGCAGCATCATCAGGATTCTCTCCCGTCGCCGCGCCTCTTCTGCCACTCCGGCCGATGCCGCCGCCCGGGCCCCACCACTCCGTTCATTTCCCCTCACCTCCCACCAACTTCCTTCCCTAGTTTGAAAGAAACTAAACCACTTATCACGACACTTGTGTTGTTTGTCATGTCATGATTGGCATTGCCTATTGCAAATGCCTTGTACCAAGTCCAGCATGTCGTACTTGTTGTTTCATTTACTTGCTGTTGTTAAGGTTACTTTCTATTGTTAAGGTAAAGATAGCTTCGTTGTCCTTTTTTTATCTAATCAATTGAGGCCGGATTCTCTCTATTCCTTGCATAAATTGGATAAATGAAGATGCTGACATATTTAACTGACTGGATATCTAGCATGAATAGTCTGACTTGTAGAATTTAGTTGCATCTTTTATAACACGGTTCTAGGTTGAAACTTGAAGATATCAATACCATGTGTGTAATCTGTTGGTTGAGCTAGCTTTGTGTGTTTTGCATGATTTTTATCATGTAAGAAATTTAGGAAGATGGACTATGCTTGTTTTGACACCAAAATCACCAGTGGACATAGTAAATTGAACTGGAGAGGAGAGGAAGAGGAAGAGGAAGAGGAAGAGGAAGGAAAATTTAATTAATAATTAAGAAAACAAAAGTTTGGTGAGCAGTGAAATGAAAGCTGGAAAGGTGTTTAGATTATAGCAGCAAATGGTTACTGTGGAGGTGGCAGTGCATGGTGGCGTCGTGGAAGATAGAGAGAAAAAGCCTATTCCCTCTATTTTCTATGCAATGCAAGCAAGCCTTAATTAAATGCTCCTTGTTCTCGTCTTTACTAAAAAGTTTTTAGAGTACCTTCTCTCCCAGGGCATTGTCTCTGGTCCTACCCCATTCACTGCCTTGTCTCTGTCATTCACCAGTTTCTCTCTCTCTCTTCTCTGGGTCTGATTATCTGGATGGATTGTTGATGAATTAAATACAAGTGGGCACCGAGGTGAAATGGGACAAGTGGCCTATAGTGGTGCCTCTGTCAATGGGTGCTTTCTTTCCTTGTTTCCTTTTCCTTTGATTGCTTTGCATTATTACTTGGGACTTGCCTTGGGAATACTCTTTTCACCTGCCTTGCCCAGTTACCTTTTTCTTTTGTTTACATTTGAGTTGAGACTTGAGGAAGACTAAAGACTCACAAGTAACGAATGAATGATTCCCACCAGACTCAGAGACACTCCACCAAGTGTGAAAGTGTACAAAGATGGGCTTTAAATGATGCCTCGCTCTCTCCCTTTATTTGTTTGCTCCTATGTATTTATTTATTGTATTAACTTGGGACCGAGACCAGAGCCAGGTTGACACTTGCAACTTGCAAGCCTATCCGCTTATCTTTTGTGCTTTCTGATATTATCTCGTTTCTTCTCTTTCACTTTCCTCTTTTTGTTGTAGGTCAATGGACAACTGACACGTGCCCCTTCCTATCTTGTCCATTACATATCTACTCCTCTTATTAGCCTATAAAACTTAAAAGTATGGGTTTATTAAAAAGAGAGGATAATTTAAGAATGACCTGTCTTGATAATTTTCATAATATATTATTAAATTAATTCAAATACGGTTAAAAGATATGAAAAAAAAAACTTGGTAGGTTTGTTGTTACATATATAGATAGAGTACCAATCAAGTTTGCTCTATTTAATTATCGTTTGGTGGTGTACCAAGAGCAGTCAAATTTGAATCATAAAAAAAATCATATAACTATGAACGGTGAAACATGTTCCAAATTCAATTTTTTTAATTTATAACATAAACTTGACTTCGTCATCGACCTATTTGATGTTTCAACATAAACTTGATTTCATCATCGACCTAAAATACACTACAACATAAATCTTGACGCCATTTGTATGAGGGTAAGAACTTGACTTCATCATCGACCTATTCGAGCTCTAAGCACAAGAACCTAATTTGCAACTATTGCAGAAAGAAAGAGCACATCAAGGCCGGCTGTTTCAAGCTAAAAAATAAACAAAACAGACGACAACAATACTTCTTCAGGAGATGCTAATTTAGTTGAAATTCAAGATAATTATGTACTTTTATTTTAGGATGAGATTTCAAGTCAACGGGAGGATTGTTGTGTATGTCACTCATTTTGCCATCTATTTACAGTAGGCTTGATTTAGCAGGATGTCAAGAATAACAGATTCATGTTGTGCATGCTATGTTAAGGAGGAAGTTTTTATTATTTAGCATGTAGGGTATTTGAGGAAAGATTTATTTATAAGTTTATCACTTTCGAGATATATGTTGTTATAAATAAATCATTTATATTTTATGTAATATGAAATCAAGAAATACAATTAATTTCTCATAAAATTATGTCTCTTATTTCTCTATTATTTCTGTTCTCCCCTTTAAAACCCTAACACTTCTTTTTCACATTTAAGTATTGATCTATAAATTTACGTGTAAAACAGGTAATTTTCTCATTATTAAAATTTCATTGTTAAATGCAAATGGTTGTCTTTGAAATATTGTGTATTTTATTCTTTTGTTGGATTCCCATGTATGAGATCTATAAATTCAAGATTTAATTAACTAATAATTTGATTTATGGGATTATTATGTATGAGATCTTAGTCTTACACTCTTATAGGGGGAAACCCGACATTTTTATTAATATCCAAAGTTTAATACAAATTATTAATTATGCCCAGATTTTCAAACTTTCGCTAAAAATACCCAAACCGGCCAGAAAATGGCCGGTTTACTCCCCCCCTAAACCGGCCATTTTCTGGCCGGTTTACTCTTTTTTTTTTTTAAAAACCCGCAAAAACTCCATAAAAGGGCACCCCCTCCCTTTGGATGAAGGCACACAGCCCGAGGCAGCAGCGCAATACTGTTAAGGTAATTTTTTTTATTATTATTATTTTTTATTTTATAGAATAATTAATTATATTATTAAAAAATTTAAATTTAATTAAAAAAACCCTAAACCCTAAACCCTAAAACCCAAAACCCAAAACCCAAAACCCAAAACCCAAAACCCAAAACCCAAAACCCTATAACCCAAAACCCTAAACCCAAACCCAAACCTACCCAAAACCCAAAACCCAAACCCAAAACCCAAAACCCAAAACCCAAAACCCAAAACCCTATACCCAAAACCCAAAACCCTAAACCCTATACCCTAAAACCCAAAACCCAAAACCCTATACCCTATACCCTATACAAATGTGTCAATTGTTTACTATTTAGTAATCTGTCAATTGTTTACTATTTAGTTACCTGACAAATGTTTACCATTTAGTAACCTGACAATGTTTACCATTTTCTAAAATATAGTTGGTTTACCATGGCCTTTATTTCATTACACTATGGTGGAAAGATGCTTAATAGTGCACAAGGGGCGTATTACAACAAAGATGCAGCTCATTCATTAATGATTCCAGATGACATCTCACTTTTGGACCTGAAATCCATAGTTTACACACACACCGGTTACAACCTAGAAATGTGGGACCTAGAATTGGCAACCCGATATTGCCATCCCTCCAACGGGAAATGGATTGTTGCGAAACTGGTAGATGAGAGTACGTGGAGAGGCATGTTTGGTCATTTGAGGTCCCAGGGTAATTATCTAATAGAAATATTTGCTAAAAGAGTTCCGGTAGAGCCCGGGATTGGAAGTTCGGGCTCTGGATCAGCGGCACCAAATTATACCCCACAACCAGAAACCTACAGACGTAACTCCACCTTACCCCTCAACGAACCTGACCCAAAACCCTACAACTACGTCACTCCACCAACACCTCAACGAAGACACTCAGTTGCATCCCCACCTAGACACAATCGAGGCAGACCAAGACACTCAGTTTCAACCCCACCTAGATCCGTAAATGTGGCTCCTTTACCGTTACCTCCAGTATCACCTTACCCCATACCTGCACCAGTAGACGATGCAAGCTGCTCGGACTTTAAAGATATTAATGAAATACCGGAGGACGATCTGAGGAGCGGGGATGAATTTGAGGGAGAAATGTGGGGAGATTCAGATCACATGGAATGTTGCGATAAAGACGGGCCGGTTGAAAAAGCTGAAAGGCACATGGGTCGTACTGATGAGGGGGGCCGCTTAGTGGCCAGACTGATACGCACCCGTTCCCAGACCTCAATGATGTTTCTGAGTTTAGAGAAGCAGATATTGGTTATTATGGGCAACAGATTGAGTACAAAGGTGAGCTGACTGCAAACCAATATTTTAAAAGCAAAGAAGACCTAATGAAGAAGATCAGAGAGCACCATATAAAAAAGAATCAGGAGTTCAGATCTTGGAAAAGTGATAGGGATCGGGTTACTCTGGTGTGCAAGGACAAGAATTGCCGTTACGAGCTTAGGGAAAAGCCGACGGGATGTGGAGACGCATGGGTTATAACTCAGCAAGACAGGCCTCACACATGTAGGACTGAGAGTACGAGGGACGACCACGAATGTCTGATGGCAGCACTCATTGCCGATGTAATTGAGAACAGCATTAAAAAGGACCCTTGTATGAGCATCCAGACGGTGGCAGACATTGTTTTGGCTGTGTATAACAATGTGACACCTAAATACAACCGACTGTGGAGGGGCCGTGAGCTGGCAATAGCCCGATAATTTGGGAGTTGGGAGATTTCATACAGCTTGCTGAGATCACTGTTGCTTGCAAATTGCCATAACAATCCCGGCTCGACCCACCAATTTCTGACCAGCCCGGTACGGAATAAGGAAACAGAACTAATCATGCTAGGTGTTGCCCAGTTCAGAGCCGTAGCCTAGGCGTTTGGTCCATGCATTGCAGCGTTCCAGTACCTGAGACCAGTGATCAGCATTGATACCTGCTTCTTGTCTGGGCGATATGAGGGGAGGCTTTTGATAGCTTGCGGCTACGATGCCGAGAACCAATTGTTGCCTATTGCATTTGCAATTGTGCGGCAGGAGGATACTGAGAATTGGGGTTTTTTCTTGCAGTGGTTGAGGAATGAAGTGCTCGGCCCGTGTAAATTTGTATGTGTCATATCGGACCAGCACAAGGGGATCAAAGCTGCACTGACAGCTGAATACGGATGGCCTCCCAAGCTTTTTGTGCACAGGTATTGTATGCAGCATGTTGCTGACAACCTGGTCCAGAACTGTGGAGGAGACAGATGGTACGGATGGAGGTTCAGGGAAGGAGCAAAGAGGAAGAAGCCGAGAAGATTGAAAGAGATGTTCGAAGAGTTTGCTCATGTATGTCTAACTTATAACATTTCGTTTAATTATCTTATAAGAATTTTATGAAAATGAAATAACACCCCTTTGTTTGTGTGCAGCTAAATCCGCAGTCTAATGCATATTTAAATAGAGTGGGCAAAGTACGTCCTAATGATGTGATGGAGCCGTCCAATTATGAGAAAATTTTCCAAACCTGTGACGGAGAATACCGGTTTGGTATCATGACAACAAACGGCTCCGAGTCGCTCAACAATGTCTTCCGAACGAGTCGTAGATTGCCTGTTTGTGCCATAGTGGAGGATACGTTATACACGTGCAACAGATGGTTTGTTCAGCGGCGTCAGCGAGCAATGGAATTACAAGACAAGGGACAGGTTCTGTCTGACCGGGTTTTGTAGAAGATTAGAAAATGTTGGGAGAAAGCTGGAAAAATGCGGTTGGTGCGTTACACGCAGGGCCAAGGTCAGTACCAAGTTTCATTCCCAAATGAGTACGTTCCTTGCACCCGTAGCGACATGGGCAACATGGAACCCAACACAGGGAGTTCATTTATATTGTGACGCGCGGTCCCGACAGACAAATGGAATGCACTTGCAGAGGTATCCAATTAACTTCTATTCCGTGCGCTCATGTCTTAGCTGTTTGCCGTGACCGAAACTGGCAAGAGGACGACTTTGTTGCAGACTGGTATAAAACACCCTATCTTGTGAGTACTTGGAACCATGTGTTCATTCCAATTGGCAATATGGGAGACTGGCCTCCTAATGTCGGAGACAGAATCCTTCCGAGTAGTGGTTGGATTAGGAAGGGGAGGCGAAAACACACCCGTCGTGTAATGACGATGGATGAAATGGAAGGTAGAGGAAAGGGGCATCAGGCTCGCCGTTCCACTTCCGATAGGCAACGAAGAGGTATGTAACATTCATCCAAAATTATTTTTCTTTTCAATTTATACCAACTTACTAAGTAACACATGCAAATGCAAAGGCAAGAAACGCAGCAAATGCGGCAGAAAATGAGCGAGTAATGGCGTCGGGAAGTGGGTCCGGAGGGTCACGGCGTAGCACAGCTATGAGCCGTTTAGATGCAACTGCTATGTATACCGAAGCAATGGGAGAGGCGGTTGACATAGGAGGAGAGGCGGTTGGGGTGCAAGGGGAGCCATCTGTGATCCAACCGAGGAGGTCCACTACTTAGACACACAACAAGGGCATCTACAAGCCAAGCAGGGCCATCTGGAACCCAAGCCGGGCCATCTACTGAGCAACCAGAGCCACCTGCTAGGCCATCTCGTAGATCATCTTTCGCAAGTGGTTTACTTCGGGGATTAAATTTTAGACGTGGTAGTAATAGGTGATTTATATGCATGTTGTAAAAATTGTGTTGACTCTATTTGCAATTTGTGTGTACTTTATTATTTTGTACGGAACTCTACAAGAAGTAATGAAATTAATTAATACTCAAATAAATTACAACATACTTCATTTAACTACAATAAAATACTATTTTTTAGAACGAAACTCCAGATGGTGCCCTTTTATAGAGTTTTTGCGGGTTAAAAAAAAAAAAAAAAAGAGTAAACTGGCCAGAAAATGGCCGGTTTAGGGGGGGAGTAAACCGGCCATTTTCTGGCCGATTTGGGTATTTTTAGCGAAAGTTTGGAAATCTGGGCATAATTAATAATTTGTATTAAACTTTGGATATTAATAAAAATGTCGGGGGGGAAACGTGTGAAATATATTACAAGTGGGGCCAGCTTAGCTTAGTGGTAGGCCGCATCTATTAAATTAAATATAGCCCATCCGATTATTTTAATTTCTACTGCTAGTGGGATCGGATCCTTTGATGCTTAATTACTGATGGATGGTCTAATGGATGTGCTATCGCTGTCTTAATATCTTATCTTTATCTTTTTTCTATTGTTGATCACCACACATAAATAAATATAGCACTTCATTAAGGTATCATAACAAGTACAAGTTGTTGAGGCGGCACCATCACCTTGATACCTCATTTTTTTTTTCCTCGCAAATTTTTTATGTTTATTTCAAGTCTATTTAAAGAGCTACTTATAGTTTCCAATTTTAAAGTCGATGGTTTCTTCCGCCCAATAAAATGAAAAGTGAATATTTTTTTTTTCCATATCGCCTTTGCTTAATAGAAAGGTTAAAATCAAATTTAATAATATTTTGTTAAAATATGATGTACGGAAGAAGAGAATGAATATTTTTATTGACAAAAAGTTTCACTGTGCAAAACAAAAATCGAAACATAGATTATTTATTACATATTTGTATATTTAAATATGATCATTTTATTACTAATAAATTAGTCTTGAGTAAATTATATATCGATATGTGGCATACGTCAGATGGCGGCATTTCGGTCGGACCCTGCAATCATACAAATAATTAAGTAAATTTGATATGAATGAAGAAATTTGTACTAACCTGACAGCTAATGAAATATGACATACCGGAGGCTGAACCGGACGTCCCTGCGCGTCATAGAATGCCTGCCAGCCAGTCATGGACAATACCCAACGATGGTAGTCCCACTCTGACTACTCATGGGGGGGAGATGGCATCGCAGGACCTAAAACCAGGGGCACGTCAGGCTCGACCGGATCTATCTGACGCCAGTTGATGTTCTCTCCGGCATCTCACAGCATGGTGATGAGTTGTCCACCGTGCCCGACATCCTCAACAAAATTGGCATGGGTTTTGAGGAATATATACCCAATATATCTCCAGCCCCTCTTTCCCAGCATCTTGATCTCATGCGCGCAACCAAAAACAGCAAAAAAATTATTTTGTTAGATCAAACCTTGATGAACTAATCAGTTAGGAAAAAATGATGTAGTTTTAGGTGCATTACCTGGCGAGCCCATTTGCGGCCGTTGGGGGTGTAACCCTCATCCTCATGTATCTTGTCGCTTAAGTAGGCACTGTAATCGCCCTGCAGATATACGGATGCCATGTAGACCCGCAAGTACCAAGACTCATACCTCAATAGGGGATGTCCCGGGATCTGCGTGAGCTCATCTGGCATTTCGAGATGCTCCGGAGCCTCCGCTCTAGTGTAGTACTCCTCAAAATGCGTCCTCTAGTCGAGATCAAGATGTGATAAGTGGCTAGTCCTGTAAGGAACACGTTAGTTGCAATACAAAGCTATCAAGTAATATGAGATAATAGATAATAGAATATGACTTACTTGTGCAGGTTTTTTATGATGGACCTCGGCAAATGTGGATCTGTGGGAATCAACGACGCATGTCCAAACTGACGGAGTACCCGATCTGGATAGTGGTGCTCCACTATCCAGAAGCATACGAGTGGACCTCTGTAGTACCATCTCTCCCACTGCTCCAGACAAATCCCCGGCAACTGCTCGCTTTCATAGAACTCCTCGTACAGTGTCCACTCAATCTGCTCTACAGCCAAACTCTGTAGCTGTGAACGGACTGGCCTGATACCCAAGGTACTACCGTGGCCCTGATCCAGGTAGTGGTGAGTACCGTGCCACTTCTTGGCGTATGTCGGGCATATGAGATTATCGGGCTCTCCCCACGACGGAGGCTCATTCGGGATAGGTCGGCCCACCAGTAGCTGTGACCACGACCAATGCTTCAGCAAAAGTACCGGCCCATACATTTGCTTCTTCTCCTTCTGCATTTTCAAGAATTTTAGCCGTCAGGGTATTTAGATTGGTCGATTAAATAATTAAATAAGAAAAGAGTTAATTAGAGACTTACCTTGCAACTACGACACAGGTGAGAGTACAAATAAGCTAGGACAGCCACACTCCAGTTGTAGAATGACGGACGCTCAAGGTTTTTCAGCAGCGAGAGATACATCATCGAGACACAATCACCGCTGAAATCAACAAACATGACATAACCAAATAGGTCCATCACGAAGCCCCATGTATATCTGCAATACAAAGCAGATAATAAAACGCTTTTCGAAATAATATAAAGTCAATAACAAATGTAATAGAAACAATTTATAGGTATTACCTTTGAGTCTCCTCATCGGTGGAATCTGCTGTTAGACCCGCGCTGAAGTGTTGTCGCAACTTGGTCATCCTCAAATGAAACTTAGACCTCCCACGATCAGCAATGAGAGAGTGAGGATCAGCTCCCAACAACTCATCGATCTGATCAGCAAACCCATCGTTGTCAGATACACCACCAACGGGTGTGCCACTGATAAGCAAACCCCAAAGGGCACTCACATCCTGGAGTGTCACCGTCATCTCTCCAAATGGTAAGTGGAACGTATGCATCTCGGGACGCCATTGCTCCACCAGTCCTGCAATGAGAGATGCATTGATGATGCCACTCCCACTCCGCAAGATGTCTACAAAATTGTAGAGGCCCAGATTGATGAGGTACTGATCCATCACCTCGTAGTACTGCATGTGAACGCACCGCAACTTCACATCTAAAAGAAACTTGTCTTGCTTTGAAAAAAGTAATCCACATAGTGTTAACACAACCAAATTTAAACTCAACAAAATTTAAAAAAAGCTAAAAAATATACGTACCTCACGAGAAGCCAGTGAGACTCGGTGCTCGCGGTGGGGCATCCATAGGAGAGGACTGAAATGCTCTGTGCTATGAGGGTCGATTGGCTCGTCAACAACATGTGGTACTGGACGAGTTTTAGGCCGTCCTCTAGCCATCCTAATGTCAAAAATAAAATTCTGTTAACTTACGCTAAGTAAACCCTAAACCCTAAAAAGGGCTAAAATAGGCTAATTTTGGTAAAATATGCTAAAATAGGCCAAAATAGGCTTAATTATGCTAAAATAGACTAAAATATGCCAAATTGCGGTTAAAATAGCCTAAAATATGCTAAAATAGGCTACAATAGGCTAATTTCGGTAAAATATGCTAAAATAGGCCAAAATAGGCTTAATTATGCTAAAATAGGTTAAAATATCCTAATTATGCTAAATTGCACTAAATTACGCTTAATTATTCTAATTATGGTAAAAAATGCTAAAATACGCTAAAATAAGCTCAACTATGCTAATTATACTAAATTACGATAAATTATGCTACATTAATTTAAATTTAGCTAATTACTCTAAATTATACTAAATTAAATAATTAAAACTAACTACAATGGATTTAACACTAATTACAACTAAATTATACTAATTTTGGTACATTACTAACAAATCCTAACATTTTACAATCATTTTGCACTAAAAATGAATTTAAAAAAAATTAGAATGACTTGCAAATCTGGAAAGAGATGTAAAAATCTGAGAGAAAGAGCTCAAGCGAGGAGAGATAGTGTGAAATTTGATAGAATGAATTTTGAGAAAAACAGCTAACCTTTCACACATATATAGAGATGTCGAAACCGGCCATTTAATGGCCTGTGGTGAATTAAAATGGATACCGGCCATTTAATGGCCGGTTTAGTCATTTTTAACAAAACCCAGTTGAGCTGGGTATATTTATTAATTTCTATTTAACTTTGGATATTAATAAAAATGTACGGAAGAAGAGAATGAATATTTTTATTGACAAAAAGTTTCACTGTGCAAAACAAAAATCGAAACATAGATTATTTATTACATATTTGTATATTTAAATATGATCATTTTATTACTAATAGTCTTGAGTAAATTATATATCGGTGACATGAGTAATGAGTAAATAACATTTAATTTTCAATGGCCATACTGTAGAATTAATAATGAAAATGGTGATAGGGACAATGATGGATATGGTACTTCAATAATTATGTGAGCATGCACTTGCTACATTATTGCTGATAGTGGAAGGGGGGTATATTATTACTGTGTTATATATTAGATGCTGGTAGCACTTAGCAAACAGTGCTCAACTGTGTTTTATAGTTTTTGATACCATTACTATCAGCATTTCTTTGTGATTGGCTGGATATGTACCATGTATTATTGTGGGAGCACTGGCATCAGTCTATTATTCTTTTTTTTTTAAAGCAACAGTGGCTGTTGAGTGATCATCAGTCTATTATTCTAGTTATTCTAGTGCAATTGTTGCTCAACAGTCAACAGTACTATTGATAAAAATCTCAACAAAACAAATTATAAAGAAAATAAAAAGGAGAAATTAAACATTACTAATCAGTGGGCTGTGTACAGTGACCACCATTGTCAGGCGCACGGAATACTCTGTACATACCAGTGTTCTAAATAGCTAGCTATAGCTGCGCTATAGGTTTTTCGGACCATAAAAGCTAAGCTATGAGATAAAAGTGCACTAATTCAGCTACGAACGCTATAGCTGTAATAGCTGACCGCTATTATCGCTACGTGCTATTGCTACCGCTATGCTATATGGGCTTTTTTTTTTTGCGATTTACATAGACTTCTGTGCTTCTATTCCTATTTTTGATGCTACATGGTCTGCTATGATAAGTATGCTAAACCGAACTATGTGTTTCTGTTCCTATTTGTAATTTAGTCTCTCATTCTATATCGAAAAATATTCAAATATTAATTCTTCATTTTGCTTGCTCCTCGTCTAGTATTCACTTGTAAAATTATTGCCGTTTGTTTCAATTGAAAGGTGATTTTGATTATATTTATATATAAAATGTTCAAATAGGTATACTGACTTCATTTCACTTATAAAATTAATTGCTCTTCATCTATTATAATATATAATACTATGTAGTATGAACTATTAAATAATGTTACTTTGTAGATCTTTTTTTTCTTCTTATTTGCATGATTGAAAAAAATATAGACTTAGATTAGTTGTCATTTTGTTGTTACCCCAATTCTCCAATATTGATCATGTTGATAATTAGTATAAATATAGAATATAAATTTTGAAAAGAAAAAAAAACGCTATGTACGATAGCTTCCGCTATAGCTACGCTATTCGCAATAGTTTTTATTTTGTCTTCCCGCTATGCCGCTATAATCGCTATTTAGAACCTTGGTACAGACTGTTATAGCACAAGATCTTGGGACATCGGATTCAAATTAGTCCGATGCTAGTTTGGAACCGTCCAATTTCATAATAGCATCGGTAGTACACATACCAATTATCACCTCTATTTTCTCAAGATCGGTGCTCATGTTGAGATTTTCACCAAAAAAAATTCTTCAAAAAATTATGTCTAATTGGAGAGAAGACAATTGCCGATTTGTCACTTAATTTACTCGATTATACAAAAATATATAACTTAGGCACTTAGCCCAAGGGCTTAAATAAAGAAAAAACAATAAAATGAAATTAGAACTTAATTAGGAAAACCATGACAAATTGGAACATTATATTAGTATATATGTGATAATTTAAATATATTTGCGTGTACAGTTCTAGTAATTAGCGGCTTAAGGACTTATTATAATCTTTTAAGGGTTAAATCCAGTGAAATCCTGAGAGTACATCCAGAGGCGAGTGAGAAATTATTTTGTTAAGAATCAGTAATTTGAATTTAAACATTACACTATAATTATAATTTATGTTTACTATTTTCAGAAGTATAGAATATAGAGGTTATTAATACAAATATTCTGTATAAAGTATGGAGGTTAATTATAAATTTTTCTCTACAAAATTAGCACGAAAGAGAGAACCAGTCTTTAGTTTAGTGACAAAAGCAATGCCCTCCGTGTAGGAGGTCGTGGGTTCGAAACTCAGATGGAGAATATTTTTGTGAATATTAAATAGTTTGATGGTTTGAGCTCCAACTTTTACTCAAAAAAAAAAAATAGCATGAAAAAACGGCTGTTATGACAAAAATGGAAATCAAATCACTCTCATACTAACTATAAATTTGTATCTATCCCTACTGTATATGGCAAAATTTTATAATTTATAAAAAAAGGGTTAATATTTCTTTGGTAATTAGAGAGTTAAGTTTTTTTGGCCTCTCAATATTGCACACATTATATCAGTTACATATTAGTTTGTTCTGCTTTCATCTCCTCTTTTATACCGACCAGAGACTTATATGTTCTCTTATTTTTCTCGTTTAATAAAAAAAATGTTTCTAATATATCTAAAGTACAATGAAGTTTCTAAAAAGTAAAACTTTTTCATGTTTATTTGAAAGTATATGTACGTAGTTGGCATTTTGCATAGTCCACAACTCTACATACATGACTGATGACTACATGATAGTTTAAATTTTCAACTTTTGCAATGATACATGAAAGGGCTAATAAAGGAGTATTGTTACATACATTTGTTAAATTATTATCGACACGACATCATGACCCCTGTTCGGAAGTCCCAAGTTGGAATGGAAAGAAGGTAGTATATATATAATGTACTTTCCAATTTTGGTAAGTGGAGACTGGAGAGGTCTCATTTGGGAAAGCATTCCAATAGTTGGACCTAAATAATGGACTAGCCTATATAAAGATAGAAGCATATTCTATTCTGTGGCGATATATATCATAATCATAGTTGTTGCCACGTTGTGTTGTCGTGGGACCACTTGAAGGTGGCCTCCTCCAACTATAATGTATTTGCAAATAACCTAATTCTTTAAAGTGGCCTACTTGCATTAAATTTTTTAAAGAGTTTGATACCAGAACTGATCACTTGTAAATTTTGGAAATCACGCGCGCTTTTTCAGTACTCTTTTCTCTTCTTGTCAGTGGCAAAACCCGGATGAAATAACCATACGTTGTTACTGTACCACTACCGTCGGTACAAGTAACAAAAACAAACAAACACGGAATTCCAAAAATTAATAGGACCAAACAATGGGATGTTTTGGAACTTGTATTTTGTTTGAAGGGTAGTTATTAGAATTTTTTTAGAAACCATAAATAAATAAAAAATTTACCAAACTAACTTGATTGCTTTGGTTTTTACAAAACCACAAGAACCGAGATGCCATTTCGGTCCGCAGTTTTTTTTTTCGGACCGAATTGTCATTTCGGTTCGAGGTGTTTTCACAAGTTTTATCCCAATAAGTACATCATTTTTTTTTTCGAAATCTGTGAAAACGGCTCGGACCGAAATAACAATTCGGTCCGGAAAAAAAAAATTTCGGACCGAAATGGCATCTCGGTTCTTATGGTTTAGGTAAAAACTAAAACAATCAAGTTGGTTTGATAAATTATTATTTTTTATTTATGGTCTAAATTTTTTTCTAGTTATTAGCTAGTAGATGCTCCGATTGCATATTTTTATAAAATAATCTTATCTAAGGCTACCAAAAAGTATAACACTGGTTGTCTGGAGGAGCTATTCCTTATCCATTTTTGGAATAATGATCCATTTTTGGCATATGCTGGTGATTATTTATTTATTTATTTTCCCTTTTTTTCATGAAATTAATGCTGTGAAGAATACAAGGATTGACTTGAAAGTTGGACTACAGGTCCAAAATATAGGCAGTAAAATGAGAAATTGTGCTGGAGTATAATTGTATTATTTTAGCATAAATATGCAAAGAGCCAAAGATTGGAGAAGGGTAGCAGGTAATTAATAGAATAAATTAATAGGCTTTTCCTAGGTATTTATAGTTGTGATGCGCGGTAGTTACACCCCCTGCTGTTTGGGCCTTTATTACAGGGATGCAGGGCTGCCAGGCCTATTGAGTTATGACAATTCTAGGCCCTTTAATTTTGCCTCATTTAATGCCTAACTGAAAAGGAGACTCTGTTCTGTAGTAACTAGTAACACTTCTATGCCCAAGGGCTTTAACTAAAAAAAAAAAAAAACTAGTAACACTTTTCATTCAATAAAAACAATAACATTTTTTTTTCTTATTTTTTGATGGTAGGCTGTAGGCTGTAGGCATTAGTAATTTCACCTACAACGGGGAACACTAGCATTTTCTGGGGGATTTGTTGCGCCACAATGGTCTGGTCTTTCGTGTGCCTCTTGCTCTGATCACCCTCCAATCCTGCATCAATTCAGACACTGACGAGTAAATACATATTTTTATTATAAGCTCACAGCAAAATAAGAGCATTTTTGGTAATTGATAAATCAATATGCGCATATGCCATAGGCTTACAAATTGAATTGCAAAATTCTAATTGACACTTTTAAAATTCCCGTTGGCTAGGGGTGTTCATTGGGTCCGGTTTAGTCGGTTTTGAACTGAACCGAATTAGTGTGGACCAAACGGTTCGGTTTTTTCGGTTTAATGGTTCGGTTCGGTTTGCTTTTTAAAACCGAATTATAATTTTGGTTCGGTTCGGTTTGAAAATTTTGAAAACCGAAATAACCGAACCGACCGAAATTTTATATATTATGAATTTGGTCCGGACCGCCCCGGTTTATTTCTTAATACCCCGGTTTATTTCTTAATATCCCGATTTATTTCTTAATACCTCGGTTTATTTCTTAATATACTTCGGTTTATTATAAATCAATTGCTTTAAATAAAAAAATTAATATATTTCGGTTTGAACCGAACAAACCGAAATAAAACTTTGGTTTGTTTTTGAAACCGAATTATTACTTTGGTTTGCCTAGTTCGGTTCGGTTTCAACCGAACCGAACCGATGAACAAAACCGAACTGAACCGATGAACACCCCTACTGTTGGCACTTTTATTTTCACTTTTATAGATGCATTGCAATTGCAAATTTTGAAATTTTTTATCAAATGAAAGCTTTCATCTCCGATTTTACTCTCTCACCTTTTGAAATTGCTAACTAATTTCATAAATGGAGATGCTCTATTGGAAAAGAAAAATTTATACTATTGGAAAGAAAAAAATTATAGACAGAAAAGATAAAAAGTTGACAAAATTTATACTATTGGAAAGTAGAAACAATATGTCATAATCAAGTATAATATATTTACAAAATTTGAAAATATTTTTTGTATCAGATTATAAAACATTTCCACAACAAAAGGTGAAGTCAAAATTTGCATTCGGAAATGAAGGTTTTCATATAATTTCTGTAGGTATCAAATATCATTGCAAGAGAGCTAGATTATTGATAGTTCCTACAAAATCATTCTCCAACTGTAAGTGCATTAATTAGGAGACTACTTTGATGTTAATGTTAATCATGTTATGTTTTCTTATATTTCATACAAGCCAGATTTTACAGTACTTTATATGAAATTAGAAACATATTCAACCGGTTGGGTTGTTTTTTGTAACTTTTGTTAGTTTGTAGCAGATCCTCCCTCCCTCAACAATTTAATTCATTTTTTTTTTAATCATGGACAGACCTGGAGAAACTGACTCAGTGATTTCTGAACATAGCAGCCATGAGAAAACCAATCAATCATGTCAATACGCTCAGTATGTTCTGATTCGAACAACTTATTTTATAATTTAAAAACAAAATGGTAACACTCTCAGTTTGTTGGACAAGTATCCTCTCCAACGGGAGGATCTGAATTCCAGTTTGTTTTGCTTTGAGCTCATGAAAAAACTAATTATTTAATACGTATTTTGTGAAATGACCCTGAAACTTTTGAGAATAGAAAAATTGATTTATAGAAGTTGATTTGGATGTTTGAACATTTATATCTTCCACTACGAACATATGATCGAATTCATTTTGGGACTATAATATAAAATGCTACCACTAAAACAAATCCGATACTGACCATATTTGAGCATATTTTGGTGTGCTTCTTGATAAATATTTTAATACTTCCACTGTTTAATCCCAACAAAATTTGAGTGTTCTTTTTACGTTTTAATTTTCACAATCTGATGCATTATTGAGAATAATATTCCTGCAATCTCTGTATCCAACTTAAGAAATGTTTCTGATTTCTTACTGACTTTATTTATTATAGGTTTATTTAAAGTAATTTAATTAAAGCTTGTACACATTTTATAATTTATTAATTACGAGATGTTGCTCTTTAGTTATATAATGTTTCATTGATTATATTTATTATGGAGGAATTTTACATTCTTTATTTTTTTTTTCTTATCAAATATACAAATGCAGTTTTTCTATCAATCTTCCTTTCTACATTACAAATAAAAAATGCACGTCATTATAATTAAAAAGTTGGACAACACTACGGTGTCAAAGTAACGCGAATCTCCGCATCTAGTAAAATATATAAATGGGTTAAACTCACAGTGCCTGTTTGACTTATAAAAGAGCGTGGAATTGAATGATATTTATAGTAGCTGTGGAACAAAATTAGAACAGAATCAATGTCACTATTTCGACCGATTTGAAGTAGACAATTTATTACCCCTTGTTAAAATTGTTCAGTAATGACTAATGAGTATATACGACCTTCTCCGTAGCCCATAAGCACGGAACATAACAAATTTATGCAATACATATGTATCACACGACTTCCTTTATTAGACCGAGAAGAGCTAGAAGCCACATGCAATTCAACACGAAGGCCTTGCTTAATTCGGGCTCAATTGTGTTGTAGGCCGCATGGCCCGTTATAAGTTATAATGGATGATGGATCACTTATCATACATCTGGGAAGTCGGAAAGATGTTGGTAGTCAGATCGTCGGAAAGATGTCAATTATAACTGACACCACTGCTCTCCCTCTCCAACCAGACTCGGCAGCGGCGAGAGACTTTATTTACTGAGACAGAGAGAGATCGACAGCTTGGCTCCGGTGGACCCGCACTCGTACACTGACGGGGAGGCGCCGCTGGTGACCCACGTGGCGCTCACTCTCTTCCTCGACTTCACCACCTGCTCCCTCCACGGCTCCACCCTGCTCACCCTCTCCCTCGACACCCGCTCTCGACCCTTCTCCCTCCTCCCCTCTCCTCTTCTCCCTTTCTCCTCGCTATTCTGTCCTCGGTTCCCGCCTCTCCCTCTCTCTCCCCTCTCCCCTCCTCCATCCTCCTCTCTTTCTCCACCACGTCCTCCTCCGCTCTCCACTTCCTCTCCCCCTCCCAGGCCGCCTCCTCTCTTCCCTACGCCTACACCCAGTGTCAGTCCGTCCATGCTCGCTCCCCTTAACATCCCAACCTCCCTCTCAGCCGTCGTGGCCGCTCGTCACGTCTCCCGCTGTGATCCCCTCCCTGTTGAAGCCGGTCCCGCCTGCCCCGATTCCCTCTGGTGCGCTCCTGGCCGCGTTGTTGAGTAGTTCGCAATGGACCAGCCCATCCCCCCTTACCTCTTTGCGTTCACTGTCGATGAGATTGTCTACCGTGACATCGGCCCCAGAACCAGGGTCTATGCGGGGCCTGCCATCGTCGACGAGGCTGCCAGGGAGTTTGCCGGGACAGAGGAGATGATTCGGGCCGTGGAGAAGCTCTTTGGGCCATTCGAGTGGGAGATGTTTGATTTGTTGGTACTGCCCATGAGCTTCCCTTACGGTGTCATGGAGAACCCCAGGATGGTGTTCCTAATACTGACCGTGATTAAAGGGGATGCTGCGGGGGCCCAGGTTGTGGCCCATGAGCTTGCGCACAGCTGGACTGGCAACCTCATTACCAACAAGACCAATGAGGATTTCTGGCTCAATGAGGTTAGCTTCAGTTAGTTCATGCTTGATTTTGAATTTATCATCAACACAATACAACACAGATATTAGTTAATTAATTATACTATTGCATGGTGGGGTAGGGATTCACGACATATGCGGAGAGGAGGATAGTGGAGGTGGTGCAGGGAGAAGAGAGGGTGGCGTTGAACATGGGCATCAGATGGAGGGGACTGAACCGCACGGTGGAGAGGTTCCAGGACAACTTGGAGTTCACCAAACTCAAGCCATGCATGCAATGAGTCGACCCCGACGACGTCGAGATCCCCTATGAGAAAGGCTTCCAGTTCCTCTGACGCATTGAATGTCAGGTATTTATCATTTATTGCATATTTAGTGACACTGTCCTGTCCTGTAATCCTGACTTACAATTGCTTATTTGAGACATTTTTATAGATTGGGAGGCCAACATTTGACGAGTTTACCAAGAAGTACATCTCAACCTTCAAATTCCAGTCCATCGACACTGAAACATTTATCGACTTTCTCAAAGCCAACTTGTCGGGAATAGAGAACCAGATTGACCTTTGCTTGTGGATTGAAGGAACTGGAATCCCACGTGACGCCATGGAGCCGATTTCGGATGTCTACAACAACATTAAAACGCTGGCCTCGGAGTTCAAAATTGGCAAGATGCCGAGAGAGGAGGTGGCCCAGTGGAATGGCAAGGAGTGGGAGCTTTACTTAGAGAGCTCATCTTCTGATGTTGAGCCTTTCCAGGTTCCATATTTTTTTCTTTTTGTTTTTATTTATTATTGACCTTTCTAATATACCTGCCATAATTGGTACTGGTATTGGATTTGTGTTGTGGAAACTTTTAGTTTAAATTGTAAAAGAATCATTGAAATTTTTTACTACCTGCTCTCTCACACCAAAATGCTCTTATCTTTCTCTTTTTAGGTAGTGGCACTGGATGCACGGTACAGACTGTCAGAGAGCAGGGATTGGGAGGTGAAGGTGGCGTTCCTCCAGTTGGTGATCTCAGCGGGGTGCAAAGAAGTACTATGCGGAGGCGGAGAGGTCGCTAAAACAAGTGGGGAGGATGAAGTACCTGAGGCCGCTTTACAGTACTGCTCTGGCCAAGTGCTCTGATGAAGGCAGCTGGCCCGCGGGATCTCTGCCGAGTCGCGCAACTGCTACCATCCTATTGCTGGAGTTGTCAACTCCATATTGTCGAAGCGTGCTTAGTCGAATTGCCGTGCGTTTGACTTGTAGGTTTCTGACTTGGAAGAGTGCACTGAGGTGGCGGTTCTAGGGATGATATGGTAGGGAACTCGCCAATTAGATCTCCTTTCTCCATACCCTCACACAGTGTTGTCTCGTTTTTGTAATAATAATGTTGAAAAGTAAAATTGATGCTTCGCAGTTAAAATACTTTTATGAGTAAACATTTATTAATTTTAACCATGATGGAACAAGTTATTGAAATGTTAGTTCTCTGTTATTAATAATGATGTTAAGGTTCTGTAATCTGTGTCAGCCCTTACCAGATTCGCAGCTGAGATCCATTATAAATTTAACTATATATCCTCACCTACAAGGCTACAACTCACATATATGTTTAGTAAACTTGTTTATATGTCGTGGCGGCAGCATCCAGCATATATGGAATTTGTTGGTTGTTGGGTATTAATATAATGTTCAACCTAACACTTAACTAATTAAACTAACAGCTAGCTATATTTGATTGTCGGGAGGATAAAGGAAAGATAATTTGCAAATTGCGAATTGGCAATGGACAACACTAGACATGGCATTTACATCATTATAGGAAAGATACAAAACAACAACAATAAACCAAGGAGCCAAAAACCCAAAAGCTGTGATGATATCACATTTTTACTCTTTACCTATGACATGGAGCTGCTAAACGCCTAAACCCTAGCATTTACAGCGGCACACTACAAGGTACTAAACTAGTTAATACAAAATACATATGGATCATACATCTACTTAGTTTATTTGACATTATAATCCAAATGATGTTAGTTGACTAGCTAGTTGAGATCAATATTCAAGCATAAGCGCCTCGCCTTGGCACTGCCATGAAAAACAGCTCTAGGTCAGGCGGCTCAAAGTATCCACTCTTCGGTGGGACCTTGCCGCTTGCTGCCACCACCGAAACCGATTTCTTTTTAGGCGGCGGGGGGCACGGCAACACTGCCGGGATCTGGCACTCAGCACGTCTCGGTGTCTCCCATCCCTCTGTTCCTCTCTCATCCCAACTCTCCATCTCCATCTTTCTCTTTGTTTCTCTCTCTCTCTCTCTCTACAAGAATAAGACTACCAGAAGTAACAGAAAGATGGTTTTGAGAAGACTACCAAAAGTTTCTCCCTGCTACATAATCCTCTGAAACATGAAGGCACAAATATATATTTATATTAATATTCATGGAGCACTCCAGAAATGTTTTGCTTTTGTGTGCAAGCAGTGGAAGCGGATAGACACCACCAGAAGCTTGGTTCCTTTTGGCGCCTTACAGATTAGTTCTCTACACCTCTTACTCTACAGCTGTTCTGTTTCCTTTCTATTTTCTATTTCTTTTTTTGAAATAAGGCACATGAACTCATGAAGTACACCCAATAAGCAGCAACATGTTAGGGAGATACACAACTGAGCATAGAAGATCAAATTGGCCAGGTTTAAACGTGGCCACACAAGAGAGAAATTTAGAGATCGATGGGACCTGATAGTGTTTAATTAATGAAAAACAAGTGCTACTACTTGTATGCAGTGGTGTAAAAAACGACCGTTTTAGTCGATTAATTGGCTATTGCTAATTAGTCGTTAGCGATAATTGATTGTCACGGATTTTTCTGACTAATTAATTAATTATTTTTATTGTGGCTAATTATTTTTAATTAATTACTTGGAATAACCACATACCGTTATTTACAACGCTACTTGTATGTTTTATATATTGTGATGCTGTACGCTTGGTTGTGTGGAGACGACACAGAAAAGCCGATAGATTTGTCTTGTTGGAGACTCGTGGTGAAGAAGAGCTGTGACACGTGTGGCGCAAAAGTTGACTGCGACAAAGAAAAAGTTCGTGTAATTTGAATTAATTGTAACTATTATACTTTGTCAAATTGAGTCTCAATAAAATGCTTATTTATTTAAAATGTTTCACGGATGCTGCAAAGCAGGGAGAAAGACTCAAACTTCCGATCTTTAATTTGACAGTTTATAAGATGAGGAGGGTTCCAATAGCGTCTTCCATAACTCATCGTATCTTATATTGTATATTTCTGTTTTTAAAATTCAAACTGTCAATATGAACTGCTAAACATAATATCTATGCTAAAATATGCTTGGAATGAAATTTTATAATTTTTACAATTTTTTTACTATTTTGTAAGATAAGTACAAAATCACTGTATCTGAACCGTTCAAAAACAATGATTTTCTACCTATTTAAAAATATAGAAATTTTTTTCCAAAAATTATAAAATTTTATCCCAAGTATATTTTAATATGGATATCACATTGAGCGGTTCGGATCGATATATTGGACTTCGAAAATAAAAATATAAAATATGAGGTATGAAAAGTATGAGGTATTGAAACCCTCCACTTATAAGATTTTTTTAAAATTACAGCTTCACAACCTTTGTGAAACTTTTCAAATTTTTTTTGAATAAAATGAAAAAACTCGTTAAACCGATAACAGTCGCTCAAGGAAGAGACAACGACCTCGTGAACTCCGCAAGCCTATGAAGGCGATATATGAGGTCCTCTGCTGTTTTGAGAGTCACAATACTGGTTGGGCCTGTTCCGCCCTGCCTCCTCCATCTTCTCATCAGTCCAATTCAGTTCGTCTCGCTTTATTCGAATGGATGACTCCGTTTAAGAGTTTTCCCGCTCGTCGCCTCGTCTTTTGTCTCGATTCTTCGAGTTCGATTGAGGGTTTGTAAATTCGTTTTATTTCCGTAGTATATGCTATAACTATATATGTGAATAAGGTACGTGCTTTTATGGTTGTTGCCGATGATCAGATTGCAAAAGAGTTCTCTTTTCTTCTCTCCTTCTCCTTCTCCTTCTTCTTCCTTCTCTCTGAGTAGTGACAGTAATGATCTGGTTGATTCAGTTCTCGGTCCAGTTTAATTAAGTACCTTTCGGCTGAGTGGTGACTGTCTCGGTCCGGCTTGATTTCAGTGCCCTCTTCCTCCTCCTCTCTGAGTGGTGACTGTTCCAGTCCGATTTGATTCAGTGCCTCTCGACAGCGCATTCCTCTAAGTGGCATCAATTATGGAAAGAAGAAAACGTTTCGTCCTCAAAAAAGGGTTTCATACGGTGTAGTCTGCCAGCCATGCAACTCGAAAAAAATACTGTTGTGTCTACATTCCCAGAGAAGAAAATCCGAAGGCCCACCTCCTTACTAATCGGGCGCGAATAGACCAATTCGCATTCTCTGGCTTCACGTATCTGTTATTTTCTGACATTAGCAAATTAGATGATTTTACAAGTAACTCAATGTATAGGTTTTCATGCTTCTTAATTTAAACAAAGAAAACATGTGTAATAGCTACCTTGTAAATTGTGGATCAATGCAATCGCCTACGAGCTTTCAACTAAAAAAAAAATGAAAAACTACTTTTTATTCTTGTCAATGATTAGATGAGAGCTAAAATAGCTAGAATAGCGAAATTTGAAATTAGTAGATGAGAATAGAGAAAAAAATAGTAATTTTCATATTAGTATAAAATTGGTGTTGTTCTGATTAGTAAAATTATTGTTTGGATTGTACATTTAGAATATTGAATAGCTATAACCAAGAAAGAATAATGTTAACAATGTGCTAATTAAGAGGAAAGATGGGCAAGTGTATCTCAAACGAATTGTCACGACGTAGAAATAATAGAGTGGCGTCAACTTTGTCATTTCGGGACTGTGTTGGCAGAAATCAAAGAAAAAATATTGTTTTTTTTCTCTTCACACTTCTGAATAGTAGTTATTTCAATATTTAAAAGAAATAGAGAATAATAGTTGTTCTAATTATTTCAAATAGTAAAAATATTATTTGTGTACCTTACTATTTCGAACGGCCTCTATTTTTGAATAGTCTTATTCTTATTATTGGTTGGTGTATGTGAAAGACAAATGAAGAAAAATGATCTCGAAAGAGAGTTACTTTTCTTTTCTAACCATATTGGAACAATTTGGGTTTTATATTAATGAAACAATTATAACTAGGACGGATGCAATAAATTTCTTTAATGGGAATTTAATTGACACGAAGAAAGTATAAATGTTAAAAATATTTAGCCCAATAGGCCCCATGCTGAAAAGAAATGCATATAAATATCTACGTATAACTAATCAACCGCAACATGTATATTAGACCGGCAGCACCTGCTTAATATTTATAAATCAAGCAAAATTCAAGTTCTTTCACTTTTAATTACAAAAGTACTATCGTTTCCCTTTTTCTTTATCAATCATATCTTCTCTAATCGTTTGTCTCATTTTTCAAAACTTTCTACCAAACGCCACTAGAAAATTAGGAATACAATAAACGATGATTTTTAATGAAAGTTTGACACTATAAGCAAAAGAACTTTAAACCATACAGGTAAAATTAAAAAGCACAAGGTCAATATTCCAACCTAAAACTTGTTAAGCAACTTATAATGTACAACATTTTACTACAACCCACAAACTAAAACTGAATTCAATAATCTATTTATCCATGATACCACAAAAACTGTAACACCCTATTGCAGTGGATCTAAATTCCTTTTTGCTAATGGCACAGAACAAATCCTATATCAAAATTAATATGCTATTTCAGTCCTTGGCATATTAGATAAATCTCCCTTGAGCTAGACCTCGTAGCCTTAGGCCTCAACCATGAGACCTTTTTGAACCTTGGTTTACAGAATTTCCCAAAAGCTGCAACATTGCAAATCAACAAATCAATACCAGCATACAATAAAATAATTTAATACATAAAACAGATTACAATAAAAATCGTACCAGTTGGTAAGAAACTGGTTCCAACAACATAAATTCTGTATGTTCACAATATATGATAGTTGGATACCAACCTGGCACATCTTCATTCTCTAGTAACTTAATTACAAGGTTGCCACCACGTCTGAGGACACCGGCCTCATCTTCATCGGGCTCTGTAGCACTAAGAAACTGCTCGATCCCTGAGTTGCCAGAATCAGCAGTGCTTATCTTGCCGACAGCCAATGAGAGAGCACGCATGCCAAGCTCGCAAGATAGAGCGGCATCTTTTGTTGTAATACCTGATACTGATGGACACATGTCTGACAGAATCACTGAGAAGCCTCTCCCCTGACAAAAAATGATAAAAACAAAAAGATATCAGTACAGTTTCTGTAATCTTTTCTGAAATCTGAACTAACCGGGTTCACAAACTACTTGATCACTCTTCTTCTTCTTTCTTTTTTTTAACTTAACAAAGAGTTAAAAGAGTTGTTGATGATTCCATGAACAAGTATAACCAAATAACCAAATAATACCATCTTTAATCTTGGTAATTTCTTTTAATATTCTTGTATCAGAAGAAAATGCATACAAATTCAAAGCAATAATATCAGAAAAAAAAAAAAACATTGGAAAAATAGGAGATGGAAAAGTAAAAGAAGACAATGACAGTTGACACTGCTTGGTACCATACCACATCATACTAAACCAAAACACCAAAAAAATTCACCACTGACCGAGCATTTACAAAAATAATTTGTGAAATATTCAGCTAAAGGGAATTCATGAAGGATCGTACCTGAGGAGAAACATTGGCAAGCCAGATCAAAACAGAAATGGCTTGAAGAAGGAGATAATAATACTAAATATTTTCATACTATTGCTACACATAGATCTAAAAAAAATAAAATCCTTTCTTTAGAAATTAATGGCCAATCCTCTAATACCAAAGCTGAAATCAAAAGCCATATCTTTTCCTTCTATAAAAATCTCTTGGGAATACCTGGAAACACTCATGCTTCCTTAAGACCTGCCTTCTGGGACAACCAGGATAAACTGACTGCTCATGAAATGTTGAGTTTAGAATCCCCTTTCACATTAGAAGAAATTAAACAAGCTATCTTTGCAAGTGAACCAAATGGAGCTCCAGGCTAAGATGGTTTCACTTTCAAATTCTATCAATTTTTCTGGGATCTCATCAAATTAGATTTCTACCAAGTTTGTTCCCACTTCTATAATCATCAAGCCAAACTGACTAGTATGAATAAATCCATCATATGTCTTATTCCAAAAGTGAAGGATGCTCAACTCATCACTAAATTCCAATGGTTTAAATAGCGATTATAGCGGTATAGCGGGACGGTTAAAAAAAAAAAGTCATTGCACTAAGTAGCTAGCTATAGCTAGCTATAGCGCCGATAGCTAGCTATATATCGCCCATAGCGCCATAGCTTTTAGGGTCCAAAACAGCTATAGCGTAGCTATAGCTAGCTATTTAGAAGCATGCTAAATTCAGACCCATTAGTTTGGCAAATTGTAGCTTTAAGATCATTTCTAAATATTGACATTTCGATTAGAAGCTATCATGAGCAGAATTATTGATACTAGTCAAGCAGCTTTCATTAAGAATAGATATATCTTAGATAATGTCATACTAAGTCAGGAGATAATCCATCATTGTCAGCATAATCAGGAACAAGGGATAGTTGTCAAAGTGGACTTTGAGAAGGCTTAAGACAAAATCAATTGGTCATACCTATTAGACATCTTAGATAGTAGAGGGTTTGGACAAAAATGGAAAATGTGGATTAAGGAATGGTTAATTAGCTCTCAGTCTTGTATAAACATCAATGGAGAATTGACCAATTACTTTTTCTGCAAAAGAGGTGTGCGACAAGGTGATCCTTTGTCACCCTATCTCTATATTCTTGCAGCTGATACTCTTAGTAAAATTTTCAAAAAGGTAAACATGCAAACTCATTGATAGGACTAGGACCACCAGCTATTGATAATCACCCTCACACCAACTGCCATTATGCAGACGACACCATTATATTTTTAAAAGCTGAAGATTGTAATACAGAAAGGGCCTGGTGGGCACTTTATGCTTTTGAGGCATTATCAGGGATTAAGGTGAATTATGAAAAAACTTTTATGTATCCTATCAATTTACAAGATATAGCTAGTTTTGCTCAAATTTTTAGATGTAAACCTGCATTATTTCCTCTACAATATTTAGGATTACCCTTGTATACTCAAAAATTAAAGAAGGCTGATTGGTTCTTTCTCATTGATAAAATAGAAAAGAAACTCCAAAATTGGAAGGGTAGTCTGTTATCCATAGGAGGGAGAATTACCTTGTTAAACTCAGTTTTATCTGCAATACCTCTATATTTCCTCTCTGTGTATAAAATTCCTTTGTTTGTGATAAAGAAAATTGACCAAATTAGATGTAGGTTTTTATGGCAAGGCACAACAGTTAGGAAAAAATACTCACTCATAAATTGGCAAACTGCATGTTTAGCCAAGGAATTTGGAGGATTAGGCATACTTGATATCAAACAAATGAACATTGCATTGCTTATGAAATGGTGGTGGAAATATAAAGACCCTACTTATACAAGTGCATGGAAACATATGATCATGACTAAATACACCAATACCTCCAATAATAAAATGTCTGAATTTTGGTCCATAATCTCCTCTTTAGCTCCATTGGGTACTGCAAGTGTACAATATACACCTGGTTCACAATCTTCTGTTCTTTTTTGGTCTGATATATGGTACCAGAATTGTTCCATGGCTACAAAGTTTCCATATTTGTTTGAAATTTTCTCAAATCCTGCTATTACTCTTCAACAAATAGTAAATTCACAAGGGGATGCCCTTACTTTTAGAAGATCACTTTATGGGGTACTTGACTTTGAATGGCTTGAGATATTAGATATAATCAGTCATCTATCATTCACTTATTTAGAGGATAAACTGAGCTGGAGATGAGATTCAAATGGCAAATTTACAATTAGGTCTTTGTATAAAATTTTGAATTATAGAGGTATCAAGCCCAAAAATTCTATGCTTTGGTGGAAACTTCCAATACCTCTCAAAATTAGGGTCTTTATGTGGTTAGCCCATAAAAATCGAATTCTTAGAACTGATAACTTGTTGAAGAAAGGTTGGCAGGACTGTCAGAAATGTCAATTCTGTGATCAGCCGGAATCAATTAACCATTTGTTTGTTACTTGTAGTTTTACTAAACAAATATGGTTCTTCATGGGATCATGTCAAAGTGCTAGTATTCAATGGACTAAGGTTTCAGATATCATACATTTTGCCAAACATTTACCTGCTAATTATAGAGCTGCCATGTTATTGGTTTTCAATGCAGTGTGCTGGACAATTTGGAAGCACAGGAATGAACTCTGTTTTGAATCAGGTAAGAAAAAATCCACACGACAAATTATACTTCTGATTATCTCTCTTGTGCATTATTGGTCAGGTCAAGTTAAGCACCAGGTGAAGGAGTGCATAGCTCTTTGGCTTCTAGTAGACACTGAGGCGATTCCTCTTGACAGTTGGCACCCAGATGATTTCCAGATGGGGCAGCAGGAAGAAGCTCCATCAGCAGAAGTAGAGACTCAAATGGTTCTTTATGAAGGAGATGCCAACTAATAGGAGTGCTCTGGCTAATATGCCATCTTTTGTTAATTTCATATTTGACCTCAGCCCCTTGGTGTGGCTTAGTTATTATGCTGCATTGCGTTTTTGTGGTTATCTGTTTGTTAGCGATGCTGTGAGACATCTGTTGTCTGCAAAAGTTAGGGTTTTCTTTTGTTGCTTTTCTTAGTACATGAACTATTATGGCTGTAAGTTAACTATTTCTTGAATGAAATGGGCTTTGGCCTCTTTAATAAAAAAAAAATCGTACCTGAGGAGAGAGACCTCTAGCACGCTCCTTTAGGAGAGACATCACATCGGCACATACGGTTCTCACTCTGGAATCACAGTGTGAAGAAGGCACCTTCACCTCCTGCTCTCCAACCAAAATCGAAATGAGATACTTGGATTCAAATATCCTAAATCAGTATACAAGGAGAGATATAGTGAGAACTACTCTCCTAAAGAATTTCGACAAGAATAGCTATGCCTATTATTTTGTTTACATTATTGTATTAGCAATTCCTCAAAAATAAAAGAAATCACGCTGAACCATTTTTGTTGTTGATAAAAATTAATGCAATATTACAACCAACACAAGCACTAAAAAGATTGTATCAAACTTAACAAGTTTCATTTCTGTGACCTACGTACTACTAATCTCAAATCCATTTTTTAACATGTTGGCAAGGAGCATATATTTAACATATCCATCCAGTTAATGCAAGTAATTGAACGAGGAAACAATCTTTTAGAAAGGCAAACCTTTATATCAATGCCGACGACGGCTCCACCTCTCTCCAAGGGACCGAGGTTTTGACAAGCAACCTGAAGCCAGGCGCCGGGGGCGCAGCCGAGGTCAAGGACGGAGGCGCCGGGGGTGATGGGATTGAACTGCTTCTGAATTTGAATGAGCTGCCATAACCGCAGAGAAGAGAAAATCTTGTAAAAATGAGGGAGAGAGAGAGAAAAAGAAAGAGAGAAGGTTATTAGTTACCTTGAAGGCCGATCTGGCGACATAACCCAGGCGCAGCGCCTCTCGGTAGAAGAAATCCGGCGACCCCACGCCGCCGCTCATTTCCCTTTCAACTTCTTTCTTCAACTGCGCTTCACACTTCAGTTCACCATTAATTAATACTCAAGGCCCAAATCCCAGGACCAAAGCCCAGGCTCAAGCTCAAGGCCCATTATATTACCCTCAGCTCACCGAACATTTGATAAAAACTTTCGGCAAAAATTTGCTCAACTTTTTTTTAGAATGCTGAATTCAATTGTTAGATGTTTAATGAGTTCATTTCGTGAATAAAAGTATGTGGAAATTTAGTGTTATATCAGATAAGTACGACAGGTTGCAACAATGTTATTAAAGTTTCATAGTTCGTATATAGTCGTGATCTTATCTCTATAAGTGACCAAAAATAGCGTACAAAATTGACCTGATGCATGTGCTTCCTCTTTTTCTAATGGACAGATGGAGAGACCGAGAATGCCAGATGTATACCTACCCTCAACTCAGATCAGACACTATTTTAATTCAGACGACAACGCAACATTTATCATTTATATCTTCTACTTTGATTACATCAAAATTCCACAACCGAAGTCACAATTAGTCCAGAAATTACACAAATACACACTTAATTAGAAAAAAAGAAAAAATAAACTGTGGATTAATTATAGTAAACTAAGAAATATTAATTAATTCAGATATTAGCGGAGAAGTCGCTGACAAGGTGGGCCCACAGGTCTTCGTCGTAGTAGGCGTCGACGCTCTGGCTCTGAGCTTGGAATTGATCTTGTGTGATGAGGTCTGGTTCCATGTGCCACCAGGCATCTGCATTGCCATTATTGCCCTGGCTATAGTAGCTGCCGTTGCTGCTCTCAGCAGTATCTGTCTCCGATTCCGTCTCGGCATTTTTAGCAAAACGTCCCCTTACTCGCGGTCGACTGTCAGCCAATGTCTTTCTGCATTCATACTGCAAAAAACAAATACAATTAATTACTGTTAGCAGATTGCATTAATTCGTGCATGAGAAAACAAGAGAGGAGAGCATGCACAAAAGAGAAAAACAAGCACTGACAGTGATTTTCTTTTGGAAATTTCGGAGGTTTCTCTTGCTGCGGTACCTCTCGATACGTTCCTTCCGCTCCTCAGGGCTGTACCGGCTCACTTGCCCACCTGCAGCTGCTGCTTCTACCGCCGCTGCTACTTCGGCTTCATGGGCTTGCATTTGTTTTGTGTGTGTTTGTAGTTGGAGATGTGAGTAGGAAGCAAAATATGAAGGGAGATCATAGACGACATTAGAAGAAGAGGAGCTCTGGTAATTTGTTGAAGAAGAAGAAGGAAATGATTGAAACATTGTAAGTTGTAACTCAAACTTGGCTTCTGCGTGTGATCAGTTCAGGTATTGAGAGACAACTGTGAAAGCAAACTAATATAATATGCCTATATATATACAAAGAAATATGAAAAAAAAAATGCAAATGTAAATGTAAAAGGATCGTTGACCGTAGTGGACCCCACAAGTTATGCAATCTACTTCTTTTAGCTTCAACACTTTATTAAAATCAACCTGATCTGATGTAGTGATGTTACCACCTACCTGCATTTTATTTATTTCTTTATATACTTTTTTTTTTTTGGAGAAACTTGACAGAGGCTGTCATGGGTTCTTTACATACTTGTTACTGGTAAGTAGTTTACTGTTCTTTTTTTTTTTCTAAATAATTAAACTAAATTAGAAGCAGCACAATTTACTTTTCCATTATGTACTTGTTTTCAGATAATTGTCTCTACCAAAAACCTGAGTTTCTTCCATCAATGTCTTGTTTTATTTTTTTTTCTTCATTAGATTGCTTTACATAACTTTCCATAAAATTACTAAAGCTTCGCCAGAAGGTGCGAAGTCAACTTTCCATAAAATTACACTATTATATATTATGCACAAATATCCGTTTGTTCTCCTTATATTTACATCCATTCAGTTGCTTTATCTTTTTAGCATGAAAGCTCCTGCATGAATAATAAATAAGCGCAAACCTGTGCCAGAGGGTTCATTTCATCCCTCTCGAACGAAAGACAGGCGAATTTGACCTAGAAAAAGAATGAAGACATCGTAACTTCAAAAACAAATTCGAGTTCAACGGTACGTAATTGATCCACCATATGAGACAACAGATTACGAGATTGGCTATTATTCAAAAAAAAAAAAAAATGAAACGGGCTAGGTTTACAATCAGATAGTACAGATCACCTAGGTAATTGTAAATTTTTGTAATAGAGAATAGAAAAGATTTAAGAAAGTAAATTATTATTGCAAACTTATTTTCAGCTTTACATGTATCTCTATTCATAGAAGAAATAAAAAAACTAGCCGTTATTGTTGGATTTATGAATTCTGAGGAGATGAATTTATTGAGCATAAAATTGTTTTTATTTTACAAGCCTCTCTTTTCTATATATACTATGGTACCAACGGTTTATTAATATTACCGTTGGTACTCTACTGTTCACAGTACCATTGGTACTCTACTATTTAATCCCTTATTCTTGATTTAATCCTAGCCCTCTATTCTTGATCAATGATGATGATATAATCTGAGATCATTGTTCTATATTTTTAACACTCCCCCTCAAGCTAGGAAGGTATATATCGTGCAATCCTAGCTTGCTAGTGATCGTGTCAAAATGTGTCGGATCCAATCCTTTCGTAACAATATCCGCTAATTGATCCTTGCTTCTTACGAACGGTGTTTCTATTTCCTTGGCTGAACCTTCTCTCTAATAAAGTGACAATCCACTTCTATGTGCTTGGTTCTTTAGTGAAACACCGGATTTGACGCGATATGTCGAGCGGATTATATCGCAATACATTCTTCATAGGGTGATCAAAAATTCGACGCTCATGTCTCTAAGAGTTGTTTAATCCATGTAGCTCACGTGCGGTAGATGCCATAGCTCGATATTCCGCTTCCGCGCTTGATCGAGCCACGACTTTTGATTTCTGGCTTTGCCATTTTTGTGACTAGATTCCCCGCCTACAAAATGTACAAAAGCCGGTGGTGGATTTCTATCCAAGCTACCGGACCCAATCTGCATCGGAATAGCCACATATTTCGTTAGAATTATTGTTCGTCATTTTTATGCCCTTTCCGGGATTCTTTTTTAAATACCTCAATATTCTATTTACGGCCTCCAAGTGGGGTGTTCTTGGAGAATGCATAAACTTACTAATTTGGCTTACGGAAAAGGAAATATCCGGACGGGTTACCGTAAGGTAAATTAATTTTCCTACGAGTCTTTGAAATTGGCTTATGTCCTCTAAAGGTTCTCCATCCTCGGTATTTAATTTATATTTGGTGTCAATTGGTGTAGATGCCGGTTTACACCCTAATTTACCGGTTTCTTTTAACAAGTCTAAAGTATATTTTCGTTGTGAAATAAAGAGGCCTTTATTTGAAGAAGCTACTTCTATTCCTAGAAAATATTTTAAATATCCTAAATCCTTGATATCAAATTTTTCTTTTAATTGAGATTTGATTTTGCTAATTTCTTCTAAATTATTTCCGGTGATTATTAGGTCATCTACATATACTAACACAAGGGTTACATTTTTCCCTTCTTGTTTGGTAAATAGAGAATGGTCGGCACTACTAGTTTTAAAATTACAAAAATTTAAATATGAGCTAAGTTTGCCATACCATGCCCGAGGCGATTGCTTCAATCCGTAGATTGATTTATTCAACCTACAAACGAGTTTAGAGTTGTTTTCTATTCTATGGCCGGGTGGTAGGGTCATATACACCTCTTCTTCAAGTGTTCCTTGAAGAAAAGCATTTTTTACATCCATTTGGTATAGGTTCCAATTATTATTTACCGCAATAGAAAATAAAATTCTAACGGTATTCATTTTTGCTACCGGTGCAAAGGTTTCATTATAATCTATACCATAGGTTTGAGTATACCCTTTGGCCACCAATCTAGCTTTGTACCGTTCTACGGTACCATCACTATTGTATTTTATTTTGTACACCCATTTACATCCTACGGTTTTTTTCTTTGTTGGTAGTTCTACAATTTTCCATGTATCATTTTTTTCTAAGGCCATTAGTTCATCTTCCATGGCCTTGCACCATACCGGTTTGGTTATTGCCTCTTGGTAGGTATTTGGTTCTACCTCTTTTTGAATAGATATAAGAAATGCATGATAATCGGATGAAATATTTGCATATGATACAAAATCTTGTATAGGGTATTGTACCGAATAAGTTATAAAATCCTTGAGTTTAGTGGATGGTTGACGCACTCTTATGGACCTTCTAACCATAGTATTCTCGTCTTCCTCATTATCATTATCATTATCATTATCATTATCATTATCATTATCTATTTCTTCTTCATTATTATTGGATTCGATTTCATAATCCTCATTTTGTATAAAATCTAAGTCATCTAAGGGAGGTGACATTGGCCGAATTAAATTATTTTCTAAAAATTTATCATCTACCCCCTTTTTAAAATATGGTTCATCTTCATTAAAAATTACATCTCTAGATATAAATATTTTTTTTGTAATAGGGTCATAACACTTGTAACCTTTTTTGTATGGTGAGTATCCTAAAAATATAGCCTTTTTTGACATAAAATCAAATTTATCTTTCCTTTTAATATAAACAAAACATACGCACCCAAAAACCCTTAAATGATCAAGATTCTTTTTTTGTTGATAAAGAATTTCGGTTGGACTTTTATTTTTTAATGTAATACTAGGTAGTCTATTAATTAAATGTGTAGCACAAAGGATGGCATCCGACCAATATATTTTTGGAACATTATTTTGAAATAATAACGCACGTGTCATTTCTAATAAATGTCTATTTTTTCTTTCCGACACTCCATTTTGTTCGGGAGTATTTATACAAGTCGTTTGGTGTATAATTCCTTTTTCTTTAAAAAGATTAGTAAAATTTTTGTTTACAAATTCCGTTCCATTATCCGATCTAAAAATTTTAAGTTTAGTGTTGAATTGAGTTTCTACAAGACATAGAAATTCTCTAAAACACATAAATACCTCGTCTTTTGATCTAAGTAGATACAACCATATAGCTTTTGAAAAATCATCAATAAATATAACAAAATATTTAAATCCATTATAAGAATTAATTGGGGCCGGACCCCATACATCGGAGTGAACTAAGTCAAACGGGGCTTCACTTCTACTAGTGGAAAGTGAGAAGGGAAGTCTCGTTTGCTTAGCTAATTTGCATATATCACAATTAATACAACTAGAATTTGGAAAATTTAAAATGCTATTTAAAATCTTGTTGGAGGGATGCCCAAGTCTCTTGTGCCACCTATCATAATTAATTGAACTTGTCGAAGCACAAAATCTTGAATTTTCTATATCCAAAATATAATGTCCATTTTTAAGCGCACCCTCACCAATCTTGTCCCCGGTTACCCGGTCCTGAAAGATTACATTTTCATGTGAGAAAATTATTTTACAATCAAGTTCTTGTGTTAGCTTTTTTACCGAAATTAGATTTATAGGAAATGTTTTTAGAAATAAAACATTGTTAATCTTTTTATTGTTCAAAGTAATCTCTCCTACCCCATGAATTTTTTCTTTCATACCATTTGCTACGGTTACATATCGGTCGATTTGAGATGATTTCATGTTCTCAAGGAATTTTGTATTTCCAAACATATGGTCGGTTGCACCACTGTCAACAATTATTTGGTTGAATAAATTAAAATTCTTTGAGTTAGATAAAATACCGCATGAAGAACCAGAATTATTTTGAGACAGTAGCATGGTCAGCTGCTGCAGGAGGTGTTGCATTTGATCCCCTGATCCGCCTGACCCGCCAGCGCTCGACCCGCCAGCGCCCGACCCGCCAGCGCCTGACCCGCCAGCGCCCGACCCGCCAGCGGTTGGACCCGGTTCACCCGAACCGGTTTGGTTATATTTTTTTGTTTCTTCGGTTTTCGCAGCATAGCCGCCCCCTTCATTTCTTTCGATCCCTTTCTTCTTTCCGTCTCTTTCTCCGCCTCCTCTCTTCGGTTCATCTCTCCACCATTTTGGCCGAAGGTTGGGGTGAAGAAAGTAACATTTCTCAGCCTTATGCCCCTCCTTTTTGCAGTGAGAGCACGTTTCACTCTTTGGATTTTGCCAATTTTGAGTCTTTTGGAAGTTAGGGTTTCGGTGATTTTGGGGAAAATATGAGGCATGGCCGTGGGGCTCGTGTCCCTCGCCGTGACTGGCTTGAGGACCCCCCATAGCCTCTCGCAATGAGTCTTCGCGTTGTATTTGGTTGACTACCTCGGAGAAAGAGGGAAGATCGGGTGCTCGAATGATTTGTGACCGGATACCTTCGTAATTTGCATCGAGACCCGCAAGGTACGAGAAAATCCGATCTTCTTCTTTTCTTTTTTTGAGGTCTTTCGGGTCTGTTGTGAATGGACGATAAACGTCGAGTTCATCGTGCTTCTTTTTGAGAGAGGCAAGGTATTCTAAATGGGTTCGAGATCCCTTTTTTTCTTGTTGGATTTCAAGTTGAAGCCGATAGACATGGGAGTGATTTTTTTGTTGCCCGTAGAAGGCTTTAAGCTCATCCCACAAGTCTTTGGATGAATCACAACTTTGGAGAAATAGGTCTGTGATTTGTTGCTCCATGGACCCATATAAGAGAGCCATTACTGTATGATCTTCTTTTTGCCATTTTCGGATTTGGATTTTCTCGGCATCTGTTGGTTTTTCTGGATTTGCTGGTTTCGGTTTTTCATTATCTCCTGTGATGAAATCTATTTTATCTCGGCCACTTAAAGAAATGGTTACTGATTTGGCCCATGACAGATAATTCAAACCGTTTAGCAATGTCGGAGTTAACTTCGATGGGTTGGTAGCTTCACTGATATGCTGCCCCCATTGATTCATTTTGACGTTTGCTTGATTGGTGAATTTCTGTTTCGGTTTATGAAGTTACCAGTTTTACTGGTAATTATAGTTATCGGGTTATCGGGTTATTTATCAGAACCGCTCTGATACCATGTTGTATTTATGAATTCTGAGGAGATGAATTTATTGAGCATAAAATTGTTTTTATTTTACAAGCCTCTCTTTTCTATATATACTATGGTACCAACGGTTTATTAATATTACCGTTGGTACTCTACTGTTCACAGTACCATTGGTACTCTACTATTTAATCCCTTATTCTTGATTTAATCCTAGCCCTCTATTCTTGATCAATGATGATGATATAATCTGAGATCATTGTTCTATATTTTTAACAGTTATACTATGTAACTATTCTATTTAATTACAACCACTATCTCCTAGTTTATTAATTACATGACACTATTCCCTACAACTAGCCGTTACAAATAAAATTTGAAAACTAGCCATTTATTTTAACACTCCCCCTCAAACTAGGAATGTATATATCGTACAATCCTAGCTTGCTTGTAATTTTCTCAAATAGACCCGGATCCAAGCCTTGGTGAAGATATATATCCGCGAGTTGATCTTCACTTTTTACGTATGGTGTTTCAATTTCTTTTGCTTGAATCTTTTCTCTAATAAAGTGGCAATCCACTTCTATATGTTTTGTTCGCTCATGAAATACGGGATTTGAAGCTATATGTCATGCTGAATTGTTGTCGCAATACATTTTCATCGGTTCTTGAGTTTTAAATCCCATGTCTAATAGGAGTTGCTTGATTCATGTTAGTTCACTTGCGGTTGATGCTATGGTACGATATTCGGCTTCGGCGCTTAATCATGCTACAATATTTTGTTTCTTGTTTTTCCATGTGACTAGATTTCCGCCTACAAATATGAAAAAATCGGTTGTCGATTTTCTATCGAAGCTTCCGGCCCAATCTGCATCGGAATAGCCACATATATCATTAGAATTATTATTTTTCATCCAAATACCCTTACCGGAATTATTTTTTAAAAACCTCAAAATTCTATTTACCGCTTCTAAATGTGGTGTTCTTGGTGAGTGCATGAACTTACTAATTTGGCTTACGGAAAATGAAATATCCGGACGAGTAACCGTTAGATAGATCAATTTTCCAACAAGTCTTTGAGATTGATTTATGTCTTTTAAAGGTTTACCATCTTCACTATTTAATTTGCATTTGTTGTCAATTGGGGTAGAGCCGGTTTACATCCTAGCTTACAGGTTTCTTTTAATAATTCAAGTGTATATTTTATTTGAGAAATAAAAAGTCATTTATCCGAAGAGGCTATCTCTATTCCTAAAAAATATTTAAGATATCCTAAATCTTTTATGTCAAAATTTTCTTTTAATTGTTTCTTAATTTTTTGAATTTGCTCTAAATTATTTCCAGTAATTATGATGTCATATACATATACTAAAATGAGAGTTCTATTGATACCATCACATTTAGTAAATAAAGAATGATCGGCATTACTAATTTTAAGATTACAAGAAATTAAATAAGAGCTAAGTTTGTCATACCATGCCCGTGGATATTGCTTCAATTCATAAATTGATTTATTAAGCCTACAAGCCAAGTTATAGTTGTTTTTCAATTTATGACCGGGTGATAGTGTCATATACACCTCTTCTTCAAGTGTTCCTTGAAGAAAGGCGTTTTTGACATCCATTTGGTAGAGGTCCCAACCATTGTTTATGGCAATAGAAAATAAAATTCTTACGGTATTCATTTTTGCCACCGGTGCAAAGGTTTCATTATAATCTATGCCATAGGTTTGGGTAAATCTTTTAGCTACAAGTCTTGTCTTATACCTTTCTATGGTACCATCACTATTATATTTGGTTTTATATACCCATTTACAACCAACCGGGTTTTTATGTTTTGGAAGGGGGATAATTTTCCAAGTTTCATTTTGTTCTAAGACTTTTAATTCCTCATCCATAGCCTTACATCAAATTGGACTTTTAATTGCTTCTTGGTAATTTTTTGGTTCAAATTCTTTTTCAATATTAGTGAGAAACGTGCGGTATTCGGTTGAAATATTGTCATATGACACAAAATTTTCTATTGGATATTGTACCGAATAGGTTACATAGTCTCTAAGTCTAGTTGATGGTTGTCGTTCCCTAGATGATCTTCTAACCGTTAAAATTTCTTCCGTTTCATTTTTATTTGTGTTATTAATAGTTTCATTTTCTTGATTATTATTCTCAACTTGATGGTTATTTTTGGGAACATAATTCAAATTATCTAAGTAAGGCAATACTATTTTGTCATTTTGATTATTTGAATATTGTTGATGAATTGTTTCTTTTTCTTTGAAATATGGTTCATTTTAAAAAAAATATAACATTTCTAGAAAGATATAATTTTTTATTAATTGGATCGTAGCATTTATAACCTTTTTTATAATATGAGTATCCTAAGAAAATAGTTTTTTGTGATACAAAATCAAGTTTGTCACTTCTTTTGATATGTACGAAGCTTGTACAACCAAATACTCTCATATAGTCATAAGTGATTTTTTGTTGATAAAGAATTTCTAATGGACTTTTGTTTTCTAAAATAACACTAGGTAATCTATTGATTAAATGAGTGGCACAAAGTACGGCATCCGACCGATAAATTTTAGGAACATTATTTTAAAATAATAAAGATCGTGTCATCTCTAATAAGTGTCTATTTTTTCTTTCTGATACTCCATTTTGTTCGGGAGTATTTATACAAGTTGTTTGGTGTATAAAACCTTTTCCTCTAAAGAGATTTGAAATTTTTTTATTTATAAATTCGGTTCCATTATCCGATCTAAAATTTTTTAGTTTTACATTAAATTGTATTTTCATAAAGCATAAAAATTCATAAAAATAATCAAACACTTCATCTTTAGATTTAAGTAAATATAGCCAAGTTGCTTTTGAAAAATCATCAATAAATAAAACAAAGTATTTGAATCCATTATATGAATCAATTGGGGCCGGTCCCCATACATCAGAATGTACTAAATGAAAAATAACTTTACTTTTGCTAGTAGAAAGAGAAAAATGAAGCTTTGTTTGTTTTGCCAACTTGCAAATTTCACAAATAGTACAATTCAAAATTTTAAAATCTAAGATACTATTTAAAATCTTGACGGAAGGATGCCCAAGTCTCTTATGCTAAAGATCAGAGTTAACAAATGTTGCGGAAGCACAAAGATTTAATTTGTTGGAGTTCAAAATATAGTGTCCATTTTTAAGAAATCCTTCACCAATCTTGACGCTGATTTCCCGATCCTGAAATACAACATTTTTACAAGAAAATATTGCATTACAATTTAATTGTTGTGTTAATTTATTTATAGAAAGTAAGTTTACGGGAAATGTCTCTAAATACTAAATATTTTTAATTTGTTTGTTACACAAGTTAATTTCTCCTATACCATTTATTTTTGCCTTCATACCGTTTGCAACCAATACAAATTTATTATCATTGGTCGGGTTGAGGTTTGACAATAGTTGTTTGTTACCAAACATATAGTCTGTTGCACCACTATCTATAATTATTTGATTAAAAAATAAATCTTTTGAGTTAGAGGCAATACCACATGCACTTAGAGTGTTTTGGTTATTTAGCAGTGGAGAAAGCTGTTGCAAAACTTGTTGCATTTGATCTCCATGGCTTGACCCTCTTGAAAATGACCCATTTGCGCTCAAATTGCTCTCTGACCAGTTCTAGGGTGACCCGCCAGTGACCAAGGCTGCTCCAAGGGCCATAACGGGTCCAAATTGGCTGTTGGGTCCGTTAGTAGCCCAACTGGGTCCGTCAATGCTTACGAGTTCGCCAGTGGTTAAACCGGATCCGCCAGGGTTGAAATTAGATCCATTGGTGGTTTGAGTCATGTTATTGGGTCCAAACTCACTTCCAGACGGACCCACTAGCCCATTAAACCCTTTCTTTTCATTAAAAACAACGTAACTTCTGTTTTTTTCAAGACTGACCCACTAGACCATCCTTTTTACAGTAGTTACATTTTTCATTTTTAGATTGATTTGGGCGGTTTTGAAAGCTAGGGTTTTGATTGAAATTGGGATTTTTTACCGCTAAGCCATGGTCCTCGTGTCCCTCATGGCTTGCGGTCTGTGGACCATTCATGGCAAGTCTCCTACTTTCCTCTTGTTGGATTAAACTTTTAATTTGAGAATAAGAAGGAAGAGGTTCCGTGGTCATGATTTGAGATTTTACGGCTTCATAGCTCGGGTTTAGACCCGTGAGGTACCTAAAAATATCATCCTCTTCAGCTTGCCTTTGGAGTGTGGCCAGATCTGTTGTTATTGGCCGATAGGATCGAAGCTCATTTCATTTTTTCTCAAGAGCACTAAGGTACTCTGTATGGCTTCTCCACCCTTGTTTTTCTTGTTGAATTTCCTGCATTAGTTGATAAATATGTGAGAAATTATTTTGCTGACCATACATAGATTTTACCGCTTCCCATAAATCATGTGCTGTTTCGGTCATCATAAAGAGGTCGGATACAGCCAGCTCCTTGGAGTTTAATAGTAAGGTGATGATTCGATCGTTTATTGTTCTCCATTGTTTTGTTGTCGTTGTTTCTTCGGGAGTTAGCTTGTTTGGATCTTTGATTTCTGGTTTTTTATTTTCACCAGTGATGTATTCTAACATCTCTCGACCACTCAGGGCCCTGGATGCTGCTCTCTCTCATGACACGTAATTTTTGCTATTGAGCAAGGTATTTGTTAGCTTCGAGAAGTTCGTTGCTTCTTCTTGAGCCATTTTTCTTGCTGAAATTTGTTGCGGTTTTTTCGATTTTTTTCGGTCACAGAGTCTTTTGCTCTGATACCATGCTAATTTTTGTAAGAGAGAAGAGATTTAAGAAAACAAATTATTATTGCAATCTTATTTTCAGCTTTACATGTATCCCTATTTATAGAAGAAATAAAAAAACTAGCCGTTACACTATGAACCTATTCTATTTAATTACAACCACTATCTTCTAGTCTATTAATTACATGACACTATTCCTTACAATTAGCCGTTACAAATAAAATTTGAAAACTAGCCGTTTATTTTAACAGTAATGAATGATAAAATAAGGTTATATATGTTTATGGTTCCATTATAATTGCAGCTAAATTAATACTATATCGAGAACTGTAGAAAAACGCATGTTCAATTCTTACGAAAAGCATCTAAAAAATACTAAATGTTGCGAAGGTTCGCATAATAAAAAAAAAAAAAATACTATATCTATCCCTTATAATCATGTGGTTTAAAACGCAGTTGATAATGGGACTCTGACAATGCCGACATTTTTATTAATATCCAAAGTTTAATACAAATTATTAATTATACCCAGAATCGGATCAATTATCGAAATATACCCAAGCCGGCCATTTTCTGGCCGGCTATGTTCCCTCCCTAAGCCGGCCAGAAAATGGCCGGCTATGTACCTTTTTTTTTTTTTTTTTTTTTTTTTTTTAAAGAGAGACACTATGAAAATCAAAATATTGAAATTTAACACTGAAAATTTGAAATTTTTTGTTTAATTATTTGTTATATTACTTCTTTTGATATAATTAGCATATTTATACTAAAATACGCTATATTAATTGAAATTATATTGAATAACACTATATTATGTTAAATTACGCTAAATTACATTACATTACATTACAATACGCTATATTAATTGAAATACGCTATATTATTTTTTATGTTGTGCTACTATTTTAATGTTGTAATATTTTCTGTTTAGCATTATCATGATAATTTATTTTGATCTGTAAAATATAAAAATAGTACCATAAAAGCACACATACACAAGAACCGAAATATAGGATAATCCAAATATACCAAACATAAATAGTATATGAAATAAAATAGTACAAAACTAGTAAAAATACAACTAAAACGGAGAGGGGGAATATCGCTGAGCCGGTACTCCGGCGTTCGCCCGGCGCCAGCGCCGCGGCCAGGCTCTCTCTCTCTCGGCCTCCCTACTGGCATCGGCAGACCTGAGTATCTGGTCGGCACTATCCCATCTGGCATCGCCCGTGGAGACTGTCGGTACTGGCGGAGGTGTAGCGAAGGTAGATGCGGCAAACCCAGTCCCAAAGTCAGGCTGAGTATGAGACCCGCTACCACTAGCCTCTCCATCATGCGGCATCTCTGTGCCATATCGGGGCCATGCCGGTGCCGACATGAAACTGTCATCGAATACCCCGAAGTCCTGGAGAGTGCACGAGAGGGACTCGTACTCAGAAGTATCGGTCTCCGCAGGTGGTGGCTGTGGTGGTATCTCTGCTGGACCCTGCAATCATACACATAAATTATTAAATTTGATCTGAATGAAGAAATTTATTAAAACCTGACAGATACTGAAGTATGACATACATAAGGCTGCACCGGACGTCCATGCTCGTCGTACCATGCCGTCCACCCAATGTCGGACAATACCCAACGATGGTAGTCCCACTCTGGATGTGAATCGGGGGAAGATGGCATATCATCAAGCAGAACCGGGGTCGGATCGGGCTCCTGCGGATCTATCTCACGCCAGTTGATGTTCTCTCTGGCGTCTCGCAGCATACCGATGATCTTTCCACCGTGCCCGGCATCCTCAACCACATTCGCATTCTTCTTGAGTGTGCGGTACCCAAGCCGTCTCTAGTTCTTCCTTCCTAGCATGCGGATCCCATGCCCGCACTCCTTGATCGCGGCCAAAAGCTGAAAAAAATTTGGCATGTCAGATCAAACCTTGATATACTACTAAGTTAGACCAAAACTATGTGGTTTTAGGTGCTTTACCTGGCGAGCCCATGCACGACCGTTGGGATGGTAACCATCATCCGTTTTGATCCTGTCGCGAAGATGGGCACCGTAATCACCCTGCAGATAGACACTCGCCATGCAGACCTGCGTGTACCATACATCGTACCTCAACTGGGGATCCCCCTGGGTCTGCTGAAGCACATCTGGCTCGTGATAGAAGTCTATATACTGAGGATCCTCGGCCTTCTTGTAGTATGGATCGAAATGAGTGCTCCAGTCCTTATCCAGTCGCCCTCGGTGGGTAACGCTGTAAGGAAGACGTTAGTTGCAATAAAAAGCTATCAAGTAATATGATGTATTTAACAATAAATACAATAGACTACGACTTACCTGTGCAGGGCTCTGTGCGTGGAACTCGGCAAAGATGGGTCTATGGGAATCAACGCCACTCGACCAAACTGGCGGAGCACCCGATCTGGAAAGTGGTGCTCCACTGTCCAGAAATGTATGAGTGGACCTCGATAGAACCACATCTCCCGCTCCTGCTCGTCAGTCACACTGCCCGGCAAGAGGAACTCCTCGTACAACTGATCGTACGGCGTCCACTCAACAAGAGGCTCAGGCAAACTCTGAAGCTCTGACCGGACTGGCCTGATCCCAACGGTAGCACCGTGGGTCCGATCCTGGTAGTGGTGGAAACCGTGCCACTTCTTGGCGTATGCCGGGCAGTGAAACACATCTGGCTCTCCCCAATCCGGCGCCTCATTGGGGATAGGACGGCCCACCGGTAGCCGTGACCACGACCAGTGCTGAAGCAGGAGTACCGGCCCGTACATCTGCTTCGCCGTCGGCTTCATTTTCAAAAACATTACACGTTAGTGTATTTTGATGGATTGATTGATTAAATAATTTACACTAAAATAAGAGTTGGTGACTTACCTCACTACTGCGACATAGGTGGGAGTACAGATACGCCAGGACAGCTCCACCCCAGTTGTACGATGTTCGCTCCCAAATGAGAGGTACAGAGCTTCACTACAGCCTAAGCTGTAGAGTTTAAACCCTATTCAACTCTTTGACAAAGGTTGCAAGTGCACAACCCTGTCGTGTAGTTAGAACGGGTGTCGATCCTCAGGGACGGTCTATTTTCTGAACTTAAACTATTCCTAATTAGGTACTAGAAGTTGAATGTTTGGGGTTTGTTTGTCTAATCCTAAGATATATGAACAAGTCGAATGAAATGGAAGAATGAATGAACAAGTAAACTAATGTATGAACAAGTAAACTAATGTATGAACAAGTAAACTAATGTATAGACAAGTAATGAATCGATTAAATGTTTGTGTTTTGTACTATGGTATAAAAGGGTGTTTCCAGGGTTTCAGACTTCATCTGTGATCTGCCTCTAGTGGTACGGCCCGTACCAAGTTGGTACGGCTAGACCGTACTCTACTTGGTAAGGTAAGGCCGCACCACTCTGGTAAGACCCGTACTGGATTGCCAGAACAGAGCTTACCAATTCGAGTTGATGCATTTCTTGCTGGTACCTTGTGCTAAACTCTTTAGAAAGGTTCAATTGACCACGCCTAAGGTTCCTAAGCCTCAACTCTCGTGTATTGGATCAAGATCTAGGTTGGAATGCAATTGATTGCCTTTTAGGGATTTCTACACCTCAATTTTCATATGTTGGTACAGATCTACCCTAGCTGGTTGATTGGAGACCTAAGGTACCCTCTGATCTGTCAATTAGAGGGGAATTCAACCTCTCGGCTTCAATTCGAACAAGTCTACCCTAAGCAATTGATTTGGTTGAGAGATTGAGATGATCACATGACCTTGATAGGTTTGATCTAGACCTAGAGGTTCACCATACACAATCACAGCAAGCAAAGCAAGAGATAGCAAAGAAATCACAATCAATCAATCAAAAGAGTTCATACAAGATACAAGTCAAAGAAAGTCAAAGCAAATCAAGAATCCATCTCAAAACCCTAGAAACTAAAGCAACTACTCACAGCACATGATCTGATCTAAAAATGCAATAAAAGAGGTAAAGAAAGCCATGGATCGAAGGGATCGAGTGGAGGAGGCTTGATCCGTCGAGTTTCGCCTCTTTCCTCTTCCTTCCTTCTTGCTCCTAGCTCCTCAGCTCTCTTTCTCTCTCTTACTGTGCTCTCAAATGTTTCTGGAATGAATCCTCCTCCGAAATTGGAGAGCTCCCCGCCTTAAATAGCCTCTGCTAAGATTTGAATCTGTCAAGCCGCCTTTAGGTACGGCCCGTACCAAAGTGGTACGGCCTGGCCGTACCAGGCGTAATGAGCTGAAATCGGCTAAGTCTGGTGAGACCCGTACCAAACCTGGTAAGGGTCGTACCAGATCATCCCAAATCGCCGTTTCTTCGTGTGTTTTGCTCCAAACCTGCAGAAAACAAACAAACACTCAGCAATACCAAATTCTAAAGATATATCGATGAAATGCACATGATTCTGGTGAATTAGGGCACGAATCTGGTACTAAAACAGGCCTAAAATAGACTAAATATGCGAGGTATCAAATTCCCCCAAGCTTATCCTTTGCTTGTCCTCAAGCAAATCTGTACTTTCATACCGGGTTTGGATTCTAAATGCAAGTTAAATGCCTAAATGTGAAAACTTACATGATTGCTACAATAAAAGAACGCAAGAATCTTTTTGCTATGATTCGGACTTCCCTTGGTCAATTGTGATTCACCTCACAAATTGATTAATAAAACCTCAAACTCTAAATGTTTCAAGTCTTGCAAAGTTGATTACTCGAATTTATCAATTTATCATTCTTTCACTAAACTATGCCTTCGTTTGTAGAGATTTTCCCTTTTTGGCACCCCCAAGCTTGAATCAAGCTTAGGTCAGAAAGTTGCGGACTTCGTGTGTTGATATGTGCAAAAATTTTATTCTTTCATTTCTAATTTGGGAGACGAGCTCAAAGGCGTCCATTCAAGACTTATTGCCAGTACTCTTATTTTCTCCGTCTTTTCATTTTCTTTTTCTCTTTTGATTTCTTGTTTTCTTTTTTTTTTATTTGTTTTGTTTCGCACATACCATGAATACACACATCCACTAGTGTTCATTCACACCAACGGATATCCCAGCCTTTCTTTATTTGAAATCCCTATTTCCATATTTGAAAGGCACAATTCGGTTTCTAAATGCTATCTCGACATTCAAGTTTCCAATTTTACAAATCTCGAACCATTTGTTCCTAATCAGTTCTATTTGGTCAATTATGAGGTTAGTTCTAATTTCCCAAGGTCATCCAACTCACAAACAAAAGTTTTCAAACAAGTCCCTGATCCTAGCAATCACACAAATTTATCACCTAAAAAATGCAAAATTTTTGAAAAATAAACATGTCTAAATGCAGATACAATTTTCTTCTATTCCACCCCCCCCCCCCCCCAAGCTTGAATGAAGCATTGTCCTCAATGCTTGAATCTACACAAGAAAAAAGTAAAATAGAAGAAAATATGGAAACTTACTAGATGGTGAACGAGGGACGAGGCGGGGGCGTCTCACTGGTTGGTGGGAGGTGGATCAGGTGGCACTGGTGGGAGCACCCACTTCTGAGGTACACGGACCATGCGATCAAACTCTTGCATCAGATGAATCCGCAAGATTTCTGTCAAGTCCTTGATCGAGCACCCGATCGCGCTTTTGTGAGCTTCCAATTTCTCCAAGAGCGTAGCAGTCCGATCGGGTTCAAGATCTGCACTTATGATCACAGGACAACATCTATCTGGGTCTAGAAACTCATACCTGAGGTGAGCTGCTGGAGGCTTGAGCTCAGGAGTCAGCTGCTCTGTCTGGGTCTTGACGCGGGTCGCATCAGGTGGCGTGCGGGTCGCATCAAATGAAATGGCATCGCGTGCTGACCAATCCGACTCGCGTCCCTCGGTTTCCAGGTCCTCAGACCACGGCATGCGGGTCGCATCAAATGAAATGGCATCGCGTGCTGACCAATCCGACTCGCGTCCCTCGGTTTCCAGGTCCTCAGACCACGGCATGCGGGTCGCATCCACATGCTCTTCAGGTGGAGATGCGGGGCGCGTGTCCTTGATGCGGCCCGTGTGCAGTGCTGTCTGGTTTGTTGGCTGAGCTGGTCCTTCGTATTCTGGCTGAGCTGGCAGCTTTCCAAGTTGAGATTGGCGTGAGATGATGATGTGACTCAACTGCTCTAACAATTTGTTTCGAGCGGCCATTTGAGTGGACATGTTTTGCATCTGTTCCCACATCATCTGGTTCATCTTCCATTGCTCATGCATGAAGTCGATCTCAGCGGGATCAATGTACGGCTCGGGTGGATCGGATTGAAATACGTAATTGCTCGAGTTATCAAACGGTGCAGTGTCGTAGCAATAGTCATCCTGCTCCGGTTCCTCATCCCAATTCGCCAGTGGGCAATACTCGTAAGAGTGTCTCCTGTCCCCACACATGACACAACTCTGCGGTTGTTGCTCCACTGCCTTCAAACTCAGCTTGTCCATCGCCCTCTGCATGGCCTCCATCTTGGCGTTCATGGCAGTGAATTGATCGACCTCGAACTTGCCGCCACCTCTTGGTCGGGCATTGTCGCGGCCGGACCACTGTTGGTCTGTCGCCATGTACATCTTGAGCTCCTCAGATGGTGATCGCTAAACTCAAGCCAGAATGTTCCTGAAAAGGAGAAAAGAAAAAGAAAAGAAAAGAAAAGAAAAGATACAGATTAAAATCTAGATTAACTAAGAAAAGTAAAAATTCAGAAAATGAAAGCCGTCCCCGGCAACGGCGCCAAAAACTTGTTCGCTCCCAAATGAGAGGTACAGAGCTTCACTACAGCCTAAGCTGTAGAGTTTAAACCCTATTCAACTCTTTGACAAAGGTTGCAAGTGCACAACCCTGTCGTGTAGTTAGAACGGGTGTCGATCCTCAGGGACGGTCTATTTTCTGAACTTAAACTATTCCTAATTAGGTACTAGAAGTTGAATGTTTGGGGTTTGTTTGTTTAATCCTAAGATATATGAACAAGTCGAATGAAATGAAAGAATGAATGAACAAGTAAACTAATGTATAGACAAGTAATGAATCGATTAAATGTTTGTGTTTTGTACTATGGTATAAAAGGGTGTTTCCAGGGTTTCAGACTTCATCTGTGATCTGCCTCTAGTGGTACGGCCCGTACCAAGTTGGTACGGCTAGACCGTACTCTACTTAGTAAGGCAAGGCCGCACCACTCTGGTAAGACCCGTACTGGCTTGCCAGAACAGAGCTTACCAATTCGAGTTGATGCATTTCTTGCTGGTACCTTGTGCTAAACTCTTTAGAAAGGTTCAATTGACCACGCCTAAGGTTCCTAAGCCTCAACTCTCGTGTATTGGATCAAGATCTAGGTTGAAATGCAATTGATTGCCTTTTAGGGATTTCTACACCTCAATTTTCATATGTTGGTACAGATCTACCCTAGCTGGTTGATTGGAGACCTAAGGTACCCTCTGATCTGTCAATTAGAGGGGAATTCAACCTCTCGGCTTCAATTCGAACAAGTCTACCCTAAGCAATTGATTTGGTTGAGAGATTGAGATGATCACATGACCTTGATAGGTTTGATCTAGACCTAGAGGTTCACCATACACAATCACAGCAAGCAAAGCAAGAGATAGCAAAGAAATCACAATTAATCAATCAAAAGAGTTCATACAAGATACAAGTCAAAGAAAGTCAAAGCAAATCAAGAATCCATCTCAAAACCCTAGAAACTAAAGCAACTACTCACAGCACATGATCTGATCTAAAAATGCAATAAAAGAGGTAAAGAAAGCCATGGATCGAAGGGATCGAGTGGAGGAGGCTTGATCCGTCGAGTTTCGCCTCTTTCCTCTTCCTTCCTTCTTGCTCTTAGCTCCTCAGCTCTCTTTCTCTCTCTTACTGTGCTCTCAAATGTTTCTGGAATGAATCCTCCTCCGAAATTGGAGAGCTCCCCGCCTTAAATAGCCTCTGCCAAGATTTGAATCTGTCAGGCCGCCTTTAGGTACGGCTCGTACCAAAGTGGTACGGCCTGGCCGTACCAGGCGTGATGAGCTGAAATCGGCTAAGTCTGGTGAGACCCGTACCAAACCTGGTAAGGGTCGTACCAGATCATCCCAAATCGCCGTTTCTTCGTGTGTTTTGCTCCAAACCTGCAGAAAACAAACAAACACTCAGCAATACCAAATTCTAAAGATATATCGATGAAATGCACATGATTCTGATGAATTAGGGCACGAATCTGGTATTAAAACAGGCCTAAAATAGACTAAATATGCGAGGTATCATACGACGACGGCCGCTCAATGTCCATCAGCAACGGGAGATACATCATCGACACCTGATCACCGCTGGAATCAGGAAACATGACAGAACCAAAAAGGTCCATCACGTAGCCCCGTGTATATCTGTAATACAAAACATATAAAAATTCTAATAGAATCATCGTATTATAAATTAATTAGTAGATATTAATAAAAATTTACCTCTGAATCTCCTGCTCGGTGGAATGTGCCGAGAGACCCGCGATGAAGTGCTGCCGTAACCTCGTCCGCAAATGGAACTTTGACCTCCCATGTTCCCCAATGATATAGGAAGGATCAGCTCCCAATAACTCCTCGACATAACCTGCGAAGCTGGTGCTGTCAGAGACGCCGCCGACGGGTGTGCCACGGATAGACAAACCCCAGAGAGCACTCACATCCTGGAGAGTCACTGTCATCTCTCCGAATGGCATGTGAAACGTGTGCGTCTCGGGACGCCATCGCTCCACCAGTCCAGCGATGAGAGATGCATTGATGATGCTCTTCTCTGTCCGCACGATGTCCACAACCTGGTAGAGACCCAGGTTTTCGAGGTACGGCTCCATCACATCGTAGTACCTCATGTGAACGCACCTCAACTTCACATCTAGAAGATCCGTGTCCTGCGTTGACAAAAGTAATCCGCATGGTGACAACATAATAAAATTTCAATTCAACAAAATTTAATGAAAATATAAGAAAAGGAACGTACCTCACGAGAAGCCAGTGAGACTCGGTGCTCGCTGTGGGGAATCCACAGGAGAGGACTGATGTGCTCCGTGCTGCTAGTACTGATCGGCTCGTCCACTACTGGACGCTGGGTAGGCCGTGCTCTAGGCATCCTGATATCTAAAATAACCTAAATTCGGTGAAATTACGCTTGATCAGCATAATTATGGTAAAAAAGGCCAAAATATTGGTCATCTGTGCTAATTACACTAAATTATGCTTAATCAGCCTAATTATGGTAAAAAAGACCAAAATATCCTAAAAATTGGTTATCTGTGCTAATTTCGGTAAATTACGCTTAATTAGCCTAACTATGGTAAAAAAGACCAAAATACCCTAAAAATTGGTCAAACGTGCTAATTTCGGTAAAATTACGCTTAATCAGCATAACTATGGTAAAAAAGACCAAAATACCCTAAATATTGGTCAAACGTGCTAATTTCGGTAAAATTACGCTTAATCAGCATAATTATGGTAAAAAATACAAAAATACCCTAAATATTGGTTATCGGTGCTAATTACACTAATTGCGCTTCATTAGCCTAATTATGATAAAAAAGACCAAAATACCCTAAAAATTAGTCAAACGTGCTAATTTCGGTAAAATTACGCTTAATCGGCATAATTATGGTCAAAAAGACCAAAATACCCTAAATATTGGTCAATTGTGCTAAATACACTAAATATTGGTTAACTTAGCTAATTACACTAAATTACAACAATATAATCTAAATTATAACACCTAAAACCTAAACCCTAAAATAAATAAATTAAAAATTAAATTAGATAAAAAAAAAAATTACCTCAAAGAAGAAGAGAGAATTCGGAATTCGGTTGGGATGAGAGAATTGTGAGAGGAGAGAGAAAAAAGGGTATATATAGGGGTTAATGCGGGTTAAAAAAAAAAAAAAAAAAAAGGAACATAGCCGGCCATTTTCTGGCCGGCTGAGGGAGGGTACATAGCCGGCCAGAAAATGGCCGGCTTGGGTATTTATCGATATTGAGTTCAGTTCCGGGTATAATTATTAATTTGTATTAAACTTTGGATATTAATAAAAATGTCGGCTGACAATGCCTTGCTACTGAGGTGGTTTACAGCAATTTTAATTACAAGTCTTCGCAATGTATGTTACCTGAAAAATAAATAAAATAATTATGGTAATTGGAAAAGAAAAAGATAAGTATAGTGCTACGGAGGAAATACTGTGCATTGCAGCTGTAGGTTGTAGGCCATTATAATCGCACAAACCGAAAGTGCTCTAAAACAGTCAACACGGATTGCTTGTGCCATTAAGTCAAACCTAGGTCAACTGCTTGACTTCATAACTTCTTATCATGCATCTTATAGTTATTGTTAGGCATGAGCATGAACATGAACAACCAATGATGTATCCATCATACAGAGCGCTACACCTCTTTATGACCCGTATGTTATTGTTATAGACACGCTACACAATATGATAGCCTGGAGTTGCCACAGAGAATCGAGATTCCATTAAGTACCTGGATTTTCTTGAGTGCGTATCCTCTGAGAGATATCTCAACTTTTGCGTGACCGACGTGTAAGTGTCTATTCGGGGATAGGCAGGGGGCCAGTATTTTTTGGCTTTGAGATTCGTGCATAACGTATTTAAACGGTCAGAAAAACACTCAAACTAGATACCTCAGACTCAGAGGATGCGAATTCGATTTTCTTGCCCAAATTTTTTATGGTCACCTATGCGGCTATGCCCCGTGATTTTTATTTTTACCCAAAAAAAAAATTATTTTAATATAAATAACCACGTTTTTAAAAGAATTTTATTTCTACCCAAACCGCATATATTATTTGCGGCTTGAATTGTTAATTCAAGCCGCAAATAATATATGCGGTTTGAATCGCATTTATAAAAATCGGCTCACCGTACCATCTGAAAATTTCATTTATTATTTTATTAAATGATAATTTTTCACCGATAACCCTAGAAATTTATTCACCGATAACCCTAAAGTTATTTTTATTACAAAGAATTATATTATAAAAACTTATCAATAATATAAAATAAAAATCGGCTCACCATACCATCTGAAAATTTCATTTATTATTTTATTAAATGGTAATTTTTCACCGATAACCCTAGAAATTTATTCACCGATAACCCTAAGTTATTTTTATTACAAAGAATTATATTATAAAAACTTATCAATAATATAAAATAAAAATCGGCTCACCATACCATCTGAAAATTTCATTTATTATTTTATTAAATGGTAATTTTTCACCGATAACCCTAGAAATTTATTCACCGATAACCCTAAAGTTATTTTTATTACAAAGAATTATATTATAAAAACTTAGCAATAATATAAAATAAAAATCGGCTCACCATACCATCTGAAAATTTCATTTATTATTTTATTAAATGGTAATTTTTCACCGATAACCCTAGAAATTTATTCACCGATAACCCTAAAGTTATTTTTATTACAAAGAATTATATTATAAAAACTTATCAATAATATAAAATAAAAATCGGCTCACCATACCATCTGAAAATTTCATTTATTATTTTATTAAATGGTAATTTTTCACCGACAACCCTAGAAATTTATTCACCGATAACCCTAAGTTATTTTTATTACAAAGAATTATATTATAAAAACTTATCAATAATATAAAATAAAAATCGGCATAAAATACCATTTCCATTTATTGATAAGTTTTTATAATATAATTCTTTGTAATAAAAATAACTTTAGGGTTATCGGTGAAAAATTACTATTTAATAAAATAATAAATGAAATTTTCAGATGGTATGGTGAGCCGATTTTTATAAATGCGATTCAAACCGCATATATTATTTGCGGCTTGAATTGTTAATTCAAGCCGCAAATAATATATGCGGCTTGAATTCACAATTCAAACCGCATATATTCTGTGCGATTTGAATTGTTAATTCAAGCCGCAAATAATATATGCGGTTTGGGTAGAAATAAAATTCTTTTAAAAACGTGGTTATTTATATTAAAATAATTTTTATTTTGGGTAAAAATAAAAATCACGGGGCTATGCCTATGCGGATCATAAAATATTTAGCTTATATATACGTTTGTGTACGAGATACATGAACGGATGCATGGTGTTATTTTTATAATACCTGAAGCTGTTGATGCCACATATTTAGTCACACAAGTAATAAATAATACTGATGTAGTATGGTAGATTAGTCATATGGTTTCTTTTGATGCTGACGCTTGTTGTAAGCATGCTTTATATGTAAATTTACCAACTTCACTCTATAATTTATATAAATAAATCAAGATGGTATATAATTTACATGAAACGGTTATAAATATTGTATTCAACACGATATATACGGATATAGCGATATGTAATTTTCGAAAATCTTTGATACCATACTTTATACAATATATGTTTATTTTATAAATATACATATACCCGATATATTTATTTTGAAAAATTAACAATTGTGTAAATTGGAGACCTATATATGGTGTATGTAGGGGTGTTCAACCGGTCGGTTCGGGTCAAACCGAACTTTTTTTGTCAAATCGCGGTTTGAAGCGAATTTTGAAAACCCAACCGAACCGATCGAATTAAAATTCCAAACCGATCTAAAACCGAACTAATTAAACCGATTTAAACTTCGGTTTGTTCAGTTGAACCGAATACAAACATTTCAAGTTACAAATAAACATTTCAAAACCAGTTGGTTCGGTTCAAACCGATTTGGATAACATTTTTTATAATTACACAAGCCGGTTTTTGATAAACCGATCCATTATAAACCACACAAAATAAACTGATCATTTATAAACCGATCCATTTTTTATTAAACCGGTTGGTTCAGTTCAAACCGATTTGGAGATCCCAAAACCGAACCGAACCATTTAAACCGAACTTCTTCAAAAACTAAACCGAACCAAACCATTTAAACTGAACAACCGATCCAATTAAACTGAAATTTGCCGGTTCAGTTTAAAACCGAATAAACCGATCCATTTGAACACCCCTAGGTGTATGGAATATGGATACGCAGGAATATATATATGCGCATTTGTTGATCCCAGATCCATAAATCAATCAAATGATTTAAAATAAAAAATCTATCATACGCGATATATCAATATGAAATACGTACGTATTTAATAGGGATACGATTGCCTACCTAAAATTTGGGAATAGCATATATAGGTACAAAACTAGAAGTCTAGAAGAGTCGCGAACGATCAATAGCTAAAGGTAGATATAGGTATCAAGTAGGCAGCTTTGCTTTGATTTTGACAAATTTGAAAAGGCTTTTAACCTTAGCTATATATGCCAGCAATGATACAAGGCACTAGTGATCCTAGCTAGTAGCAATCTTTTTTTTTATTTTCAAAATAGAAATAAATATTTTCTAAAAATTAAAAATATTGTTAAACTGTTTTGAGCAAAACTTTTATTTTATTTTAGTGGTTACCACCCTCGTGTAACGAATCCTATTTAATATATAAATGTGGGCTAGATCTTCATTTTTCTTCAAAAAAAATGACCCGAAAGAAACAACGCCTTTTGATTCCTTCGAAAATATCTATGGAACTGTATATTCGATGTTGTTCCTTAGAGTTTAATTTGAGAATCGCACCAAACTGCAGCAAAATATATTACTATGTTATTTCGCTTGTCACATTTGCAGAATATATATATGTATATTGATGTCTTTTTAAAAAAAAAAATCTAAGAAACCGCGTCAAATGTATATGTCTTGATTCTGAAAGGAACCGTATAGAATGTGTTGTTCCTTCCATTCCATCGAAAAAATTTCATTACCTTTCTGATTTTTTAAGCAAAATTTATTTCTTTTCCAAAAAAAAAAATTGAGCTACTAGCTACATTTATCAATCAATCTCTTACAAGTTGGCCATTGACAAGGTAGCGGTTCTGGACCCCCACCTCATCTCATCTCATTTCAACCCCTTTCTATCTGCATCTGCATGTAGGCACTTACTAGAGAGAGAGAGAGAGAGACCAGCACTACATCTTATTGCATAGAAAGTGAGCAGAGAGAGAGTTGAAGAGAACAGACATTTCCTAGTGTTAATGCTACGAGGAATTTTCTTGCAAGTAATCTACTCATGTCTTCATCAAATCATTGGTTCAATTAAATTTTAAAAAAAAAACATAGATCCCTCTTTTTTTTCATCGGGAAAGCATCAAATCAATTTGACATTGCCTTAATGTGTTCTCAGGCTTCTCTCTCTCTCACTCCCTCTGTTTCTTTTATTTATTAATTTGGATTATCATGAGTACCAGAAAAAAAAATGCAATTTCTAACGTAAGAAAATATATAAAATATTTCTACCGAGTTAAAAAAAATGTTCACCCAATACATGGGATTTTATCAATTTACATTGTACAAGATTTAGCCTTAATTTGAAAGAAAAAGTAGGTACTTTAGCACTTAGGCAGTTGCATGAGTTTGAACCAATGTTTTAACTAGCATTTATAACGTCATAGCGGGAATGCTATAAAAAAAGCTATAGCGAATAGCGTAGCTATAGCGGAAGCTATGCTACATAGCGTTTTTTTTAACAAAAATTATATTATATATTTGTACTAAATATCAACATTATCTAAAGTCTCATAGAACAATAAATAACACCAAATTAATTAAGAAATTATAATATTCATATTGAACAGTACAAAGTCCAAATTGCGGTTCAAAATATCCATAGTAATATCATAAACTATCGATTTTTTTTTATTCAAAATATCTTGAGCGTCATGATTCATGACATAATCTATTTTTTTTTCTATTCAAATTTCAAAATAACCTAGATCTGTAGAAAGGGTTTCCTTCTCGGTTTGGGCAAATTAGAAGATATGTAGTAATAAAGCTTTTAATTGATTTCGGTTTGGACTTTTATTTAAGTTTTTTGGGTCTTTATTTAAAGCCCATATAAATTGTCTAAAAAAGTCCATTATGCATAGCTCGCGCTATTTGCGCTATAGCGGATTGCTATTACCGCTATTACCGCTATAGCGGCCATAGCTCAATTAGCGTATTTTGATGCCATAGCTTAGCGTTTAGCGTCCAAAAACGCTATAGCGGCGCTATTTAGAACACTGGTTTGAACATCCGGATTATTTACATCAATGATTCATATCAGTGCTATAATAAGCCCAAATATTTTTAATAATTTGCGAAATTTTTAATATTAAAACATCACCTGAAATTTGCAAGTTATTTTTAGTGATGGTGGGTATTTTCCAAGTTGTATTATATAATTATAATTCTATCTTTCAACATCACTTTTGGTCCGCTAGTTTTTTGTCATTTCGATTTTTTTTTTCCAACTCTGATGAGAAATAATCCCAACCATCATCAAACCAGAAACAGCACGACTAGAAATTTGATTTGAAAACATGAAAAGAGGTTCACCAGTACCACTGAGATTTGATGGCTATAAGGAAATTATTCTGTTTTTTTTTTTCTTTTTTTTCAATCTGTTCTCTTTAAAAAAAGAGAGAGATCTAGTGGCCTACCATGCCACCACTAGGCGAATCATACAATTATTCTCTTAGTACAAAACGGCTCTAAAAATAACACACAAGTCTGTTATTTATGTACACTCCCCTATGATATTACAAATCTTATTTACATACATTTTGAAGGTGCAATTCACCATATGTAAATTTGCTAATAAATGGTCAAGAGTGGAATCTCCATCTCATTCAAGTTAGCCATTACCAAGGCCTAAAAATCACAATAATAACCTTAATTTACACAATTAAGTTTCAAATTCCCAAACATAGCTATCATATAATACCAGGTACATATAATACCAAATACAATACCCAATTCAAATGGGCCTTAATACCAGTTTATAATTGATTGGTGGTAACAATAAAATTTTAGCTCAAACCAAACCTGACCTCTACAAAAAGAGATCACTTCCATTTCTTGTGTTTGCCAAAAAATCCGTGCTTCCCACCATACCGATGCTTACCGCCATAAAACCCGTGCTTCCCACCAAAACCATGGTGGTGCTTGAACTTGCCGTGCTTGAATTTTCCATGGTGGCCGAAGCCATGGTGGCCAAAGCCGTGGTGGCCATACATGCCATGGCCGTGCATACCATGGTGCCCATGTGACAACTGGTGAGCCCCATATGCAGCTGCTGCTGCCGCCGCCCCTCCACCTAGAAGTGCTCCCATGCCGGGCCCATGACCTGAGCGGCAATGTTTTGGTTGGAATTTAGCTAGATCATGATGTAAAAATGCATGTAGAAATAAAATATACTCAGAATTAGATATAGCCCATCTACACGATTTACAGAGGAACTCCAAATTGTTTTTTAGCGTTATGACCTGCATCTCTCAATAATTCCCATAAAAGGAACTCCAAATAACAACTGATGAGGATGAATATACTATGATACTAAATTATCTTTGTATAAAGATCAAGCACACCAGTGAGGTCCATGCTTGTAATTTTTGAGTCGACCTTCTTTTTTCTTTTTTTAGTAATTTCAAAGCTGGTTTAAAAATATATATACTCAAGTACTATGCATTTGTTTAAAAACATTGTGTCTTAAATAACCATTTTGCAAAATGATCACCTGAACACTTCGCAACTTTAGTTCTCAACAATTAATTGGGCCAATTTTCGAAATGATGTTACAATTCAAGCATTGTTCAAAGATATGCCAGCAGCACTTCATAGGTGATGCAGAAATTTAATGATGAATCAGGCAGTTTTTATTTATTACGCGATAAAATAATTCTGTTATTAGATAATACCTACAACCCATAAGAAAAAACAAAATTCAAAAATACTGACTGCAACAATCAAAATAACAAAAAAAAATAGATTTATTAGAACAAGTATATTTCAACATACCAGAATGAGATGAACCGGCTCCTGGGTAATGAGCAGAAGGATAGCCACCATGCGAAGGCGGGTATCCAGCCGGTGGATATCCGTACCCGGCAGGAGGGTACCCTTGTTGCGGGTACCCTTGGGGAGGATACCCTTGGGGAGGATACCCTTGAGGCGGGTACCCACCTGGAGCAGACGGATAGCCATGTGTAGGCGGGTACGCCCCGGGTGCAGGTGGGTAACCACCCGGGTACCCGTACGGGTACCCCTTGTCATTATGCTTATCCTTTCCACCTCCCATTTTTTTTTTGTCTTCTTCTGTTAAATTACTGCAGAGGGAAAAACTGAAACAAATTAGATGGTCAATCTTTGCAACCATTCTGGGAGGAAAACGACTAAACTGCAAATTATCTAACAAGAATATCAGTTCTCCTCAGTTACCAAATTTATTAGCTAATACCCAAAATTATCTTCATTCCAAATCATTTCCTCCTCTGAAATCAGGAATACAACAAGAGCATTTGGGGTATTTTGGCCTGGGGCTACTTTGCTTCTCCTATTGGGTTATAGCTTAGAAGGGAGGGATATATCTTGTATTGCAGACATAGCATTTGAGGCATGCGTTGAATCTTTCCTTTGCATTAAATAAATAAGATTTCAGGTGTTAACCCGGACAGAGTGGAAGGGTAGATTAAGGAATAGAAAATGCTTGTAATAAATCAGATCAGATTTGGTGGTGCACAATGAATAAAGTATAGGAGAGAATGGTGGATAAGGCAGTTGACCTACCCGTCCCTCTTATTACATTTAACACATAATCTGATACTGATAATAATACTTTTGTAGGCACATTATAACTGGAACATTACCAACTATAATTTAAGATTTTTCATGTGGAGCTACACAGACCTCAATAAAACTGGAATATTACTTGCCAAAATTTCTAAATTTTGGTAAAACAACCAATTCTCCTTCCTTTGGGGAGGAGAAATCAAGAACCGCATAAAATTTGATTGCCTTATTATCCGTTTAATATTCTTGCACTTTACACCACAAATTTTCAGGGTACCGCTCAACAAAATCGACAACAAATTAACGATACCACACGATATTTAAAGGATTTTGAAATAGAATGACCAACTATCAAAGATCTGCGCAACTTCCAATCAGAAAAGCAGAGAAAAAACCTTAGAAACAAGGAATGATGATTCCAATTAATACATCTCATCTATCTGGATCAGACGATTTTTTTGTTTCATTCTATCTTTTATTGGGTATATACATGCATGATTTTTTCAACGAATGAATACATTCAAAATCGAATGCACACAACAAACCGATTAACTTTAACATTGAAGGAAGAAATAAAGAGAGATTTTGATAATTACCCGGAATTTCGAGATTTCGGACAACACGAGAGGGAGAGAGAGAGGCGGGGAAGTTATCCTTGTGATTTATCCAAGGCTAGGCAGTGAGTAGGCAGGAGGGGAGAGAGAGATGGACACGCGTTTCTCACACCGTATGGTAACTGGAAAATAGGAAGGGAATCGCTTAACATGTAAGCTTTGTTTTGATTCTCTCGAGTTATGTATTACCGAAGGTGTCGCTTTCCCCACGCTCCGATCAATTATGAAGTGAAGTGAATGCTATAATAATGGGTAGATAGATGAGACCGGAGAAGATACGAAAATAATCTTTTGTGGAAATAATATAATTATTCCCACGAAATTCGCCCGCAATTCGCACGAAATCTGCTTCTATCTCACCGACTCTCGCATCGCAATTCGCACGAAATCCTTCTCCTGCTTTGCGTTCTGCCCGCAGTGATTTTTTTTTTTTTTATTTAGAAAAGGTCAGATATGGATCAAATGAAAGTAATAATGTTTGGAAAAAAATCTTTACCGTATTTTTGTATTAACAAACCGTAGATATTTTCATTAAGGACAAAGCAATTACAAATATCAGTTTGTATCCGTAGAGATGCCAATACATAAAGAGTACATATATAATGAATTTATACGTAAAACATTACAACTGAACCAACTCAACCATTTTGTACAAAGTTAGACAAAAAAAAGAGAAGCATAATCGTTTCGGGCTCAGATTACAAGATATTAGCCTTATAGTTGGCGTGCTCGGATTAGTAGATAGTGATCTTGCATGTTTACTTGTCGTCAACACAAACAATATTGTTGGAAGCAAGACGAGCTAGTAGTATCCAAAAAAGTCTTCGTACTCAAATTAGATTTGCACCTGGTTTATTTCAATAGATATACAACAAAACAAATATCCTTATTGTATTAGTAATGCGACAGGAGATGAAAGATCTTTTTTGAAGTATTTATTTTCACTAAAGCATACAAATTGCTTTAAAATTTCACTGATAAAATATATTTTCACCGTATTATTAATGTGATAGGAGATAAAATGTCTTTTTTTAAAGCATTATTTCGTTGAAGCATACAAATTGCTTCAAAAATTTCACTGAAACATACAAATAAATTAGACCTTCCATCTTTCACCGCACATTTTAATATGAAAATCATATTTAACGATTCAAATCAACTGTTTGGACTTTAAAACAAAAATAAAATATGAAGCATGATTGAAACACGAAATCACTCGAGCATTTGACTATTTGAGCCGTCCTCTTTATAAACTATACAATTTACAAATCAAGTCGACTCATAGATCGATTTACAAATCACTCGAGCATTTGACTATTTGAGCCATCCTCTTTATAAAATATACAATTTACAAAATCAAGTCGACTCATAGATCGATTAGGCTTCGACTTTCCATCCCGAATAACTAATCTAGGAACTTATGACACAAGTTTCAATTTTGTTTAAATTTAAATTTTTATAAATTTTACATATCTATTATATATATATATGTTGAGGTTATTTGGTTTTGCACTTAGTGGATACATCCATCAGTCCGTTCACTATGGTTACATCTTCCAAATGAACAAACCGTGCATTTTGCAGAGAACCAAAACTTATGATCTTACTAACGATGAAAGTGCAAAAAAAAATGCTTACCAAATTCTTTGACGCAAATAAGACAAATATGGAAGCAAGGATTTTTCTTTACAGAGAATTTCCAGAGCACTTTACATGGAACTCGACCGGAAAAAAAATGGAACATACGGCAACGGGGAGGAGAAGTGGGTAGAGTCGTCAGTGCTAATCAGGCAGATGGTGATCGGTACTATTTGCGTATAATTCTTAATCATGTCAGAGGTCCAACTTCATTTGCAGATCTTTTGACAATTGATGGAGTTCTACACAATAGTTTTCGAGCAGCGGCTGAAGCTAGAGGTCCTATTACCACTTGGCTCAATACACAAAAGATCTTATTTATACGACAAAAGCAAACAAGATTTTCTTCAACAAACTAATGTGTACTAAATTAAGATAAATTAATCTCATCTAATTTATTGTAAGAGAAAAGGATGGAAACATTTACCTAAAGAGATTGTCAAATCTCTTGATAGAGAGAAGCCGGTTTCCCTTCTATATCTCGTATTCTTCTCGGAAGCGCATTTTGGTTCACCTTGAACCTAAATAACGAACTTGCACACCTCTTAGATAGATGGATGTGAAGTTCAAGGCTTAGATCCAACCACCTCTTGATCTTCAAATTAACAACCTATTTGATTTCATGGTGGCTAAAACTATCAAGAAGAGATTAGAGATTTTGGTTTTCGGCATAGGGTTCAATGAGCAGAAATTTCATCATTTTTCCTTAACTACACCCCTTTAAATAGGCAAAGGGTTAGGGCTACTATTTGTGTAAAGTTTAAACTATTTACACAAATGCCACTAGCCTTATTTAGCCATTTTATCATCTCTAATCTCATCTTGTGATTGGTTTAATAAATTAATTTATGAACAAATAATATTAATCATATTATTCTATTATACAAATTCTTATTATTCTTATAATGCATTCAAACATTATACCAAATAATATTTGCATAACTTCACAAATTTATTTATGATCTAAACATGTCATATTATGACATTTATTTATTTTAGTATTTCATCTCATGTATTTTATCTAATACATCATTATTGAAATATAAAATATTTGTTGTTTCTCTTCAGTTTGTGTGACCGTATAGAGGATCTATGTCATCTTGGCAATAATATAAAACTTTATATTATTGATTATAAAAGGTTATATCATTACATTATAGTTATTCAAACGACATAGTAATTATTTGCTCAATCCACTAATTTTGTGTCTATCCTTGTCACATGATATTATGAATAATATGCAAAATAGGATCGTGTCATTCTTGTATTATATTCGTTTTCTTGGTCTCTCAAGTGAATTATAATTATAACTACATCAGTTATATTGCATGCGATATAATTTCACTTTACCAAGGGGCCCAGTAATATCATAACTCAAATTGAGGGATAATGATAATATTAACATATAGATTTCTCTCGCACAAGTTGTATACAACGAACTACTATTTTATTCCTATCATAAGATAGTATTTAAATAGCAATCACATTATATATTTCTCATATGAAAAACCTACACATCTCATATCTAAGATTCCAAAGACAATGAAAATATTAATGACACAAAACACAATCCATATAATGTTCCATTCATTTAGGACATGTTCAATATATAAAATACACATTTATATATTAATGTTATTAAATGATAATGCTTTATCAACATTTATAGAACTTCAATATACTTTAATCGACATGACAATCTTTCTTGGTAATTAATGTTCCTCCTTAATTACAACGATTGTGAACATATTTAGTGATTAAATGTTTCTCGTCTTAAGAGACTATGGTTCAAACCAAGAGCATCTTCTTGAACACTTCCAAAGATATAACATATAAATCTCAAGGAGCATGAATAATAACATTCGTAATAAAATCATGAACAACATATAAATTATTATTAAAAAGATAACTTTCAAAATACACATCCTTCAGAGGTCTCTCAGAAGCCGCTACTTTTCAATTTCCTTCTGCTCTCAGGAGATTGTTTGCAACCATATTGGTCTATTGTGAGCCGGGGAATGTTCGAGCCTTGTGGAATGAACATTTTGATAAACTTTTTGAGGACTATCGGAGGGAGTACGATTCTTTCGAATTGGTACAACATATGGTCATGAAGAGCATTAATGATTTCTTACAATCAATGGGCAGGAACGTGAAAATGTATGATCTACCAGACCTGAGTCAACTCGGTGATTTAAATGTCAATGAATTTCGTGAGGTGGCTGATGAGATGGCAATAAAGGTTGATGAAGAACATTTGCGCTTGTGTGACTCTCTAAATCCTGAACAATTGGCCGCATTTAACAAGATTATGCAATGTGTTATGGATAAGAAGAGTGGAGTATTCTTTATTGATGGACCGGGCGGAACAGGTATATTTTATCTCTTTAGCTTCAAGTATATTATGATATAAATCAATAATATAAAGTTGATATAAAAGTATGCCAGTATCCAATAATATTTTTTATTAGTCAAAGTCACTCTCGAATTACAGTTAAGTTCTCCATTTTTGCTCTCTTCATCTCCCTCTCTCTCTCTTCTCTCTCTCTCACAGTATTCCTCTTCAAGGCGATTGAAGCAGCGATCTTCCCTTTCCTTCTTTATAAAGGACTGCTATGAAATTTGTTTATTCATCTTACTATCTCTTTGATCAATCGAGTGATTTTACTTTCGCCTTCTTCTTTTCTCTCAGGTTAAGAGTACAAACCGGACTTTTCCTGTGTTGAATCGAATTTAAGCCTTTCAGAGCTCAGATCTCGAGTTTCATTCTACCTCCTACAACCAATACCGTTTGATTTTTGCTCAAATTAAAAAACAGAAAAAAAAAAAAGCAGATTACAAGTTATGGCAATGGGGTATGTGTGTTATTTTATTTTCCTTGCTCAAATTTTTATGGTAGTGAAGTCCTGAAATGTGGAAGGTTAACGCTTTGTTTTTTGGGTAATGTTCTAAATTAGTGCTATGGGACAAGCTTTATTCTTTGATTTCACTGCTAAAATTAAGTACAAACTCAAAGAACATACCTATCTATGTAACATTATGATTTCTTAAGGTGTTTTCTTCCTAAGATGTTTTAAGATAGCTACATTTCAATATAAATTTTTTTTTAGCAACAAAGCTTGAACTTCTGGTTGTGTCTCTTGTATGAAATATTTTGTAAACTTACATAACGTGTTCTGCAAATATTTATATATATATTTTAATAGCGATTTGCTTTGTTTCCTTGTTTGCAAATACCTTCATGATTTGAAAAGCTTGGGTCACTTTCAACGCGTGTAATTAAGGGTTACATAGTAATAACGGTTTCTTAGAGCATCTTCATCTCATAAATTATCTGATTTTTTAATCTGACGGGGTAGTTTTTATTTATTTTTGTACGCGGTTTGCATATTTAGCAATTGTTTAGGATTAGCTACACTAGGCGTAGGCCCATGAAAGAAATATATTGCGTAGCAAATATAGAATTATAGACAAATAGACTCAAAATCAAACCTGGGTGAGAAGTACACGGGAAATCCATGCATGGCAGCAAAATATCCTTGTAAAAAATCACTTCACATACAATTCACGGGCCAACGGCCCAATAACAATGCATTGCCATTGTCAACTATGATAGCAAAATAGATTAAATACATTCATAAAGCGCACACGCACACATACATATATACATATATACGTACATAATTCAAAATTTTAAATGATCTCTGGTAAAAAGTGAGCTCAATACTAACTATAACAACCTCTAGAGAAGAATATCACTTCTTACTTTTAGGCTTCCCGACAGAACTATTATGATTGGGCCTGTCAGGCTTAGGCTGATTAGGTTTGGGCTTGGGCTTGTCGGGCTTGGCCTGATTGGGCTTGGTCTTGGGCTTGTCGGGCTTCGGTTTGGGTTTGGGATTGTCGGGCTTGGGCTTGCCTGATGGACGACCAGGTCTCCCTTGTTGTCCCCTGGGTCCACCATTTTTTATCTCATTTCGATTTTTGTTGTTGTTCTATAAATGGCAAATTTTCAAACAAAAGAGAATCAAATATTGCAACGATATTTTGTATGTAAAAAAAAAGACAAATTGTACGTAAAAAAAATGCAATAAATCGATTACGTAGCAATTAATTGCTTGGAACCAGCTCTCTATTCATGACGCACAATCCATTTGTACAACACTGCATCTTGTTCTTTACCACACGTCCCTTTATATAACTTAATATTAAAAAAAAATTGGTGATAAACAGGAAAAATAAAATTGGATGATCTGTGAGGGATTTGGTTAGAAGAAATTAGTTATAGAATCCTTTGACTATTAGCACCTCGTCTAAGTTTTTTGACGAACTAAGATATAATATTATAATATAGGTGGTAGAGACGGGTAGCTTAGTACTTGTAACTTGGGGGAATTAATTAATTCCTTATAAATTAAAAACAGAGTAAATTAAGATTGATTAAGAATCAGGGAAATGTAATTATTTGAAAATGAAATTATATTGAGTTGTTGAGAGTTGCGTGTATACGTACCTGGATTGCGGTGATTCGGATGAACTTGAAAGAGAAAGAGAAAGAAGGGAAACAACCCGGCACCACCATCTGCTAATCAGAGAGAGAGAGAGCTACTGACCTTGGCAGACTTTCAAAAGAGAGAGAGAGAGAGAGCTATTGAGAAAAGAGGAGCTAGAAGTAGTGAACTATACGAGATCGAGAGCGATGGCCTGCCCACTCCCCAGCGAATCTATATCCTCTGCATTAACGCAACTTTTGAGTTAAAAGATATCTACCGTCGGATTGAATCTACTGGTTCAGATTTATTAGACCCTGCCCCATCGAAATTCGTGTCTCTACTCTGCTCCAATTGCTATCTCTTCTCTCCAGTTGCGCGTAGTACCCTTCTTGAAAATGTTGATATCTGTTAATTTAGTGCAGTAACAAGAATCTCAAATCAAAATAAAATGACAAGCACTTAATTGTGTAACAGGGAAACGTGTTCAAAAAGCAAATTTAGATTCCTCTCTAACTCAAAAAGATATTTATTTGAAAAGAAAGAAAAAAAGAAATTTAATTCAAGACTTGAGAGGGCATCTTTGGCGCATCTTTGGATAATGGCCCTTGACTAGCCCTGCTACATGGCCGGAACCGGTGCCAAGTTTCGATTCGAAAAGATCCTTCTCTCGGGCCACACGCCGACGATTATGATGATTGGGAGAAGGGGCCGATAAGGAAGAAAAGAACGAAGAGGGAGAAGAGTACGCGCGCAACTGGAGAAAAGAGCCAGCAATTGGAGAAGAGTAGAGACGCGAATTTTGATGGGTAGGGTCTAATAAATCTGAACCGTAGATTCAATCGGACGGTGAAAATATTTTAACTCAAAAGTTGCGTTAATGCAGAGGATATGGATTCCTCTCGAGCCGCCTTCCTCTCAATAATCATACAAATAAAAATTCAAAATAGGACCCCTTCCAACACGGAAACATATATATATTTTGAATGCGTTTACTTGACTCACCGAGACTCCCAAGGTCCTTGTCAGCTGTAATTCTTCTGTTCCTCTCCGACCTCTTAACAACTAAGAGCATCTCCAACGCTGAAATTGCAAAGCAATTTCAGGACAGCTGTCAAGGAGAAGGGAGCGCTTAATTGCAAAACAGTTCCATTGGTGAAATAATACTAATTGCAATACACGGATCTTAAAGTATCAAGGACCTTTCATTATTTTCCCACGACTCTCTTTCCGTCTCCAGTTCGCTCACACCAATTCGCTCACTCTCTTTCCGATCTCTCATCTGATCCCTTTTTCTCAAAATGAAAAAATTAAAGTCGTTCATCATACCAGATCCCTCACGGTAACCCACAGCCTTGTAATTCAAATTACAATATTCCTTTTTCTCAAAATTTAAAAAATTGATAAATTCATGATGCAAGGTCTCACATTCCAATATGATATTCTGACTGTTCATCATAGCACATAAACATCATCGAACAATAAAAATTTGAACAAAACGCAAAATAAAATAAACATCATAGAACAAGAGGCAGCATCACATAACCTTAATTGGGAAAATTACAACAATTTGATCTCTAAAATAAAATTAGCCAACCAATGCATCTTCTCTGCAAACACCTCATACGGATCCTACAACACCAGTAGCTAACCAGCAGCATACCAGTAGCTTACTTAGCTGGTAAAAAACCTAAAAAAAATGAACTAAAGCATAAGAAAAACCAGTAGTATACCCAAACATATGGTGGTGCACCAGTTCAAAACAGATTGCTTGAAACAAAGAACACAAAAAAATTAAGCCAAAAAACTAAAGACAGCAAACAAGAACAGTAATAGTCTTTGTAGGGACGCTAAATCAATCAGTAACCTCACTTCTGAAATGGTTCCATATGTGCTCAACCAAGTCCTCTTTTAGTTGTTGATTTGTTGATCTATCACGAATTATAAAATGATTGCGTAGATATTGTTGAAATTCTAAAAGATGGCCTCGAGAAACTTCCGGCCTTGATACAATACCATTAGCTTCGTCATCCGACCAAATATTATCATCAACTGTATATTTATCTCTTTCATCCTCCACAATCATATTATGCATTATTACACAAGCTTTCATAATTTGTCCTATAGTCACCTTACACCACAACCGTGTCGGACCACTAACGATAGCGAAACGTGCCTGAAGTACCCCGAACGCTCTCTCAACATCTTTCCTAACAGCCTCTTGTTTTTTTGCGAATAATTGAACCTTGGCTCCTTGAGGTAATGGGATTGATTTCACGAATGTCGCCCAATTGGGATAGATTCCATCTGTGAGGTAATAACCCAAGTTGTAATTATTTCCATTAACAGAGAAGGTTACTCTCGGGGCCTTACCTTCTAAGACCTCGTGGAAAAGTGGAGAACGATCTAACACATTGATGTCATTCAATGTACCTGGAAGACCAAAAAAGGCATGCCATATCCACAAATCATATGACGCAACAGCCTCAAGCATAATGGTTGGATGATTATGATCTCCTCTGAGATATTGGCCATGCCATGCAACCGGACAATTCTTCCATTCCCAGTGCATACAGTCTAGACTACCTAACATACCTGGAAAACCGCGTTGTTGTCCTCTGTGAAGTAATCGTGCAATGTCTTCTTGATTTGGCCTTCGCAAGTACTCATCACCAAACACAACGATAATAGCACGTACAAATCTCTTCAGGCACTCCATTGTGGTGCTTTCGCCAATCCGAATATACTCATCCACGGCATCAGCAGCGACACCATAGGCTAGCATTCGTATTGCTGCTGTACACTTTTGTAGGGGTGATAGACCCTGTCTACCAGTCGCATCTTGCTTATTTTGAAAATATGGATCATGTGCAGTAACACCATCTACTATGCGGAGAAATAGATTACGCCGCATCCTAAACCTACGACGAAATAATTCCTCATTATATGTGGGGTTTTCAGAGAAATAATCGTCAAACAGCTTTTTGTGACCTTCTTCACGACCCTTCTCAATATACCTTCGTGGCTTCTCTCGTTGATTCGAGGAAGAGGAGTTATTTAAGGATCGGTTATTTCTAGCATGCGTATCGTCAAAAAAAGAATCCACAACATAAGGATGCAACACTAGATCTTCTATGATATTATCCAATTCCTCAGAAGAAGAGCTCATTTCAGCACTAAACAAAAATAACTATCGAATTGTGCTATTGATATGCTATAACATTATATTACTATTGATATGCTATAATTACATTACTTTTCAACAGATCCGAATTTATGCGATATATAATTAACTAATTGATGAAAAATTCAAATTAGATCGCTTAAAAAAAGAATGAACACTTTCAGCGATAATTATTTTATTATTGATATGCTATAATTACATTACTATTGATATGCGATACTTACATTAATTTTGATATGCTATAATTACATTACTATTGATATGTTACTTTACTTTTCAACAGTTTCGACAGAACCTAATTTCAGCAATATATAATTAACTAATAAATGATGAAAACTTAAAATAGGAACGGAGACTTATTGCCTGGTACGGAGCTGTTATCACAAACAACATTGTCAGGAAAGGAAGATCCAATTCACCTAAATCATCAATGAAAACAAAGGTGTTTCACACTATAAGGATTATATCCTAAAATATGAAAAATTGACATAATTCATCTCACTCAGAACCTTTATAAGGCCAATCGTTTTGGGTTTTATAATGTTAAAAATAAACTGGTACCAAGCGTTAAGACTTTTTTATCACGTACCTGGAATGAAGTAAAATAGACAAATCAGTAGAGTGAGAAAGGCAGTCCACATACCATACTCCCCCCTGCAAAATAAACACAAATTAATTGAAATATAATTTCTACGTTCTTGCAACAAGAAAAGTGGAAAAATTGATTGAATAAAGTGAAGAGTCTCACTTGATCCAGCCTATTATATTAGCTGGAGCTTGAAGAGCAAATAAGGGCACCAGGAAGGATTTCTGGATAGTAGTTCCTCTCGTCACCATCAGTATTCTACAATAAATTGCATATAGCTGCTTGTATTATTTTTATATTAATGATGCAAGGCTGCAAGTTCACTCGTGTCATCCACGAACAACAAAGAAATTTGTTTTATGCAACGTGCGTGTTATATAATGTTGAGAAATAAGATCAAGATCTCAGATTCATATATCATCATTGATCAAGGATTCAAATGTTAGGATTTAATCAAGGGGCAAAAAGGGAATCTTTATGTGTAATTTTAGAAATAAGGAAAAAGGTAATATGTGCCTCGGTTTCTATGCATACCAAATTCAGAAAATACACCAACGGTAACAAACGGCTAGTTGATAGTCTTGTAATATAAATAGAGCATAGGATCATTGTATCAAGAGAAGATTCAATACAATAAAAAATAAAACTTCCACAGAAATAAATCGGTACTGTTCTGCATAAATCCTTCTCCTCAGAACCTCATAAAATTCAACATGGTATCAGAGCGGGTTTCCAAACCCTAGAATCAAGCACCAATTTATGTGACCGACAAAACCAACAATACTCGTAGCAAAGAATTCAGCACAACAAGCAAGGTGGAGCAATGTGGGCAGCATTCAATTAAAGCTACCAACCCATCAAAGCAACCCTCACTCTCAATGCTAGAGAAAAGACCAATCCAGAAAAGACTACTGAGGCCGAAAATTTAGTTCATCACAGGAGAAAAGGCAAGGCTTAATAACCCAATAAACTTCCAAAGGTCTGATAACTCTGATAATCCCAAGTCTGATAAACTGATAAAATACCCAATAACCCGATAAAGCTCTAAAGCTTTCGATTCCTACCACAAAACCTGATAATCATAAATTCCAACAAAATTCCAACATCTGGTTTTATCTCTATGTCTGTCTCATATTTCACAAAGGCTGAAATTAGCCAACCAATATCCCCAAATCAATACCAGAAAATCGATAACCAAATAAACAATATCCGATAACCCAATAACTCAAATAACCCGAATCAGCAAAAAAATCCAAATCTCCAACAAAAACTCATAATCCATATCATAAACAAAACCAAAAAAAATCTGTTTCAAAAAAATTCCTAAGTAGAAACCAGTAAAACTTGCTCATAGAAATCCATAACCCACAATCCATCCATAATCAGAAAAATACTCAGCAAACCAAAAAAAATCAATCCAACAACAGCACAAGAAAAGAAGGCTTACAAGCAAACAACCGAAATCAGTGCCCATTCCTCCGTTCTTCACGAACCCTCAGCGCAACCACCAAAACCCTAATTTCCAGGGATTAAGGGAGCTTCCAGCACCTTCGTATTGACAATTGCAAAAATGAGGGACATGAGCGGACTAGGTGCCGGTTCCTCCATCCACACCTTCGGCCAACGGGGATGAGTCTCGGCAGGAGGAGCGATCGGAACAAGGGGAGAGGCTGGGCCACGTTTTTCACAACACAGAAAAGAGAGACGATCTTGGATTGTCAGTATATCCTCGATCGAAGAGAGAAGAGGGGGAGATCTCTCTCCAACAAGAGGAGGCAATCTCAGATAGGAAAAAAAAATCAGCGAATAATTAGAAGAAAGGAAAACTGGAGAAGTGGGGAATTAGCGACCCTCTCTCTGTGAAGAATTTTAATAACCGGGATCACTCCCTCCATTTTGAAAAAATGGATGTCTCCATTTCTGGGGGAGGAAATAACAATTATCATGAAGCGGGTCATCACAACTCGCTGAAGGAAGGCTCGGATCAAATGAGGCAGTTGCTCCAGCTGCTAATTATGCTGCTCCGTCAAAACAACTTCAAAAATATGCGGTATCGCTTTAAATTCATTTAAAATTTCTTTATGAAAATGATACCTAATTATGGTGATATGAATTATATTCCTAGGTAACTAGGTTTACCCAATAACTAATACTTTGACCAAAAATAACCAATATGCCTTTATAACCAATGGAATTAAAACACCATTAAATAGTATGAAAAATTATAGAAAACTGCCAAATATATTACTGGAGATATTAAAAATACTTTATAACAAATATTCATAACAAAATAAGAAATACAAATACATTTTATGATTTTCATAAATTTCAACATTTTAATTATAAAAGTTCAAAACTTACTTTTCTTTTCAATTGTATGTTGACATATTGAACGATATAAAATAATTATATTTCTACAATGCAATCACATTACATGATATTTATAAAATTTGAATTTTCTAATTATTTATTTTTTTATGAATCAAAATTGAAAATTAATACTTTCTCAAATTTAATGCATAAATTAATACATGAAGTTTTTAGACAAGGGGCTTTATGTTCTTTAAAAAAAAAAATTCTTTGTACCACAAAAAACTATGAGAAAAATATGGCACAAGATTTATGGACATCCTTTCTATAAAAAATTTCCCTATAACAACTATATTAATTGTAATGATTTGTAAAAATTGTTAATTTACTAGAAATTCAATTTAATGCATGAATTAAATATTTATATTCGATAAGAATACCGAATTTAAAAATAATTATTCTACACACTATCTTAAAATTAAAAGGTTATTTTTCATTCAAAAGGGCAAGATTTATAAAGAATGCCTCAATATAGGGCAACAAAAACCAAGAGCCGAAAAGGCCACCATACCTCTCTAACCAAGAGGGCAACAAAAACCAAGAGCCGAAAGGCCACCATACCTCTCTAGCCGAAAGGCCACCATACCTCTCTAGCCGAGAGGCCAACAAAAACAAGAGCCGAAAGATTTCGGTCACCATAACCAAGAGCTACTAGAGCCACCATAACAAGTGCTACTAGAGCCACCAAGCTACTAGAGCCACCATACAAAGATCTACTAGAGCCAAATAGCTACTAGAGCCACCATACCAAGAGCTACTAGAGCCACCGAGCTACTAGAGCCACCATATCAAGAGCCGAAAGTTTTCGGCCACCATAACAAAAAACCAAGAACCTTTCAAACCAAAAGGTCACCATAACAATACAAAAAAAAAAAAAACAAGAGACGAAAGTTAAAAAAAGGAGGGGGAGAACCTATACCAAATCGTGTTGGTAATACCTTATAAAAAAAAATTGTACAAAAGCATGTACAATTAGAAAATTATGAAATTGAAACAAATGACCAAATAGAATAAATACCAACACCAATACGAGGAGCTAAAACCTCTCAAAAATGATACATGGGTAATTGTACAATTACCTAAAAAGAAGAAAAAACGTTAGAAATTTTATTTTCTATTACGGTAAATAATGGTTGAAACTAATGTTTTTTTTCTTAAATACGTAAATATATATAATGCTAACAATGAGGGGGAGGAAGAATGAATATGCACGAAGAACATCAAGGATGATGCAACCATCTTCAAGACTTAGAGACGATGCAATACCTCCGTGCATGGAAAAGGTTCAAGCCAAAATTGAAACTCAACTCATGCAAAGTGAGGAGCAACTTGCCAATATGTTCACCAAAAGATTGGACCCGAGTCCATTCAAAAACAACACAAGCAAGCTAGGATTGATCGATATCTACAATCCTAGCTTGAGGGGGAGTGTTGAGAAATAAGATCAAGATCTCAGATTCATATATCATCATTGATCAATGATTCAAATGTTAGGATTTAATCAAGGGGCAAAAAGGGAATCTTTATGTGTAATTTTAGAAATAAGGAAAAAGGTAATATGTGCCTCGGTTTCTGTGCATACCAAATTCAGAAAATACACCAACGGTAACAAACGGCTAGTTGATAGTCTTGTAATATAAATAGAGCATAGGATCATTGTATCAAGAGGAGATTCAATACAATAAAAAATAAAACTTCCACAGAAATAAATCGGTATTGTTCTGCATAAATCCTTCTCCTCAGAACCTCATAAAATTCAACATATAACTGTACCTTAATTCCTAGCCAGTAAACATTACCAGTAAACCTCATACAGACTCATACCGGCTGGTACAACTGTACCTTAATTCCTAGCCAGCACTGTTCATCCTACCAGTATCGTACCAGAAAGCCTGATCTGGACTCCTCTAAAGCATTCAAGTAAAAAACTATGTAGCATCGGAGAGGTAGCGATGGAGATTTTGGAGACGTGGCGACGGAGATTTTGGGGAGAAGGGACGGAGAGGTAGCGACGGAGATTTTGGAGGTGATAGCGGAGGAACGGGAACGGGCAAGGAGAAGGGGGGAGAAAAGGACCTTCAGCTCACGGGGCTATCAAAATCTCAAATTTGAGTCGGCGATACAGCGAAATGAAAGCGAAATGAAAGCTTTCATATTCGCAAGTCTTCCTGCATCGCTGAAAGAGACGATGAAATTGACACGTCGGACGCCAGCGCGGATTTGAAATTGGAATTGAAAGCCGATGGAGATGCTCTAACAAGCCACCTTGCTCCTCCCTAATTCATCACAATATAGAGCCGAAGTAGGTCGGATGGGTATCAGATCTATTTTATATTCTATGGAGCTTTATGATATCTGCTTTAATATATATTTGTACACGCTCGCTTCAATTTTCATGAGCAAGGAACGGATCTTAAAACGGATCAGACGGTCTTAGAGCCCGTCAAATCTAAAAAAGGTCCAATTAATATCCATCAAATCTACTCCGTCTTATCACAATAAGACACAAGTTTATATTTTGTGACAATAATTAAACAGCCTTTCTCTCATTCTCGTATAGTAAGCACTATGAGATCGATAAATCACACAGAAACTATTGCTTTTATTTATTATTATTATTATTATTCATTATTATTATTATTATTATTAATAATAATAATAATAATAATAAAGATGAGAGTTCAATTGTCTATCATTTTTCATAAGGTTGTTAAAAATAAAAAACTTAAAACTCAAATAAAAAAATAAAACTGTTGGATGTATTTTCAAGTTAGTATGAATTTAGCTCAACGAGATAGCTTGCGAGTTCAATTCTTAAAAATTCATTAACCGCCTTACAATGACGATTTTAAATAAATAATTACAATATTACATTATTTCACCTTTACAAATATAAAGCAAAATAATCTGAGATTCTGAAATGAATGAGTATACTACTTTAAATCAGTGTTGTAAATAACAATATACGCTCGTCGGACACATAAGGTATCGCCAAATGATTAATCAAAAAATAATCGAGAATAATCAGTCATAATCAGAAATAATTGGCCAATTAGTCAGGAAATTCTGTATTGGTCACCGCCAACAATTAATCGGCCGATTAATCAATCTAAATGAACGTTTTTTACAACACTGCTTTAAACTATATTAACTGTGTATAATAAATTTTATATATTCATTGGTATTTTAAATAAAATACAAATTCCTCACCGAATAAATTTCATGCCTGTATTAATGAATCTCTTCACGGTTATAAATTTCATGTATAAATAAATAATTAAATATGAGATGGGCTGAGGTGCTTTATAAAGTATAGGCTATTTGATGTTTTACGTCATTCTGTGGCGATTTTCACGGATTCAAATAGTCATTATGAATTTATATTCAAATGTGCTTGGAGACCAATTTTATATATATATATATATTTTTTTTTTACTATTTATTTAGAATTTTATAAAGTTGTTATTTTTTAATGGTCTAGAATTGTTTGAAATACAATAATTTAAAAAAAAATTAAAAAAAATAGTAAAAAAAGCTTAAAAAAAATGTAAAATTTAGTCTTCAAGCACATTTTAATGTGGAGATCATATTGAGTAGTTCGGATAACTATTTGAAGTTTAATAGCAGAGATAATAACGTTAAGCACAAGAAGACCTATGCTTTATAAAGCACCTTATCCCATACGTTACATATTATCAAATATGATTAATGAATTACTTTATAAGATAACAATAACATATGAGATATCATTAAGGAAACATTTAATGTATTAACAATTAAAATGACGGGCTTCTTTTACTTCTGCGGAGACAAAAATTGAGAGATGCATTTTTTTTTTTCATCCATGCATGCAAAATTGACCTGCAAAAATTTAGCAATATTTATTAGTTTCAAATTATGTACTTCTTATTAGGGCTGCAAACGAACCGAACCGAATCGAACTTATCCCCAGTTTGAGTTTGGTTTGAATTAATTTCGAACGAACTCAATTTCGAATTTTTACGAACTTTGTTACGACTTACGAGTTATGACTTATGGCTGGGCCATAGTTCGAAATTACAACACTTCAATAAAAACTCAGGATTTCTGAATTCTAATTACACAATACACCAAAGTTTATATCAAAGTTCATTACAAATACCAAAATTTATATCAAACACCAAAATTTAGTACAATTAATCAAAGTTCAGTACAATCACAGAATCCAAAGTTTTCCAAATAGCCAACATGAGCAATATCACCAAAGTTTTCAAATATCCAAAGTATTCAAAGTACAATTTAAATATCAATAGAAGTACAGAACAATCACCAAAGTCTTAGAATTATTACAAACTCAAATATTATCCTAAATAAAACATTAAAGTTCACTATCAGCGGAAATCAACGATTCACGTTTGAGTTAATTTCGAACTAAGTTTGGTTTGCGAACCTATTTCGAACGAACTAGGTCCAGTTTGAGTTTGGTTTGAATTAATTTCGAATCGAACTTTTTCAAATCAAACTCGAATCGAATTACGAACTACGAATTTTTTGTGCAGCACTACTTCTTATTGTCATTCTATTAATTTTTTTAATTACAATGTAGAAAACCAGTAGACACGTATTTATCCATGAAATACTGTACTCAAATTCATTATTGTACCTTGCTATTAATGTTAGAACAAATTGAATTATTGCATACAAAGAATTTGTGCAATAAGATTAGGTGAATTAGCCAAACTTATTTCCAAGTGCTAAAATGCCTATTCTATATAGTGGAATAAGGAACAAAAAAAATTATACATGTACAACCTCACATTAATTCACATTTATAACAGTCCGAATTTTTTTTCGAAGTAATAAATTTTGTTTAATGTCTTCCTACTTTAAGTGATGAGATATATTTCACTGAGATTACACAAAAGATCATAGTAGAAATAATTCTTCTTCATTTGATTCAACAAAAATTACTATGATAACGAGTAGAACTACAATGTTCTCAAGTTCATTAAGCCCTTTGTGAATTTAACTCTAAAATCTATCAAATTAGCTTTAAACAATGGATCTGAACTGTTGGAATCCATATCTTACGAGTGATGTACATGCGAAAATTTTAAATTTTCAAATTAATTTAGTATACAGTCAAGCGGTCAAAATTAAAAAGTTTATTAATTAATTTTAATGCATTCATTTTTTGAACGTTCTTTTTACCACTTGATTTCGTACAAAATCAATTCAAAAAATTTAAAATTTTCACATGTAAACGCATCACTCATAAGGTAGATAGGTTTCAACGTTTCAGATTGGTTGTTCGAGGCCAATTTGAAATATTTTTGAGTTGAGTTCACAAATATGCTTTAGAAACATCCTAGTTCTATTCATTAGATTCGGAACTTTTGATTTAAGGAGTTTTGACTGATTTTTAGAAGTTAATTAAATGTTTTCTAATTATCTAAGTATTTTATTTGTAAATTGAATTGTAATACAAACTTCAGTTTTATGAAGATTGTTTATTATTTTATAACGCTAATATATTACCTTTTAAAAATAAAAGAACTATATTGTAATCATAATCATACATCGAGTAAAAGTCAAAATAATTGCATTCCTTATTTATGGTTCTTATAAATATACATGACCGGTCATTTGCATTTGCATTGCTAATATCTGAATTGTTTCTTCTATTAACAACATAATTTAATGTAAAATAAAATTGAAAGAAGTATTTTCTGAGAGCAAAAATGATACAAGAGAGAAAAAACAAAAACTGAATAATAAAATTCTTGCGTCGAAATTAGCACCGGTATCCCAATTCTCAGGTCTTGAATTGAATGAACCCCCGACTTGATCAATTCTCCAGTATCACTTGACAGTGGGACCCATGATGTGACATGATTGCCTCATTCTCTCCCACACGGAACCGTAGGAGGTCCAATGGACATCAGACTAAATTCGATTTGATGTCCCGTTATAACCGTCCGATTCAAATCAAGAGTCGAGCGCACAGATATATTTAGTGTAGATCAATTGAAAATGAATCTGATGCTGATCGGACGGCATATACCCTACACTGGACCAAATTTGGTCCATTGCCCATCGGACCGCCCCCAAGTACATCTCTCGCTTTTCTTTCTGCAGCTGGGTCTGGTCTGGCTGTTAGCCTCTTACCCGCCCCCGCTTTCCCTCTTTCCATCCGATCGCCTCTCCTCTCTCCCTCCCACCCACTCCCAATCACGTCTCGCCGCGTGTCTCGTCATGTCTGAGCTGGCCTCTGCCAAGTCGGACACCGCGTCCGATGCCTGGTCGGCGATGGTCTCGTGGTTGGGCCTCATCATGCGTACGGTGCTCCAGGTCGTGAGCGGGACCTACTGCTCCTGGGCCCCCACCCACTTCCTCCCTACTTCTTTCTTCTCCGTCGCCTTCAAGCCTCTCCCCTCTGACCCCGAGATCTCCATCATCACCTCTACTTCTCCTCCCCTCCCCGCCTCATCGCCGGAGACTCTCGATAGACTCACGGTCAGTTCTCATTTTACTTAATCGATCCTTGACCCCGCTTAATTGTACTAGCAGTACCAGATCTCTTACTTACCCTCGAGTTGAAATTGTTCAAAAATTGAAAAAAAAAAAAAAAATGTGTAATTGGCTATATATGATCTCTCAGACTCTCAACCTTTTTCTTTTAAATATTTCAAATGACCGACGTTATTGGTCGAGTTCTTATCAATTCGATTTTCTCAGTATTTTATTCAATTTAAAAATATGCTCTGGCCAGATATGAGTTCTCAATCCAACACTATGTTGATACTATTTTGGGTACGGTGCCACGGGAGGACTAACTAATTCACATTTTAATTACAGGATATTGCTAAGAATAGTATAGAAGTTAATTTCATGATTACTGTATTGTATTCTTCGAAAAATGAAAAGATTCGCAAACTGTCTGTCTGGTGAAGCTCCCTTTTGGATCTTTTCTCTAGTGTTTATTAGTAATCCAAGTATAGAGAAGTTCAACTCAAAGCATCCTTCAACCCATATGGTTTATTTCAAAAATAACCCTGTTATTTCTATCCAATTTTAATTCATGCTCTTATGGGCTGAACCACTGAAGGATATAATCTATTGAAACCCTAAAATTTTCCTAACTTGTAGGTGGTACTTGACTTGGATGAGACGTTGGTATGTGCTTACGAGACAAGCAGCCTCACAGACTTTGTGCGTTCCCAAGCTATTGAAGGCGGTCTCAAATCCTTTGAAATTGAGTTTTTTTCGTCAAGCAAGGTGACTCAATATTTTATTTTATAGCCGGATAGCAGCAAACCATGTAATAGACCAACCATGTTTCTGGTACCAGTGGTACCAATAATGGGTTGTAATGGCTTTTTGTGCAATCCTCTTATCAATTTAGAGTTCTGTACTAAACAAGAGGATTCATGGATAATAAAAAAGGAAAAGAAGTGTCCAATTTGAGATCTGACTGGTGACTCATACAGGAAAAAAAATATGGGTCTGATTAAATCTACTAGGCATTTGTTATGTACTGACAATGTTCTACATGATTGTACTGTATTAATCTGGTATGGTAGTTCTGTATGCATTACTAAATGTATTGGTTATCTTATCTGGTAGTACACAATTTTTTTTTAATGTTGAGTTTTTGTATGTTGTGGGCTGTTATAATCTATTAGTCTTAAAAAGTATCTTTCCATACACCAATTTACGGCTTTACCTGCTTGTACCAGCATCACCATGAATCTCTAAAATTCTGGAAGGCCTTTATTACTAAAAGACCACCATCAAGGAAACAATCTGAATTAAACGTTTCTTTGATTTGATTGAAGGAAGTTGAAGGGAAGCCCAAAATAAACCATGTCACCGTTTTTGAACGGCCTGGTTTGGAAGAGTTCTTGCAGGAAGTAAGCAAATTTGCAGATCTTGTGCTCTTCACAGCTGGTCTTGAAGGTTTAGATTCTATCTGGAATTTGCACCATGTTGTTTCTGTTTTTCCTGGTTTTGTGCCTTGTTGTAATTATGACATGTTTTTTTCAGGCTATGCTCGACCACTCGTTGATAGAATCGATGTCAAGAATAGGTTCAAGCTTCGGTTGTATCGGCCTGCAACTGTGAGCACGTAAGTTATTTCAGTAATCTTTTCTAGATTCATGCATGATTTATATCATCAGGCATCTTCCCCACCCCCTCTGGCCATGTGTTATCTATAAAAATATCCATGTTAATTTAGATATGCGGATGTTCATGTTATGTATTTGACTGACCTGAAAGGTTGCCTTTTTACAAAATGGAGGGGGAAAATCTAATAACAAAGTACTTAAATTCAAATGGAATATGACAAAATTGGAAAGAATTTTTTTTTGTAAAAGCGTAAAGAGGCAAACAGGAGTACAATGGTTGATGTGACTGGGGGTTAGTTTACAAGAAATTATATCTTCATGTTCAAAGCCTCACATTAACATACAATTTTATGCTTTGGTTATTTATCACTTGAAACAGGGAGTACAGAGAGCATGTGAAAGATATGACTCGTATATCGAAGGATCTCAACCGAATTGTAATTGTAGATAATAACCCTTTCAGTTTCCTCTTGCAACCTTTGAATGGGATACCATGTGTACCATTTTCACCTTCACAACCTTCTGATGATCAGGTACCTGTAACTATTTTTATAAAATAATACATACAAATTACAGTTGTTGTCATGTGTCTTTATTAACTAATTTGAACCTTTATTTTAGCATAGCATTAAGAACAGGAAAATGGATTGAGCTTGCTTTTTCCCCCTAAAATAAGGACTGGTAAAAAAATAGAAAAGGAAAATAAACAAAAGAAACAAATAAGATCATTTATTGTCTTTTGACATTTCACTTTTCTGATGGCCATATTCAAATGAGGAGCATTTTTTAGGATTGCAGTCATATCTCCACTACATCAGAATTTTAGCTGGTCTGTAGCAACCCTAACGAGTAGGTTGTGGTACACTAGGGTCTCTCTCCCCCTTACAAATAAAGTACCGATTAAACTTCGATTGACCCCAAATTATTTATACTAATTAATTTTACTCATTTTTTGTTTTTGCAATCATTTCCTAATTGTGTAATTCTATGTAAAATGTTTGTTCTTAACATGTCAACGACAAAGGAAAAATAATAAAAAGGCACTCCAATTTAATATTTTAATCTCATGATTTGCTTCATTATTAAAATTTCAGCTCTTGAGTGTGCTGCTTCCCCTTCTCAAGGAGCTCTCTGTGCACAGAGATGTCAGACCATTGTTAAATTGTATATTTCAAATGCCAGATTGGTTTCAAAAGCATGGGATCCCTCAGTCTTCTTCCTCTTCCTAAATCTTCCCAAAAAAAGAAAAATGAAAAAGAAAAAGAATGAATGACATGCAATTATTTTAGCCAAAGGCGTTTTGTAAATGGTATCATTCAATTTTTTATTTTTTATTCTTTGGAGTGCCTTAAAACCATTGTTTGGCAAGTTAATGAGGATGGGAGTTCCACACTAATTGTGTATTATTTTTTGGGCACATAGGTTTTTATTTAAGAGAAAGTTCATTTTTTATAATTTATTTTGTATATTTGGAAGAATCTGATGTGATAGCGTGAAGTTTTATATTTGCATTTATTATGTGCACTAATAGTTGTTGGCACCTACTGATTAAATGTACTAGGCTTGAAGGACACTGCATTTTTTCTTTTCATGTTGTTATCAAAGAAAGTCGTTAGAAATTTGAGTCAAAAAAGAAACATGACTGTGAATATAGTAAAGGCATTGTGAAATTCCTACTTCGAGAAGAATCTCATGGATCTTCGCATTCTTAGTCAAACAACTATCTCAATTAAACTCCACCAAGTGAGGTAAGAAGTGTTAATTAATATACCTTCAATGCAATTAAACTCCACCACAACACCATTTTCTTGGTTAATTTTTGCACCTGCAAGACTCATAGTCGGGTCCGCCTATGGGCAGAGAAAATTTTGAAACGGTAGGTTGTTTTCATTAACAGAACAAAATGCCCTTAATTAATCTCCGTGATTATTTTTAGCGAGATATAATAGTTTATTACTAAAGACGATTGAGTTATGAGAACTCCATGTTAAATTATCAAAAAATAATAATTGTTGGAGTAAATATATTGTATATTTTTTTTTATTAAAGGACTCCATACACTAGCATTTTTAGATGTTATTCTTAAGAATTTAACATGCTTCTCTCCATCTTTCTTGGTCATTGGATTAGCAAGGGTGTGAAACAAATGGATCAAGAGAAGATAAGGCACGGAGAAACGAGAACTCGTGCCACTGCACTAAATGTGTTAGAGATAGATAAATTATTTTAAAAAAAATGATTGACCCATTTGAAACATTCTAAATTACCTATTTTCCATCAAAATACTCAAATTTCTTATTTCCCATCAATTCTAAATATCCAATTTCTCCATCAAAATTTTAAAATTGCTTATTTTCTCACTAAAAACAAACAACATTTCTCATTTTCTCTTTATTTAATGTAATTTTAAACTTTTATTTGAACTTATTATTAATTTTTTGAGAAAGTTTATTATTTTGTTCTATGAAAAAGAGGTGCAATAAAAATTTTGGACAAACAATGAAGACATCCATTATGCTGGCACTTGAAATAAGAGAAGAGGCAGCATCGTGAATTTTCACATAATATCTGTCTGTAACATTTCATTTTAGTTATTTTTCTTTTCACGTGTATTTATCCCTGTAAAAGACACCGATGATGTTTATATAATAAAATTGAGGGATTGACCCTTGCTTTTACCTAAAAAACATCAAAGTTATTATATAATAAGTTCAAATAAAAAAAATTAGATTAATGAAAGAAAAAATGACATATTATTTGTTTTTTATTGGAAAAATAAGCAATTTTTAAGTTTAAATGAAAAAGAAATAAGGAATTTGAATGTTTTGATAAAAAAAATCGACAATTTAGAATGTTTTAACGGGTGTACCAATAATTCTCCATTCATTTGATGGCAAATTTGTCAACTGGATTTCATATTCTCATAAAAACGCACTCCAGGACCTCACCAACAACATTCAATTTGTCAATTATGAACAAACAGTCAGATCAAAATTAATTCGGGGCTTATTTCAAATATATTGATCCGCTTTGAGATTCGTGTCAGATTAAAACCGATGACTCAGATCTCATTCTACACGGTCAAGTATTGCCCTGGATCTGACTTCTATCATTTAATCGTACCAACTGCGAGAGAAAGATTACGAGCATGGCTGCAAACAGATCGGATATTATTCGTCCAATGTACGAATTCATATCTGAAAATTAAATACAGATAAAATTTTAAATGCTAATTATATGTATCTATAGCATATAGTTAAATATATATATTATGAAAACAAATTATGTTATTCATTATTATAATTAAATAAATATTATGAACTTTAATATTTTTTAATAATATTTATATTTCTTTAATAAATAATAGTATTAAATATTTGCCGTATTCGTTTAATATCCCATCCATATCTTTTATATCCAATTAGTATCGGTGACAGAAAAATAAAAGATATAGTTTTACCACCATCCGATCCGTTTTCACCCCGATTATATCCAAAGTTTAATAGAAATTAATTAATATACTCATATCCCCTGAGTATTTATAAAAATACCCCTACCAGTCATTTTCTGGCCGGTACCCTATTTATTTGCCTACCGGCCATTAAATAGCCGGTACCCTTAATTTTTTTTTTTTTTAGAGACACTATGAAAAGCAAGATGTTGAAATCTAACACTAAAAATTCGAATTTTTAGTTTAAATTATTGGTTATATTACTTCTTTTGATGTATAATTAGCATATTTATACTAAAATACGCTAAATTACTTGAAATTGTTAAATTACGTTGAATTACACTAAATTACATTAAATTATGCTAAATTATGTTAAATTACGGTAAATTACGGTGCATCATCGATGTTTTATTAGCCTTAGCATTGGCAATTAAGTAGGATAGTGCTAAAAAAACATCGGTGCGTCGCTAATGTTTTTGTAATGAAACATTGATGTTTTATTAGCCTTAGTATTGGCAATTAAGCAGGGCAGTGCTAAAAAAAAATCGATGCATCGTCGATGTGTTTGTAATGAAACATCGATGCAGTTCTGCCCTCGTTAAGCTGTGCATAAAGCATCAGTGCATCATCGGTGTTTTTGCACGAAAGCATTGTTTTTTTTTTAAAACTTTAAATGACCATAACTTTGGCTAGGAAACACGGATTTGGGCGTACGACCCCAATTCGGAAAGCTTGGGATGAGACGGGGGCAATAGCGCCCTCAGGGTCATCCCTGACAGAATCAGAATTGCAAAAAAATATCGTTTAGTGCCTCAAAAATTGAGTTAAAGTTTTTTATCATCGGTAGACACACAACGACCCGTATGCGGCTAGTGACAGTGTCGTATGTTGCTGATAATTAGGAAGGATAGAAAACCTGAATCACATTAAAACAACTGGATCAACCTGAACTAGTGAAATTGTTAAAACTTAGTACCTAAAAAAACACAGTTTAGTGTTCGCATGCGGCTAGTGAATATAATTACTTGAAATTATGTTAGCGGAATTTTGTGTATTTCAGTATAATTATTATAATTTTGCGTATTTCAGTATAATTAGCGAAATTAGCATAATTTAGCTTAATTTAACATAATTTCAAGTAATTTAGCGTATTTTAGTATAAATATGCTAATTATACATCAAAAGAAGTAATCTAACCAATAATTTAAACTAAATATTCGAACTTTTAGTGTTACATTTCAGCATCTTGCTCTTCATAGGATCTCTAAAAAAAAAATAAGGTTACCGGCCATTAAATGGCCAGTAGGCAAATAAATAGAATACCGGCCAGAAAATGACTGGTAGAGATATTTTTATAAATACTCAGAGAATCTGAGTATATTAATTAATTTCTATTAAACTTTGGATATTTATAAAAATGTCGGTTATATTTTTCGAGAGAGACTTCCTTTTAATCGGTTTGACCGCTGCCCGCTGCCCTCTAGGGTTGGCGAGTGCGACTCTTCAAAGAGTTCCAACTTCCAAGTCTTTGGTCATTTTACCTCCTCCTCGCTTAACCCGACCTGGCCCAAGCTTCTCTTCTGCCTCTTCCCAAATTCCTCTGCAATTCCTGCGCAATCTCACCTCAAATATATCTTTTATTTCAATTTTCTAATGGCCGAAGATGATTCCTCTGATTTCACCTTCTGCCAGGCATATTTTTCTTCTCTTTTATTTACCACAAATTTTATGATTAGAATATCAGTATTATGGAAATTTGAAGATAGGTTTCAAGAAGGAGAGATGATTTGTTCATACGGCTTAATTAGCGTTTAAATTTTAATTACCTTCCTAGCTTTGGTTTCCTAATAAGTGTCAGTTCACTTGGCTGGAATAGATCTTGAAATGAACCTTAACATGCACTGTTCCAAAAATATGGGGTATCAAAAAGAAAATTTGGATACAATTGAGGTTAAATTTTCCATTTGAATTCAGTTGTGGATCAATTCTGTCTAATTTATGATCAACAATGTTGGGATACTGTTCGACTGCTAGCAGTACCTGCATTTTCTTTTCTTTTTTCTTTTTTTCTTTTTTGATTTTTTGACCGGCTAAAGCTGCTGTGCTTGGTTAGTTGATTCTTTAAATAAATGTTCTCATGGTTTTTATTATCTCACTGGAATTGTGAATTACTTTTTTTTTAATACATGGGTAATTCCAATTTTGAAAAATCTCTTAGGTTTCGCCGCCCGATCAGTACCCGGTAGAGTCTCCTAAAGCACTACCATCCCTTCAAAATATAAAGCTAGACGAACCTTCTAATGATACACCGAAAGGACTGGAGGGTTCCAGTTTGAATAACACCCAGAGGAGACAAACGGATAACTCTAAACCAGTGGTGAACTTGAAAAAGGAAGAATTAGCAAAACCTAGTAGTTGCGGCGGCAACACTGGAGAGTCTGGTGATGCAGTTACTGAAAAGAAACCTGTTCAAAAGAAAATTGCTAGAGCTAAGGTTCCATTTGAGAAAGGTTACAGTCAAATGGACTGGCTAAAGCTTACCCGTACCGACCCCGATCTGGCAGGTAATGTTGAGATGTATAAAATTAAGTTTTTGGGTGTTAATTCATAAATTTTCTTTCGAGTCATATTAGGTTCTGAATTTTGGTTGAAGAAGTAAATGGTGAGCGCAGTCATGAATGGAGGTGACCTAATAGGTTGCACAACCGATGTTTTCGACCCGTAGCAAGAGCACTTTCTCAGTGCATAAATGAAATTGGATAAGGAAGTACCAAGTACCAGCAACAGAAAATTTGTTACATTATGTTATGAAACAGAAATTTCGTAAAATTTAAAGAACAACTAATGTCATATGCCATTTACACGGAGCTTATGATTATTGAAGACCTATTTTTTATAGATACTACAAACACAGAATTCTTTGACCAAAATGTTTTTTTACTACATTAAGACATTTTAAGCCAAAACTATTTTTTTTATCTATCTCAATACAAAGTAACCCGTCTTCTATTTAGCAAAATAAAGTTAAATTTTTTTGATAAAAGAATGATATGAAAAATCAACTCTTCTGCCAAAAACCTTTCGCTAAATATAAATGTATAACAGGGCTCAAGGGAAAGTCAAATCGAAGGTTAATAACTTTGGAGGAAGTAAAGCAGCACAAAAGCACGGAAGGACATATTTGGACTGTTTTAAAAGGCCGAGTGTATAATATCTCTCCTTATCTCAAATTCCATCCTGGAGGTAAAGGAATAAAGAAAAGTTTATCAAATTCAATCTGGTGGGACCATCCTGCTATTTGCAATCTGGTACCTGTGTTGGACGGGGTACTGGATTGCTTTTGAGTACTGGATTTTATGACCTATCTGGTGTGTTGGTTGAGCAAGTGGTGACCTGACCGGACCTGTTCACGACAAATTCAATTTTTTGTTGAAATAAAAGGTCAAAGCTATGCATTTTAAAAGGAAAGAAATCTATATAGAACTACATGTCAATAACCAGCCTGATAATGTGCTATGTTGACCCGACATGTTAACAGCTGAGTGTGAGTCAACATTTTGATTTTTTCAGCTCTTGTTCAAAAGATGACTGGACCTTATACATTGCCTCCTTAACTGGTAGCAAGATATTTCAGGTTTCAGTTGCTACCAGATCATGCATGCTGGTTCTAGTTGCATATTAGTATATTCGTTTGGTTGCTTCTCCATGCTTATTGTTGTTTGGTTATTACTACCTAATGTGCGTGCCGTAATAGGTTCATACCAGTCAGATCCAGTGCATTTCTACTGTTCAGTGATATTGAGCGGAATTCTAATTCAAATGTAAAACATGTTTTTGGTTAACCTGATACATGAGTAGAAAATTTAAAACATGTTTTTTGAGTTTTATATTCTTTTTCATTTCATTTTTTAACAAGTTGTTCAATCTTCTCAGGGGTAGATATGCTTATGAAGGCTGCTGGGAAAGATTGCACCTCTTTGTTCAGTATCCTTTTTTACAATGCTGCCTTCACTAATTATGGTGCCAGTTTCTATCAGTACAAGGCATGATCGATATTAGACTAATTCCAGTTATGACCTGTTCTTCCCTCTACTGTTTTATCTGTTCAAGTTTGATTGGCCCATGGTGTTTGGAATTTAATATCATGGCCACTTCATAATGGCAATTTGTTTTATTACTCATCCTTCTTATTATAGCTATAGTTGATACTTTTGTCAACTAGTATACCTTAATCAATCTGAAGATAAGTATCATGCTTGGGTAAATGCCGAGTTTATGTTGGAGAAATGCCTTGTCGGATTTCTGGATGTTAGCGAATGAAGATATCAAAGCAAATTTTATTTGATGCAGCAGCTTCCTCTCAGAATAGTTTGATGTTTGGAAGTTGATATGGATAATCTACTGAGGCCATTGTTTACTAAATTAGAGAAATATTGTACGTGGATTGCCACTTCTCAAGCATTGTAATAATAATATCCCGGCTAATATTAATATGCAAGGTGTTACACAGCTAAGATATCTTTTCTCATTCATCGATACTTCTACTCAGGTGTCCGAATTTTTTATTAATGGGAATTAAAAAATAAACTAATAAAATCAGATAAGTATCCGAAAATTTTAGAAAATAAGCAAGACGCCATATAGACTATGGCGTCTAGTCGTCATAATCTATGATGTTTTGTATGAAAATGCACCGAAACTCGTATTAGCATTTTTTTTATTAAAAAGGCCATAGGTCTGTTTCATTGATTGAAACTGTTTTAAATTACAAATAAGATCAAGGACCTCTAGATAGGTCAGTTCACCAATAGTCAGGGGCTGTTTCATTGATTGAAACTGTTTTAAATTACAAATAAGATCAAGGACGTCTAGATAGGTCAGTTCACCAATAGTACATAGAGGGGAGCAGTTGTCCTCCACTGGATTTTAAAATTTAATAGAAAATACAAGTCTGGTACCATTTTGCTCCTCTCTGAAAATTATTTTGTCTCTTCCTGAAACTGAAAAGTCCGTCAGGGCAGTCCAAAAGCACTGTTAATAAGAAACTTTGTTATTTTTATAGAAATTTTATAGAAATTTATGGGCTCAGACCAAATTTGTTGTTTTTTAATATGTAAAATGATATTATCTTGTTGTTTTTTATTATAAGAGTATTATTTTATTATTTCTTATTATGTTGATTGTTTTTTATCTAGTACTTGATTAGTTAATGGGTTCGAACCCGATAAGCTATTTTAATCCAATTCCTGCCCCTTCCTGATAGAAATCATGCGTCCACCTCTGCCAATAGTGTTCATCACCCTTACTGACTTTTTGCTGCTTTAAGATGTTTTACATATCAGTTGGTACGGACTGTAGGCGACTCTAAATTTTTTTTTTTACATTCTTAGACCTAAACTATGATGTTCGAATTTTTTTATTTATATTTTTCTTTTACGTCCCACTCCATGAACTATGACTTCCGGACATTAGTTTACTACGTCTTGTTTGTTCAAATTTTAACTATGACTTTCGGACAGAGAGAAAGGGGAGCTTGCATGGTTGACCAGGAACAAGTCCTAAAAGTGTTGGTTACTAGAAGATCAAGAAGACCAAGAGTTCAATTCCGACAAAAAAAAGACATCCGGACATAGCACAGGTTTAATATATTCCGATTTGCTTAAAATATTGTCATCAACTACAACACTTTATTGTCATAAATCAATGAGTAGCCATTCTATAAAAATTGCCACTGTTTAGCATTCCAAAATGTTAATAATTAAATTCTTTACCGACAATAACAGATGCTAGTCAGCGCTCTTCAATAATATTTGGAAATAAGGAGATAGGTATGTCTCCAAAACGATATTTGGAGCCTACACGATGTTTGATCTCATAATCGAACTGATCCTGTGACTGTAACGGGGCTCCATTATCTGATTTATTTGGGACAGACCCCGTAAAGAGAAAATAACACACCACCAGCAAAGCTCAAGAGCGTCTAAAAATGAAATTCAGTTAGCAAATAACCGAGTTCTTGCGATGAAACAAACACCCAACCAATTCGCAGGTCAACTCAACATGATAGCAGAATCAACACCATCGAAACTGGACAACAAAATTAAAACCAGAATAGCAAGAGCTAAATACATAAAATATGTTAAAAACAATAATACTTGTAACAGTGACCAACAGAAAACAGAATGAAAAGAAATGTCTAAAGATCCAACAACTACAAGATGGTTCTTTCACTAATCTGATAGTTTTCCGAGAGAAACTTTGAAATAACACCAGAAAAACAACTGTAAGGTCTCAAGAACCACCACCAGCAGTTATAAAGGTACAGTAATCTGTGTTGCCATCAAACCCTAAAAAAAAGGATGCAAATTCATCTTGGCATCAAGATCAGTTGATAACTTCCAATATTTTATTCAATTAAATCAGGTTCAACGAAAATAGACCGAAACAAGGGGGATGTCGATGTCATTGTCATCGTCATCCTCACAGGCAACAACGACATCCAGATGGCGCCGATACTGTGGCACCTCGACCTTGGCCACATCCCTGGCCACATCGACCACCTTCTTATCCATTCTCTCCTTGTGCCTCGGGAACATGCTGTTGTAAAGCAGAGAGGTGCCACATGAAATGCTATAAGCATTCAAGCCCTTCTCCTTGAGCCACTGCAGGAGTTCTCTCAGAGTGATGTCCCCGTTGATCGTCCATCGGTCCCACACGGTCCATGCCATGTCCTGATGCTTGATGGTCTTTGGTGGAACAGGTTCAGCCATGGAGAAGAGAGGGAGGGCTAGATTGGCAAAGGTGTTACGGTAATCTTCGACCTTGTGGGACCCGGCAAGGACCTTATAGAGCTCGAGGCAGACAGAGGCCGGTAGCCATGGCTGTGGAGGTGGCAATAGCCGGTATGATGCGGCCGGCAATGAACTTAGCTTTCAGCTTGTCCACCTCAGGTATGCTGTAGTTGCGAGCCCGCATGTTGGCCAGACCCGCTATCAGGTCCATGTGGTAGTTTGTGTCATCATCCTGTTGGATTCATAGGTTTGATCGATTAAAAAACATGAACAAGAGGGTGATATCTTTTTTAGATGGGATCTATTAAGAACAAATTAACTTGACAATCTTGACAACAGCTTTCAGATCAAGCCAAACAAAAGTAAGTGACAAAAAATCTGTATACACGTTAGCAAATTTGAGTGTCATTTGACATTCCATTATAGTATATAGATATCAAACTTCTAACAATTTGATAAAATGTAATCAAACTTCATCATTATTCATGTGTTTACTATGCATAAAGTATAGATCACATTCCAAGTACTGGATTTCAAAATTATAAAAAAAAAATGATGGTTGACAAGATTGTCAAGTTTATCTAGTCATAGATTCAAACCCATTTTCAAAGGAACATAAATAAAGCAGTAGCATTTTGTTTCACAAAAAACTACATACAGATAACTAAGACTACATAGGCATTGAGGTAGACAATAAACACCAAAAAGAAAGGCTTTCAGCATGCTACTGACCACCAGAAAAATTCAAGTAAATAACTATAATTGTGATGTAGTTCATACCAGAGACAAAACAAGCAAGTCCCCTAATCATATCGCTTTATATTATAAACCTTGTATAGAGGTAAGCTTCTTCAGCTTGATATAATCTTTTTGCTTGATTGTAACTTATTGGTTACTTCGCATTTTTTTATGAAATACATGACTTTTACTGTCAATAGTGAAAAAGAGTACAAATATCTCAAGAATGATAACCACCCCTAGTTGTTAAACACATACTCTGCTAAAAAAATTATTGTGTGAATTCCTAAGATGAAATGCACATGCCAGACTACCTTTCTCAACTGGTTAGGGTTCATTATTTCTGCGTGTGTGATGATAGTGAGTTCACATCCCCTCAGATACCTGACTGAGTACAATACTCCCAGCCAGGCCAAAAGTAATATGGTGCCTATTTGGATATGGGGGGGGGGGTCCGTTTTGAGATTTGTGCCAGATTAAAACTGACGACTCAGATCTCATTCTACTTAGGTATTGCACTGGATCTGAATTCAATGATAGTACATATAGTAAAAGTAACTATTAGTAAAAATAACTACCAGTGAATCCCCAAACTGAATTCCTAATATGAAATGCACATGCCAGATTACCTTCTCAAACTGTATTGGGTTCATTTTGAACCCAGGCGATAGCACCTTGGCACAATCCTCGAGCTTCACAATCAATTCGTTAATGACAGCTGCATCATCAATGGATGCCGACGACAAATTTGTTGCCTTCTCATCAGTTTCAATTTTCACTCCCTGCTTCGGCTGAAACTCCGGCACAATCACCTTATCAATGGCTTCCGCTAACTTCTTGGGATCCTTAGCCCAATCAGGGGTCGGAATGCCAAAAGTCTCAGCCCGAAGTATGGCCCCGGCCATGATGAAGTGGAGGTGGCTCAGGTCACTGGTGCTGAATTCAAGGGGGCGGGGGAACCTCTTAGGGGCCGACCAGAAAAAAGTACCAGAGCTATTCATCGAGTCTCCTGGGAAGGTGTAGGTTAGCTGCTTCACCCGGTTGGCAAAGTAGTCCTCAAACCTGCCGAAGAAGGTTTTGGTCTGAGAAGCATGTAGAACACAAAAGGAGATAATCCAAAACTGGTCTAGTACACATTTTCCGAACCATACTTTCCTATACCGATAGACATTTTGAAACCATATTTGAATAGTATAATATCATTGAAACGCCATATTGATTTGTAATACAATCTAATTTTTATGTGCAGCGCACTTGGTCGAATTCTAGCAATCTTTTCTCCGTGTTTTTTTTCTTATCATTTTTAGCTACGAGTCCTCTTAGAAAATTTTCTGTTTTGTGCTTTGTGCTTTGTGCTTTACTGGTACATACACTTGATTCCATAGGGGCAGAGAGAGAGAGACATTACTTGAGGCGTATCCAGGTGATGCAATCTTGAAACGTTTCACATCTCTCCCTGTCAAGGCACTCCAAGACACGCTCAAGTTGGTCTCTGGCCTGTGCATCACCAGCACTTCGCATCCCCGAGGCGTATCCATCAGGGTTCGACAAAAAGCTATTGACCTCATTCGGTGTCTTCTCAAGCAGCCCCTCAAATTCCGACCGAGCCCAAGTCAAGCAGTGGTCAATGTTATGGGGGAAAGAGTGCACTGTGCACATGGGTGCTTGCTTCTCAGGTGGGTCCCGTGAAGCGCCATAATTTTCTGTCAAGTGTGGTATGACCATCTGTGTGTTACACTTTGCACCGAGCGTGCCAGATTCCAAAAGTGGCTTTTGGAAATACAGGCACCTTGAATCGATGTACATTCGTGCAGTGACATTATCCAAAGCATTGATTACAGCATCAAGACTTTCCCAAAAGGCATCATTAAACACATTTTCAGTATCTGGGCTGGCACGGTTTTGAAGGGCCTCCGCGTGCAAATTAGGGTTTATTACAGAAGCAGCAGCAGCCGCGACAGTTGATTTGGCTTGACCAATGTTCCAATCACGAAAGAGAAATTGACGGCTCAAATTGCTCTTCTCAATGACATCATCGTCAGTTATGGTTAGTTTTCCTTTTTGGGTGCAGGATACGCCCATCAATGCAAGGTTCTTCAGGAACTCACAGCCAAGCGCACCAGAACCCACCATGAATATTTTGGATTCTTGGAGTTTCTTCTGGAGCTTGGATCCGAATACGGAGATTTGTGCATCATACCGACTGTTGAGTGGTTTGAGGTCACCAGCGTCCAAGGGTTCTGTAGGAAGACTTTCCACTGAATCAAAGTAGAAGAACTGCAAGATATCAAGGAATACCAGCATTAGAAAATAAAAAAGAGTAATGGTTTGTGCCTAGATCAAACCTTGAGTAGCACGCTTCCTCTTTCTTTAGCACCAGATAAGGGCAGTTGTGGTACCCAATGAAGGAACCTATAAATAGGTTCCAAAACAAGGGAGGGATGGAGAAGCCAATGAAAAGGAATTCACGCACAAGATGGGGGTGAACAGTGAACTTATGAATCCAGGTTCACAAGCCTAAAATCTTTCAAAATTGGTACAAGACAATATCAGTCTTTGATGGTGTATGTCACTTTGCTTAGTCCGAAAATTGTGTTTAGAGCACAGAGATATCATATACACAACCTCACATAACCCACAGGACACCAAAAACATAAAAGGAAAATGGAAAGATACAAAGAGCAATTAAATTAAAAAATAGATACATAATTGCTCATTATCAACTAGAAGAGTTATTCTACCAAACAGCTCATGTATAGAGCTTGCTACCTGGAAAAGAGGGTGAAATTTTCCCGAACAAGCCTTGACAACCTCTTGACCAACAATGCCACCAAACATGGCAGCCATTGGGTTCAAAACTGCTCTCGCCCCATTAGCAAAATGGCACATCAACTTCTTATCAATTTCCTCCACCTTACTACCATCTCCCATGGTCTGATTAATCCCCGCCGCAAGATCAATCAGCTTTTGAAGATCATCCTCAGATCCTGGCACTGGAAACCGCCCCATTTCACTCCTAAACTTGTCCAGAGCCAAGAAGGCAATGTGCAAGAGAGGTGGCCGGTCGAACTTCGAAAAATCGCTCAACAAAAACTCCCCTGGCTCCTTAATGGCCTCACTTAATGGTCTGAATTTCAAAACCTTAGGGAGCTTCACTTGTGTGACTATACCGCCTCTATCATACACCCCAAAGTTCGAAGTATCCTCTTCGAGCATGAACGAATAAGGCCGTGCGCTTTTGACCTTTCTGGGTTTACCATCGTTTAGTTCAGTCATGCCCTTGATTTCAGAGAAAGTAACGAGATCTCCATCCTGGAACTCAAGGCGCTCATCGTCCACACAGGAGACAAGCGCAGGATTGTCATTACTGATCGAAGCAACTATGCCAGTGTGCGGCTCCTCGCCATCCACATCTAGGACAGTAAACTCGGGGCCAAAGTCACAAAATATGTTCCCAAAAAGACCCCTGACCTCACTTTTGATGAAAGCGATGGGTGGGTTGTGGGTGTGGCAGTAGTCATCAAATTCAATAGCTTTCTCCAAGGGGATGTCAGTGAAGACCACAGCCTATAAAACCAAAAAAAAAATCAGATTGCTGGAGCGTTTTCCAAAAAGAGAAAAGAGAAAAAATTAATAACAAGAATGGCAAATCAATGACCAGTAAGTTAAATTCTTCAAAGCCACAAAATTAACAGAGCACAATGATCTTGCGCACACATATAGTATATATGCATGCAAGGACTCAAATTCAGACCAGACATGACCACCACAATCGATCATTGATTGATTTGTGAAGTGTCTTCTAGCCAGTTTAGTTAATTAATAAATATAACAAACAGCATTCTTTCAGCAACCAAAAAATAGCCAGTCAAGAAAGATCAAATATTATAATATACACTCGAGTAAAAAAGTTCTTTACAAAAAGAAACCTGGAAATTGGAGAGTTGCTCCTTCTCAAGAGGACCTGTTAGTGTAGAAATCAGAACAGCATTGTTCAGCTCCTGGAGCTTCTGGACACAAGCAAGGGCACGGTTTTTACCGATATCACTCTCCGAGAAAAAGAAATTACTAGATAGGTCCCACAATTCTATATTTTCTTCATCATGGAGCGTCACTGACCTCACCCCCGCAAGAACAAGGTTTTTTGCTGTAAAGGAGGGGAAATAGATACTTGGCTAAGTTAGTCAATAACAAAGTACTGAGTACACTCTCACAAAAACAAAAGGTTCCAATTCCCATGTGACATGGACATATCAGACCCCATGGAGTATGCGATACCCTAGGCCCAGAGGGTGTATACCTCTCCCACGAATTCAAAATTATTTTGAATGCATAGCCCCCAATATATACACTAAAACACATCAGCTTCAAAAGCTTTGACAATCAGAATGTGCCACCATGCCCCCCTCACACTATCACAATTCATACCATTTGTCCCACTTGGTCTCTCTATTTAAACACAGGGTTCTACACAGCTTTTCAAAATACCTCAACTTACAGTATAGTACTGTTCTAACAGCAGGGGCGAAACTAGAAAATTTAATTGGGCGGGGCTTAAATTTATCGGGACTTGAACCCAAGTCTTCACAATAACAAATTGGAAATCTAACCAGTAGGCTACAAGCACACATGTGATAATTTATGAGGGGGGCTGAACCATATAAAAATTTCTGCAGGGAGTTCTGCCCTCTACCCCACTGTCAGTGTAAGAAAAATAAAAATACAATTAAATTTCAATATACATGATTAAAAAATTTGAAATCATGGGGGTGGCTAAGCACCGCCTAGGCTATATGCAGATCCTAACCTGTGTAGCAGTACAAACTAAAACAAAATGGTAAATACTTAAATGCAAAAAAAAAGTTTCCAGCACTCACCAATTTCAGCACCAAGTCCCTGGAGACCTGAAATAAGCACGTTGGAAGCAAACAATCGGCGCATGGTCTCACGTCCATAAACAGCCAGCTGGCGGCTGTGCAGATCCTCATCAATCTCAACCGAGCTAGCACCTGTACCATTCACACCGTCAATATCCATGCTGTTCTTTGATGGTGGATTCATGGAGGAGGAGGGAGAGAGAGATGCTTTGCCCTTCTTGCTTGGGTAGGAATTGGGGCTTTCACCTCTTTGTTCTACCTCAGATTCCGTGTCTCGTTTCCTAGGAAGCATATAGTGCTTCACTCTGCCACCATAAGGTAAAAAAAGGGTTAGTTTTTTTTTCTTACATTTCCTCCTAGAAACCATCCATACATACACTGATGGTACAAGTAGCTTATTTGAGGACTAATGATGAATTCTATCTGAAGAAAGGTAAGCAAAGATGGATTACACTACAGGATGTTATGATGCATTTACGATAGTTATATTATTCACAAAATCAGATCAATACTACAACAAAGAATTGGTAGTGCATGCTCGACCTTTAGGCCGGAGACAAATCAAGCCACGCAAGTCCACTAACAATACAAAAACACAGATATTTAGTAGAATGTAGAATATAGGTGAATTTCTAGAAATTACAATCCCATATTAACAGTTGCAAGAATAAAGGCTTCATCAGAATCTTCAATTCTTTATAAACAAAATTATATACAGACAAACAAGTCTGGAACAAGCGATAATACTTCTCTCTGCCCCTCATAATGTTCCCTAATTTATATTAAACGAAAAAAGAAGGGTGGAAAATAGTAAAATTAACTACGGCGAGATGCAATTTCAGCTCGTACATAACTCTCGTGCAAATCACGCACATGAACTTGTGAAGCACGCAATTAAAAATTCCCGAAAATTATGTCCGAAAGAGAACTCATACGCGAATAAATAACGGAACTAGCGTAAATCGAAAGCACTAACATCTCATCCTAAGTGGTACCTACAAACCGAACAAGCAAGGGATCCAAACCGGAGAGAGAGAGAGAGAGGAGTTTAGAGTGCATACCGAGGAGATCTTGCGTTCGAACTGAGTTGATCTTTCCTTGTCAGAGGATTCCAGCCTCCTTTCTCTTTCCTAGGGTTTTTGGGAGAGATTACAGGAGAAGAGAGAGAGAGAGAGAGAGAGGTGGGCTTTCTAGTGAGAATTGAGATAGATCGGAATACGGATCGTTTCTCTAAGCTATGTGCTTCTGATATTTGAAGTCATATCACCTAAGGTAACATAATATTTATTTTTATTTTGGACCGTCAGATCAGAATCCACACGTATATTGAAAGATCCACATGCATTCTACCTCTGCCGGATTCTGATCGGACGGTCTTTATCTAAACAGAACTTTTCTGTTACCTCAGAGAATAAGGACTCCTGATATTTTACCCTTTGAGGCTTTGACAGGGCCGGATCCCTAAAGTAACCCAATCTTTGAATTTTGAATCGAGACCGTCCGATTGGAATTCGTCGCTCGAGATAGACTCGGAATTCGAATTCATCGTCGAGATGTGTGCGCTCACTTCGGAGATGGATTTTCGCGGATTCGAATCGGACGGTCTCGATCCAAAGCCCAATCTTTGGGTTACTTCACTGGATCCGAATTCCTTTGACAGAGCGGTGCTCTTTTTCAACGCGAGATTATTCTCCTACGTGTTAATAACGATATCGAACAATCGAGATAAACCTAGAGCTTTCTGCTCTGATTTTTAATCTTACATGATAATATATTTTTTTCAATTTTTCGAATGCATTGAGAAATTTTATAATTAATAATATTTTTTAAATAAATAACTTTATAATACTTACATTGGTAAAACTATAAATTTTCATTCTTTACTGGTTTTATATTGGACTTTCAGTTTTAACTTTTAATATCTAATTTAACGTGACAATTTCTAATTAATTTTAAAAATGAAGATGTTCTGGTTAATTTTTATTATTTTTATAACAGTTATATTTAATTTATTTTATTTTATTTTATTAATGTAGATGCTCTAATTATGCGTAACCAGTCTTTGAAGATTTGTATGGATTTTACACATGTAATTTACTTTTCTTTTTATTAGAAGCTTGAAATTTACAAGTAATTGAGCTTAAAAAGATTGACTTCAGATTTTTTTTTTCTGCAAAACATCTATGTTGGGGATGTTAGGCCCAATTTTTCGGATGTTCATCCTTTATTAAAGAATGCCTATTTTAACAAATATCGTATTTTTACATACTATGTTCTTATTTAAGAGAGGATATATGTTTGTATTGCTACGTAGGAACTTTTATGCAATTAATCGTGTCATATAAATTTTTAGAGTTTTAAAAATTATTATTTATATTGGAAAATCATTTCTTTTTAAAGTAGATACTATATTTTAGAAGCCAAGTCCGAAAAATAATCTTAGTATATGTTAACTATATTTAGGAGCAAACCTTAAGGAGGGTCCAAATTATTTCTGTGACAGGTCACGTGCTCAAAAGATATTTTAATAGTTGTATAATCAAAATTAAAGTTAGGATGTAATGTGTGAGTACAACTTTAAAAATTTATTTGATTGTCTTCAAACGATGAATACAAATAGTTAAAATTCATCTATTTCAAGAGTGATGCATGTACATGATTTTTTTTTAAGTTTCAAATTTATTTAGTGCAAGGTTAAGTGGTAAAAAAAATGAACCTTTTTAAGGTATTTTACGAGTTGTTTTATATATTCATGTTTCATCTTTTTGTTTTTACCGCTTGATCTTGTACTAAATAAATTTGAAACTTTCAAATTTTTGCGTGTACATGCATCACTCATGAAGTAGATGGATTTCAACGGTTGAAATTGGCCGTTTGAAGACAATCTGATAGACTTTTAAAGCGTTCGTGTAATCAGTATATGTCAGTACATCACACCCTAAATTTGTTCATGTAATCAGTATATGTCAAAATTAATGAACCAGTCCATTTCAAATTCTCTGGTTTTTTACCCGATCATGTCGATACTACAGAGTGAAGTCCATTACAAAATAACGATCAAGGTTGTGTCACTGACTATATTAATGTTATTGCTACTTTTAAATGATTTTGTATATTAAGAAGGTGCTTGGTTTCTCGCATTAGTTGCATGAATCATACAGAACATGAAATTTTGTAGTGAAGTAATGAACTGATGTACACGACGCATGTTTTTTTTATTTTTTTTGGGTTTTTCATTAAATAAAGCCAGTTGGACTAACTGTTTATTATTGTGAGTTAAAACTTGTTATTGTTGGACTAACTGTTTATTATTGTGAGTTAAAACTTGTTATTGTTGGACTAACTGTTTATTATCATTTATTAAAAATGTGGAAGAAATTAATTGATAATTGTTGTTAATTTTTAACCATTAATTTGAAAATTATAAAAGGCATAACATATCAAGCATTAGGGAAACCAGTTCCTTTGGAAAAAGATTTAGAATGCATTATAATTTATAGAGTGTCTCTCATAAATAAATTAAACAATGATATATAAATTAGAAAGAGGAGGCTGTAATATAATCATCAAGCCCAACTTTCCCTGTAAACTAGAATTGGGAGGATGAAATAATGAATTAATAATCTAATCATATATTATAGATAGAACATAACTCTTTAAAGATCATCTGCAATGCTAGAGTCAGGGGCGAACCTATACACAATGAATAGGAGTCAATTGACACGAATATTAAATTGAACCCACGCATTCCACTTCAGACCAAATTAATATAAATACTGATCGAACGGTCCGAATCAACACTCAAAACTTGAGTTAACATTAGAGGATTCGGACCCTTCCTAAGGATGTGAATGTATTACAAGTGACTTGTCATGCAACAAAGCAGTGTTTTAATATTCGGTTTATATGCGGTATTTGGAAGGCCACCGAATACCAAATATACGGTATGCGGTCAAATATACGGATTTTTATTCGAATGTATATATGCGGATTTTAAAATAAAAATTCATATTAATAAACAACAGCATAGCAGAAAACAAGCAGCATAGCCAAACAACAAGCAGCATAGCCACATAAATTCAGAACCGTATATATTCGGAACCGAATATTAGACCGAATACAAATTTTAGACCGAATATTCCGAACCGAATATTAGACCGAATACAAATTTTCTATTCAGATTATAACCGAATACGAATATACGGCCGAATATTCGACCGAATAAACCTAATTTTAATATCCTGCAACAAAGGATCTAAATAATATGATTAGAGTCATGCGTGAAGTAAGATGCTGATGAACGCTTAATAATACTGTACTTGTTAGTTTGATCCAAGTCCCGCCAATTGGAACAAACTTCATTGACAATTGTCCTTTCGAAAGACCAAATGACTTGTATTCGTCAAAACACCGTTAAATAAAAGAGTAAATGATTCTAACCGTCATCGTCACCGTTCTTAACTTTATTGTTAAGCGTTCAAATGAAATAGAATTAAAGAATATTGTTATAAATAAGCTTTCAAATAAAATATAATTAAAAAGAGAAAAGGTTTTTGTATCCAATCTTCTTTACCCACTTTTCATCCAACCTTATCCAATTATCTTTTAAATGGTCAAACTTCCAACTATCAACCTTTCTTATTTATTTTTCCGATCTCTTCCAGTTCTCTTTCTCTCTCCTCCAATATCTCATCTCTAAAAAATGCTGAAAAGCTAAAAAATCAAAAATTTCCCGATCTGTCCGTCCGTGACTCCGAGCTCAGACTGCTCTCACCGCAACGGAAGCGGCGCGCCACTGCATCCTCCTCCTGACCGCTGACTCCACGGTCACAGACCTCGGCGGAGCAACTGGTTGCCGCGTTCGTCGGCCGCACTTTACCCGATCTCCTCCGAGTTTGCTCCGATCACCAGACTCGAGGAGGTCGCCGTCACTACTGGAGAGGAAGATGAAGATGCCCTCATCGATTTGTATGTTCCCACTTTACTTTCTGCCGTTTCTCTTTTTAGATTGACTAGTTTTTAGGGTTTCAATTCAACAACTATTTAGCGGTCGATCTAATTTTTTACGCTCGATCTTGATCTCAATCTCTATATAGATCGATTTTTAGATAACAGACTTATGACTTGATCTGATTTGTCTTCTTATTCGTTAATAATATTTGTTATATTACTTTCTTTGATCTGATCTGAACATTTGGTTTCAGAAAGGCTGAGAGGGGAACCGGTTCTTTATAGTATTTTTTAGAATCTATTTCACAGTTTTACATGATATATCAGATATTGTACATGATCTATGCATTATATTTCTTTTATTTATTTTACTAGATATGTTTAACAGCTTTACAGGATATATATGCAATAGTTTACAGGAGATATGTAATATTTACAGGGTCTGTTTTAACAGTCTTACTGATTTAAATTCATCTAATAGATTTACAGGATATATACAGTGCTTTACAGGATCTATGAACAGAATATGTTTAACAGTTTTACTGATTTAAATTTAAATCTCCAGTATTTATCTAATAGGTCTACATGATATATACAGTGTTATACAGGATATATTAATCAGCTCTAAAGGTTTTGTATTGTATTTTATAGGATATATTTAACAGTTTTACAGGATATATGCAACAGTTTACATGATCTATGCATTGTTTTTCTTTTATTGTTTTTACATGATATGTTTAACAGTTTTACAGGATATATGCAATTGCTCCTTTATACATGTCGGATTTGTTTTGTGCTCCCTTTGATTCAAACTTTTGACACTATCTATCTGTTAAATATGAACAAATTAAAATAATGTAAAATAAAATAGTCTTTTTTATCTTGATGCATGCCTTGGTTAACAGGTGGATGCGATACTTGTTGAGATGGTGCACAAATACGGGCCAAAGAAATGGTCGACAATCGCACAGGCACTTCCGAGACGTATCGGAAAGCATAGTATCGGAAAGCATGGTAGCAGTCCAATAGCACAACATGTCCAGTACCTCCAGGTTTGGTTAGTTCAGTAATACCTTCATTGTTGGTAATTGTGGGCACTACTATGGGCAGTTATGCCTTTTATCAAAAAAAAATTTGTGGGCACTACTTAATATGTCACTGAGGTTTGTTCTTTGAAATCTTAGATACTTAGTAAGTTATCTGTATGAAATTAAACTTATCTCAATGAAATTAAACTATTCACTTTTCTTCTGATAAGTCATTTTTAATCTTTTCACATATAGCCTTCTAAAATTCAAAAATGATACAAAAACTGTTATAGAGAGAGTACAAGAGGCTCGCCAAAATAAGAATTGTCCTATGATGCTGCTCTTTCCAGGTTAATTACTATTCCTTACTTTATTCAATGCTTTGCATAGTGATATTGGATTGAATTTGCAGCTTGTTGAGATGGTCTTCAATGTACAATATTTTACATTATATACTTAACAGTTTTATAGGATATATCAGTTATTTTACAGGTTTTATGCAATAATTTCATTCTATTTATTTTATATGATGCTTTTTGCGGTGGATGTTTCTGCTATGAAAATCCATTATTACACCTCAGCTGGTGGTATTGGAGCATACATGGAATACCACTGGCACACCATGAGATGGCTAAAAGAATTTCTTTCCTGGAGGACTTGTGAGTGTTTGTTTTAAAAAATTTCTATGCAACCTTTTACAAAATTGTTCAACTAGTTTTTCAGGATTCTTCCAATGATTTACAGGATTAGAACTTGAAGTTTTTATTAATTTGTTGATATTATTTTTTTCTTTCAGCTAAACCAACTTGGAAAGATGTTGGTATTATTGAAGATGTATGCCCAAAGCAGGGAGAGAATTCAATGGACTGTGCAATTTTTATTTTGTGCTTTGTCTACAATCTGATCACCGAGATGCCTCTAACTTTCTCACAGGTAATTTTTACATCTGCGAGTTTTACAATATTGAAGTTTTATAGTTTGTACATGTTAGTTTTATAGTTTCAGGTGTTAATTTTACAGTATTGAAGTCTTATAGTTTGCATGTTAGTTTTATAGTTTACATCTACGAGTTTTACAGTATTAAGGTTTTATAGTTTGTATATGTTAGTTTTATAGTTTCAGGTGTTAATTTTATAGTATCAAAGTCTTATATTTAGCATGTTAGTTTTATAATTTACATTTGCGAGTTTTACGTTATTGAAGTTTATGAAAACTTATATCCAATCTATAATCTTGTTTATTTTGTTTTTTTGCAGGATGATATTTCGAAAGAACGTGTGGTTTTAGCGATGAAGCTTCTCACTTATCCAAATAACGTCCACCAAAGGGTTATGAAGTAATTTTATTGTTTGTGTGGAACACATGTATTTGGTTGTTGAACAGATGTATTTTGTTAGTTTGTATATGTTAGTTTTATAGTTTCAAGTGTCAATTTTACAGTATTGAAGTCTTATAGTTTGCTTCTATTAGTTTTATAGTTTACATCTGCGAGTTTTACACTATTGAAGTCTTAATTTACATGATATAGTTGCATATATAAATATTAATAATTGAAGAAAAAAATTAAAAAAAAAATAAAAAAAATTAATTTTGCATAATTTTAGGTGTTATTTGGAAATAACTGCAAGTTTGAGAAATGGTTCGGTTTTAAAAAATTTTAGAAGCTGTCACTCTGAAAGTACAACCAGTTGAAGTACAGGAAATACAGGTAGTTTGGCAGTTGTGAAAGTTGCAAACGGTTAGCAACAAACTTGGGACCACTTGCAAGAGTCACTGGTTGTTAGAATTTTGAATTACAAATTATATATGATTTGTCATTGAAAATACAATATTGAGTATAGAATTTTACGGTATTTGCTCAAGTCAAATGACAGTTGATTTGAGTAAAAACTGGATACAACTCCTTGAGTACAATTAGTCGCTTCCAATTAAAAAACCCTGTTCTAAGTAAATAGGAATCCCCACGTGCCCACGCGTAACATATATTTATAAAAAAAATTAAATATTTTAAAATCAAACACTTTTATCTAAAAATTTCATATTCGGTAAATGTTGTAGAATAAGTATCTGTTTTTGAAGAACTGCAACAAATTGATAATACCTAAAATTTGATAATACCTAAAACGCATTTGATGATCAAACCAGTGGAAATTTAAAATTTAAGACCAAATTTTGGAGATGAAATCCGCTACTATCTACAAAATCCTGCTATCCTGTCCTCTCTCCTCTTTCTCTCTCTCCTCTTCTTTTGAAGAGAGACAAAAGTGGAGAGCACCGACTGCTATTCTTCTTAAAATAGAGACAATTTACATTTCTATTGAGTTAATAAAATACCTTAAGTTCAACAGATTTAATTTTGAACAGGTTTAAAATATTTTTTACTTTGGTTAAGTCCCCAGGCAAATCAAAAGAAAAAAAAATGATTTAAATTTACAATAAAAAAATTAATTTAGTTTTGGTAGGAGTGCGTCAGACCCGTGCAATAGTGCAGCGCATGGGCGATGCGTAAGAGCCCCAGTAGCAAGCTACTGTGGTGGGCCCTATCCCAAAAAAATAAATTTAATATCGTTGTGAGCACATTGCTCACATATCAGATATTAAACTGATAAGAACAGATACTAATGAACCTATGTACGATTATTTTTATTTTTTATTTTGATCACAATTATCGTTTATCAAGATCGTTAATAAATTTTCATGGATATAACCTATTTTCTTTTTGCGAGGAAAATGGATATAACTATTTTATAAATAGAGATGTTAATCTCCGTTTATAGATTGGCCAAGGTCTGCACGCAAATTCAGTACATTCCACTTCCCGTCAAGTTTAAATTCATGGATTATATTCAGACCGTTCATCATTGAAGAAAACCAAGTCAGATAATTTAAATAATTCGAGTGGCTTTCGATTTAAAAATTCAACAACTGCAACATACAACTAGCACGAATACATCAATTCAACTCGATATCTACCATTGAATTTTTTTCGAGAGATTTAATCACAAGAAACAAGCTCACATTCACATCAGCTCACATAAACAAACTCACATTACAGGAGACCCTTTCAACAAAGGATTTTTTGTTGTTGTTGATGATTTTGAACATAACTATGAATATACTAAAAGAGCCCAAGCCTCCCCAAAGTGAAGAGAACATATACTTACGAGATGTACCCCTTACTTTTCAGACTTTCAATTGAGTCCTCGATGATTTTCTCCATGGGTTTGAAATCTAGACCTAAAGCAATCAGCTTCTTTGCTGGATCTTTAGCTCTCACAAGCCCTGGCTGGGTATCCTTGAGAAACCTACAAGCAAATTGCAATGCAACTTTATATGTAGAAGACATAATATTTTGTCGACTAGAATTAAAAAAGCAATGGCCAAAAGAACTCGCTTTCTATACATATTTTCACTCAAAAAAATTCAAGAAAGCAATGAAGCGACAAAGCCAAAAATGCACCAAATCAATCCAGGGCTACCAACTCTAAATTAGCCCAGTATTTCATAACACTATGGGGATCCATACCAGAACCAGGCCAGTCAAACCCGAGTCCGTATCCTCTGAGATATCTCAAATTTTGAGTTAATCTAAAGCCGGGCCAAAAATTTTTCGGTGCCTATTCGAAATGCACGGGGTCAGTACTATTGTTCTTTGAGGTTCGTGCAGAACATATTTGAACGGTCGAGATTTTCCACAGATCCACTCAAAGTTTGAGATCTCAGAGGATGCGAATTCGTCAAACCCTAACATTAAAAATGTTCATATAGATTTTTGTGGCGGCAAGTGATAAAAAATGCACTTACTGGTGAACTTTGTATTGTGGATAAAGTTCCGCGACTTTGGATGCGAAGTCACACCAATGTATGATAGATTGTACACACAAGTGCCTTCCAGAAGCCTGTGGATTCTCGTATAATAAAATATGAGCAAGTGCCACGTCTTCCACATGGACTGGGCCCATGTAGTAATCTGGATACTCATCTGAGCAACCTACAACATATATATTAGGCGCAGCAATTAGTCTCAAGGGTAGAATTGTAATTAGGCATAACAGAATGTTAGTTAGAAAGCTGTTCCCGTTATATTTCCTTTACAGCTGATGAGATTGTATCCGACTGGTTATATAAACCAAGTCATTGTAACAATACAGATTGAATGAAAATACAAAATCATTCTGTCATGCTATCTCTCTCTCTCTCTTCTATCTGATTCCTATCAATAAACAATGAGGTAAAATACCACATATCAATAGCTATAGCGGGTCTCTGGTAGGGGATTAGCAAAGCGAGACTATCGTACAAGTTTGAGGAGGAAAAAGGTAAAGAGTACTTGTCAAAAGATAATTTGGTATATTGGTATGAAATGTAAGGACATCATTAGTTCTGACTTCTAAGCCAAGAGGTGTTATCTCTGTTATTCCCCTAGCGAGTAAAGCTCTGAAGAAACAATTAGGTTAGTCCTCATTTTTCTCCTTAAACGGAACATATATTGAGATTTTAGTTGCATAAAAAAGAGTACCTAAAACTCACCTTCCAGAAGCCGAACCAGCATTAGCATACTAGCATTGATGGTAGGAGGAATAATTGGGCCTGTAACCGTCCCCGGGTTGACCACCACAACATCTAACCCATTCTCCTTAGAGAACTCCCATGCTGCCTTCTCAGCCAATGTCTTAGATGCTGGATACCAAACCTAAGGAAGCCAGAAAACCCCCAGTTTATTTAGGTCTTCTACCCGTAGTTCCATACCATAACAGTACGTGCCTTAAAGATCTCAGTACAAATTAAAGAAACTCTTGGAGTGCTTTATTTTCTGTATTTTTTTTTTTTGGTTAAAGCCCGTAGGCGCATTCATTAACAGAAGGAGATTACAACAGTGGCATCAGCATTGCCTAGAACTTATTATATATACACAGTCATGATGCCTAAAACTCCTATCATAAGCTGCAACAATCAGAGAAGGAAGGAAGAGTGTGACCAGTGTAATTGAACTGTCCCACTCGTGTCAGATTTATTTAGGAGTGCTTTATTTTCTGTATTAAATTTTAATCACAGCTGTGTCAGATTTGTTGTATCGTTGACTTGGATACTTAATAATATTACTATTCTTATACAAAACCAAAGTCAAAGTTATAAACAGGCAACCTCATTCTTCTTGCAATATTCAACATCAGTCCAACAATTCTCGTCCTTGACGGTATCTGCTGGCCAATCAGGGCTCGGCACTATAGCCGAGATAGATGACGTCAGTACTACCCGCCTCACTCCACTCTCCTTCGCAGCTTGTAGTACATTAAGTGTGCCCTTCACTGCAGGGTCAAGCAGCTGACTCTGCATGCATACAAGAAAAGGTACCGTGCGGCATGTGATATAACTCGTTAATGCTTGTAAGCAACCATTAGGTGAAGAATGACAAAATGAGTCGGCTTGATCTGGTATGTACTAGGTTGCATGGTGCAAGTGCCTCATGCCAGTTTGAAACTTTTTCTGTACTTTTGGAGGCTTTTGTTTGTGTTTAATTGCTAGGGTAAAATGAAGCTGAGCAGCGAGATAAATAACAAAATTTGGACAAACTGAGACCAAGCAAAAAAATAGCTAATTTACTGAGACCGAGTTAGGTGAATTGAGATTGCTTGCACCACACTGAGGGTTTAATTAAATTAACATGGAGTTGCAGAGAAAATTCAGTTTTGCTGCACTGAAAGGGTGCCAGCTGGCAAGGTACTAATCTTCCCTAATTGCGTGTTCCCCTCACCTAAATTAACCCCAATTAAACCTCAGACATGCCAACGAATGTCAACTACTTTCAAACTTAAGCTCGAACTCTGCAATCAAGTCTCAAGCAAATCAGATTCAATATAACTTCAATTCCACTGAGTTTACTCTATGCTGAAAAAAGCAAAACACAAAATAAAAAATAAAGAAAACAATTAATGTATAACAGAGAAATGATAGGGGGAGACCTGGGGATCATGAACACGATCGACGATGCAGGGCGATGCCAGGTGGAAGACGCCCACAGTGCCGCTGATGGCAGCACGCAGTGAGTCAGCATCGAGCAAGTCGATGGCAAAAAGATGAAGCCGCTCTTCCGCTCCCTCGAGGGCTCGCAGATGCTCTGTCTCAGAAGGATCATCTGCCGCACAAATGCACGTTTATTAAGATAAAAGATGGCATGCAACGATATTGATCTTCCTCTCCTCAAAAAGAGTTCTTAGATCACCACTCAGTTTTTCTTCTACTGTGAAGAGATGTATGGGGACAAAAGATGCGTGTATTAGACAACCTCTTTTGCGCAAGTAATAGGGAAGTGAATGATGATACCATTATATTTTCCATGTTTAATAAGGTATAAGAGGGATTCCCAAAAACTTTTGCTGTTGTTCATGACATTTCTCATCTGCAGAAGGACAAATGTTGTTTTCATTTTTTACCTTATTGAGGTACTTTCTTTAAATTCCCATTAACAGTCACTCAAAATTAAGCACAAAAAGATATGGACCCCATCCAACGAATTTGGATTCTATTTTACACCGAGTTCCGTGGATACTAAAGTGCAACAAAATGGAATGGTGTTGTTATTCAACGGTCTTAAGTAGATTCATAATGCCCTTCTATGAACAGAGAGCAAGTAGTGAAATGCTAGGTACTTGGGGCATTTTTGTTTATCTTCTCCTTTGAACAATCTCACAACCATATTTCAAATTCCCAGTAATTGTCTCACGATTAAAAGTAAAGACTACAGATCTTATCTAAAAGAACTTGGTTTCGATTTTGAAATTGGTGTATTGATAATTTCCACCATTACCGGTTGACAGTTTTGATTTTGATAAGCATAAGATCATAATAAATTGATAATTAGAAGTCGTACAAATATAATCAAACTTGTTACAAATAACCTAATTAGATATTACCATTTGCTTCAACTTTGAATAACAATGCAACAAACTCATTAGGAAAATTTTATTGTCCCAAGTCCCAACTGAAAAATTAAGACTTGGTTCTCTTCTCCAAAAATGCACAAGGCTATATTATATCTCCATAGAACCGTAAAATCAACTGAAAACTGACAACTACATGGAGGTACAAGTAAAAAATACAAATAATCAGTTCAAACTACAGCAACGCACGGACAAGAAAGCAAAAACATCATCGGAATTCCCTAGGATGAGAGCTATAAGTTTGATCCGAGTAAAATTGAAAGGAGATGGTGATACTCCCACCAGATGAAATGCTAACCATAGAAATCAGACAGAGAGAGAGAGAGAGATCATACGGAGATTTTTGACGGTGGCGTGAACGGAGTAGCCTCGGCGGAGGAGGAGACGAACCAGCCAAGAGCCGATGAATCCGCTCCCTCCTGTCACGCACACTGTCTCTCTTTCTCCGGTTGCCATCTCCCTGATATCTCTCTCTCAGATTCTTATCTGGTCGAGCTAGTGATAAATGGGTGAGCGGTGGTGAGATGACTGGCAAGTACAATAGCGGGAGCGGAACTAATAATGGCAACACCGCAACATACATAATTGTCCTGATACTTCCCTCCAGTTCATCCAATGGAGATGTCCAGTTATGGGAAATGGTTCCAACATCCAAATGCAGTCAGGAGACCTCACTGGATGATAAGCTTTGCTTGTGATAAATTGATTACTTAAAACCCAAAACCAGAGACTTCATGGCTTTAATAATTAGATTACAAAATGATTTTTCCTTACCCTAAATATTTCATTCGGATTCAACTATTAATTTTGTCATTCCTCATGTGTGAACTATATATTTTAATATTATGAATTCTACATAAATTTAAATTTTATATTTTTTTTAACTTTTGACTGACTTTTGCCTCTAATACAGATAAAGGCATGCGTATTTTATAAAAATAAAGTGACATAACATTTTGGTCGGCCAGTTAGATTTGTAGCAGATCAAATATTATTTTGTGATTGCTTTTCAGTGGCCGTTAATGGACTACAAAAAAATTCTAATAAAAACGTTTATTTTTGTTATGAATAAATAATACCACAACCATATAACAACAAAGTCGTTGTAGTATAGTGGTGAGTATTCCCGCCTGCCACGCGGGTGACCCGGGTTCATATTCGCATTAATTTATTTTTTCAATGAAAAGTTAGAATGTAAGATAGTTTCTTATTGGGTCTCAAGTTTTATATATTTTCTATAGGCACTTGAGAGTAGGTCCGATGGGCATCGGACCTACTTTGGTTCGATGGGCTTAATCACTGTTGATTTACTTTTAGCGTGCGGAACGCTTTAAACTTCGTGCTCATCAGTTTCAATTTTCGTGCGCACAAATCTTAAATTAGATCGGACGGTCATCATGCTCGTTGAACCTAAAAGTAGGTCCGATGGGCATCAGACCTACTCCGTTCTCTTCTATAGGAGATCAGAGAAAGATGCTTTGGTTCTAGTTCATATTTATTCTAGCATCTTATTTATTAAACACAAACTTCTACTTTATTTCTTTCTCTGTTATTTTATGTAATTTACATATGAATATGAAGAGAAGTACAACTAACTTTAGAGGCGGATACATTTATAGTGAATGAGAGTCAATTAAATTTCATTTTTTTTATTTTTTTATACTTATATGTAATTTTCTATATAATTTAGAGTAAAACCCATTTATTTTCTATATAATTTTCTAATAATATTCTACATCACGTTTGAGATATATGTAAATAGTTAATTAACTCTTATTTTATAGAAAAGTAAAAATAAAATAAAAACAAAGTATATAGCTGGTAGATATTAAAAAACCAATAGAGTTGGAGATAAGGGGTTACTTCTCAAATAATTTACATACTGTACATTCCACCTTTTTTTATCAGTGTACCATTAAGATAGTTTTGCCAATCTGATTTTATAGGTTTGGGTAGAATATTTATACTCTGCCAATTCTTCAACACAAAAATAGAACAAAGGCCACCTACTTTGACCTTCTATAGCGGGACAGGAAAAAGTTCAGGAATAGTGAAAGAATAGAAGAAAGAACCCGTTTGGCAGCGGGATTCACATCACCTCAGGTTACCTGACTCAAGCAAATTACGATCGGACGGCCCATTTAATATGACACGAATCTCAAAACAGCCTCCTACAGTCTCAATAGGCACCGGATTTGAGTTTGGCCCAGATAGAATTAATCTGGGCCGGCCGTTGTAATTTGCTTGAGTCGGGTACCTAGGAGGATATCTGTCCTTGGCAGCGTGTGAAATATTGAAAAAATCGAAAAAAAGAATTTGGAATAGATTTCTATTTTGTATTATTTCGGTCGTGTTTTTCATTGATGGTGGAAGAATGAAATAGTGAAAATGTATTGGAAAATAAGCTAATTCCATCTCTTGAAAAAAAGTCAGTTCCTTTTTTTCACCATTTTCATGGAATAAAAAATTGGTTCATAGAAGAATAGATGAGGGACTAAAGTGTAAAAAGCAAAGGTTTGACTGTAAAAGATCAATTCCTTATATTTCTGTTTTTCAAATAATTGTTCTGATAATTTTTTTAAATGCTCACTTCTATGACTATTTAAACTATAGTAACATTGATAATGCACATGTTTTCTATGCAAACATCTATAAGAGGGTTACAGGTTACGATATTATTATGCTCCCATCCTTTGCAAAAAAATGACATCGAGAAAATCTAATGCCTTCTCAGTTTTGCATTTCTTCCATAGCCCAGTTATAACAATGGTCCTGACACGAGGCTCATGTTCTTTGGAAATCATGACATGACACCTAAAAAATCCAATACCTTCTCACTTTCGTGTTTCTTGCACATCGTATCTATAAACAATATTGTAGGTCACAACATCAGCCTCTTGCCCTTTGAAAATCATGACATCTTTATGCTTTTTTAAGTTTGTTGAGAAGTAACTGAAAAATAGTTAAACAGTAGTCTATTTCATAATTGATCGTAGAATCGTTCTCAATTCTAGTTTGAGGGTTTATAATTTATTTGATTTTACTAAAAACAAAATTGGATTCAATACCAATATTTCTTCTCCTTTGCTTGTTTAGTATGATGCTACTGGTAAACCTCTGATTTTTAGCTGTGCGTTTGAGCTTCTCTCCGCCTCTCTATTTGCACAGTGGTATATTACTTTATTTTTTGTTTAATAACTACGGAGTGGATACGGAGCGGATAGTGGTAAAACCATATCCATATTCCTTTTTAATTTTCTGGATATGGATACGGATCAGATATCGGCTAGATACGGATACGGATATGGATCAGATCGGATATTTATTAAAATAATATAATTTTTTTTTAAATACTAAAATTCATAATATTTATCTAATTATAATGGTGAATAACAATAATTTTTCATAATATATATTAAATATATGATATATATCTACTATTTAAATACAGATAATTGAAACGTAAAATCATATCAGTATCCATATCCACACGGATATTCGGATATCAGATATCTACATATAATTTTTCGAATACGGATCAAATACAAATCGGATATTATATGTCCATACCGTTTTCACCCCTAGTTCTTATGCAAGGACAGAATCGCTATTAATGGGCTAAATTGGCTATTATCTCTTTCTTCGTGAATTCCATTTGAATTTTTTATGACAAAATCGATATCGATCTGAACCGTCAGTTATTGACACTGGACGTTTAACATGGCGCACGAGTTCACAACGAAAATGACCGGGGCGGTCATTATCCATATCATTACCCCCGTTAAAATACGCTATAGATATTTGCCAACTTGCATGCCGATGTCCAATTTTTGCTACGACATGCTAGTTTTAGTATAAGACCTACACAACACAGAATTCAAATCCAGTGCAATACCTGAGTACAACTAGATCTGAATTGTCAGTTTTAACTTGGCACGAATTTCAAAACAGACCCTCCATTATACTCGAATTTCAATCGCTCGGCTGGGAGCTCCCTGGAGCTCATTGTACTGTCGTACATACTTGGGAGGAGAGGCTGTTACGTAGGATGGGATAGAATTGCATGCACGTTCGATCTTCGCTCGTGCATGCAGACGTAACATTTGTTTATTCTAGTGAGGCTAATCTAAGGCTGTTGCCCCAAATTTGATGGTGAGAAACCAAAAAATATAGTTTAAATTCGACAAGCGAGAACCAACACGCAAAAGAACAAAAAATATATATATATATAATGAACAGTTAAAGCGAGGAAAGAAAAATGCCTTCCTGCCTCATAATTCCATCATGCTTCGCACGATGACTTCAATCTTTTACGGATCTCTTCTAATATGCCTACCCTTTCTAATGAGTCCGGATCCCTAAAGTAACTCAATTTTTGAGTTTAGACGTGTACAGTGCCTATTCGGTGGTAGCGCAGGGGGCCAGTATTATTTGTGGGGTCCAGGCTCTTTAAGATTCGTGTTAGAGCATCTTGGACGGTTTGGATCAAAACTCAAAAATTGGGTTAATGCACTGGATCTGAATTCCTTTCTAATACTGTCTGTACGCGGTACCTTTGATACATACGTATTGACTTGGTCTGTACTTTATTTTTTCGAACAATACGTTCGTAATCAGCACTCCAAAAGAAGAGTATTTTAAGATATTGTTACAACTACATAATAACAAAGTCGTTGTAGTATAGTGGTGAGTATTCCCGCCTGTCACGCGGGTGACCCGGGTTCGATCCCCGGCAACGGCGAATGAGATATGTAATATTTTTTAACAAAGTGATTGTTTTTTTTTTATTATTGCTCTTTTCAAGAACCGTGTTTCCACGTTTCATGCATTTTTGTTGTCAATGAATTTCTTTGCTGAGTTTACGACGGTTCTTATTCTTTGCTTGTTTAATATGATGCTACCAGTAAACTTTTGATTTTCAACTTGCGTTTGAGTTCCTTTCTGTCTGATCATATGTTATATAGTATATTTATTGTTTATTAATTTGTTGTGCCAATTTTTAAATGGCATGAGCTTGATGTTATACAGTCTATTTATTATTTTTGCAGATAAAGTTCTTGGATCTTTTTCTAAATTTCATAGCTTCTATTTCGTAGTTTGTTCACAAGTATTTTATTTTCTATTGAACTTGTTATTTAATTTAGTTAATTTAATTTTATTATTTTTCAATTATGGTTATCACATCTTACATCTAATTTATAAATTAAATTTAATAATAATTTCATAAAATTCAATTACTTCAGTTTAGATCTTTAGCCTTTTGCATTTTTTGAACTGCATGAAAATTAAACAGATTTGAATTTTTTTACACCTGATACAAATTCAATGGCCGATCAGAAATCCATATGATAAGTCATACAATTCCCTTTAACAAAAATTTTAATGAAAAGACTAATAAGGGACTAATTGTAATATTAAAAAAAACCCTCAAGGACTAAACTAATAAAAAAAAAGTTTAAGAACTAATTTTATTTTACTAATATAAAAAAGTTGAAGAACTTATTTGATTTTACTAATATAAAAAAGTTAAGGACTAATTTGATTTTACTAAAAAAATTCAAGGACTTCACCTTTCAATTAAAGAAAATTAAATGCTTTACATGAAAAAAAACTAAAAGTGTACTCAACTAATATAAAAAAATGTTTAATAACTAATTTGATTTTATTATAAAAATTCAAGGACTTAACCCTTTCAATTAAAGTAAATTAAAGGCTTTCAAAACAAAACAAACTAAAAGTGTTCACATTTACAAATTTTATAACAAATCCCAAATAGTATTGCCGATGCTCAAAAGCATCACTAGAAAGAAACAGAGAAAGAAATAGTATAAATCTATTAATAATAAGGAGATAAATTATTTGGATGGATCAGAAATCTGGCTTGGTCTCCTCCTCGAATCGAGGAGAGAGAGAAAGATCGCATATTAATATCATAATCGATCATTTGGGGAAAGGATCATCACTTCCATCCGAATTTTAAAATCCCCTACCTTGCTAAATTAAACAATTACAAGCAACAAAATACAGAGATGATAGTTATCATTATAATAATTTTATCCAGATCTGCAATTTGGCTTCAGATAATAGCAAAGACATTTAAAACGACCAGATCATAGATAGTTGATTTAGCGTCGCTTCATACACGGCAGATACTGCGAATAATCCGACGGTAATCAGTATTTCGACGCAGTCACGCAGTTCAAAGAAAGAGACAAGTACATAGAACAAAAATGAAAAGACAAGGAAGAAACAAGAAATCACCGCCGAACTGGAACTTGAGGAGACGAGAGAGAGCGGTTTCATATATATAGAGAGAGAGATAAGGGAAGAGAGAAAAATAAAGGTAACCCTAGAAAATTGGACGGCCGCGATGATGTGCTGCCGATGTGAGATCGGACCAGAATGAGAGAAATGAGGAGGGCTTTATCAAGTGATGTGATTGATTTATGCCTTGGGCTGGAGGGCCTGGAATGAAATTGGGCCTTGATTCCTCCGACATTTTTATTAATATCCAAAGTTTAATACAAATTATTAATTATGCCCAGAATCGGACTCATTATCGAAAAATACCCAAGCCGGCCAGAAAATGGCCGGCTTGGTACCTTTTTTTTTTTTTTTTAGAGAGAGACAATATGAAGATCAAAATATTGAAATCTAACTCTGAAAATTTGAAATATTTGTTTAAATTATTTGTTATATTACTTCTTTGAGGAGGGATCAAGTTACAACAATCATTTTTTTTTAAACCGCATTATTTTTGTTTTAGGTGATTTCTATTAGAGTCAAATATTTCATTTCTGAGTTTCGTACAAAATAATAAAGTACACACAAATTGCAAATAGAGTCCACACACTTTTTACAACATGCATACAAATCACCTATTATTGCTACGTCTAAAATTTAATCCCCGAAGTAAACCACTTGTGAAAGATGCCCTACGAGATGGCTCTGGTTGCTCACTAGATGGGCCGGCCTGGGCTCCAGATGGCGCTGCTTGGCTTGTAGATGGGCCGGCTTGGGCTCCAGATGGCCCTGCTTGGCTTGTAGATGCTCTTGTTGTGCGTCTAGTAGTGGACCTCCTCGGTTGGACAGATGGCTCCCCTTGCACCCCAACCGCCTCTCCTCCTATGGCAACCGCCTCTCCCATTGCTTCGGCATACATAGCAGTTGCATCTAAACGGCTCGTAGCTGTGCTACGCCGTGGCCTTCCGGACCCACTTCCCGACGCCATTACTCGCTCATTTTCTGCCGCATTTGCTGCGATTCTTGCCTCTGCATTTGCATGTGTTACTTAGTAAGTTGGTATAAATTGAAAAGAAAAATAATTTTGGATGAATGTTACATACCTCTTCGTTGCCTATCGGAAGTGGAACGGCGAGGCTGATGCCCCCTTCGTCTACCTTCCATTTCATCCATCGTCATTACACGACGGGTGTGTTGTCGCCTCCCCTTCCTAATCCAACCACTACTCGGAAGGATTCTGTCTCCAGGATTAGGAGGCCAGTCTCCCATATTGCCAATTGGATTGAACACATGGCTCCAAGTACTCACAAGATATGGTGTTTTATACCAGTCTGCAACAAAGTCGTCCTCTTGCCAGTTTCGGTCACGGCAAACAGCTAAGACATGAGCGCACGGAATAGAAGTTAATTGGATACCTCTGCAAGTGCATTCCATTTGTCTGTCGGGACCGCGCGTCACAATATACATGAACTCCCTGTGAGTGGGTTCCATGTTGCCCATGTCGCTACGGGTGCAAGGAACGTACTCATTTGGGGATGAAACTTGGTACTGACCTTGGCCCTGCGTGTAACGCACCAACCGCATTTTTCCAGCTTTCTCCCAACATTTTCTGATCTTCTGCAAAACCCGGTCAGACAGAACCTGTCCCTTGTCTTGTAATTCCATTGCTCGCTGACGCCGCTGAACAAACCATATGTTGCACGTGTAGAACGTATCCTCCACTATGGCACAAACAGGCAATCTACGACTCGTTCGGAAGACATTGTTGAGCGACTCGGAGCCGTTTGTTGTCATGATACCAAACCGGTATCCTCCGTCACAGGTTTGGAAAATTTTCTCATAATTGGACGGCTCCATCACATCATTAGGACGTACTTTGCCCACTCTCTTTAAATATACATTACACTGCGGATTTAGCTGCACAAAAACAAAGGGGTGTTATTTCATTTTCATAAAATTCTTATAAGATAATTAAACGAAATGTTATAAGTTAGACATACATGAGCAAACTCTTCAAACATCTCTTTTAATCTTCTCGACTTCTTCCTCTTTTCTCCTTCCCTGAACCTCCATCCGTACCATCTGTCTCCTCCACAGTTCTTGACCAGGTTGTCAGCAACATGCTGCATACAATACCTGTGCACAAAAAGCTCGGGAGGCCATCCGTATTCAGCTGTCAGTGCAGCTTTGATCCCCTTGTGCTGGTCCGATATGACACATACAAATTTACACGGGCCGAGCACTTCATTCCTCAACCACTGCAAGAAAAAACCCCAATTCTCAGTATCCTCCTGCCGTACAATTGCAAATGCAATAGGCAACAATTGGTTCTCGGCATCGTAGCCGCAAGCTATCAAAAGCCTCCCCTCATATCGCCCAGACAAGAAGCAGGCATCGATGCTGATCACTGGTCTCAGGTACTGGAACGCTGCAATGCATGGACCAAACGCCCAGGCTACGGCTCTGAACTGGGCAACACCTGGCATGATTAGTCCTGTTTCCTTATTCCGTACCGGGCTGGTCAGAAATTGGTGGGTCGAGCCGGGATTGTTGTGGCAAATTGCAAGCAACAGTGGTCTCAGCAAGCTATACAAAATCTCCCAACTCCCAAATTATCGGGCTATTGCCAGCTCACGGCCCCTCCACAGTCGGTTGTATTTAGGTGTCACATTGTTATACACAGACAAAACAATGTCTGCCACCGTCTGTATGCTCATACACGGGTCCTTTTTAATGGCGTTCTCAATGACATCGGCAATGAGTGCTGCCGTCAGACATTCGTGGTCGTTCCTCGTACTCTTAGTCCTACATGTGTGAGGCCTGGGCTGCTTAGTTATAACCCATGCGTCTCCACATCCCGTCGGCTTTGCCCTAAGCTTGTAACGGCAATTCTTGTCCTTGCACAACAGAGTAACCCGATCCCTATCACTTTTCCAAGATCTGAACTCCTGATTCTTAGTTATATGGTGCTCTCTGATCTTCTTCATTAGGTCTTCTTTGCTTTTAAAATATTGGTTTGCAGTCAACTCACCTTTGTACTCAATCCGTTGCCCATAATAACCAATATCTGCTTCTCTAAACTCAGACACATCATTGAGGTCTGGGAACGGGTGCGTATCAGTATGCCTTTCAGCTGTTTCAACCGGCCCGTCTTCATCGCAACCTTCCATGTGATCTGAATCCATCCACATTTCTCCCTCAAATTCATCCTCGCTCCTCAGCTCGTCCTCCGGTATTTCATTAATATCTTCAAAGTCCGGGCAGCTTGCATCGTCTACTGGTGCAGGTCTGGGGTAAGGTGATACTGGAGGTAACGGTAAAGGAGCCACATTTACGGATCTAGGTGGGGTTGAAACTGAGTGTCTTGGTCTGCCTCGATTGTGTCTAGGTGGGGATGCAACTGAGTGTCTTCGTTGAGGTGCTGGTGGAGTGACGTAGTTGTAGGGTTCTGGGTCAGGTTCGTTGAGGAGTAAGGTGGAGTCACGTCTGTAGGTTTCTGGTTGTGGGCTATAATATGGTGCCGCTGATCCAGAGCCCGAACTTCCAACCCCGGGCTCTACCCAGGACTCTTCTAGCAAATATTTCTATTAGATAATTACCTTGGGACCTCAAATGACCAAACATGCCTCTCCACGTACTCTCATCTACCAGTTTCGCAACTATAAATTTTCCGCTAGAGGGATGGCAATATCGGGTTGCCAATTCTAGGTCACACCTTTCTGGGTTGTAACCGGTGTGTGTGTAAACTATGGATTTCAGGTCTAAAAGTGAGATGTCATCTGGAATCATCAATGAATGAGCTGCATCTTTGTTGTAATACGCCCCTTGTGCACTATTAAGCATCTTCCCACCATAGTGTAATGAAATAAAGGCCATGGTAAACAAACTATATTTTAGAAAATGGTAAACATTGTCAGGTTACTAAATGGTAAACATTTGTCAGGTAACTAAATAGTAAACAATTGACTGGTTACTACTTCTTTTTGGGTTTAGGGTTATAGGGTTATAGGGTTATAGGGTTATAGGGTTATAGGGTTATAGGGTTTAGGGTTTAGGGTTTAGGGTTTAGGGTTTAGGGTTTACGGTTTTTAGGGTTTAGGGTTTTAGGGTTATAGGGTTATAGGGTTATAGGGTTTAGGGTTTAGGGTTTAGGGTTTAGGGTTTTAGGGTTATAGGGTTATAGGGTTATAGGGTTTAGGGTTTAGGGTTATAGGGTTATAGGGTTTAGGGTTTAGGGTTATAGGGTTTATTATTAAATTTTTTAATAATATAATTAATTATTCTATAAAATAAAACATAATAATAAAAAATAAAAAAAAATTTACCTTAACAGTGATTAGCGAGCTGCCTCGGGTTGTGTGCCCTTCTTCTGAAGGGAGGGGTGCGTTATATAGAGTTTTTACGGTTTAAAAAAAAAAAAAAAAGGTACCAAGCCGGCCAGAAAATGGCCGGCTTAGGGAGGGACCTAAGCCGGCCATTTTCTGGCCGGCTTGGGTATTTTTCGATAATGGGTCCGATTCTGGGTATAATTAATAATTTGTATTAAACTTTGGATATTAATAAAATTGTCGGTTGATTCCTTCCATTTTTAATTTAGGAGTGTCGATGATATTCTTTGATGTGTTTATTTCAATCGAGTAGAACTAGGGTGCTCTCGAGTTCACCAAGCCCTTGGTGAACTCAAGTCCAAAACTCATCGGATCGGCTTCAAATGACGAATCCGACCGTTGAAACCCGTCTACCTTACGAGTGATGCGTCTACATGCAAAAATTTTAAATTTTGAAATTAATTTTGCATAGAGTCAAGTGGTCAAAAAACGTCAAAAAATGAATGCATTAAAATTAATTTATTAACCTTCTAATTTTGACCACTTGACTCTATGCAAAATTAATTTCAAAATTTAAATTTTTTGCATGTAGACGCATCACTCGTAAGGTAGACGGGTTTTAACGGTCGGATTCGTCGTTTGAAGCCGATCCGATGAGTTTTGGACTTGAGTTCACCAAGAACTTGGTGAACTCGAGAGCACCCTCGTTCTACTCTATTCAATCTGTATCAAGAAATTGACAAGTGCCACTTGTTTTGCGGTCCATCTGATCTCCGGCAAAATCTACATCCGTATACCAAATCAAGATCCGATTGCCAACCATACCACACTCCTAGTTCATGAGTCCTTCGATATACTTTGGAATCTACTAACGGCTTTTTAATGGACTCTTTGGTAATTTGGTTGTATTTAAAACTCTTTTGCAAACATACATGGACATGATTTTTTTTGTTAGCTTATTAGATATAAGTATGGGTACACATCTTTTTTTGTTATCTTATTGAATAAAAGTTATATCGTACTGTTTATCCTCTAGGTAAGTAATAAATATAAAATTATATATAATAATTCTTTTTATTTGTATATATAACTATATAATTTATTTATTATGATTAAATTGATTTATTTTACATTATATATATATATATTTTTATTTAATAATTTATGATAAATTGATTTATATTGCATTTTATATCTTTTAAAATAATGGTATCTAAAATATAATTTTTATATTTTGTGATACATAATGTATAATTTTTTTTACATATTTTATATTTATTTATTTGTTATATTTTTGGATTATATTATACATACTATCAATTTATTCGATAATAATCGCTATTCATTTTGTTATTAATGAGCAAAGATAGAATATGAATAAGATTAATTTTATATGAGTACGGATATAAAAATACCTCCATCCGACCCGTATCGTATCCATTGACCCCCGCCCCCATTTTATGGCTCTTGTTATTTTTGTTTTATTCTAAAACTCAGCACTGGAATGGATTAGTTAGATCTGTGGCTGATCACATATCTCAGAACTGGTAATATGACTAAAAAAGGACATTTTAATAGTAGGAAATGAGGAAAAAAATTATGGGGCCTCGTGAACAAGAGAAGATTTCATGGAAAATATCAAGTTATTGACATTCAACCCACACATGAGAAAAAAAAAAAAAAAACACAAACAAGCTGAACCTTCCTAGCAAATATCTTATAAACATCCTAACTGACAACTGAAAAATGATAAATTATTATCAAAAGTATTTCACTCTCCAGTGCACTACACACCATCGCCTATAAACACATTATACACAAAAAGAAAAGAAACCTATTTCTACAATATTTTTACATATATGCTATATATTCCAAAGAATAGGATATTTGCAAAGATCTTGCCAGATCTTCATATGGTTTACTAGAATATCTTGTCACGAACAACCATCAAATTTTGCGAACACTTTAAATTGGAAGAATTCCAATGCATATATCTATTTCAATCCACTCAACATGCTGTCAGAGCTCAGATTTCTCCTGCCAATTGCAGATGAGCAGATGAGAAAAATCCACTCAGGAATTATAAGAATTTACAGACCAAGAGCAAGGTTTCGGCACCTCCACAACAACATCTCGTACCGCATTTTTAACATCACATATGCTGTCAAACTTGTGCTTCAGGAGGGGATCAACAACTCTCTCCTACATAAATTAACAAAATTCAAGAGTCATAAAGGTCTTCTTGTACCAATCATTATAACTCAGTATTTCCGCACCAATCATCCAAATTTATATTGGAGAGAGAGCAAACGTCAGGTGTGGGGTTCGAAATGTTCTATGTACCATATATGCAGGGATCGAGCCGAGAGAAAAATACAATGAACTACTGAAACAAAATATACAAGTCACATAATGTACCTTAAATACTTCAAATGGACAGAAATCCGTGCCACAGGCCTTGCCAAATAATACAAAAATCCCAGCAGATATTAGATATGATAGAAAAATCATATTATCATATTATTAAAATCAACTGTAAACACATTTCCTCTCCACACTTCTGTTCTGACGAGCCTTTTAGAAATTTAATTCTCTACTCAAAATTTGTTTTTCTTATCTTCTTGTAAACAGTAAAAATTGTCATGGAAAATCGTATATCATAAAACCAAATAACTATAATAAGGGTGAAACTTTACAAAACACATTTGGGAAACCAGATTGTTGATCTCACCAGTAATGAAACAGGCACTTCATTGTGAAGAACTTGAATATGGTATGAGATGTTCTGGTCTGTTTGCCTGCTACCACACTGGTACAAAACGAGCATATTGTTCCCAGCAAAAGGTGAAATTAAACTGCCCCTCCAATTTCTCTTCTGAGGCGGCTTCGGAGGCAGGTCCAGAGGTTCTGCTCTTTGAATTTTCTCATACTCTGAATTGAAATAAAGATAGATAATAACTGCTCATTCGATATTAACTTATTCAGTAGTAAATCTCAATTTCTCTTGTCCCTTCCTATCTTCAGCCATAAATAAAGGTAAACCACATAAAAAGTTCAATCACATAGAATACCAGAAAACCATGAAAGAAACCTGTTTTCCACTACCGGATCACATATCAATACCAGAACACTGACCCCACTTATACATGTGCCACTACAGTACAAATAGCATGTACCCAAAACTTGGATGAACATTGATTCAGGTTTCTTTCTGACAATTTTTTTTTTTTTTTGACCTAAAGAAGGTTCAGGCTGCCTAATTTCAAATGCTCAACAGGTCAGATTGGTTTTAGGTTTCTCATGGGGTGGGTTGGACAACACTATATTCAAGTCCAATAAAATGAGAATCTCACCATCTCTGTCAAGAAAGAGCCCAAGAAGGCAGCCAAAAGGAATGATTGTTTCTGCATGTGCAAACTGGAGCTGTGCTCTCTCATACATCCCACCTGGCTGGTTCTCTACATATGCATCAGTTTACAGAATTTGTTCAAATTCAGCCATGAAACATATTAACCAAGTAAAGTAGTAGTGGACCTTCCACATTTGTACCAACTTTGTCATAAAGCCCTGAATAATATACATGGAAACACTAGACATACAAGAAAACCAACACCGAGTCATAAATAGGGAAAAAATAAATATATAAGAGAGTAACGCCTCTAAAAGGACAACCCCACTCCCCCTCCCCCAAGTTCAGATCTAGTCAGGTGCCTGACCTGGTAGAATGAGATCCAGACCGTTTATTTTAATTTGGCACGAATCTCAAAGACCCCGTGCATCTAAGGTAGACCCAAATTAAAATCGCTTGGCTGGGATTACCTCAGGTAGATGTGATACCTGAGGGGATCCGCATTCGCCTCCCCCTATCACGAGTTAACACGGTCAATAATCACTTTTGGAAGGAAATGACTACAATATTTTGGTAGTTTATTAAGTTAAGTTTTTTGTCAAGTTTATTATTCAAGGGGTTTCCTTAGGATGCCCTATAAGCTATAGCCGTAGTAGTTTTAACTAGATTGATCTCTCCTTTTGCATATAAAGTGCAGATATCAGCCAAACCCTTTTTCATTGGTCAAATTATATTCTTTTTGTGAAAGAGAAAGATGTGAAATGAAAAATATATTCGAAAAGCAACAATCAATTGTCTACTGCTGCAATGTGATAGACCATTTTCTTAACTCTTCATCTATTTTGCCGCAAACTAAAAAGAAACTTTAAATATGGCAAAACATAATTTTATGGACATTTTAGTCATTCTTTTTTTGAAAAAAAAAATAGGCGTTGTCATTGATATAAAAGTATCATTGAGTTTTGAGGACAGGTGGGGGAGCTGCTGATTAAAATTCCAACATAGAAGGTAGGATCTAAAAATCAAAGAATATAGGTACCTTCATTAGCTTGGATAGCCTCTTGCATTGTCTGAAAAATGTCTCGTAGCAGAGGCACTCCCATCCAGTAATTTATGGATTTACCATAGCCTTTTAGTAGAAAAACCTCCAAGTCATCTGTCCACTCGAGCAGAAGAATCTTTCAAAGAAGAACAATTTGTGTGTCAAAATTGCAAACACTAATATATTTGCTAAGTTGTGATATCTAAGTAGTAAAAAAGCTGCATTGTTGCATGAATCAGCTTTTGATATTGAAGTGTTTGGTATGTCTCAATATAGTCAAGTCAACCAGAATTTGTAATTGATTTTTTTATTTCAATCAGTACTCGATACTTGATCAATTTAATTGGGAAAATTAATTGGGTCACCTGACAAGGCATTTTTTTTTATCATTATCTTAAAAAGAAGTGATTAGAGATCAACTTATAAAGAACCCAATACTGATATGGACACATAGGAGCAGCATAGCTTGTTACCTCTTTCTCAGAAGGAAATAATACTCAAATAAAAAAACAAAAATAAATGAAGATATTAATGATAGGGCTTATGATGTACTTCTGTTTCGTTGAAAAGGCCACAAGCTTGATCAGTGATGTTCAACAAAGATGCTTGCTGCAAATGTAAAAAGTATTATTTGACAATCTGATAAGGAGAAATTCGAAAGAAGTTAAATCCAAATTGAAATACATAATACTACTGCAGCGAAATTGAAGTATCAGTCACCTGCTTGCAGAGAAACCAAAGGGAGGCGATATCCTGCCTTTTGAAATTAAGATGGTGCCTAGAGATAAGTGCAGATGTAATGTCTTCTATGATTGGTGCTTTCAACTCCTCAACTTCAGGCTTTTCACTCTCCTTATAATCCTAATTGTTGGATTGTGTCAAGGAGAATTTGATTAAACAACATGGAGGCTTTTTAAAGAAGACGATAATCCATAAAGTGACACGAAGAGGAAAAAAAAACACTCAGTGTCACTGAATAAATTTATATTGTTAGCAATAATGAAATATACAAATTACTCCCTTTTAAGGATCTAAATTGTTGAGAAATCCATCACAACAAACTATAGAGTGAACATGATACATTAACATACAGGGTTGGGTCTGGATGGGTCAACCAGGTGGAAAGGCATTGCAAATTCATCAAATTTGTTTCTTTTTCTTCTTCTTCTTCTTCGTACATGCACACTGGACCTAGTTCCTTACTTTACACGTTATCTAGTGAAAACTACTGGGATATTTCAAACTCAAATCATTTGTCCACAAAGCTAAAATCAATTGCTGAATGGGTTGGGCAAGACCTGATCAACCTCCAGGTTGAGAAATCCTGATACAAACTCAAGAGCTTATCCGTTGGATCAGTCTTAACTAGGCCAATTCAACAATTAATAGATCTAACCTAGATACATAACAAAAAAAAAGGGGAAAAAATACATACCTTGTAAGTTGTACAAATTTTATTAAATCGGAGCAAGACGTCACTTGCAAGGCTCTCACTAACTACAGAAAAGGCACGATTCTGTCCCGGCCCAAGAGTACCCTTTCCTGAAAATAGCCCTGTACCAAATGCCACCGCACTAGCTGCCGCCCTAGGAACCTTAATTACACCCAGGCACAAATTTACCATATTTTACAATTTGTTTCTTCATTTATAAATATTTTATTGTGCATCTCTGCATCCTAGCTTGGTTTTGTTTGGGGCTATATAGTTGCTTGTCTGGGGTATTTTAAAAAAAAAATGCTTACATACCATTGTAATCAGGTACATACTGGTGGATCTCTGAGAACAGCTGAAATTAATCTTGCAATTCTCTGAACAAGTATTTGGCTTGAGGAGTGCTCACCTGGGTAGCCTTTATGGGGTAAATATCGGGGTGATAGTCCCTGTTAAATATATCTGGGAATCGGTCCTTAACTCTGAGAGCGAGTCTATACAACTCTTGTTCTCCCATGTCGGTGAGCTCTCCTCCCTTCACCCGGCCTTTCCAGGGTGATTCCCATTTCTGAATCCAACCCGGGATTTTGGGTGCTTCCGAGCTGCATTCACGGTTTGCCTCTTCAACAAGAGCTGCCAACCGTGTTGCCAGCTTGTCAAGTTCCTTGATTCGTCTTTTGGTTGGAGAGCGGGTCCCATGCCTTGCCTGCCAAAAATTCAAAAAAGGTAAAAGAAATAAATGGGCATGTTATTACCCACATGGAAAAATACAACTAAAGCCCTTTTGGACAGTAGTCTGGTATAACTTTCTGACCAAGCATTCTTTGAGTATTGCCTAAATGGCTAAAATGACATCCAAGTACAATACAAATTCTAAAATGAAAGGAGTATTTTAGCATTTAACAAATTGCCCTTGTGCCAACTTAAAAAAAATATTATCCAATTACCTAGCAAAAACACAAAAAACAAAAACAAAAAAAGTAATGAAACAAGAACTTGACCAGGTACATAGTTGTATCAGAAAGTACGTAGAACGAATCAGGCTGCACAATCCTTGCTAGTATCATTACATCTAAGTTGAAACCACCACACCATATGGTAAAACTTGGATTTGGTAAGATTACACAAAATTACAAAAGGGCCTAAAGCTAATTTTGTTACTGTATAACAATATGAAAATAAATAGAATATAGAAAAAAAAGGTGAAGGGTCAAGGAAGAGTCACCACAAGGTTCAAGTGGATTGCTTCACACCCGTCTGGTATAGCAGAAGAGAAAGAAGCAACATTGCTAGTATCTCTCGACATATCATATCTACAATTAATGAACAGACACGAGTTACATAACTGTTCCTTTCTATTGCAATTATGCACAATAAGTTGAATCCTCATGGTGCCAATATAAATATTAACACCGTTTAACCCCAGTTGAGAAATTACAATAAACGAGCTAGTAAGAGAGTGTAGAGAGAGAGACCTGGTAACGGTGCAGAGGTGTCGACGGACATCGAAGGGCTTTACGGTTGCGTCAGCGGAGAAGAGACAGAGAAAAGAGATACAAAGGACAGTAAGAGAGCGAATGGAGATCTTCATGTTATCTCAGCTCTTGCTCCAATCGGCGAGAGGGAGAGAGATAGAGAGGAGGGTGGGAAGAAAAAAAGGCGATGTGAATCAATACAATGGTGCTTATGGTGTAATAGCACGAAGGAAGCATTGATGATTTGAAAGGAGGAATTGGGAAAGCCATGAGTTCCGTTCTCCGCAAGTTGAGATCACTATGTTGATGTAGACAGAGATGAGGGTGACAGCGATCAGTTATGTAGACAGACAGACAGTGGCGTAGCCAGATTTGAGCGAATGCGTGTCCTCTGCATTAACTCAGAAGGGAATTTTTCAGTTAAATGAATCTCGATTTTGAGTCAATGAATCTCGACCGTATGATTTTAAACGGAGCCAATCTAAATTATGCCTAAAACATAAGAACCCTTTAATATTAGTGCGGATCTAATTAGCACGAATCTTAAAACAAATTGAATGGTCAAGATTGATTAACTCAAAAGATTCCCTTTTGAGTTAATGCAGAGGATACGAATTCGATTTGAACAGGGCCGGCAGAAATTGGATTCGGGTCCTTTTTTCTAAACGGGTTCATTGCCTTCATAACTTCCTTTCTGTCTCCTCTCGAGCCACCTACCAAATTGCGTCTCCGCCTATCGAATTGGTTGTAATTTCTAAATTACTAATTGGTACTAAATTACTCAAACGATTACTTATAATTTCTAAAAGTATCACTTAACAAACTAAATTGCATATTCACAATTTAAAAAAAAAGAGTTACCTTAGCCGCAGTGAACACAGTTTAAATATTAATAACACTCATAATAATTAATTTGTTATATATAATTACTTAAAAATTAAAATTTTATCTAATTTAAAATAAATATACTTTTCTATAAAATATTAAAAAGTTTGAATACTATTCACAAAAAAATAAAAGTTTAATTTCTACTTTTACATTTTCATAACAATCAAATTTGTAGCCGAGTATAGTCCCATTCTTTACTTTAATCAAACAAAAAATAAATAAACAAACCAATATTTTGTTTTTAAGTGAACAACCTTCGTTAACAGCTGTGAACCTTTTTTTCACTTTAGTCAAATAAAAAAAATATAAATAATCTAAGGCAAATTCTTCTATGGACATAAGGACCTATTTGTAAAATGAGCATATTTTCATTTTCAAAGTTCAAACAGTCGATCCGACCGTTCAACATTATCTCCATATTAAAATGTACTTGGAGGTCAAATTTTACATTTTTTTGAATTTTTTTACTATTTATTAAGATGGGTACAAAATTCAATGGTATGAATTTGACTGGTTTTGTAAAATACTTAATAATTAGTAAAAAAATTCAAAAAAATTGTAAAATTTGACCTCCAAGTACATTTTAATATAGAGATAATGTTGAACGGTCGGATCGACTGTTTGAACTTTGAAAATGAAAATATGTTCATTTTAAAAATAGATCCTTATGTCCATAGAAGCATCCCTCATAATCTAAATAGGCACTTCGCAGGCTACAGGCTACAAAATACGAAAAGCATTCATTGGATCCATATATTAAACGGTAAGGTTTACCGTGAAACACTAAAAATTCATTTTTCTATAGTAGAAAGTTATACGCTAAGTCTAGCCACAGAAATAGTTGAAGATTCTTCTTCCTAATCCAGTCAGGATTCTTCGCCCTTCACAATTTTTTTCAATCACCATTATCGTTCTTCAAAAGATACAAAATTGACTTAAAGAATCTGAGCCAGGTGTATAGGTAGAATCAAATCCAGGGATAGACAAGACCCATTAAAGAATCTGGTTCAAATTATATTTTTCCGCCTCTGTAGACAGAGACTGAAGGTGACAAGCGAGTGCCTACGGGAGAACATGGGTTTGAGTCGCGTGAGTGTGTTGTGCGAGTAGGATGTCAACGGGTACGATACGGTGGAGACATTTTTATTTTTATACCGTACCCATTATGATAACAATTTTTATCTTTACTTATTTTTCAATACGGTACGGGTGGGATAAACGGATAAAAAATATGCTATTGTGTGTTTTCCATAAAATATTTTTCAAACTAAAAAAGAAAAAAATAATGAATACAACTAATTTGTATCATGACAATTTAATAAAATACAAAACTTTATTGTATTATTTATCATCTTCATACAAATATATGTCTAAATATATAATATTATTTTTAAAAATTATCTTATACGATAACGGGTAAAATAACGAAAAAAAATCATTACCCTTACCTATACACGATAAGCTAACGAAAAAAAAATCTTACCCTTATCCGTGTTTTCGGATACAATACGGATCGGATAAACAGATAAAAGAGTGCCATTAACACCTCTAACCTACGGGCTTAAAATAAAAAAAAGCGAGTTAGCGACGAATTTATCTGACCTGAGTTAACTCAAATATTAAGAGTTTTGATATGGACTGTTCGATCTGCTTAAACACGAATATTAAAAGGACCGGTTTGATTCGGATTCTGATAAGACGATTAAGATCTAAACTCAAAATTTGAGTTACTTCAGAGGATCCGTACTGAGCAGTTTTGACTTCATTCGGCGCATGATCCCGCTACAGTGCTGCCAATTTTTTTTTTATTACCATCTTACAAAAAATATATATTTTAAACTGTGGCAGTAAATTAATACACTTCGTGCCATATTAATGCACTGCGGTCCGGATAAAAATGAATTAAAAAAAAAACAGAGTTCAATGGTTTATTTTTTTTAAAGATGATAAAAAAAAATTCGGACAATGCTGCTATGATTTTATAGTCCACGCACTGCATGAAAGTCAAAACTACTCTGTTATATCTGTTATAATGATTAAGATGATATGCGGAAAAGGACCACAACGGAAAAAAAAATCAAAATTATCTATCATAATTCATAATAATAGTCCGGCTGCACTTTCATTTTTACTGTTCACGTGGGAAAAAAAATTACTCAGATTGAATTTTTTTTTCCACGTGAACAGTAAAAATCAATTCAAAATTTTTACGTTCCTGTGCCCATTCTCCTGCTCATGTGTCTGTCGAACAGGCCCTTACAGAGTAAGAAATAAAACATTTATTTTTGAGTCAAATATATATAAATTATGATGAAAAAAGTTGGAATAAGAGAGAGTTTATTCTACGTCATTGTTGTTGTTAGTATTATCGTTATTATTAATTTTGTTATCATCATTGTTGTTATGATCATCATCATTATTTTTTTTAATTTGGAGTTGTGTAGTATTATGTCATTGCTGTAAGAGATATTATTCGAAATAATATTAAGAATACATTGTAAAAACATAGTCGACAGAAAAATTAAGGTTACATGCAATGTGATCTACGTCGTAGCTTGATATATATTTTCTACCTCTAATTTAGTAGGTTGTGTTCTAAAATTATATAATGTTAACTTTTTATTTTTAAAAATCTTATCTATCTTTAATTTTCAAATTAGATATTGCTACTTTGTAATTTTTAATTTAGTTGTAATTTTATTTCTAAAATGTGTCATAGTATATCTAAAACCCTTCAGGTTATATGTTTTTCTATGCATTAGTATGTCATCTACATATAAATTTTTGCTCCATATTCCATAAGCATGAACTTAGTTTTTTTTCCCATCCAACGAGTCCCTCGAATGTGTAAAACAAAATAATAACATCTATAATATTTTAACTTTAAATTAGTTTGTAATAAAAAAAACTTGCTAATTATTATCAAATGCGTAAAACAAAAAAAAGTAGACCAGATAACAAGAAATTTTTACTGGCCATAAAAATATACCGTATTATTTTAGATCATAATTTAAGTAAGAAGTTCTGACCAAACAAAAGCAGTTTAAGTCATAACTTGACTTTAAACTATAAGGTGGTGTTTGGTTGTGGACTAAAGCTAATGAGGTTTAACTTGGTTATTCCAACTTAGGCTGACCAAAATTATTCATGCTTGATTGATGCTTAAATGAAAACAAAATTAACTTACATTCCTTAAAAGTGATTGTAAATAATGAAAAGTTAGGCCTCATACCCAATAAAATTAAATCACATGAGAGATGGGTTAGTTTAGACTAAGTTAGGCTAACTTAAAGATCGGCTTATTTCATCTTAATCTGACTCAATTAAACCACATTTGGTGAAATAAGTGAGGCCTTAAGTCCCTTATTCTACGGTTTAGTCCACAATCAAACATGACCTAACCGAATTAAAATAACTCAAGCCATTTTAATCTGAAGTAAATAACTTATTCGGTTTTAATTTTAATCCACAATCAAATAAGTCCATACAGTTGAAAACAACAATGACAAGCCATGTGATCCGGGTTGTTATTAATGAAGATGTGAAAACAATTGTTCGATGGAGGATAAATTTAGTCCGAAAAGTATATCCGGAGTCACACTCAAATATAATAAATTATGACGTGGTCGAGCGATTGAATAATATTCCACAGCTGAAAGCAGGGGCGGATCCAGGATTTTCGCCAGGGGGGCGAAAAAATATCGAATCGGGTTTAAATTCATTAACCAATTGGGTACTCGACAAAAAATAATACTTTAACTTATACTTTCCAATGCTTTGACTTGTAATTTCTGATGCTCTGACTTATAATTCTAATTACCAATAAAAATTCAACAGACTTATTTCAATTTTAACCCTAAATTTAACTCGAATTACAAATTAAACGTCCAGAGGGGGGCAAAAAAAATTCCAGGAGGAGCAAAGTCGATCGGAACCGATAAATTTCCACTAAAATTCAAAATCCAAGGGCTCCTGAAATACTTTGGGTCCGCCCCTGACTGAAAGGAGTCATACTTAATCCTCGTTTCTATTCTGAAAGCAATTGGCCTAAGGGCTTGTAATAAAAAAAAATTCTGAAGGCAATTCATAGAACCCAGAATTTCTTTTTAGAAATTCAATAAAAATATCATCGGGAACAGAAAAGAGTATTTTGGTTTTTCGAATTCATTGAAGAAATCAAAATACTGATTAGTGATTTTGTTTTATTAGAAATTTTTAAAGGAACCAAATTATTGATTTGGTGGCTCCTTTAAACTACACCCATTTTAATTTTTGATATGTTTATATTTTTATATTTTTTTTGTTATTACTTGATATGTTTATATATTTAAATATTCTTTTAATATTATATGTTTATATTTAAATATTGCCATGCAATACTGATCTGAAAAATGTTGTATAGTCTGATATGTTTAATTATCTCTATGTATTATTCTATATATTAAAAAAATCATGTATATTATTTTATAATTTCGTATTGTTATAATTATTTTTTCATTGTTAGTATGAATTATTTTTGTTATTTAATTATTATTTGTTTTAGTGTAAGTTCAGAAATTTCTAACTTAAGTTTTGAGAATCAGACAATCTTTTTTTAGAGTCTCAGAATGGCAATTTTGGACTTTGCCCCATAATCAAGTTTTGCCTCAGAAGTCCTGTAGATCTTTTGTGAGCTTCTTAAATTGAAGTCATATATAATAATAAATGCAAATTTTCCTATCAAAAGTTATACATGTTTAAAGTTCAAATTTTCATTTCTATTTTTTTGGATTATTTCTACCTGCAAGTTAATTTATATTGATTAAAATAAATCAAACATTGTCAAAAAAAAAATTAATTTATTTTGCTATTTATTAGTTATTGTATGCCTCCTAATGTTTTTCAATACAAATTAAATGTATGCCTCTTAGTTTTGGGGAAGAAAAGGAAACCAAGAAGCTTTGACGAGAGAATGGAAACTCTTAAGAGAAAAATATTCAAAAAGAAGAGAACGGAGTTGGTCCGATGCCCATCGGACCTACTTTAGGTTCAACGAGCATGATAACCATCCGATCTAATTTAAGATTTGTGCGCACAAAAATTGAAATAGACACGAATTTTAAAGCGTTCTGCACGATTCTGAAAGCAAATCGATGGTGATTAAACCCATTGAACCAAAATAGATCCGATACCCATCGGACCTACTCTCAAGTGCTGAAAGAAAGTTAGACGATTACGTCGACAACGATCATGATAAAGTTTCTAAACCTGAGAAGTGTTTTAAAAATATGGCAGTTGATATCGGTGGGGAATTATGACAAGTAATGGGTCATAATCAATGAACAATGCTGGAATAATGAACATGAGACAACACAACCGGCGTTCCTATGTACACAAAATAGATGCAAGAAAGAAGGATGTCACGTCAAGTAAAATGATACATGCATGACAAAACGGCAAACAAGTTGTTAAAATTATTTATTTCTATTTGTACCGTAGTTATACAGACACAACAAGAAATTCGGGCTTCCGCGAGGCTAATGATATGCATCTGCCATGAAAGTTGAATTAACCTCGCGGATAAGTTATTACCGAAGCTAATTTAATTGGGTCGGCAATAATGAAAAACACGCTCGGGGATAAAGAGGTATCTGCGAGGCTAACAAATTAGCCTGGCAGATAAGTTATGCACTGTAGCAAAAACAATTATTGGAATAAATTAGCCTCGGCTATACGTATCCACGTGGAATCCTCGGCGATAATCTTATCCGCTACGGGATCAATACGGAGGTTAGTAATTGTCAGGTGATAACCTCGTAGTTGTCTACGTACGACGCAAATATCTCGTCATTAACCTTTTTTCCTTTCTCGCGGAAGCCCGAAATTCTTGTTGTGAGAGATTGACATAGTTCATATTTGTTATCAAATTATGTAGGATATTTTCAAGGAGCAGGAATCAGTGTTTTCTAACGACTGGAATTTAGTGATAATATGGTTTGAAATTTTTATTTTATGATAATATTATAATAATTATCTGGATTATTTATTATTATCCGGGTATATATGTAATGATTGTTTTTTAATTTAAGATTATTAACTTTTAGTTTTAAGTGTAAATAAGTTGGTTTATTTCATTTTAATTGTTTGAAATGTCACGCTACTGTTTTGTTTTTTTCACAACGAAGTGAAATATTGCTAGTGACAATGTTTCTTTTAATGCTGTATTTATTTCAAAATTTTACAGATTTGATGTCATAAATTTAAATTTATTTTCTTAAAATGTTACAAATAAAAAAACCGGAAAAAATACACTGGAAGCTCGCTGATCTGGAACTTAAAAGAGAGAGAGAATTTATATATAGATAAGAGGGGAATCAGTTGTCAATTCTCAATTTTGACAATTTAAACAATTTTAAAAATACAATTTAAATATAAAATCAAACATTGTAGACATGATCTATATTATTCATGGATCATATCAATAAAATTCAATATATATTTCACTGTACATGAAATAATTTAAAATTTCAACGGTCCTTGATGCATCATCAAATGATACTTAAATTGCATGAAGCTTATTTCTCAAACTATTTATTCATCCAATTCCAATAACATATCTATAATTTTTTTTTATTTCTAATTCTTATTTTATTTAATTTGTTTGAATTTTTTTTTGTCAAAATTGTCAAAATAACCATTATCAAGTGATCCCTCTTGTGAAGCGCTTCATCGCACCCTCTTGCAGCTCCTCTGAAGCAAGTTCAGTTTTCAATTTGTTTAATTTGATTTACAAATGGGGTATTTGCATTCATGTCTTTTCTGTTTCACGAAGGTTCTGAATCTACAGTTGTTAGAATTGCAACATTCATTGATCGTGTAGACTAGCAGATTTGTCACAGATACCAAGTAATAAATGAAACTGTTCGATATCATGATTTCATTCTTTTAGAGCCTGTTCGGCTGCATTAGGGGAAAGGGAATGGGAAAGGGAATGAAAAACTTTTGAACTGGATTTTACTGTTCACGTGGGAAAAAAAAAATTGAGTCTGAGTGAATTTTTTTTTTCCCACGTGAACAGTAACTTTGTTACTGCAGCCGAACAGGCCCTTAGTATGTAATTGAGAGATATTGAATAAGTAATGGGACCGGATCGGAAATACGAAAGAGAAAAAGGAATCGATAACTAGGAGCTTCTAAACAGTGGGACCCATCCAGCGGGAGCATGTGAACTCTCTCCGGTCTCCAGAGTATCTCGTGATCATCTTCGTTTAGATCTGGCCAAACTACATTTGAAAATAGCCAGTTACAAAATTTATAACATATTTTTACAATTTACATTAATTAATAAAAATTATCAGTGCAAACAATTTCGAACAATTTCTAAATAATTTTGGATAATTTCTACAGATGCTAAACAATTTCTAACAATTTCTAAATATGTCGGAAAATTTTTAAAACCCTAAAAAATAAAAGGCATAATTCATGCATTAAAACCCTAAACTCTAAAAAAATCCTAAACCCTACAAAAATTAATATTACAATTTACATTAATTAATAAAAATTATTATTTTGCAAACTACCATAAAAAAATTAATGATAGAATTTTGGATACTTTATAAGCAATTAATAAACAATTTGTAAACAATTCCTAACAATTGCTACACAATTTTGGATAATTTCTAAAACCCTAAATCCTAAACCCTAAAAAATTACCATACATTAAATGATTTAAAATTTTCACATAACATATTTATAAAAATTAGTGAGATTTTAAAGAAACCCTAAACCCTAATTTCTAAACGCTAATTTTGTCAACTCTAATTTTGGACAATTTTAAAAAGGGTGTAACAGTAAAATGAACCGCGTCGGAAAAATCAACAACCCGCACACGATATTCAACAACCCGCAAGGCAATTCCTTGACATATTCTAACAATTTCAATCGCAACAATTACGAACTATCAAAAATCCGAGCAATTCAATCGCGTCAGAAAAATCAACAACCCGCACACGATAATTAACAATTCAATTTCTAACAATCGCAAGGCACAAAACACAAATAAAATAAGTTATGTCAGATTACCTGAAAATAATTGGATTGTGCTTCGTGATTCGTGCTCCGACCTCACCTAACCTCAAGCTTCGTGGGTGGGGCGGCCTTGCGATAGAGAGAGAGGGAGAGGGGGTGGCCGAGAGAGAGGGAGAAAGAGCAAGGGTGAGGGCAGAGGGGGGGAAGGGTGAGGGTGGAGGGGGGGCTGTTTGGTGGGGTTTGGGCGGAGCAACAGGGACAGAGAGAGAGAGAGAGAGAGCAACATGGGGGTGGGGCGGCTAGGTCGCAATATTTAACAAAAAAAAAACCAAACTGCCCCACAGTGGGGCGGTCTGGTATGAATAGGTGACTGCTCCACTGCGGGGCTGTTTGGTAGGGAGAGTAGACCGCCCAAACATGTGGCGGTCAGGGTATTTTTGAAAAAAATTTCATATAGAGGGCATATTTGTTTTTTTTTTCTTTTTTTGAAGGTATTAATAAAAATTTCGGTGATATAGAAGTAGACACAATTAAATATTACTACTAGAAAATAGACACTTGTCCACCTCTAAGGTTTTTTAAATCCGCCCTGTCAACAAGGCACATGCCATTCCTTAGACTTGTCGTGCTCACGTATCCTCAAACAGACATTTTGACGCCGAAAGAGATGTGCCGAATTTGTACTATGCAGGCACAAACACAGCACCATATGACACGTTTTGCAAACCCTAATTGCAGCATCATATAACATGGCAATAATTAATACTGGCCAACGCAAATAATTTTGGGAAATTGCGGTGCTTTAGATCATTGTAGCAATGCAAACACTATTTCTTCTAAAGTAAAAAATAATATTCAGAATTAACATATTAAAATCATAATTTATAAAATTTGAAAACAAGAAAAGTCTGATTTTGAAAATCTAGTTTTATTTATAATTTGGTGATGCCTTTTGTTTAAGTCCTGTACATAATTTGAAATCACTTTCTCTTGGGTTTGTAATGGGCCTTGGGCTTTGCCCTATCCACTATCCACTCTTAAGTCTAATTCAAGTCCATGTTCATTTTGCATCCTTCATGCGTACTTCCATCCCCTACTGACTGCGAATTCAGATCCAGCATGAAGTCACAACATTCCAGAATTTGCCTATAATTTATATACAAAAATAATTAATTACCAAAAGAAAATCTAATATCTTTTAGAGCGTGAAAAAGTTTAAATTTTGTAATTACACAAACTATAGTTGAAAAGGAAAATAAAGTTAGCATGAAAACTGGCCCGAAGAAGTAGATTTTCTTAAAACCACACCTTATATTTTAATTTGACAACTTAAAAGTCGTCCAAGAATATAACTAGCTTATTTTTTTATAATAAATTAAATCTAAGAGCATCTACAACGGTGATTTCTTTTAAATTACTAATATGATGTGTTAATTGCTAATATAATTGCTGGAATGTACCACAGTTTTTAAATTAGCAAGTTTGCTTTTAAAAACAACTCTTTAGAGCATCTACAATGGTGATTTCTTTTAAATTGCTAATTTGATGTGTTAATTGTTAATATATTTGCTGGAATGTACCTCAGTTTTTAAATTAACAAATTTATTTTAAAAGCAACTCTAAACAACTCTAATTAAATTTCTGAAATGGAGTAATTTAGAAATTAAGAATTTTTTTAATTGCTAAACTATGTGACATGTTCACATTAATTGCTAATACCTCTAATTTCTGGAATGGAGATGCTTTTCGAACTTACAAAAAATATATAATAATTAAATAAATCAGTTGACGTGTCGACGGCACCGCGGAACCAGATTCTAGAGGGTTTGCGTGGATATTTGCCGACGTTTGGATTCTCATTTCGTCATTTTAAAACTTCGAATTCATCAATCAGTTTGTACCTCCGTGGCTCCATGCTATTGCTGCTAATTGCATTGGGAACCTTTACTAATCCTTTCATTCTCATGTTTACAGCACAAGCACCAACTTGAACGAGGTTGATTGATTCACATCGCCATTTTTTTTCTTCCCACTCTCCTCCTCTCTCGCTGATCGGAGCAACAGCTGAGAAAACATGAAGATCGCCGTCTGCTCTCTTACTCTCCTTTGCATCTCTCTTCTCTGTCTCTTCTCCGCTGATGCAACCGTAAAGCCCTTCGACGTCCGGCGACACCTCTCCACCGTTACCAGGTCTGTCTCTCATCTGTGTGTGTGTGTGTGTGTGAACATAAAATCGCGATTGCATCACCAAAATATCAGAGGGAGAAAGAGAGAGTGCTGGCAAATGTTACTATTCTCCGCCCCTTTTGGTCTTGTAAGGTCTAGTAATTGAACTAGATCGATTTTCCCATATGCCACTAGCATGTTGTCTGCTAAAGGATTTCATTCTTCTATTCCTATCTGTTGGTATGTGCTGATACCATTTAACTTTACATTTTTGTGTGCTTGTTTATTGTAACTTCTCAATTGGGGTTAAACGGTGTTGATATTTATACTAGCCCCACGATGATTCAACTTCTAGCGCTTAACCGCAATAAGAATGGTCATCCTTTCTCTTTGTTGCCATGACCCGAGAAGTTCATGATTCAAAATTTAGATTACTCTACTCCTAATTGAAAGGAATTAACACAAAGTAATTGAAAAAAGTAAAGATAAATCAGTAAAACGATAAAAGAAGAGATAAAAAGGAAATATTTCATTCATTCATTTTTCTGCATTCATATGCCTTACAAAAGATAATAAATACATATATCGATCTGCTTGGAGAAGAAGCTATATGTACTCTTCTTCTCAAGTTCAAACATACTTGACCTCTCCATTACTTGTTTTATTTGCTCAAAACCGAAACAGACTCAGCCCACAACTAAACAAAAGATATCAAAATAGAAAGACAGCCCAATTGATTCTAAATTTTAACACAGCCCCATTCAACTTCTATATTAGTGTAAGGCATTGGTATTGAGATTGTGACATTTGTGTAATCAATAGTGCTTCCATGCTACAGTTTTTTCCTTCATTACCATTGGGCTTTTAGCTGTATTGGAAATAAGTAACTCGTATCTCTTCATTGTAGGTATGATGTGTCGAGAGATACTAGCAATGTTGCTTCTTTCTCTTCTGCTATACCAGATGGGTGTGAAGCAATCCACTTGAACCTTGTGGTGAGTCTTCCTTGATCCTTAACCTTTTTTTTACAATCTCAAAATCAGCTTTAGGCTCATTCTATAATTTTGTGTAATTTGAACCAATCCAAGGTTTACCATAGGTTGTGGTGGTTGCAACTTGTTTGTAATGAAACTAGCAACGATTGCGCAACCTGATTCTTTTTACTTACTTTCTGATAGAATGATGTATTGGTCAAGTTCTTGTTTTATTAATTATTTTCTTTTTGTTTTTTGTGCTTTTGCTAGCTAATCGGCTAATTTTTCATAATTTTTTTAATTTGGCACAAGGACTTAATTTGTGAAACGCTAAAATTAATCCTGGGTTTTTCCTTTTAAAATTTATACAGTACTTGGATGCCAGTTTAGCCATTTAGGCAATACTCAAAGTATGCTCTGTTAAGAAGTTATAACAGTATTTTTAAATAAAAAAAGGGTTATAGTGGTACTTTTTCCATGTGGGTAATGACATGCCCATTAACTTCTTTTTCCATTTTTGAATTTCTGGCAGGCAAGGCATGGGACCCGTTCTCCAACCAAAAAGCGAATCAAGGAACTTGACAGGCTGGCAGTCCGGTTGGCAGCTCTTGTAGAAGAGGCAAACCATGAAGGCAGCTCTGAAGCATCCAAAATCCCGAGTTGGATTCGGGGATGGGAATCACCCTGGAAAGGCAGGATGAAGGGAGGAGAGCTCACCGACTTGGGAGAACAAGAGTTATACAGACTCTCGCTCAGAGTTAGTGACCGGTTCCCGGAGATATTTAGCAGGGACTATCACCCCGATCTTTACCCCATAAAGGCTACACAGGTGAGCACTTCCTCAAGCCAAATACTTGTTCAGAGAATTTTAATTTCAGCTGTTTTCACAGATTCACCAGTATGTACCTGATTACAATGGTAAGTAAGCATATATATATTTGAATAATACTCCACACAAGCAACTATAGAGCCCCAAACAAGCACAGGTTAGCCATGAAGAGATGCGCAATAAAATATTTTTACAAAAAAGAAAAACAAATTGTAAAATATTGTAACTTTGTGGTTGGATGTAATGAAGGTTCCTAGGGCAGCAGCTAGTGCGGTTGCATTTGGTATAGGGTTATTTTCAGGAAAGGGCACTCTTGGGTCAGGACAGCATCGTGCCTTTTCTGTGGTTAGTGAGAGCCGTGCAAGTGACAATCAACTCCGATTTCATGACAATTGCGCAACTTACAAGGTAAGTATTTTTTTTTCCTTTTTTTTGTTATGTAGTTAGGTTAGGTCTATTAATTGTTGAACGGGCCTGGTTAAGATTGATCGAATGGATTAAGCTCTTGAGTTCGTGTCAGGATTTATCAACCTAGAGGTGGTCGGGTCTGGCCCAACCCATTCAGCAATTGACTTTATTTTTGTGGACAAATGGTTTGAATTTGAAATATCCCAGTATTTTTCATTAGAAAACATGTAAAATAAGGAACTAGCCCTGTATGAAGAAGAAGAACCAAATTTTTGTGCATGTATGAAGAAGAACCAAATTTGATTAATTTGCAATGCCTTTCCATCTGGTTGACCCAGCCCTGTGTCATTAGAAAGGAGTTTTTTTTGTCGTGCTGGATTTCTCAACAGTCTATAGTTTGTCGTGCTGGATTTCTCAACAGTGTTAGATGAATTTGATGGATCACTTGCACTCCATAGTTTGTTGTGCTGGATTTCTCAACAGTCTAGATCATTAAAAAGGAGTTTTTTTTTTTTGTATATTTCATAGAATATTTGCTAACTATATTAATTTATTCAGTGACACTGAGTGTGTTTGTTTCTCTTCGTGCCACTTTATGGATTATCGTCTTCTTTAAAAAGCCTCAAGCTGTTTAATCAAATTTCTCATTGACACAAGATAGATTCTTATAGCACAATCCAACATTTCAGAGTTATAGGGAGAGTCGAGAGCCTGAAGTTGAGAAGTTGAAAGAACCAATCATAGAGGAGATTACATCTGCACTTATCTCAAGGCACCATCTTAATTTCAAAAGACAGGATGTCGCCTCCCTTTGGTTTCTCTGCAAGCAGGTGAATGATATTTCAATTTGGCGTTGCATTAGTATTATGTATTTCGATTTGAATTTAACTTCTTTCGAATTTATCTTTATCAAATTGTCAAATCATACTTTCTAACATTTGCAGCAAGCATCTTTGTTGGACATCACTGATCAAGCCTGTGGCCTTTTCAGCGAAACAGAAGTACATCATAAGCCCTATCATTGATATCGTCATTTATTTTGTTTTTGTTATTCAAGTATTATTTCCTTCTGAGAAAGAGGTAACAAGGTTTGCTGATGTCATGCAAATGTTGCTCCTATGTGTTCATAGTTTCATACCAAAATTGAGTTTTTATAAGTTGATTTCTAATCATTTATATTAAGATTATGACAAGAAATGCCTTGTTCGGTGGCCCATTGAATCTGCCCAATTAAATTGATTAAGTATCTAGGAGACGTGTACTTCAACATCAAAAGCTGATCCATGCAACAATGCAAAGACATTTTTCAGACTTTTAGTGTTTGCAATTTTGACATGCAAATTGTTTTTCTTTGTTAGATTCTTCTGCTTGAGTGGACAGATGACTTGGAGTTTTTTCTACTAAAAGGCTATGGTAAATCCATTAATTACTGGATGGGAGTGCCTCTGCTACGAAACATTTTTCAGACAATGCAAGAGGCCATCCGAGCTAATGAAGGTACTATTATTCTTTGATTTTTAGATCCTACCTTCTATGTATACCAGCAGCTCCACCACCTGTCCTCAAAACTCAATCATACATTTATATCAATGACACTGCCTATTTTAAAAAAAAATAACTAAAATGTCCCTAAAATTTCTGTTTTGTCATATTTAAAGTTTCATTTTTAGTTTGCTGCAAAATAGATAATTAGTTAAGAAATTGTTCTATCATATTGCGGCAGTAGACAATTGATTGTCACTTTTTTTAATACTTATTTCATGTCACATTATTTTCTTTCACAAAAAGAACATAATTTGACCAATGAAAAAAGATTTGGCTGATATCTGCACTTTATATACAAAGGGGAGATCAATATAGTTAAAACTACTCTGGCTTTAGGCCACCCAAAGGAAACCCCTTAAATAATAAACTTGACAAAAAAATTAACTTAATGAACTACAATAATACTCTTAGTCATTTCCTTCCAAAATTGATTTTGACTATGTTAACTGATGATAATAAAAAATTGAGTGGGGATATAGGTTGGGGGAGGGGGAGGGGGGTTGGGCTTTTAGAAGTGTTACTCCCTTATCTATATATTTTTTTTCCTCTTCATGACTTGGTGCTGTTTGTTTTTTTATTTATATTTTTATTTCTAGTGTTTCCTTGTATATTATTCAGGGCTTTATGACAATGTGGGTACAAATGTGAAATTCAGTGGTATTTTGCTCAACACATATCAGGCCTGTAATTTGTGAACTTAATTAATATGTTTCCTTGTTGAATTTTAACAATTTCTGTAAACTGCTGCATATGTAGAGAGCCTGCCAGGTGGGATGTATGAGAGAGCGCAGCTCCGGTTTGCACATGCAGAAACAATTGTTCCTTTCAGCTGCCTTCTTGGGCTCTTTCTTGAAGGAGATGGTGTGCTTCTCATTTTATTGCTTTGAATAAATTGCTGTACAACCCACCCACCCCACTAGGGACCTAAAACCAACCTGACCCGTTGTGCATTTGAAATTAAGCAGCCTGAACCTACTTTAGGCAAAAGAAATCTAAATTGTCAGAAAGGAACCTGAATCAACCTTCGTCCAGGTTTTAGGTACATGCTATTGGTACGGTAGTGGTACATTTATAAGTAGGGTCAGTTTTCTGGTATTGACATGGGATCCGGTAGTGGAAAACAGGTTTCTTTCATGGTTTGCTGGTATTTTATGTGATTTACATTTATTTATGGCTGAAGATAGGGAGAGAAAAGAAATTGAGATTTACTGCAGAATAAGTTAATATCAAACGAGGAGTTATTCTCTATCTTTATTTCAATTGAAGAGTACAAGAAAATTCAAAGATCAGAATCGCTGGACCTGCCTCCAAAGCCACCTCAGAAGAGAAATTGGAGGGGCAGTTCAATTGCACCTTTTGCTGGGAACAATATGCTCGTTTTGTACCAGTGTCGTAGCAAGCAAACAGACCAGAACATCTCATACCACGTTCAAGTTCTTCACAATGAAGTGCCTGTTTCATTACCGGTGAGATCAACAATCTAGTCAGCCAAAATGTTTTTTAAAGTTTCTCCCTTATTATAGTTATTTGGTTGTATGATCTCAGATTTTCCAACACAACTTTTACTGTTTACAAGAAGATAGAAAAAATAATTTTGATGAGAGAACTAAATATCTAAAAGTGCTCATCAGAACAGAAGTGTGGAGAGCAATTGTGTTTACAGTTGATTCTTATTATTCTATAATATGATTTTTTTTATCATATCTAATATCTCCTGGGATTTTGTATTATTTGGTCAGGCCTGTGGCACAGATTTCTGTCCATTCGAAATCTTTAAGGTACGTGACATATTTTCTTCATTTTGAATAGTTCATTGTCTTAATCTCTAGGCTTGGAGCCTGCATGTATGGTGCATAGAACATTTCAAACCCCACTCATTCTGACCTATGCTCTCTCTCCAATAGAAAATTTGATGATTGGTGTGAAAATTACCAAGTTATAATGATTGGTGCAAAATTACCTTTATGACCCTTTCAATTTTGTTAATTTATGTAGGAGAGAGTTGTTGATCCCCTCCTGAAGCACGAGTTTGACAACATATGTAGTGTTAAAAATGCAGTAGGAGATGTTGTGGAGGTGCCGAAACCTTGCTCTTGGTCATGTAAATTCTTGAACTTTCTGAGTGGATTTTTCTCATCTTCTCAACCTCAGCAAGAGAAATCTGAGCTCTGACAGCATGTTGATTTAGTTGGAATAGATATATGCTTTGGAATTCTTCCAATTTAAAGTTTTTGCAAATTTTGATTTTCCATGTTTTTCGCAAATTTAGGTACCGTTCAAGATATTTTATTTTTATTTTACTAGGAAGGTTGAATAGCGCTGAATGTGGTGAAAAACTTGGTATTTTCCATGAAACCTTCTCCTGTTCACCAGGCACCATATTTTTTTTCCTCTTTTCCTACTATATGTCCTTGTTTTTTAGTCATATTGCTTTGTACTGAAATATATAATCTACTGGCAAAAAAAAAAGAAATATATAATCGGTTACATATATATCTAACTAATCCATGCTAGCGCATTATATTTACTGGGTTTGACAAGGCTGGAATAAAACAAAAATAACAAGAGCAATTAAAAAGGAAATGAATCAAAGCCCAGTAGCTCCGCTCTCAGACTTAAATCGATCCCATAAATCCCATCGCATCGCATCGGTCGCCCAATATCATACCTTTTTTTCTTTTCTTTTCTTTTCCCATATCTATATATAAAACTTTTTTTTTTTTTCTAACTTCCAGGTCGACGGTGAGCTGCCAAATTTTAAGAAATAAATTGAAGTTTTATGACATCAGATCTGTAAATTTCGAAACAACGACAACATTTTTTCTAAAAAGAACGTTATTAATGACAATATTTTACTTCGTTATGAAAAAAAAACAAAATAGTAACGTTATATAAACTAAAAAACAATAATCTTAAATTAAAAAGCGATCATTACATGTATAATAATAAAACAATCCAGATAATTATCATAATATCATCATAAAATAAAATTTTCGAACCATATTATCACTCAATTCCAGTCGTCAGAAAACACCGATCCCTGCTACTTGAAATGTCCTACATAATTTGATATCAAACATGAAACTATGTCAGTCTTTGTATAACTACGGTAGAAAAAGAAATAAAGAATTTTAACAACTTGTTTGCCGTTGGTCGAACACATTGTTTAACGATTCTGATTCATTACTTATCATCAGTGTAATAAAATGCGGTTCATGCGGCCGCATATACGGTTGGCAACCGCATAGAAAATCAATATGCGGTCTAATATGCGGTTCCGCATATGCGACCGCATATTCAGCCGCACATTTTTACCGCATATTCAGCCGCACATTACCGCATATTACTGTATATTACTGCATACCGCATATTACTGCATACCGTATATTACCGCATACTTGTTTATATATATATATATATATAGAGTATGGCTAATTTGCTGCTGGCAGCATTTCGGCCAGCTGCTGCCGGGGGCATATCTGTCATACTGATGTTCAAACAACAAATCCAAACTGTTAGATGTGATCTCTATATTAAAATCTACTTGGAGACCAAATTTTACATTTTTTTGAATTTTTTTACTATTTATTAAGCCACTTTGAAAATTCCAGATCCGGGTGAACAGTAAAAACAGTCTGGACCATATGATCTGGATTTTTCAAAGTGACTTAATAAATAGTAAAAAAATTCCAAAAAATGTAAAATTTGGTCTCTAAGTAGATTTTAATATAGAGATCACATCTAACGGTTTGGATTTGTTATTTGAACATCAGTATGACAGATATGCCTCGGCAGCAGCTGGCCGAAATGCTGCCAGCAGCAAATTAGCCATACTATATATATATATAGAGTAGAACTATGGTGCTCTCGAGTTCACCAAGCTCTTGGTGAACTCAAGTCCAAAACTCATCGGATCGGCTTCAAACGACGAATCCGACCGTTGAAACCCGTCTACCTTACGAGTGATGCGTCTACATGCAAAAATTTTAAATTTTAAAATTAATTTTGCATAGAGTCAAGTGGTCAAAATTAGAAGGTCAAAAACACAACGCGTCTATGTTTGGGTCATCTAAGAATAATGCTAGTTAGCAAGTTGTTATGCAAGAATCTCAAAACACAACGCGTTATCTCCGAATAGATACCGGACACATCGGTCACGTAAAATATGAGATACCTCAGAAGATACGCTTTAGATTCCAACTAGCATCTTGTACTCACACAGCTTGCCCTCCGAGATCAAATAGTACTAACTATTTAATTAATTATTTAATCAATTAGGTAACTATTTTAATTGAGTACGCGAAAATGCATGTTACTAGAGACGAGGTGGTAACACATATGGCAAAGAGAAATGTTTGTAAGACTGTAATTATTTAAAGATTGAGAGTTTTTTTTTATGACTTCGTAGATTTTATAAAATTTTCAAAAATAAAAAAATAAAAAAAGGAAATGCATGTCACTATCAGTGCCTAAAACTGATGAATTTGAGTCGGCTTTTATTATAATCAGGACTACTAATACCACGTTGAAATTTTTAGGATCCAAAGCTCTATTCGTCCACATCAAATCTCAGCCATTGATTTTATAAATCTCAGCCACTGATCAAACCACATCTCAATCTCAGCCTTTAATAAATAATTTTGATTTTATACATATGTTTCATGTTGTCAAGTGTGTAGAAATCTAAATTTAATTAACGACGTATCCACTACATGAAAAGCCACATAGAAGAACACAGGCGACCACGCGTTTTCCTCCTTCCGAGTTCCGACGCTTCATTTTTTTTTTGTTTTTTTTTCCGACGATGCCCTAGAAGAACACAGGCGGGCTGTCAGGAAAGCAAGAAAAAAAAAAAAAAACCTAGAAGAACGCCGCATCTCCTCTTTTCTCCTCCTGGTGCTTCGATCTCTCCTCTGAAAAAAAGAAAACAATTGTCCCGCCATTCCAAGTTCAAACGACATTGGTTCTTCGATCTCTCCTCCATGGATTTCACAGGTAATTGTCCCGCCCTTGCAATTTCAATTGAACCGACTCTTCTATCTTTATATATCAATCAAATCCGCTCCTCTCAAATTGCAAACCTGTTTTTTCATTTGTCGATTTGCATATATTCATATTTAAAATTGTTTTAAACTTGGGAAATTGTAGAGAATTTTGTTTATGTCATAAAGGAAAAAAAAAAAATCAAGATTCATGAACACCGATAATGCATTGATAATGCATACTCCTTGGACCTTGAGTACTTTTGATAAGATTTTATTTATTTCAGTTTGGCATTGATTTTACATAATGAACACCGGGCCAAAATCAAGCATACTGGTAAAAATACCAGTACATACCAGGAATACCAGTAGGGGCCAGCAACCACTAATATGACCATCTTCGATTTAGTCATGATATATATTTGTCTTAATCCCTTTTAGGTTTTGAACTTTTGTAGTTTCTTTTCTTTATGTAATTTATATTTGCTTTTCATTTTCTTTCTTTTTTCATTTCTTTTTGTAGTCTTATGATCAGATTTTTATCTAGGCAGTACTTTAACTCTTACGTGTTTATATAAGAGTCTGTAGCTCCGGCCATTCTGAGTAAACTGGGTCAGAGGATAAACGCATAATCCTAGAGAATGTCGGGCAGCTAGACAATTCATGACCTAGGATGCCACATAAGTGACAGAGCCGCTGCACGCTTTCATATATTCTTCGTACAAAATTACAGAAGCATTCAACCGCAATATATTCTTTGTTAGTTTGGAGCCATCAACAGATTCAATGTGCCTCCAACCATAGGGCAGGTAAAAATTAATTAATTTTGTATGGCACGTTGAGATACATAGTTTAATTTCTGGTTCCAACATTTGGTACCTTGTATTTTTGCAAGAGCATACTTGATATTTCAATTCTTTCCCTCTTCCTCTTCGCTTGAGCAGTGGCTTCAGGTACTCTTATTAAAGTATTTATTTCTATATTTCCTTGGGTTCTGTTGTAAATATGGTACAAAGTTTTTTTTTTAGTTTTTATGGTACAAAGGATCCCTTGTACTATTGGGTTTGGGTGTATCAATTTTTACTATACAAAGGGTCTCAGGTAACACTTGCAACAAGAGGTTCGGATGTATCAGTTTTTTATGCCATAATCTCAAGCTTCAAGTATACTTCATAGTTTAATTTCTTCTTTCTTGCGTAATAATTTATATTTTTTATAATTTGATCTGGTGCAGATCTGGTATACTTCTTTTTTAGTATACTGCTACATTCATTTTTTTATGCTTGGTTATATACTGCTACAGATCTGTGGTATACTTGATTAAAGGCTCTTCTAATTTCAGCACTTGGATTGAAAATGGATAATGGTAGTAGGCAATGGAAAATGGATATTGATAGGCACTGCTATAGAAACAGGTAATGAGCACTCAATTCTTCAAGCACTGCATTGCAAAATTCAGCACAATTTATAGCAAGACAAATTATGGAGGAATTGAATGGCTGGATTGCAAATTAATCATGTATCAGTAGGCGCTGGTATTCAAGCAGGTAGTGAAAAGTACACTGAAGTCTTCAAGCACTGACTCAAAATGAATGTTGTAATCTTATTCAATTCTTTTTTTCAAAAATCAGTTGAAGGCCACAAATGTCATTTTTATTCAAAGGCGGAGACGAACCGTGAATGGTTTCAGATGGAATCATACAGGTAATTTTTCACTTCATATGCTTGCATCTATTGTTGGTTTTCTTTCATTTGATTTGATTTGGGAGATTTAGGTGTAGAGGGATTGTCCGTACAGGGTTACAGTATGCTCTGCTAAAATTGGATTTGCAAATGGTTGATTTTGCTCTTTTAAGTCTAGGATTGGATTTTTAAATATCATTCTACTATTTTAGATTTCTAGACATTGTCGTTTCCTGAAAAATGCATCTGAAATTGTAAAATTACCTTAATGAATAATTGCACAAATGATGATAATTTAAACCAGTTGTTATATATTGAGCGTATTTGCAGGAGAGTCAATACAGCCCGATTGGGTTTCATTGAGCTGATATGTAACCAAGCCCAAATTAGCTTAATGGAGCCTCAGTTTTGCAAATAATGATAAATTGACGTTGAATGCACAGTTTAGGATAAGATCATTAGAGTTAGTTTCAAAAGGTGTTAGAGTGTGGAATGGTTAACTGACAACCCACAATGATGTCATGATAGTCTAATAAATTTGTTGTTAATAAAACCTTTCCATTTATTAGATTATTTATATTGATGAAAATAATTTTCTTCTTCATAATTTTATAATGCATCATGTTGTTATGCATAGTTCAGGTGGAGTTGATGATTTGATTTAAGCAAAATTTAGAAAATGTTGATTCGAGCGGCATTACATGTACAAGTATAATACACTTAAATTTGGCTTTTTTTTCTTCTTTTCAGGTATTAAATCATGTACATTGCCATTTCTAAAAATAACACAGAGGTTAGTTCTCTTTATTCTATTATAATTTATTAGTTTTGAATCCTGATTAATTAAAAGAACGTACAATTTAAAAATGAGGTCACCCAAACAACATCTTAATGGATGTTTCCACATATTTCATATTAGCAAGGTAAATAGAACTTTTAATAAAATGACTTTCTTTTCCGATTCTTTCATTCTATAATTCTTTATGGAGTTCAAATTTATTTGCAGTGTATTGTCTGATTATTGGATGTTGTTTCGGATATTTCTAAAAAAAGAAATTACCATTATGTGGAATAAAATGTCGTGTTTATTTTTGACTAGAAGGTTTTCTTAAGTTCCAGTTATTTTAAAAATACTTTTATTTTTGTTCTCATTGTGCTCATAACTAAAGTTTGTCTTTTGTACCTTTTTTTTATTATTTCAACTTATTTTCTTCTTTGCTTACCAGGATCAATAAAAAGTAGGCAGCAGTCATTCTCTCTTTCATTTGCATCTGTGTTTAATGCTCAACAATCATTTCATTTCGTCAAATTTCAATTTCTGTTTTTTTGGCTAAAAGAAAAAATGAATATGCTTTTAATTGTAAATTGTCTATTACTTCGTTTATATGCATTTGGCATCACGTACTTGATATATTTTTTATTTTTCTGTTTCAGTTTATATTTTTTTACATACATTCAAAGCACATTCTTCAAATTCACAAATATTGAATTCTGAAAGAAAAATAAATAGAAGAGCTAATTATGACAATCATATGTTTATACTTGTGGTTTTTATCTTATGTCCATACTTGCTTTTCTTTCAGATCTTGAAGCACTATCATGCTATAAGGGCATTGAGACGTCAGGTAAAGAAAAAGTTCTCTTTTAATTTTTTTTATTTTCAAATCGCTCATTTTATAAACATTTGAATTAATTCTGTAAATTTGCTTATGTTAGCTTCAAGAGCTGATCTTTTCAGTCTTCACAATTTATTATTGAGTCAAAATTTTAGCATTGTTACGTAGTTATATCATTGTAACTTTGATAACTCAATTTGCATTTTTTTGCTCCCTATAGTCAGTTAATATCAGTCAAGAGGCGATAAAATGATCTATAAATATAGTATGGTGCCTTACTTTTCTATTTTCTAAAAAAATGTTTTAATTTATTTTTCCAATGCCCATGTTTCTGAATTATTTAAATTAAAGTGATGATGATAATGCAAATGTATCCTTTGCAAACATGTTTTTGTTTGCAGTATCTTTGCTCTTCTTTGTAGTTCTTTCTTATCTCGGTTTTGTCAACAATAGCAAGGTACAATAATATTTCTTCTGTCAACCGATTTAGGATTTAGGGTTTAGTGGATGTAGCTAAAAAATTGGTATCTGAAGCCATTTCTTTTGTCATCTGATTTAGGATTCAGGGTTAGTGGATTTTGCTAAAAAAAATTGGAATCTAATGCTTATTTTGTTATCTTTTGCATGTTCTGCAACTACAGTTGTTGTTGAAATGTGGGTTTTGTTTTTCTTTTTATTTGTTTTGATTTTTTTTTTATCTTTTGATTTGCAGCTGGAGTTTTACATTTGCATGAGCTGTTTCCTTTTTGGATTGAACATGCTATTTCTGTTTCCTCTGTGCAGTGTTTCAGGTTTGTATGTTATACTTCTTTACATAATATCTTTGGTGTTGGTTTGAATGAGCAATTCGTAGTGCAAATTGATTAATGGCTACGGAAAAATTAGTGACAGCTATTTTATATATCAGTTTTGGATTGTTGGTATCTTGGTAGTCTCTACCAAGCATTTCAAAAAAAAAGTTTTGGTTTGTTGGTTTTCAATATTACATTAGTTACAAAGGGAAAATTTCAGCACTATTAATAGTCCACAAAGTATTTGCCCACAATAGTTCTTACGCACTAAAAAGAACAAATTTTCTCATTTTTGCAGAGAAGATAGCAAAGCAAAATAAATAAGGAGTAACTCTGTGATACCAGTAAACAAAACTAACGCGTGACTTCAAGCATGCAACCGAACCACGGCCACGAAGCCAACCAGCACAGCACGCCTAGGGTAAGGGTTTCCTTTCGATATCTCTCTCGGTTTTCTCCTTTCGATTCTCTCTCTCTTTTCTATGCGAAATCACCCCATCTCTCTCTTTTGGTTTCACTGTCTTTTGTACAGTGATGGCCAATTTTAGGGTTTAGGTTTTTATGATTTTGTTTAATGGTTTAGGATTTACGGTTTAGTTTATTTTTTGAAAATAATTCAAAAGTAGTTCAAATTTTGCATGCAAATAATCCTAAGTTTTTTTTCTTTTGTATGCACATAATCTTTTCTTCTCCTTTTAAAAAGAAAAATAATCCTGTGTTCTAGATTTGGGATTTGACGGTCAGGAAACTCTTGAATGATTTCAAACTTCACGAGGGTCAGATTCAGTGTCTGGATTTCCACCCAAATGAGTTTCTATTGGCAACAGGCATGTGCCCTTTTTTATTTTTTCCTTTCTTTTTCTTTTTTTAGAAAATATAATCTACAAATCTGAACTATTGTTTCTTTTTCCTAAAACAGGTTCAGCTGATAAAACAGTTAAGTTTTGGGACCTTGAAACTTTTGAGATGATTGGCTCGTTAGGACCTGAGGTAACAAAAATACATTTGATTTATTTCACAATTTCAATCTCTATATCCAATGAAAATGTTGGACATGTTTTATTATTTTCAGACTGCACAAAGCACGAACAACTCTCCGCAAGTGCCACTTTCACAGTGGATGCTGAGATATGTATGTACTCATGCATTATAAATGAAAAAATATTTGAGAATGTGAAATAGTATGTTGTTAATTCAGGCACTGAAATTTAGCTTTATGTTTTTTTTTCTAACTAACGTGCAAAGAACCATACTTTGTTCACAGACGGGTGGTGTACGTGCAATGACTTTTAACAGTGATGGAAGATCTATGTTTTGTGGATTGCATGAGAGCATGAAGGTAACACTCTGTATCAATTGGATTTTTCTGCTATTTTCTATGGATTTTTGAATCTCAGCCTTTCTATTTTTCCATGCGCTATGCATAGTACCATAGCCTCAGTCTACCTACTTTTTGTGACTAATTTTGTAAATACTTTTTTGTGTGCTGCTGAGATATCTCAAATTTTCAATTTATCTAAAGCCATGCGAATTTTCAATTCATAAGGGGGCTTAGTCCCCTTTCACCCGTCTCTTAGTCATAGTTATGTTAACTCGACCAAGACTATATCCTTTTCTTGGTTAAATTTAGAAGGCACGGGCATGAGAAGGCAAGGGCATAAGGGGGACACACCTAAGTTTTTTGCCATTGGGAAAGAGTAGAAGCCAAGGGCTAGCTTTGGTTAGTAGGCAACCTGTGATATAATGCTCTGTGTAGTTGGGTAAGCTGTTAAGGCAACCTGTGATATAAGGAGCATCTTATGCACTGCTGAGGATGACAGTGCTAAAATATGCTATTCTAATGTTCTATTTACAATTTATTCAATAATATTTTGTGTGCAATTGATAGTTGACATGATATTACCCCAATTTTATCATAAATAGGCCGAGAAGGAATTGAGTCGTGACTGGACCCTAATGAGGAGTGGGACCCCTGGTGTACCAACCTCAACTGAGTGGCTGAATTATATTTTGCCATCTGGTGCCCGAATCGGAATCGACCCCGTGAGTTCTTTGCTCCCCCTGTTTGATGTGTTTTGCTCCAGTTCTTGAGCCGTTTTATTTTTTTCCTGAACTCCCTTTTTATATATTAATTATGCTAAGATACCACGGAATACATCAACTGCTTAATGTTGTTTTATTATATTTATATAATTTTCGGGGAATTTTTTTCCAAATTAATCCAATAAATGATACCAGCATCCTTTGCATTCGAAATTAACACAAGACCAGCATTTCTTGGATTTGCAAACTACACTTGCTCGTGAAGGCTTCAAAGTTAAGGTCAAGTGAAGTGAAATGGCTAAATTGTTCTATCTAGCTCATATAAATACGGAACTTCAAATGCTATAAAACACTTTGCAGTTTGAGCTTAGGGGAGTAATTGTACGGTCAGGGAGAGTGTCATGTGAGAATCAAAGGTGTTAATTGCATTTGTAATAGGACAATAAAGGGTCTCATTTGCAGCAGCACACATGTTCATTTGTTTGTTTTAAAATCACAATTAGTTGAGGCTCTTAATTTGTAAAAATAAGAAGAAACTAGAATTCAATTATGTTCATTCTGTTCTTGTTAACCTTAGTTTATGTTTGCTGTATTTTTGGCCATATATATAATATGAGTCTTAAGCTCTTATGTTATGTCCACTTTGGTTTTTTGAAGGGAGCAGTTCCTTTTCTCATTTGATGCGGCTGAGGAATTAAAGCAAGAGATTTCAAAAAAGAATCACCAATTAATTCTTTTAAAAGAATTTAATTTGGTTGATGAGATATGGAAGGAATCAAGGCCTGAGCCACCAAACAAGCCTACTAGGAGTGCACGACATAATAAGGACATGGTTTTATCTTGTATTAGATTGTTGAGGCTATGTGTATCTATATCTACTGAGTTATCTGTAGGCGTATGTAATAATATCTTTGGAATCAGTACCTTTTTTTGTTTAACAATCTGGTGAATTGGATTTCTTATGACACTACCAAAACCCACAAAAATCTACAAAAAAAAATAGTCGAAGGAATTTGACTTGCAAAGTTTTCTTTTTATTGGCAACTGTTGAACTTTGTTCATGAGCCAAATTGATTGGCTTTTTTGCCCCGAGATAATAAGATTTTTAAGATAAATTTCATCTTTTTTTTTTAATGCAAAGCTTTGAAAATTATTGTTTCTCTTTGTTATATATGTGAACTGTAGATGCACCCGAATAATTGTATTACACTAAGTTATTCAGTGCATGTCATTTCAATTGTATTACACTGAGTTATTTTACTAAAATGAATAAAAATTTCATACTTAAGAAACTAAAAAAAAAAATCCAAAAAAGAGAAAGTGATGACATCTTAATTTTCATACATCGAAAAATTGCAATATTGTAGTACTATCAATCTGCAAAATAAACTGAACCGTGGGGATTGAAATTGAACTGATTAAAACAAACTTTTAATCTCCACTGCAACGCGTGGGCACTTGACTAGCCACATATTAAAATTATATATGATATTTGATATGTCTATATTTCATCTATTATTTCGTCTTATTTTCAGACCAGATCTTGTGATTTTGACCACTAAATTGCACAGTTTATATTGAAAATCAATAGAATATGGTACTGCTGATGTTTTGTGGTTGAATTGCAGGAAATAGGCGAAAAACAGGCAAAAAGGCAGAGTTCTGACTTCCCCCATGCGACCCGCATGCCACATGACGCGGGTCGCATCGCAGCCCAGACGTGACCTCAGACGCGACCCTCACAGCTCGCATCCTTGCCACCTGACGCGGGTCGCATGGAAACTCATGCGGGTCGCGTCGAGTTAACTGAGCCAGGCCCAATTGAGGCCCATGAAGGAAATTATTTAAACTGAAGGCCTGGCAACAGAGAGGACATCCATTATTCCGCGATTTTCACGAGAGAAAGAAGAGATCGGAGCCTGGAGAGGAGAAAGACGATCTGGAGCTGAAGAGGAGGCGATCTGAAGAAGAAGACTCAACCTGAAGCTTCAATCCTCTTCTCTACCTCTTCTCTCACTATGATTTGCTTTCTTTCTCTCTCTCTTGTTTTGATTTCGTTGATGACTGAGTAGATACTGTAGTTTCGAGGGTTTGGATTTGTAGTCTGAAACTTTGTTTGATGATGCATTTGGATTGATTCTTATTGTTATTTCGTGTTTCTTTGATTCTTGTATTATCTGAGATTGCTTGATCTGAATTGTTTGATTCTTGATTGCTTACTGTTGAATGCCTTAGGCATCTCTTCTTGTACCAAAGGCTTGATGCTTCTTGTAATTAGGTTAAGTACCTGAGGTAGGTCTGAGAACCGAAAGGTGAGGTCAATGAGTAGCCGAAAGGTGAAAGTTTCTATATCAACCTGTAGATACCTTTAGTAAACAGAATCGAGAACTTAGGTTTAGATCAAACAGCTTGATTAAACCTGAGAAGGTGAAATTGCAATTCCAAACCAGGTCTGCTAAGCCAACACACGAAAGTTGAGGTTCAGTGATACTAGGTACGGTCAGTCTAACCTTACGCGATTTAAACAACAAGAAACTTGATATGTGCAGACTCAGCTCAGGGACCATGCGGGTCGCGTGACTTATCACGCGGGTCGCATCACTCGGGTCGCAAGCCGCAGCTTGCGGGTCGCGTGTCAGGTTCGGAGCGCTTAAGGCCAAGCGGGTCGCATGCGAAAGCATGCGGGTCGCGTCACAAAGGTCGCATGCGAAAGTATGCGGGTCGCGTGGCAGGTCTGAGCAGCAAAGTTGAAGATGAAATCTGAAACCCTTGAAACACCCTTTTTTACCATAGTACAAAATACAAACATTTACTTGATTCTTTACTTGTTCATACATTGATAATTGAAATTGTTCATACATTCATTTGCTTCATTCATTTTACTTGTTCATACATACGAAAACTTAGGATTAAACAAAACCCCAATTCTCGCACTTTTAGTACCTAACTAGGATTAGTTAAGATTCAGAAAATAATCCGTCCCTGAGGATCGACACCCGTTCTAACTACAAAGACAGGGTTGTGCACTTGCAACCTTCGTCCAAGAGTTGAATAGGGTTTAAACTCCACAGCCTAGGCTGTGGTGAAACTCTGTACCTCTCATCTGGGAGCGAACAAGTTTTTGGCGCCGTTGCCGGGGACGGCTTTCATTTTCTGAATTTTTACTTTTTTTAGTTAATCTAGATTTTAATCTGTATCTTTTATCTTTTCTTTTCTTTTACTGAAAACTGGCTCTTAACCATCCTCCTGCAGGTAGATACACACTGAAATACCAACTGAGGAGCAGAGGGCCACTTTTTGACGAAACTCCTCCAGACGAAACTGCTGCTGCTCAGCCATCTCTTGACGCGACCCGCACCGAGGTTGAAGCGACCCGCATCACATCAGACGCGACCTGAGTTGAAGAGATGTCAGAACATCCGAGCAGAGACGACAGGGAGGAACGAGAAAGAGACAGGGAAGAAGTCCTGACTGACCCCGAGGATGAAGAGACGGATGTCTTCATGCCAAGGACACTTCGAGAATTCAACGTGCCACGAGCTGGAGATGTCAGAGGAGCAATCAGGTTGCCAAGAGTACCTGGACAGCAACCGAACTTCAATCCAGGAGTGGTCAACATGGTTCAGCAGAACACCTTCCATGGCATGGATCACGAGGATCCTCATGCTCACCTCCAGACTTTTCTCGAGTGCATCACAACCATCAAGACCAATGGAGCAACCGCTGATTACACCAAACTGGCTCTTTTTCCTTTTACTCTTAGGGACAAAGCTAAGAAATGGTTAGGGTCGTTACCTAGGGATTCGATCACCAGCTGGAAGGAATTATCTAAGTTGTTTCTAACTAGGTTTTTCCCTCACAAAAGAACAGCCAAGGTAAGAAACGAACTGACCAGCTTTAGGCAATTGTTAGATGAGCCCCTTAATGAGTCTTGGGAAAGGTTTAGAGAGTTGCAGTATTCTTGTCCGCACCATGGTTTACCTGATTGGTTGTTGATCCAAACATTTTATGATGGTTTGACAGAGAGCACTCGTTCTTATGTAGATGCAGTTGCAGGTGGAGCACTCATGTCCCGTGAGCCTCTTGAAGCCATGAACCTGATCGACGACATGGCACAGAACCAACAATGGTCCGGCCGCGACAATGCCCGACCAAGAGGTGGCGGCAAGTTCGAGGTCGATCACATCACTGCCTTGACCGCCAAGATGGATGCCATGCAGAGGGCGATGGACAAGCTGAGCGTGAAGGCAGTCGAACAACAACCGCAGAGTTGTGTCATGTGTGGAGACGAGAGACACAGCTACGAGCAATGCCCCTTGGCAGAGGTCGAAGAGAGCAACGAGCAGGTAAGTTCCTTGAACAACGAACCTTTATTTTTTCCAAAGCCTCCTTTCAACCGATCCTACTCCAAGGATCCGATTGAGCAACAAAATTGGAGGTGGAATCAAAACAATGCTCCTAGACCTCCTTTCAACAACTCGTTTCACAATCCGTCTTCCAATGACAACAACAACTCTTTCAATCGTCCGTCTTCCAGTCACAACAATTGGAACAATCCCTCTTCTAACAACAACTCCAACAAGAGCTTCTATCAGAATGCTTCTTTCCCCAATCAGAACAATCGAGCACCTCAAACCGGTCCTTCCAGACCGTACGTGCCTCCCCATGCGACCGATTTCACACATGAGCAAGGGAAGATGAATCAAATGATGTGGGAACAGATGCAGAGCATGTCCACTCAAATGGCGGCTCAAAACAAGTTGTTGGAGCAGTTGAGTCACATCGTCACTTCGAGCCAAACTCAACCTGGAAAGCTGCCAGCTCAGCCAGAACCCAACCCCAGAGGAGATGTAAAGGCGATCACGCTGCGAAGTGGGACCCAGTACCAGGAACCAGCCTTCCCACCAGACCTGACTCCAGCAGACCTGACTCCATATGTGACACACACTGTTGAGACGCGACCCGCGTGCCACCTCACGCGACCCGCGTGGAAAGACCTGACAAGGGGAAGGAGGCTGAGACACCTCCATTTGAGAAACTTCCAATCAAGCCTCCACCCTACAGGCCTCCTGTGCCCTTTCCCAGAAGACTAGCTGCAACCAAACTGGACGCACAATTCGCAAAGTTCGCAGAAGTCCTGAAAGGACTGCACATCACGCTCCCATTCACCGAGGCCTTGACTCAAATGCCCTCTTACGCCAAATTCCTGAAGGATATCTTATCCAACAAACGAAGCTTGGAGGGCAATGAAACGGTGAAGTTAACGGAACAGTGCAGTGCCATTCTGAAGAGCGACCTACCTCCCAAATTGAACGACCCAGGGAAGTTTTCCATTCCCTGCATCATTGGCAAGGCCACGATCAAGAGAGCTCTCTGCGACTTGGGAGCTAGTGTGAGCCTCATGCCGCGCACAATTTTCGAGCGAATGGGAGTAGGAGAGCTCAGACCCACGCGAATGACGTTGCAGCTAGCAGACTCCTCAGTACGATTTCCACTCGGCATAGTGGAAGACGTACCAGTTCAGGTCGGTAAGTACTTTGTACCTGTAGACTTCGTGGTCATGGAAATGGAAGAGGACAAGGAAGTCCCCATCATTCTGGGACGACCTTTCCTCAGGACTGCAGGTGCAGTCATCGATGTGTCTCAAGGAACACTGACCTTGAACTTTGGAGGAGAGAGAGTGTGTTTCCAAATTGATCAAGCCATGAAGTACCCTTCTGCAGCATCTTGTTCCCGAGTGGATGCGCACGAAAAATGCCTAACAGATTTAGTAGAAGAGTACTTCCTTGATCAGATCCATGAGAGCACGAAAGAACACGCTCATTTCTTGTTTGAAGAAGAAGTCAGAGGAGCAGAAGTGAAAACAGCTGACCTGGAAGACTCTGATGCGACCCGCATGACATCTCATGCGACCCGCGTGCCAAAGTCTGAGGACCTGGAAACCGAAAGCGAGTCGGATAGGTCAGCATGCGACGACATTTCACTTGATGCGACCCGCACGACATCTGATGCGACCCGCATCCAGACTGAGAAAAAGGGGCCAACTCCTGAACTCAAGCCCCTGCCAGCCAACCTCCGGTATGAATTCCTTGGTCCAGATCATTCCTTCCCCGTCATTGTCAATGCAAGTCTGACTCCCGATCAAACCGCCAAACTCTTGGAGAAACTGAAGCTTCATCGAGGTGCAATCGGGTATTCGATCAATGACCTGAAGGGGATCAGCCCATCCATTTGCTCACACAGGATTTTTCTGGAGGAAGGTCACAAGCCATCGGTTGAACATCAAAGACGGCTTAACCCAAATCTGAAAGAGGTAGTCAAGAAGGAGATTCTCAAGCTTCTGGACGCCGGTATCATTTACCCTATCTCTGACAGTAAGTGGGTGAGCCCAGTGCACGTGGTGCCGAAGAAAGGTGGAACAACGGTGGTGAAAAACGAGAAGAACGAGTTGATTCAAACACGAGTGGTGAATGGTTTTCGAATGTGCATTGACTACAGAAAACTCAATGCGGCCACACGCAAAGACCACTTCCCTTTGCCATTCGTTGACCAGCTTTTGGAGAGGCTTGCTAACCATTCTTATTTTTGTTATTTGGATGGTTACTCTGGCTTCTTCCAGATCCCAATTCACCCTCAAGACCAAGAGATGACCACTTTCACTTGTCCCTACGGTACGTACGCATACCGTAGGATGCCCTTTGGTCTGTGTAATGCACCAGCAACCTTTCAGAGAGCCATGATGGCCATCTTTTCTGATTTCATCGAGACAGAGGTTGAAATCTTCATGGATGACTTTTCCGTGTATGGTGCATGTTTTGACTCGTGTTTGACCAACTTGTGCAAAATTTTGAAGAGGTGTGAGGAAGTCCATCTGATTTTGAATTGGGAAAAGTGTCACTTCATGGTCCAAACTGGCGTTGTCCTTGGACATGTTGTGACCTCAAAAGGCATTGAAGTTGACAAGGCAAAGATCGAGGTGATTGAGAAACTCGAAATTCCAACAAACGTCAAGGGCATTCGAAGCTTCCTTGGACATGCAGGTTTTTACCGCAGGTTCATCAAAGACTTCTCCAAGATCGCGAAACCACTGACCAATCTGCTCATCAAAGATTCTGACTTCGTTTTCACCGATGATTGTGTCAAGTCTTTTTGCGATTTGAAGAAAGCCCTCATCTCAGCACCAATTTTGCAACCACCCGACTGGTCTCTTCCTTTTGAGATCATGTGCGACGCGAGCGACTATGCTGTCGGAGCGGTTTTGGGGCAAAGGAAAGAAAAGAAGCCGTGTGCTATTTACTATGCTAGCAAGGTGCTAGATCCTGCCCAGATGAATTACACAACGACTGAGAAGGAACTTCTCGCCGTTGTGTTCGCTCTCGACAAGTTTAGGTCGTATTTGGTTGGCTCCAAGATCATCGTCTACACTGACCATGCCGCCTTGCGATATTTGCTGAGCAAACAGGATGCCAAACCTCGATTGATCAGGTGGATTCTTCTTTTGCAAGAGTTCGATCTTGAGATCAGGGATAAGAAGGGAGTCGAAAACACCGTGGCCGACCATCTATCCAGACTTCGTTTGGAAGATGAGAGCTCTGCCAACTTGCCAATCAATGACTCGTTCCCTGATGAACAACTCTTCTCTGCCTCCGCACTATATGCCGTCGATGTGACCCGCGAAAGCAACCAATCAGACCCTTGGTATGCTGACATTGCCAATTTCATTGCTTCCGGGTTTGTTCCTCCCACCATGACCTACCAACAAAGGAAGAAGCTCAAATCTGATGCAAAGTACTATTTTTGGGACGAGCCTTTTCTTTTCAAGGTAGGAGTCGATGGCATTTTCAGACGCTGTGTGCCACACGATGAGGCACGATCCATCCTTGAGCATTGCCATTCATCTGCGTATGGAGGCCATGCTTCTTTCTCCAAGACGGCAGCCAAGGTCTTGCAATCCGGCTTCTTTTGGCCTTCTCTCTTCAAAGACGCGAAGACCTTGGTTGACACTTGTGACAGTTGTCAACGCACTGGGAACATTTCCAAACGCAATGAGATGCCTCTTCACTCCATTCTTGAGGTAGAGATCTTTGATGTGTGGGGAATCGATTTCATGGGACCATTCCCAGCTTCGTGCGGGTATGAGTACATCCTAGTTGCGGTAGACTATGTGTCCAAGTGGGTGGAAGCAGTGGCTTGTCGAAAGGCAGATTCGAGTGCCGTGAAACGATTGTTCAACGACATCATCTTCCCTCGCTTTGGAGTTCCACGGGCCGTCATCAGTGATGGAGGGAAGCATTTCGTAAACCGACAATTCAACAAGCTCCTGAGACGTCATGGGGTGGCGCACAAAGTGACGACTTCTTACCATCCTCAATCCAACGGCCAAGCTGAAATCTCAAACCGGGAAATCAAATCCATCTTGGAGAAGACTGTGGCAAGGACAAGAAAGGATTGGTCTTTGAAGTTGAATGACGCACTCTGGGCCTACCGCACCGCCTTCAAGACGCCGATTGGGATGAGCCCTTTCAAACTGGTATACGGGAAACCGTGTCACTTACCTGTGGAAATCGAGCACAAGGCGTTCTGGGCCACACGAGCGGTCAACATGGACATGCTGGCTGCTGGCGAAAAGCGAATCCTCGACCTGCATGAGTTGGAAGAAATGCGACTTCATTCTTACGAGAATGCAAGGATCTACAAAGAAAAGACCAAGCGACTTCATGACAAGCACGTCACGACTCGCGACTTCCAAAAGGGTGATCTTGTACTTTTGTTCAACTCAAGACTGCGACTCTTTCCTGGGAAGTTGAAGTCAAGGTGGTCCGGTCCCTTTGTCGTGCAGAAGGTGTACCCATTTGGTGCTATTGACATTTGGAGTGAGGAATGTGGGACCTTCAAAGTCAATGGCCAGCGGCTCAAGCATTACATTGCCAATCATCCCCATAATGAGCGTTTCGAGCAGGATCTTTCTGATCCTGCACTAGTCGAAGATTAGAAAAAGGAAGGTCGAGCTTGAGACCTAAAACAAGCGCTCCTTGGGAGGCAGCCCAAGCCTGTTTGTTTAGTTGCATTTCATTTAGATTAGATTTAGATAGTTGCGTTTCATTTAGATTTGATTTAGAGGTAGATTTGAGTTAGATTAGTTTTCTGGTTGATTTCCTTTTGCAAAAATACCAAAAAGAACCTCTGATGCGACCCGCATGAGATTCCATGCGATCCGCATGAGACTCCATGCGACCCGCGTGAATTTCCACGCGACCCGCGTCGACTTGAACCGACGGCTGGCATTGAAGAGGCGCGTCTAAAGGACGCGAGGTCCTTCTTAGTCCGCATCTCTTTCTTCTCTTCTCATTCCCAGCCGTTTCATCACTCTATCTCTCTCTCTTCTCACTCCTCAACAGAGATCCGACCCATCTCTCTTCGCCAACCTCCACCTTGTAGGCCATCCTCTCCACTTGTTCTCCTCTCGGACGCCAGCACCACCTTGCGCACTCCCTCCCGGATTCAGGTAAGTTCCCTATCTCTTCTTCTCATTCCCCTCTTTGATCATTGTTGCTTCTTTCTCTGGGGAACTGTGGGGATTTCTGTGGAGAATTGTGGGGTAGGGAGTTCTCTCCTTGGGAGAGGGAGAGTCGGCCATTGCACCTCTGTCCAAACCTAACCAGACCACGCGACCCGCGTGACTTCTCACGCGACCCGTATCAACTTTCACGCGACCCGCGTCGAAGCGCACGCGACCCGCGTCGAAACACACAGAATTGAAAAATGGACCGAGAACGTCGGTCCAAACGGGTCCAAGACCGCATGCAGCTGCGTAGCCGTGCCCAGCCACCACCTGCACAAGCTCCTTCCCCACCAGCGCCTAGCTCACCCCAGTCCGAGCATTCTGACTCTGACGACTCCCACCATCCCTCTGAGTACTTTGAGTCCTTGCGCTCAAAGAAATTCGAAAACACGCGTCGAGTTGACTTGCATACTCTTCGCGTATTCGGGGTTGAGGACGACTTCCTGCTTCTCACGGGGAGGATTGGTTTCACCCCCGCTTTCTGGGCCATCGACCACCCCTCCTACGAGGGACTCACCCTTGAGTTCCTCTCCTCTCTTGAGCTCAAGGAAATGACGCAGGGTGGTCACTCACAGCACTACATCACATTCCTCCTAGGTGGTCGGTCTCACCGCGTCACGCTAGTTCAGCTCCGTGAGTGGTTCGGTTTTCAGCCGGATCCTCAGACTTCCTCTCTTGAGTTCCGCGTGGGCCTAGACAGGTTACATTTCTGGAGTTTAGTCACCGGCGGAGTCCCAGGAGACTTTCACACGAGGGACTTCAAGAGCATCAATATCTCTCACCCTTCTCTTCGCTGCATCCAGCGCGCTCTTGCCGTCTCCATCTTCGCCCGTGGTGCCACGGTCTCCCGAGTTAACGTTGAGGATCTCAAGCTTCTGGATCACATGCTCCGGCCAGACGGACAGATAGAGCGGCCCGACCTGATGCTCTTTATGATCCACCACTGGCTCGATCTTCAGCGCTCCACGAGAGCCGGCGGCACCATTCCCATCGGTGCCTATGTCACGCACATTGCTGAGCGCTTGGAGGTACCGATCACAGATGCTACGCCCTGCGGTGGTCGACGATTACTGGATGTCGAGGCCTTCCGTGCGGCAGGATTTATCACGATCACCTTAGGCTTTGGTGGACGCCGCAGCTATCATTGGCGCATGCCAGACGGCTCCGCACAGCTCAGGCTGCCTGTCCACGCACCTCTCTCCTTTGTGGACCGGTCTACTTGGTTTTTCTCCAGACCCGTACCAGATGCGCCTCCACCCCCTCCTCCCGTGGCTGATGGTGCACCTATGCCTGAGGCTCCTCACTCCGCTCAGCCGAGTACTTCTCACCCTACGGAGCCCACCATGCAGGACCTCTACCACCTCGTCTCATCCATGAGGGTGACTCAGCTCCAGCATGGTGACACACTTCACACCATTCAGGGTCAGCTGGCAGATTATCACGACCGCCTCAGTGGTGTTGAGGATGAGTTGCGTGACTGGCGCTACTATGATGAGTACGGGTATTACCCCGGGCCATCTTCTTCGCGAGACTGATCAGGGTATGTTTCCTCTTTCCCCTTTGCTTTTATTTCTCTTTATCTTTCAGTCTTGAAGCATTGAGGACAATGCTCAGGCTAAGCTTGGGGGGGAGACTTTTGTATCTTAGGATTTATTTTGATTGCACTTAGGTCATGTTTACTTTTCTCTGCATCTTTTAGGTGAAAAATTTGCTCGATTGTTGCAATTTGGGACCTATTTGAAAATTTTTATGTGATGGGGATGACCTTGGGAAATTAGATTTGACCTCATAATTGACCACACAGAACTGATTAGGACCAAATGGTTTGGGATTTGAAAAATTGGAAACTTGAATGTCGAAATAGAATTTAGAAACCGAATTGTGCCCTTAAAATTTGGAAATAGGGATTTCAAATATAGAAAGGTTGGGATATCCGTTGGTGTGAATGAACGCTAGTGGATGTGTGTATTCATGGTATGTGCAAATAACATAAAAAAAAAAAGAGAGAGAAAATGAAAATAAAAAGGAATGAAAAGACGGAGAACATAAGAGTACTGGCAATAAGTCTTGAATGGACGCCTTTGAGCTCGTCTCCCAATTAGAAAAGAAACAAACAAATACAATAAAATTTTTGCATATATCAACACACGAAGTCCGCAACTTTCTGACCTAAGCTTGATTCAAGCTTGGGGGGACAAAAAGGGAAATCTCCTACAAATGAGGGCATAGTTTAGTGAAAGAATGATAATTCGATAGTTCAAGTAATCAGTTTTGCAAATTCTGAAACATTTAAAATTTGAGGTTTTGTTAATCGATTTGTGAAGTGAATCAGAATTGACCAAGGAAAGTCCAAATCATAATAAAAAGATTCTTCAGTTTCTTTATTGGAGCGATTAAGTAAATTTTCACGTTTTAGGCATTTAGCTTGCATTTAGATCCCAAACCCGGTTTGAAAGTACAGATTTGCTTGAGGACAAGCAAAGGGTAAGCTTGGGGGAATTTGATATGTCTATATTTCATCTATTATTTCGTCTTATTTTCAGACCAGATCTTGTGATTTTGACCACTAAATTGCACAGTTTATATTGAAAATCAATAGAATATGGTACTGCTGATGTTTTGTGGTTGAATTGCAGGAAATAGGCGAAAAACAGGCAAAAAGGCAGAGTTCTGACTTCCCCCATGCGACCCGCATGCCACATGACGCGGGTCGCATCGCAGCCCAGACGCGACCTCAGACGCGACCCTCACAGCTCACACCCTTGCCACCTGACGCGGGTCGCATGGAAACTCATGCGGGTCGCGTCGAGTTAACTGAGCCAGGCCCAATTGAGGCCCATGAAGGAAATTATTTAAACTGAAGGCCTGGCAACAGAGAGGACATCCATTATTCCGCGATTTTCACGAGAGAAAGAAGAGATCGGAGCCTGGAGAGGAGAAAGACGATCTGGAGCTGAAGAGGAGGCGATCTGAAGAAGAAGACTCAACCTGAAGCTTCAATCCTCTTCTCTACCTCTTCTCTCACTATGATTTGCTTTCTTTCTCTCTCTCTTGTTTTGATTTCGTTGATGACTGAGTAGATACTGTAGTTTCGAGGGTTTGGATTTGTAGTCTGAAACTTTGTTTGATGATGCATTTGGATTGATTCTTATTGTTATTTCGTGTTTCTTTGATTCTTGTATTATCTGAGATTGCTTGATCTGAATTGTTTGATTCTTGATTGCTTACTGTTGAATGCCTTAGGCATCTCTTCTTGTACCAAAGGCTTGATGCTTCTTGTAATTAGGTTAAGTACCTGAGGTAGGTCTGAGAACCGAAAGGTGAGGTCAATGAGTAGCCGAAAGGTGAAAGTTTCTATATCAACCTGTAGATACCTTTAGTAAACAGAATCGAGAACTTAGGTTTAGATCAAACAGCTTGATTAAACCTGAGAAGGTGAAATTGCAATTCCAAACCAGGTCTGCTAAGCCAACACACGAAAGTTGAGGTTCAGTGATACTAGGTACGGTCAGTCTAACCTTACGCGATTTAAACAACAAGAAACTTGATATGTGCAGACTCAGCTCAGGGACCATGCGGGTCGCGTGACTTATCACGCGGGTCGCATCACTCGGGTCGCAAGCCACAGCTTGCGGGTCGCGTGTCAGGTTCGGAGCGCTTAAGGCCAAGCGGGTCGCATGCGAAAGCATGCGGGTCGCGTCACAAAGGTCGCATGCGAAAGTATGCGGGTCGCGTGGCAGGTCTGAGCAGCAAAGTTGAAGATGAAATCTGAAACCCTTGAAACACCCTTTTTTACCATAGTACAAAATACAAACATTTACTTGATTCTTTACTTGTTCATACATTGATAATTGAAATTGTTCATACATTCATTTGCTTCATTCATTTTACTTGTTCATACATACGAAAACTTAGGATTAAACAAAACCCCAATTCTCGCACTTCTAGTACCTAACTAGGATTAGTTAAGATTCAGAAAATAATCCGTCCCTGAGGATCGACACCCGTTCTAACTACAAAGACAGGGTTGTGCACTTGCAACCTTCGTCCAAGAGTTGAATAGGGTTTAAACTCCACAGCCTAGGCTGTGGTGAAACTCTGTACCTCTCATCTGGGAGCGAACAATATTTGCATCAAAATTGGATATGTCAATTTATTTGACAGATGTGATATATGAAATAAAATAAAATTTTAAGTTTTTTTTTAAGTAAATTGGTATTAAATTTGGAAGTAATTTATGATTTACTGATAATTTCTTGTGCAATAATTTTGCACTAATTATTTATATAATTTTCAAATTTAATCAAATTTAGTTTGTGTTATATCTCAATAACAAAAACCACGTTTATAATTCTAATTTTTTGAAGTGGGCTACGACGTACTTAAATATATATATATATATATATATATATATATTGGCAGTGTTGACAAGTTTCACACACTCAGGCAGCACGAGGTGAAATACTTTTGACGACATGGTCCAGAAATGCAAGGTTAGATTTTTGAAATTTGTTGTTTCTTATGTATTCTCCTGATTGAGAGGCAGCGGAGGAAACAGATCTCCTGCGATGCATTTAAAAATTTGATTTTAATATAACCAGTTGGTCCCATTAGAGGAACTCTTAAATATCTCATATTTTGCATGTTATTTTAGAAAATAGCAACCGTCCAATTATGTTATGCATGAATCTCAGAGTGAAATTAATACTGACACCAATGCTAATCCGAGCAGCGGACAAGTCGGTCACGTAAAATAACTTAACTTTAGGGCTGATTTTTATTTATGGGCTGATTTGTGGCCCAAGTTCTAAATTATTGAAAGTAAATAACTTTCAACTTATGCCATGGATTTAAAAGAAAGATAAATGCTTGTTAAACGCATTACAAATTTGATAATAAATAATAATGATTTCTTTCACTGTGACTTGGGCAAATTGTTTGAATCATATGGAAATTTTCAAATTTATCAAATTTAGTCTTATTTTTAAAACTTTAACCTTATTGCTCAAATGGATAAGAATTTCATTATAATGTTATAAATAAGAATTTCTCCTTCTATATCCATATATATAAATTTAAAAGAACGAAAAATATATTTTTTCCCCTTCAATTAGCCTACTCTCAAAATCAATGATACATGAATTTCACTAAAATTAATTTTGTCACTCTTCAAAGAAACGCATTAAAAAAAATTTACTTCTTAAAGAAATATTTTTATAAATCTAACACAAGTTATATCTTTTACATAATTAATATTATCAATCCCCACCGCAACGCGTGGGCACTTAACTAGTATATATATATATTGATTGTGATCCGGCGATATGCACGAGAAAGTGTGATCACGCGTTTTCACTTGATGGCAGTCAAAGAACCACCCCACTCTAATTTATTTTCCTAGAGCAATAAATGGCCCTTAAAAAGGTTACCGGGTTTGAGCTCTGAGGGGATCGCGGATCGCGGATCGCCCCCAATTTTTTTAAATACCCTCAAAAAAAAAAAACAAAATACTCTTGATTTTAAAAAAATTAAAAAAATGTCCTAACTGCTCCACTGTGGGACGGTCCACTTCCATACTTGACTGCCCCACAGTGAGACGGTTTGCTATAAATTTTTTTTTTAGAAATATTTTGTGTGTATAGAATAAATATTTTATATATAGACACTAATAGTAATTTTGTCTCACTGTTTTTATGATTTTTTTTTCTTTTTTTTGGATACTCATATTTTTTTTATTTTGTAAGTAGAATAAATGACAAATAAAATATATATGTGTGAAACTAGAGCTGAACTTAAATCAGCTCATGTAACAAGAAAAGATACTCTTATTCTCTTTCATAAAATATTGATAATTTTCTATTTATTTTTAAGCCATTTTGTGTCATCTTTCATACATCATAAAAATAGTAAAAATTGATATTCTACAAGTTCATTATATAACCAATTTACTGAGCTACTTAGATCGAAATTTGAAGTTTATACGATATATTTTTTATTTACCGTTATTTTTTAGAAACTTCAATTGTCGTTCAAGTTATCTTCTAAAGTGGACCGCCCTACTGTGTGGCGGTTATATATATATTATTTTTTGGAAAAATCTTAAAATGAAAACAGTAAACTAAATGACTATAACTGACAAAATATCGAAAATTATAAATGAAAAACTTAATCGGAAACTTCAACTCAAGTTTTGAGGCTCTTCCCTTTGTTTTTTTTTTTTTGTAATTCTAAATTTTGAAAAACGGCATAGCCGTCATCAACGCATGCATCTTCTCGCAAAACTTTTCGAAAAGTGATCATTTGCTGTGTTTTATGGCTGTTTGAAGTTTCGTCGTCATTTTTCGCCTTCTCAGTGAAGATATCGTCTGTCTTGCCTTATCCATTGTCTTAGCCTCGCCTGTTTACGAGAGATGTCTTAGGTAAATACATGTACAACATACAAGTGCTTTAAAAATGAGAGAAATGACTTACAAAAAATAAATAGAGATGCGTTATAATAGAAAAACATAGATCGATGATGTGGAAAAATATTATATTTCTTTTATCACACACGGATCATACAATATGAGTATCCAAAAAAGAAAAAAAAAAGAAAAATCATAAAAGTAGTTAAACAAAATTACTGTTAGTGTCTATGTGTAAAACATTCATTCTATACACACTAAATATCTCTAAAAACAAAATTATAGCAAACCGTCCCACTGTGGGGCAATCAAATATGGAAGTCGACCGCCCCACAGTGGTCAGGGCATTTTTCAAAAATTTTGAAAATGGAGAGTATTTTTGTTATTTTTTTTATTTTTGAGAGTATTTAAAAAAAATCGACGGATCGCCTTGCATAGTAGCCACGTGGCAAGAATGCCACGTTGGTTTTTTTAAGTTCAATTTTATAACTTCAATCATTATATTTTAAAAAATTCTAAATAGATCAAGAAAAATACATTTTTAGAAAAATATTACAATTATCTTACAAGTATTATGTCTGGTTTTCGTAATTTTTTTAATACAAAACAATATATATTTATAATCCGTAAAATAATATAAACCAATCAACCGAATTAGAAACCAAACTACATAACTTCAAAAGCAAACTGAACAACCAAATCATTTTAACGAAAAACATTTTGTTTAACACACTAGTGGCATATAAGAGCATGAATAACTTGGAATGGGTTTGAGAGATCTGCGAGCTTTTAATCTAGCAATGCTCGCGGAACAAGGATGACGACGTCTAATCAAGTCACCCACATCTAAAAACAGAAGCAAGAAAAGAAAGAACTTTGAATCTTTTTATTTCATCAATCATATTTTTACAGAGTATCATTACATCGCTATTTATAGTCCACGCAATGGCTTGATTAATCTCTAATTATGGTTCTAACAACATGGGTTAATCTAACCACAATTCTAATAGAAAGTCTAAAACATAATTAGTTGTAATTAACTTCTGTTATGGATGTAATCAAGTATATCATCTAATAGCCCCCCCCCCCCTCAAGCGGAAGTGAGGGAAATCAATGTGAGCTTGTGTCGAAGCGAAGCAAAGCGTGGAGAAGGAAGAGGCTTGGTCATGAGATCGGCAAGTTGATCATTAGAACAAATGAAATGAACCGAAAGTTCCTTAGAAGCAATTATTTGCTTACAAAGTGGTAATCAATTTCCATATGTTTCGTACGAACGTGAAACATGAGGTTAGAGGCAAAAAAGATGGTCCTTATGTTGTCACACCATAAGGTAGAAGGAATGGTGGTAGGAAGATGCAATTCATGGAGAAGGTACCGTAACCAAAGTACTCTGCACAAGAAATAGCAAAACTACGGTATTCGGCTTCGGTGCTAGAGCGGGATACGGTAGCTTGCTTTTTAGCACTCTATAAAATGAGGTTTCGGCCTAAGAAAATGCAAAATCCTAATGTCGAACGCCTATAATCTATAAACCGGCCCAATCTACGTCACTGTACGCGTGTAGAGAAAGAGAAGAGGCAGAAGAGAGAAAGAGCCCATGACGAAGAGTGCCGAGTACGTAACGGAGAATCCGTTTAGCGACCACCCAATGAGAAAGAGAAGAGTAGTGCATGAATTGAGAAACTTTGTTCACGGCAAAAGATATGTCAAGTTGAGTTAAGGTAGCGTATTAGAGTGCTCCTACAACGCTGCGATAGAGGTGAGGGTCCTCAAATGGTGGTTTGTCATGAAGAGACAAATTGGAATCCGGGGCCATAGGAGAGGAGGCCTGTTTGGAGTGTTGCATCTTTGTGCGAGCAATAAGATCTTTGAGGTACTTTGTTTGAGAGAGATGCATTCCTGTAGATGAACGGATCACCTCAATGCCTAAGAAAAAATGCAAGTCACCCAAATCTTTGAGAGCAAACTCGGTTGAGAGAAGTGAAATGCATGATCGCATGTATCTATCATTGTTGCCGGTGATGATGATGTCATCGACATACATAAGAATAATGGTGATATGGCCTTGTGAATGCGAGATGAAAAGAGAATGATTGTGTTGAGAGCCATGAAACCCGTATTTGAGAAACACCATCTTCAATTTTTGAAACCAGGCTTGAGAGGATTGTTTAAGACCGTAGAGTGCTTTAGAGAGAAGGCAAACATGGTCGGGCTTTTGAGAGTCGATGAAACCTGGAGGTTGAACCATGTAGACTTGTTCATTGAGATCCCCATGTAAGTAAGCATTTTGTACATCTAATTGGTTTTTCGACTAATTAGAAATAATGGCAATGGATAGCACAAGGCGAATCGTGGTCGGTCGATGATCAGAGTCAAAATAATGATGAATTACGTAGGGTTTTGGCTTATGTTTTGCATATTTTCTCACACTTATGTTTAATTTATTAGAGAAAAATGCTACTGTCACCCTTCTTTATGTTTTATTACAGAAAACAGGTTTTAGGACTATTTTACACCAAATGGAGCAAGAATCGGGTCAATCGGATCAGCGACGCTTATCGACGAAGTCTCTGTTACGGCCCGTATTGCCTAATACGGACCAAGCCTAATACAGACCAGGAGATAGAGTGAGAAGCACTAAAACCCTCAGCGACAAGGTCTCAATACGGACCGTATCACTTGATACAGACCGTAACCGAAGGTGCCCCTTGAGAAATAACTGCCGACAGCTGTATCCAGATCAGTTCCTTAGCCCCTACTCAACCTCCAGACGTCCCTCCACTCCTATATAAGGCCCCTGGGCAGAAGAGTAACTTATCTTTGTAATTAGGGTTAGATTTGATTAAATAGAGAAGAGAGGAGTGATTGTAACCATGCCGTTCCGCGGCTAAGTTTTATTTCTTAGGGCTAGGCAGTAAACCTTGTTACTCTTGATGTTTTGATATATATATTTCTGTTGATTATAATTTATTGTTGTTTAATCGAAATGCTTTTGTGATTTACCATCTCTTCATCTAACTTCAATGATCTAGTTTAGTCCGTTAGGGTAGTGACAGTGCTTTAATGGTAAGAGAAACTATTTGTATGAATTAGCCTCGTTGAGATCTATTAGGTTTATGTGAAGAAAACCTTAGCGGGGAAACCATAAACCAGAACAACAAAACGTGAACCAAGTTCCATCACTTGCGTAAGGAAACTCGCAGTGATCTGTGTAGTAACTTGTGTATTTAAGAGATCAGTCATTTGCGTAAGGAAACTCGCAGTGTCCTATGTAGAATCTCGATGAAAGATCTGTCATTCTTGCGTAACATAAATCGCAGTGACCTATGTGGTGTCTTTCATAAAATAACAACAGGAAATCAGACGCGACATGAATATATTATCAAAGCGAATTGAGTAGCAATGGTGTGCCGAAACCCTAGAAATTCTCATCTCTATCTTTATTTTAATTACTTTTAATTGCTTCCTAATTTACATTGATCACAACAACATCTCTCAATTTCCAGATTTTGTCTAGCCTTTCGAAAGATTGAGATTCGATTGCTCAAAACTCTGAACTAATATTCCCTGTGGATCGATCTCGAATATACTATTCGATAGGATTGTGCGCTTACAGTCCGAACCGATAGCATTTCTAAGTTTAAAATATTAAAAGAAATATCGCTCTCTTTTGAGTGATCAGTCGAACAATGAGACTAAAATTCTCAAAATAATCAATGCCTTCGGCTTGATGAAACCCTTTAGTAACTAATCGTGCTTTATATCGTTTGATGGATCCATCGGCTTTCCGTTTGACCTTATAAACCCATTTGCAACCGATGACCTTTTGATTGGAAGGAGGAGGCACGAGGGTCCAGGTTTGGTTTTTGTTTAGTGCATTGATCTCGGTTTGTATGGCTTGTTGCCAACATGGTTCAGTTTGAGCTTGGTAAAAGATCGTGGTTCGGATTCGACCCAAACAGTGAAGGTGACATAATTGGGATATGTGCGGGGTTTACGATTTTGATCATGGGTTCAAGTAATCATATGGTATGTAGAAGAAGCAATAGTTGTTGTTGCTAGAAGCTGAACAGCGTCAGTAGAGGTATGCTCAGTTTGAGCTAGGGAATGGTGCGAAATTGGCATGGGAGTGGAAAAATTGAATGGGAAATATATGTGGCTTAGGTTAGGCCTGGGAGGGGTTTATTTGGGCTTGAGAGGTTAACGAGTGGATTTGGGCTTGAGAATTAGGTGAATTTGAAGCTATTGGAGATGTAGCAGGAATGAGGCTAAGAAATGAAGAGAGTTCGATGTTGTTTGGAGGCTGAATATGATGCACATCAGGGTCGGTTTGAGAGGCAAACGGGAAAATAGTTTCAATAAACTGCACATGCCGAGAGATATAGACCTTTTTGGTTGGGATATGCAAGCATCGAAAACCCTTTTGAGATGATGCATAACCAAGAAAAACACAAGGTAAGGCGCGAAGTTGAAGCTTATGTTCATTATATGGCCGAGTATAAATGTAACATAAACAACCCAAAACCCGAAGTGAAGTATAATCAGGGTGCTTCTTGAAGAGTGTAGTGAATGGGATTTGAGAAGTATGTGAGGGTGGTCGATTGATGAGATAGACGACACTAGAGGAAACTTCATCCCAATATTCACTTGGAATCGAAGCATGAGACATCGAGGCAAGAGAGAGCTCGATTATATGGTAGTGTTTGCATTTCGCTACTCCGTTTTGTTGGGGAGTATAGGGACACGATGTTTGATGTATAATTTGTGGGAAGCGAGTGTGGATCGGCTTGTATTCTGTCCCTCCATCGGTGTGCAAAGTTTTGATTGTGGTGCCTAAAAGAATTCTCAATTTGTGCTTTGAATCAAGAGAAAATATGAGACACTTCACTTTTATTCTTCATGAAATACACCCAAGTAAAATGGGAAAAATCATCAATAAATGTCACATAATACCGAAATCTATTAAAAGAAGTAATAGGTGATGGTCCCCATACATCAGAATGAACAAGCTCTAATGGAGAGTTTGTAGAAGAAGTAGAAGAAAGAAAAGGTAAGTGATGATATTTGCCATATGACAATTATTATATCGGGACAATTTATTAGAACTACAAAGCAAATTTTTGGAGCTAAGTAAATGCAATGTAGTGGTAGTAGATGGATGGCCTAATCGTGTATGCCATTAATCGGCCGAAGTACGAATCCCAATAAAAGCTTGTGGAGAAGAAGTAAATTGCTTCAAGGGGATGGAGAAGAGATCATTAGCACAAGTCACTTGAAAAGGGTAGTCCTCATGAGGCAGTCCTTGAAAACACAATGCAAATATATGAATTCAACAATCAAATGAGGGTTATCAAGAAGTAATTGTGAGAGACTAATAAGATTTTTGGAGAAATTGGGGACATGTAATATATTGTGGAGATGAATTGTGTGATTAGAGACTTTAAAAGAAGAAAATAGGGAGACCTTCACCATTACCAATTTGGAGATTTCCGGGCCCTCATAAGCATAGAAAGAGGAGAGGTTGTTGAAGTAGCTAGTGACATAGTTAGTTGCTCCCGAGTCCAAGATCCATTCAGAGTTCTCATCATAGCCCTCGGTTGGTTGTGCTAGGTAGGCATGAAATGTAGAGGGAGATTGTGTTGACTGGGAGGTTTCTCTGTCTTCAGAAAATCTGTAATAACAGATTTTGGCGATGTGACCAATTTTCAAACAGATCTGACATTGGGGTTTAGGTGGTCTCGGTCCAGAGGAAGAAGAGAAGGGAGGCCGATTCTATTGAGAGAAACCACCAGGCGAAGAATGAATTTGTTGAGGAAATCCACCATTTCTTTGTTGTTGCGACCCAGAGAAGGAATTCGGCCTGGGTTGGAATTGATAGTTAGGCCTGGGTTGATATGGAGGATAATGGGTAAATAGGTTAGTGATCAATGTCAAAATGATAGTGAATTACGTAGGGTTTTTGGCTTAGGTTTTGCCTTATTATCTCACCTTTATGTTTAATTAATTAGAGAAAAAGGTTATTGTTGCTCTACTTTATGTTTTAGTACAGGAAACATGTTTTGGGGCTATTCTACATCATTTGGAGCAAGAATCAGGTCAATCAGATAAGCATAGCTCATCGACTAAGGCTTTGTTACGGTCCGTATTGGCTAATACGGACCAGAGCCCCAATACGGACCAGAGATGGCGCGATACACATTAAGTCCCTCAGCGACATAGTTCCAATACGGACTTTATCAGCCAATATGGTCCGTATTTGAGGCGCTCTTTGGTGAATAACTGCTCCAGCTGTATCCATATCAGATTTCTTGGACTCCATTCATCTCTAGGCGCCCCTCTCTCTCCTATATAAGCCCTCTGAACTGAAAAGGAAGACATCTTTGTATCATTTGGTATTTTATTTTATAAAGTGAGAAGAGAGGAGTGTGTTGAGACTAGTTAGGAAGTGTTACTTGTTTGTGTCTTCTTTGAGTTGATCTCTTGTAAACATGCCGTTCCGCGGTTAAATTTAGATTATTAGGGCTAGGCAATAAAACTTGTTACTCATGATGCTTTGATATATATACCTTTATGTTTGTGTAACATTTTGTTGATTTAAATGCTTTTGTATTTTATATTCTTCTTACTTGGTTTCGATAATCTAATTTAATCCGTCATGGTAAGTGATAGTGCCTTGATGGTAAGTAGAATTACGATGGACGGGTCAATGACAAGGGAAAATATTAAACTAGTGTGAAGAAAACCTTAGAGGGAAAACCACTAGTTGGAACAACAAAATGCAATACGAAATTTCAACATTTGTCATCGATAGATGAAACATCGCAGTGTCTTTATAGTAACCTTCGTAAGAGATCTAACATTTGCGTAAGAAACTCGCAGTGTCTTTATAGTAATCTCCATGGGAGTTTCGGCATTTTCGTAAGGAACTCGTAGTGTCTTTATAGTAACTCCATTACAACAATTGGAAACCACCCTCTATAAAGTTAAAGTACCAAAGCAGATTGAGTAGCGACGGTGTGCCAAAACCCTAGGAATTCACATCTCTATCTTTGTTTTACTTACTTTTAATTTTCGCCAAATATACACTGATCATAACTACAACTCTTGATTTTCATATTTCATCTAGCCTTTCGAAAGGTTGTGATTTGATCGCTCAAGACTCTAAACCAATATTCTCTATGGATCGACCTCGATTATACTACTCGATAGGATTGTGCGGTTGCGATCCGACTCGATAGCATACTGAGTTTACAAATTTAAAAGACTATCACTCCCAAAGTGATCAGTTAGCGGGATTGCGAAAATTAGGTTTAGGCGGACCCTGATAGTTGGATCGGGTTGCAAATGCAGCAGGAGAGTCGTAGAGGGTAAAGAAGATCCATTCGATTGTCCTTATAAGAGGTGCTCGTGAGAGAGCAGCAATCCGTGTAGATTGGAGAATGTCAGGGGCAAGTGGCGGCTGGCAGTTGTGACGGCTATCAGCCTATCACGAATGGATTGTAATCTGCACCTAGACCATTAAGAACTGAAGAAACAAGATCATCGTCAGATAATGGCGATATGCAAGCAAGTTCGTCAGAAATCTGCCGCATCCTTTGAAGATACTCATAACAGGTGGATGAGCCCTTAGAAGTGGTCTAAAGCTGTCGACAGATATTCGTCAGTCGAGCTCGTGACGTGGCAGAGAAGATCTGTGTAAGGTTGGACCAGAGGTCTGCTGTGGTCTCGCATGATACAACTTGTGCTTGGATTTGCTCAGTTAAGGAAGATTGCATCCATGCCAGAATAAGCTGGTCTTGTCTCTCTGAAAAATCGCCATTGCCAGCCGATGAAGAATCTGCATCAATGTACCTTCCAAGATTGTATCCCTTGATTACCGGCAAGATTTGAGATTTCCACGTTAGGAAGTTTGCATGGGATAATTTTGTAGCAATTGGAAGGTTTAAGGTGATTATGGATTCGATTTGGTTAGATTAGGAAATTGTTTGGAGATTTTGAGTGAGAGGAATGGGGTTAGCCATTTCGGCTATGATACCATAAAAACAGAAGCAAGAAAAGAAAGAACTTTGAATCTTTTATTTCATCAATCATATTTTTACAGAGTATCATTACATCGCTATTTATAGCCCACGCAGTGGCTTGATTAATCTCTAACTATGATTCTAACAGCATGGGTTAATCTAACCACAATCCTAACAGAAAGTCTAAAACATAATTAGTTGTAATTAACTTATGTTATGGATGTAATCAAATATATCATATAATAACATCCCTTATAATATTAAAGTATTTGATAGAATTCTTTAAGAAGCATACTGGTTGAAGAGGGAGGGCAAGAATTCCTTTAGGGTGTGCTTCAGACGGAGGGACACGGAAGAAAGGAAAGGGAGAATTACTGTGCGAGGGAGAGGCTCACCCTAGACCGGCTCTTCTCGACAGTTTCTCCTGCTCCAGAAGAGAAGAACCGAGAGGGAGCGAAGGTGAAGGAGAATTGTTCAGAGGGAAGAAAAGCTTCGCGTGGTGTTGATTTTTAACGATAATCGTCATCCCCGATTTGAAGTGTAAAATTACTGTTTGGATGTTGCCTCACCCCGATCTCTCTCCTTCTCTCTCTTTAATGAAGAATTTACTCCCTCCGTTCTGGAGCACAGCCTTAGAATAACAATAGATTTTGATTTCCGTGAATAAGCAGCGAGAATCATATCAAAGAAAGGGAGCTGAAGAGTATCAAAAGATTAAACTGGCAATTACAATTCCATTTAATAATTATTTCTCTCTTTGATCCCAGCCTTAGAGGCTCCCATCAATCTGCAAATTAATTCGAACGCGTCGAAAAGAAGAGAAAAGGGAATCGAGTTTAGAAGTCAATCTGAAAATGAGTTTGAAAGGACAATATTGTCAATTTAATTTTTAAAAGAATTAAATAAATAAAAGGGATAGAAAAATAATGTTGAATTTTTATGGGCACACGAGAAAATTTCCATTTTTTTTAAAATGGGAAAGCTGTTGAGTTTTACTGTAATCAAAAGAAAAAAAATTCAATTACTTTATTTGTTAAGAAAATACGGAGGCACCATTGCATATAATGTTACCCTGTCTGTCAACATAAGATCTTAGTTCATATTAAACAAATCTTGTTCGCGCGCTCTTATATGCCACCAGTGTGTTATCCGTGTCGTACTGTATCAGCATCTGTCAGACATTTGCGTACAGACACGTGTTACTGAGATTAAGTACTGTGTTGTAAAAACATTTTCTTTTGGATATATGGAATTTTTAAAAATTCAAAGATTGAAGTTACAAAACTGAATAAAAAACAAAAAAAATCCAAAGTGGGATTCTTGTTGCCGCGTGGCCACTATGCAAGGCGACCCCCTCAAACCCCGTAATCCTTTTTAAGTGTCCTTATTGCCTTTTGCTCTAGGAAAATAAAATTTATGTATAAAATTGGGGGAGCGGTTCTTTGACTCATTGACTGCCATCAAATGGAAACGCGTGATCCACCAATAATTTCACACTTTCACATGCCTGTCGCCGGATCACAATATGTCAATATATCATAATAAAAGGCCGACACAAATACATCAGTTTTATTTTAATACTTATGTTTATAATAAAAATTGACACAGGCACTGGAGAGTGACATGCATTATTTTTTTTTGGTAAAAAGGCTGGAGAGTGACATGCATTATCGCATGCTTAATTAAAGAGGAAACATATTGAAACTTTTAATAAATGTTGAATTGAGTAAAAATTAAATATCAAAGAAATTTCGTGAAGTCTTAGTTTATACAAGTTCGAGATTATTAAAAAAAATCAGAATTCGGATGAAAACGATATAATCTGAAGCACAGCCAGAAATAACTTTTATACTAAATTAGCATGTGATGATGCTATTTTGAAAAGAACATTTTATAATATTGAGAGTTGAGAACTTTTGTGCTCTTAAGCTCTTTGTATATTTGCTAATTTTTTTTTTTATTCGAAGCTAAGTTTTTCTTATTAATGCAATAATAAGTAAGAAATTGAAAAATTGCCCAAAAATTCTATTTTTAGTATTATATGAGATACATTATTTCATTTTTATTACATTCCTTGATTTTTCTTAAGTAACTTTTGTGCTCAATTTGGGAAAGATTAAGAATCAATTAATTTTTGGGAGTGGTAGATATACTGGTATTGAACTTCGGTTGTATTTTCTCACAAATTCATACTTATCTCAAGGACCGATGTGTAAGTTGCACCGCATTTGTTGTGGGATAAGTATCCTCTCCAATATCTGTAAAAGATTCTCTTCACTTTATGGTTTGAGATTTACTCTCAGTTGCTTTGAGATTCGGGCTAGCGCATGGAGCAGTGTTATTTGGGCTTGAGATTCGTGCAAAGTTAAAGAAACGGTCCGGATCCACTAGTTCTAAAAGATTCCCTTTTACGGTACCGGGGAGGATGTGAATTCATTTGTTTTGTTGGTCAGATTTGTTGGACCGAAAAAGACTAAGATTGCCCCCAGGACCCATCGGATCCTTAAATAACTCGAATTTTTAGTTTGGACACTGGCACGAATATTAAAGGACCCTGCATTGTACCTCAGGACCGTCGGATCTTGATCGGAACGGTCCGTATCCAGATTCAAAATTTGAGTTACTTTAGAGAATTGGACGACAAAGATTAAGACTGCCCCAAGGGCCCTACCACTCTCACTGTCTTTCTCCATAACTCTCTCTAGTCTCTTCTCTTGCTTGCAACACCAGCATGCTCCCACTCTCAATTTCACATTCAAGAAGAAAAAAATAAAAATAAAAATAAAAAAGGAAAAAGACAAGAGAGATGAGAGAGATGAAACCTCTTCTTCCCCTCCATAGAAGGAGCCATCTCTCCTCTTACTTCCTCACCTTATCTTTCGTTACCTTCGCTACCATTCTCTACTTTCAGGATTTCACTTGCCTCCTTCGCCATCCCTCCTCCACACCACCCCTAAATCTAAATCTAAAAGGTAGGTTTCATTCCGTTCCAACAATTAATTTCTCTTCTACTTCATTAGATTTTTAATTGTGACTGTATTGAAGTTACATTTGCTATTTGTTTGTGTTTTTTGTTTGTTTAATTATTGTTATTATAAGATTTTTAGCTATATGCTAAATAGCACGGTATCTTTTAAAAATTGCGATCTGTTCTATTTGGAAATTTTTCTCAAACAATTTATCAGTAAAATAGTAAGCTCAATTGAATATTTGGAGATTGTTATATACAGGCTGAAAATTGCCTATTATCATAAACAAAAATAGCGGTGTATGTAAATATTATGAACATTAATTAATATAACAAACAATATTATGCTTATCTAATCTCTCAAATTGAGTGTCACTTTAATGTGGGTAATTCGTAGTTGGATTGAAAGAAGTCACAATACAGGTTTTTTTTTTTTTTCTTCAAAAAAAGTGAATAACACTAGGATTTGATGTTCTTCATAGAAAAGGATGATTATGCGATGGATCTTCCATTCACCATTGTAAAGGGAAATACTAGTTGTGACATCTTTGCGGGGCAATGGGTGTATGATGAGGTGGCACGCCCCTTCTATGCAGAGGAAGAGTGCCCGTACATCCAGCCTCAGCTGACATGTCAAACGCACGGCCGGCCTGACACAGGATATCAGCACTGGAGATGGCAACCTAATGCTTGCTCTCTTCCCAGGTACTACTACCTCTAATTATTAATAAAAAAATATTATTAATTTTTTTCATTGTTATTTTTTAAATCTGCAATCTCACGCAATTGGGTTCAGCAATTCTACCAGTACTGAAACTTTTATTATTCACCAAATAAATTTTTACTTATGTGACAATAGTTTCATTGTTTGTAAGGCTATGCAGGATACTTTTCATTGCAAAGGTATATTAAATTTTTTGAAGGTTTGGTAAGGCAGTTAGGCTATTTTTTCTTACAATGAAGGTACATGATATAATTAATGGAAACAGATGGTTGATGAACCACTTTTTCACAGATGAAAAGCAAAGGTACATATTAAAAAGATAACCTAAGTTAATAAGAGCACGGCAGATACCTTTTTCTTTTCTGCCTGTGGGATCATGTCAAAGGATACATCATAAATTCTGTGATTTTTGACCTGATTATAATTTGGTTGATAACTTTTTGGTGGGCATGTTAGTGTCTCCCAGCCATTGGTTGATAACTTTTCCATTTAGTATTTTATCAGATATATTTTTTGATCTTACAGTAAGCTTTCATTGATATGCATATTATTATTCTATCATTGACAAATTTGTTCTGCCAAAAAGAAATTTTTCTTCATTTTATTATTTTTGGCTGGTTGACATATCTTCTATATGTGGTACCTGATTTCATTTTTTTGGCTTGGATTTACCTGTTCAAATATTGACGATTAATTTGTCCATACGCAGTTTTTCCTTTTAATTAGATTTTGACCATAAACAGTTATTCTAACTTTAACGAATAATATTTTGTCACTAGAAATGAACATCTTATGTAAGCAGACAGCTTGTTGGTTTCTGAATTTTGATGATAACTCTTTGTTGTCTGTATATGATATGCACTTCAATCACTTTTAAGTAATCTTTGTAGTTTGATTGAAACTTAGAACTGACAAGCTATTAAATATACGCAATGCTAATGTCAAAGGCAGATGTTTTCTGCTAAAAAAAATGTTTCCTCCATTATAACCTCTTTTTTTTATTTATTTTTTTACATAGTGCATGTAATTTTATTTGGTATGACATTTTTAGATATGAAATGTCTTTAATTCCCGAAATTTTTATTTGTACCATAATAAAAAAAAATAAACCAAATCACCCCAGATTCTGGAGAATTCGAAAAATACCCAGGACGCACAATGCCCTTGCTGCCCCAGACTAGGGGCCTCCAAACCATTATGCGGCCCCATTTGTTTTTTTGTTTTTTTTAATGACACAACCATTCTGTGGCACATTATTCAAAATGATTTTAGTGGAGCCCATTCCTCTTATAACCAATGTTTTTTTTAAATGGCGCACAAATATCAAGAACTTTTGGAGTATGTGCTGCAGAACAATGAGAATTGAAATTATTAAAAAAAAAAAAATGGGGCCACAGAACGGTTTGGAGGCCCCTGGTCTGGGGCCGCAGGGGCATTGTGCAGCCTGGGTAAATGTCGAATTTCCACCAAACTAGGGTGTTTTGGTTTATTTTTTTTGGGTTAGGGTAGAAATAAAAATTTCGGCTTTAATTCATATGTTGCTATATGATGTATACTTCTAATTTAGTACTTCTCTTGTATGGAAAGCAAAACCTTGATAGTGATTTGATAATCTCATCTGTATACCCAATTACCCATAAATTATTGTTGCTTTTATTTGAATCAATATGGTAGGTACAAAGCGCAAATGCTTAAGTGATTATGTTAATATGGCCTTTCAAAATTCCCAAACTCCACATTATTTTGTCTAACTCTTTGCAGCAGTGTGGTCCTGTCCTGGCCCCACTTATTTATTAGCTGTTATATTAGTCCTGACCATATTTACCTTATCTTAACTAAAACCACCTCACAGGTTGGATCTTCTGTGGCGACCTCTTTGACTTTCCTTCTCTTTGTTCTTGTGGAAATTAGAAGAATTTTAAATAATCTTGTAACACTTTGTCATATCATTTTACAAATTTGTGGCATCACCTTCAAATTGGCAGCTTCAACGCGACTTTAATGTGGGAAATGCTCCGAGGCAAGCGCTTGATGTATGTGGGGGATTCATTGAACCGAGGACAGTTTGTGTCCATGGTGTGCCTCCTGCACCGGGTCCTTCCAGAGGACGCAAAGTCCTGGGAAACCTTCAATGGCGACTCTCTCACTGTTTTCACAGCCAAGGTAATGTTGCGGTCCACACTCTTGAATTGATTACCTTTATGACCCTTCAAGTTCACTGATTTTCACTATAGCACAAAAAAGTCTAAAGGTTTGCTAAGCGAAACTTATCTCAGATGCTAAGATTAGTTCAATTCTTTCAGGAATACAATGCTTCAATCGAGTTCTATTGGGCTCCATTCTTGGTCGAGTCAAATTCAGACAATGCTGTTATTCACAGAGTCACAGATCGAATTGTTCGTGCTGGGTCAATCAATAAGCATGCAAAGCATTGGAAAGGAGTTGATATTTTGGTGTTCAATACCTATCTATGGTGGATGACCGGCACCAAGATGAAAATTATGTAATTCTTTCCCCCTTGAAGTTAATTTATGATGAGGAGGGCTCAAATGCCCCATTGCTTCATGCTCTAATCGTACTCTAACATCTTTATCTTCGATTTCAAAGTCCAAACAAAAGATCTGAACTGCTTAGAGATCAAATTTTATATTTTTTGGAAATTTTTTTTTTTACTATTTTTTAAGATAGGTACAAAATCAATGTTTTTCAGGAAATTGTGGACCATCTAAAAACAGTGATTTTGTACCTATCTTAAAAATTAAAAAATTTCCAAAAAATATAAAATTTGATCACTAAGCACATTTTAACATGAATATCATGTTGAGCGGTTCAGATCTTTTGTTTGGACTTTGAAATCGAAGATAAAGATGTCGGGGTACAATTGGATTACCATCTGAACATGGATATCATGTTGAGCATTTGAGCCCTCCTCATTTATGATTATTATTAATTAAATCACCAAGTAGATTTCTAAGTTATTCTATTTTTAGTTTTGTTTGCAACGTATTAAATTACCATCTGAACATTCCATTTATCATCAAAAGGAACACCTTAAATAACCATCCGAAAAAGGGCGGAACTATTTGGGGCATTGCTATTGATTGCATGTACTCTTGCATATATGTGGGCATCGCTATTGAATAATTAGTGAAACATTGTTAGAATTCATTGTTGCATTTTATTTAAGTTTGATTTTTGCTAAGGTTACACCCTTTGATTCAAATAGAAAGAAGAATCCTTCTGATTTTAAATGTGCATCTCTGTGTGCTCATGACCTATGCGCCTGACAATGCTTTGCCCCAATATTTCCTTGTAATTAATTTTAATTTTGAAGGATTATGTTTACACTAAGAAATACAAATAAGTAAATAACAATATGCATTCAAACTTTGTCCTTGCAAATTTTTAGGAGGGGATCATTTGAAAGTGAGACGAAGGACATAAAAGAGATGGAGACCGAGGATGCATACAGATTGGCATTGGGGAGATTGGTGATGTGGTTGGAGAAGAATGTCGATCCAAACAAGACTCGTGTTTTCTTCGCCACCATGTCACCCTCTCACACAAGGTTAACTGACAATTTTTTTTATGTAATATTCAAGAGTTTTTTTTTGATGAAAATATTCAAGAGTTGAGTGAGGCTACGATACTATGCATAGCGCACATTGGTCCGTACTATGGATTAATATCTCCATTTTCAAAGTCCAAACTGTTGATCTAAACCGTTCAACACAATATCCATGTATTTGTAGATCAAATTTTACATTTTTAGAATATTTTTTTTATAAATAGAAAATCACTTGATCCAAAAATTCTAAACCATTTAAAAGTAGTAGTTTTCTACCTATTTAAAAAAAATAGTAAAAATATTCTAAAAAATGTAAAATCTAGTCTGCAAGTACAAGTACATATTCATATGAAGATCATGTCAGACGGTTCATATCAACTGTTTGGACTTTGGAGACAACAGATATTGATCCATAGTATGGACCAATCTGCGCTATGCATAGTACCATAGCTTCCCTCTTGAAGAGTTTGCAAAAGACCACAAACAATTTCAATTGTCTTTAATGATAATGAACACATTAATTAACCTCGACCCAATTATTATTTTAATTTAATTTCCCTGTGAATTTGCAATACAGGAGTGAAGATTGGGGAGGTGAGGCAGGTGGGAACTGCTACAACCAAACAACCCCAATCAACAACCCGGTTTATTGGGGACCGAGCACAAGCAAGAGCATGATGCAAGTATTGAAGGAGGTTTTTAGTGCTTCGAGAGTACCCGTGACTCTGCTTAACATTACACAACTCTCAGAGTACCGTAAGGACGCGCACACACAGATATACAAAAAACAATGGAACCCACTGACACCCGAGCAACTTGCTAATCCACGTAGCTATGCAGATTGCAACCATTGGTGCTTGCCTGGTCTTCAGGATACGTGGAATGAAGTTTTGTACACCAAGTTATTCTTTCCTTGATAAAAGGTGGCACAAGTGTTTTATTTATTTCTGTTCTTTCTTTTCTATAGCGTGTGTGTGTTTTGCATTTATTTTTTTAGCTTTTTAAGTGTACCTCAAATTTTCTGATCAATTGATATATATGTATATTACAAGTGTTAGAGGCATTGAAATGAAAGATGTCTTGTTATTTATTTGCTTGTTTGTTTTTGGAGAACTGTAATTATTCGTTTCGTAAATCATCCGGAGAGATAATTAAACTAGATGCACGTTTCGCAGGATGTAAATTGGCAATTTATGTCAAAAATTAGTAAATGATTTCAATGCTAATTGATGCAAATCGTCAACCAACTTAATTTGAATAATGAACAGTGAATTGTAGAGTGAGGCTACGATGTTTTTTTTTTTTTTGAGAAGCTGACAGAGGCTGTCAGATATATTGAATAAAAGAGTTACAGCCTACTGTTGTACAAACGCCCTGTTAACTTGGTTCCTACTGTGATGACCAATCATTTACAAATAATCACAAAGCAATCACACATTAAAAATAGTACGGCTTGCTAACAAAAAGGAAGAGAGTTTCTTTTTTAGCAGTGTTTGAGCCACAAGAGCGACTCAAGAACCGATCTTATTGCCACTGCCTCTGCTCGCATCCTCTGATTCCTGAAAATTGTTCCATTTCTGCTTTTCCAGATATTCCAAGCTGTGCATATGAAACGAACCGCCCATTCCTTCTTACTCATCCCTGTATGATTCTTCACCATGTACCAAGATTCATCCCAGACCTGCTGAACCGAGTTTGCTACCTTGTAAATTGGTCTTTTCAAAATTGTTGCTGTGTGGAACCATACAGATAACGCAAAAGGGCATAGAAAGATGAGATGTAAAAGAGATTCAAATGGGCAGTTAGAGCAGGCAACGCAATGCAAATCAACCCTCATGCCTCTCTTCCTGAGGACATCTCTAGTTAGGATCTTACCTTGAAACATCAAAAAGGCAAAAATTCGGACTGTAGGTGGCATTTTGCATGACCATATTATATGAAAAGGCCATCTAGTCAAACCTCCTTCACTTAGCACTCTGTAAGTTGATCTTGCCGAATAAACGCCCATCTTATCCCAATTCCACTTAATCAAGTCAAAACCTGAAGAAAAGGAGACCTGTAATTGTCTGTCATCAGCCGGGTCTATTTGGTGCCGCCTTGGCCAACTATCTCTTAAGGAGATTTGGGTTTCCTGTATTGCAATAGACTCATCCAAACATCTTGGCAGACCTCCCCATGAGTCATTCCAGTATGATATGGTTTTGCCTTCACCAATGTGCCAACTAGTACTCCACAGGAACAAGTACTTAATACGTTGCAGTTGAGACCAGAAAAAAGACCCCTCTGTCAACCAAAATTTCGGTTTGTTTTGTCCCGAGCCCTTCTTATTTTTTCCAAAACCGTAGTCCAAAGCCCATTTGGTTCGTGATATGCCTTCCACCACCATCTAAGTAAAAGTGTGACATTTAAATCCAGTCGCGAAACCCCTAAACCAACATATATTTTGGGTGTGCAAACATTTGCCCAATTTGTTAGAGAAACCCTCTGATCGGAAAGGAGTGAAGTTGCGTAAATAAGAAATAGAATCGGAATTCGTGTCGCGTATCTGATCGGAAGCGGAGGCGACGAAGGAAACGAGAGGAATTCGCGCGACTTTTCTCCTTCGAAATCCCGTCGGGAAATCCACGCCAAAACTAAGGTATTTGGCGAGAAATGTACGGAACCGCGTGAAGTGACGCAAAAACCTTCTTTCTCCTCCGCGTGAAGTGGTGAGAATTTCCGATCAGAGGGTGCGAGTCGCTTTCTTATTTGCTCCGACAAAGTATGTTTCTACTTCTTCTTCCTATCTACTGTCAAAAAAAAAAATTTGGTTTCCTTTCTCTTACCAACTTAAACCCTAAAAGCTAGGTGTTAATGGCATTATTTGTAAATTGAAAGAAATTTAAGGGTAACTATAAAATTACTGAGAATGAATTCGTTCTGAGAAAATAGTTTAGCCGATCTTAAAATTTCAATTTGAAATCATGTCCATTCTATTCTTTTCTTACTTATTTTGTTTCCGATCACAGCCAAAAACTTCTAGGGTTGCCACTCGTAGAGCCCCATAGAAAATGTCTTCTAATCTTGTCTATTCTGCGGGTCACCCATAATGGAAGGCGAAAACACATCATATGGTACATCGGCATGGACGAGAGTACCGATTGGACCAATTGCAACCGACCATCTCGCGATATAAGCTTTCCTTTCCAACCACCCAACTTTTTTTCCACTCTTTCTATCAAGGGCAAAAATAGGTTCCTTGTGGGCTTTTTTATGGTAAGAGGCATTCCTAGGTACTGAACCGGGAAATCTGATTTAGAGCAACCTATAATAGCTTTCACCCATGATAAGTCGCAACTGGGCACATTGATCGGTATGAAAATGCATTTGTCATAGTTGACTCTTAGACCCGACATAGATACAAATAGACGGATTATCAGTTTGAGGGAGATCAAGGTTAACATTGGCCGAGGCAATGACCGCCATATCATCCGCATATTGAAACGCAAGTATCGATTCTTTCAACTTTCGAGAAATGGCTTGGGGTAATACCTCATTAATTCCTTGAATCATTTGTTGAAATACATCCACATCCAAATTGGAAAGCAACGGTGAAAGTGGATCTCCTTGTCTCAAGCTCCGCTTGTGAGTGAAAAATTCGGAAGCTAATCTATTGACTAGGACTCTAGAAGAGGCCGAATGGAGAAGCTCTTCTATCCATAGCATCCACCTAGGCGGGAAACCTCTTGCTCGCATTATTTCGAATAGAAAATCCCATTCTATCGAATCAAATGCCTTTGCAAAGTCTATCTTAAAAAAAATGGCCCGCCTCGAAGACTTGGAAATGTGTTGCAAAATTTCCCTTGTTGCCACGATGATATACATATTACAGATCTTACAATGTGATCCGTGTTATAGGTCCAATCTTTGTTTTTAAAATGTAAACAATCCATTCGAATTGCTCTATATAATACATTTCATTGCAAAATATTTTATTATTTTTTAGATAGGTAAAAACTCATTCGGTCTTCAAATACATTTCTGATTACCGCTAACGGTGAAGAAGCCAAGGAAAGTGGACTTCCAGCCAATGTTATCGGCGGTACAAAGTAGAATTGATATAGAATTGAGAGCTGGACATGTAATTTTCTATCTTATGGGGGAATTATGCTCGTAAAAGTAAAAGTAGTGTTATCAACAATGTCATTACACTACATGCAAACTTTGAGAATACTGGTGTGGTTATTAGACACATCGACAAAATGAGAAGAAATTTTTTATGGAAATGTAATGATACTTGCAAGAGTATTAATTGATTGGTGAATTAGGAGACGGTATACAACATGAAAATTAATAGAGGCTTGGAGATTGTAGATCTCGGTGAGCAGAATGAGGCCCTACTGGCGAAATGGTTATGGGCTCTGAATAACAATCCGGAGGGTCTTTGGCCAACCACGGTCCGCATTCTACATGGGGTGACCGCAGCAAGCCATATTGAGTCTATTGGGGCCACTGGTTCCTTTTTCTTATTAAGGATCTAGTTTAAATCTTGCCATTTTACTCATGCTCAGTGAAAGTTAGGTGAAAGTTATTAATGGAACCACTGCGTGGCGCTGGACGGAACACACACAATTCACTTGTGCCTCAACTTACAAAACTTTGCATCACAAGGGGGTCATATCCGCGACGCATGGGACGTTATAGAAGATGAAGATACCTATGAAGGTGAAAATTTTCATTTGGTTGTTGTTGGAAAATAAAATCTTGACACAAGATGTACCATTATCACGAGGATGTACCATTCAAATAGGATGCCAACTTTGTGTGTCCAATTTGGTAGAAACTCGGAATCACATCATGTGGGAATGCTCTTATGCGCAAAGATTCTGGAGGGGGCTCCTGGCACATCACAGTGTTACGCTGCAAGGGGAAATGGCATTCAGAAAATTTGGATCAAGGGTCTCCGGACACTGATGCCGTAGGACAGGCCACGCTGGAGTGTGATTTGGGCGGCGGGGACTTCGGCGCTGTAGCGTGAAAGGAACAAGAGGGTCTTTTCCAACAAACAGAAATTAGCATGTTACCTTATAAATGAAACGACACTAGAGATTGCCCAGTGGTTAAATTCAGTTTGAGAGGATTAGTGTTATTATATGTGACTTGTAATTATAGATTAATTATAATATTTGTGTAAATAATTTTTTTATCAATATATTTGTTGGCGTTTCGTCAACTATTAAAAATACATTTTCTGATAAAGATAACTAAATAATTCCAATCGACTGTATGAACATTAAAATGCAAATATAAATTCTTAACCCGAATCAATATATAGTGTAGAGGAGGGTTTCAATACCTCATGTTTTTCATATTTTATTATGCCTTCGCATTATTTTGAACGGTTCGAATTGATAGTTTGGACTTTGAAAACTAATATATTAAATATAAAACATAATGAGATATAAATGACATGAGGTATTGGAAAATTCCTCTAATATGTATTAGATAACCTCGCTCTAAATGGACAAGCGGAGAGTTCATATGATATAAAATGGGTCTGAATTGACAGAATATGGTTTCTCAATTCATGTTTTAAGAGCCCAAAATCTTCTGTAGCAGAAACAGAGCAGCAGCATTCGGTGAAACGATTCGTGGACATCTACAAACAAACAGCACCAGTCAATTTGTTATTAATTTCTGTGGGGTTCGCATGCCGCTCGTTACCACGGCAAAAAACAAACACCAACCTAATTTCAAGTTCGAGCCTTTAAGCAACTATAAAACCCATGTGAAATATAAAATATTAATGTTACGCTGTACAAAACACAATAAGTAATTAATATATAAGACTGATACATGAAACATATGAGAAACTTTTTTTAAAAACACGAAACTTATGAAGAACATATTATATAGAGTGAGGCTATGGTGCTATGCATAGCACGGATGGGATCCGTGCTACGGCTTAAAATTTGACTTTTCAAAATCCTAACGGTCGATCCAACCGTTCAATGTGATAACCATATGAATATGTACTTGTAAACTAAATTTTATATTTTTTCGAATTTTTTTACTATTTTTTTAGATTGGTAGAATTTTGATGGTCCAGAAAACACTGATTTTTCTACCTATCTAAAAAAATAGTAAAAAAATTCGAAAAAATATAAAATTTAGTTTGCAAGTACATATTCATATGGTTATCACATTGAACGGTTGGATCGACCGTTAGGATTTTGAAAAGTCAAATTTTGAGCCGTAGCACGGACCCCATCCGTGCTATGCATAGCACCATAGCCTCACTCTATTATATATTCTATATATATATTCTGAACAGATCAATAAAATAGTTAAACCAATTTAAAGTCAATTACGATGAATTACATCATTTGAAATCTGCTTGAAAAGTAGTTTGACATGTTTGTATCAATTTTAAACTAATCGGTGATTCTGGAGTTAAAATCTGAAACTCTGAAATTCTAAAATCTATTTTATGAATCTAATTGTCTGATCGGAACATCTGAAGATTTGTCTGACTCTAAATAAAAGGGAATTTAACTAATTTAATTATTTTAATAAATTGGACCTAATGGGCCCTATGTCAGTCCTCTAGAGCGGAAAAAACGTGCCGTGCCGTGCCGTGATCAAGTTAATTTTTCACGTGCCATGCCGTGCCGTGACCATACGTGACTCGCATGACCATTTAATCATAATTTATGTTAGTTTATTCAAGATTCACTATTAAATCAATATCTAATGGTCCTAATTACACGTGACTCGCGTGACTACTTGTCGTGCCGTGCCGTGACTAAATCTTTCACGTGCCGTGCCAAAGTTTCAAAAGATGGGCACGGCACGTGAAGGGTCACGGCACAGGACACGCGAGTCACGACACGTAACTGACACGCGTACCTTGCCGTTCCGTGACGGAGATCCACCGTGCCATTTTTCCCACTCTACAACACCTTCTCTTAACCCCTCTGTCTTTTCATCATTTTCCTCTCATAACCCTCCCACTTTCTCCCGATATCTCGACGCTCTTTTTATGATGCATTTATATATAAAATTGATATAATTATATAAATGCATATATTATTCATTATGTTTTGGCTGCTTCAATTTATATTAATAAGTTTAAAAAATTATAAATTTTGTATGTAAACACATCATTCATGAAGATATTTGGTTTCAATATTTTGAATTCGTTATTTAAAAATAATTTGATAGATTTTAGAGTTAACCTCACAAAAAGTAACTTGATGAACCTTAATTAGACCTTGATAATACGTTCTTGTTACCATACTGAGTTAGGGAAATTAGATATTCTTTATAATAGTCATTTGATTATCAATCATTTGTCTGGATGTTGATATTTATTTGAATTATGTTATTGAATGTTTGCATTTATCTGCGTATCCGTATAATAATTTATTTAAATCAACTTAAAGATGTGGGTATTTAATTCCGAATATGAATTTCTCGCAAGTGGTACCAGCATGGCAGCCTATGCTAAGTTCTAAAAAAAAATGAATTTCTCGCAAGTGCACAAACTAAAACTAAATTCCACACTGCAAAAATTTATTTTTCACCTGTTTCATTATTAATTAATATTATTAATATTATTAGAATTGTTAGAACTAGGGTGTTCTTATCTTCAAAACCTATCAAATTGGCTTCAAATAACAAATTCAAATAGTTAAAGCCGATCTAATTCACAAGTGATACGTTTACATGTAAAATTTATAAGTTTTTAAATTAATTTAGTATAAAGTCAAGAATTAAAAAATAAAAGTTTATAAGTTAATTTTCATACATTCTTTTTTCATTATTTTTCTACCACTTGAATTTGACTTTATTATTATGATGAAGAGGACTATATAATTATAACTTAATGACACTGTTTAATTATGTTTTAGATTCTTGTTAAAAAAATGGCTTACATGTACATAAATCAAATGTCGTATATTCGTGGCAGATTAATTGTTACATCTCTCTACTGGCCCCGGTGTGACACTGTGATAATTCAATGAATAATATACATCACATTAATGATTACAACATAAGCCACTTTCCAGTCTCTGTGAAGCTTTACAAAAAGAAAAAAAAAATGATTACATAAGTAGACCAGCAGATTCATTTCCTAGCTGGAATGCGCACAGATCTATACAAATCACGACAAATTGAATAATACACACCAAACTTTCCTTACTTCTTATGTAATGTATAGTATACGCATCAGCCTAGACATGTTACCTAATTTGGTTTTGAAGATTTGCTCCCTTTATACACAAATTAGAAATTAGAAATATGGGAAGTTTTATTCTTAGTACTGTGCTGATTTCCTTATTACTTTTCCTAAACAGGAATGAATGATATAGAAATTATCAAATGCCCTCCCCGATAAAATTAATCCAATTGTCAGTAAAGAAAGCACATCCAATGGGTGAATATTTACTTTTTGCTACCCAATATTAAACTTAATTTATCACTATTGCAAGCACATCCAATGGTTAGTGAAGAAAGCAGGGAAATATGAATTGTATTCATTTACACTCTGTTTGTAATAATATTATTATTTTTTTCAAAAACGTACTGGTGTTGTGTTGTTATCCTGTCTATCATTTTTTGTAAGGAGATAAAGTGATGGAAACTACAACTGGAGCAGCTTCAGATTGAATTCTCTTTTCAAAAATTATTTTGACATGAAGTTTAGGTACACCAGCTGATGCATTCAAGTATTCAACAACCCTCACCTAAACTCAACCCTTTCACAGGAAGCAAAACCTTGGAAACACCTAAAAAGGCTGATTTCTCAACCAATCAAATATGCCTACTTCAAAATTCAAATCTTCTCCCTTGGCTCTCAATTTAAAGGTTTGTTTTTCAGTATACTCTTCAAACCTACCATGCACAGATAATTATAAACACAGAGCCTATGATTTCCAAGAGTAGAGACGAATAAATGACACCACTATAAGTAATGTACTATAATGTTCTTAGCTTAAAAATCTAACCCTAATTTTTATTTTCCTCCTAAGATGATGAAACTAAAGAATCAGTTCAATTCCCTAGTAGCATTCTTATTTGGCCTCTTAGTATTTCTTGCTGCATCCTTTCGACTGCAAAATGGCAATTGGAAGGCCATCAATGCAATAGCATCAAGAAAAGAAAATAAGGGAGAGTGCGACTTCTTCTCTGGTCGTTGGGTCTATGACGACATGGAGTACCCACTTTATAATGAGAGACAATGCCGGTTTATGTCTGATCAATCGGCATGCATGAAGTTTGGAAGATCGGATTTGGTGTATCAGAAATGGAGATGGCAACCAGATGGGTGCAACATTCCTAGGTATGTATATTATATATATATCACATAAATATATTTTTCATTTTCAAAACTAACTTCCTATCTTACATAAACCTTCTTAGATATCTTCATGCGCTCATAGAAATATGAATGATTTTACTTTCCAGAATCAGCATTTTAAAATGTGTTTTGTTAGTAATGAATCCGAGTAAATTAGGGTGCTATTGTTTTCGGGTAATAGAAATGAGAATTCTCAGGTGAAGTTTTGCATGAATACAAGCAGATTCAATGGAGAAAAGTTGCTGGAGAAACTAAGAGGGAAGAGGATGGTATTTGTCGGAGATTCACTGAACAGAAACCAATGGGTCTCCATGGTTTGCCTCCTTGACACCTCCACACATGGATCCAACAACACCATGGAAACCCATAAAAACCTCATGTCCTTTAAGATCAAGGTATACCTAATACATTATTACATTATATCTGTATATACACTAATCATGATTTTTTTTTTTTTAAAAAACAAAGAATTGTTACCAAATGGTTACAACTTAAGGATAGGTTGCTTCTCTCCCTCCATTTATGAAATATAGAGCAGTACAAAAATAAAAAGTATAAAAAAGTAAAAAAATTCCTCAAAAGAATTACTCTCTCAAAGACAAAAATGCTATCTTGGAAAAAAGTTATAAGAAACAACTAGTAGAATATATTAAAACATGACAATGAACTTGATAAATATGGCAGGATTACAATGCATCGGTTGATTTTTACTGGTCCCCACTGTTAGTGGAGTCAAATTCAGACCACCCAGTGCTCCACCGTGTGCCAGACAGGATTGTCAGAGCACATTCGATCGAAAAACATGCAAAACACTGGACTGATGCTGATATATTGGTTTTCAACACTTACCTTTGGTGGAGAAGGAAAAATATGAAGATCTTGTAAGTTCTTTGCTCTGCATTTTATATTTGCATAAGCATTCACTATCTATCTCAAACTATCTTTATGCGGTATAGGTTAGTTTTAGTTCTTTGTTTCACATAGACCATGTCATTATGATGAATTTTAAAATTGATTTGGTTAACTTCTTTATGTTCCCAGGTGGGGCTCATTTGAAGAGGATGGTGGGGTCTACAAGGAGATTGAGAGTTTAAGGGGTTATGAGTTAGCGATTAAAGCTTGGTCTGATTGGCTTGAATTTCACATCAATCGCACAAGGACCGAACTCTTCTTCATGAGCATGTCACCAACCCATTCATCGTAAGTCTGGAACCAGATACAGTACCAGTCTATTTATTGGTATAACTGTTGTATAGTAGGTTCATTCCAGCACTAGATCATAATGGGGACCAATGCTGGTATTACCTATTTTATCAATTTCCCTAGTATGCACATAAATAGAGAATATAATAAACCGCCATGGAGATTGATAAAGCTTCAATTGTACAATAAAACCCCAGTTCACCGCAAATTTGCACCAGTTAAGCCTCAGCTCAGCAACATTTTGGTAATTTCATTACTCAATTTAACCTGATCAACTGAGTTTTGCCCCAATTTACCTCGAACAAAGTTTTCAGAATAATAGAAAAGTAAATCTATACTAAATATTTACATGCAAATCTCAGCAGAAGTTGGTACTTTCGGAGTGAGTATCAACTTCTTTTATGGTAACCGATAGAAAAATTCATGCAAATCTTAATCACACTTGTATATTCTATAGAGGAGATGAATGGGGGACTGATAGTGGCCACAACTGCTACAATGAAACCTTACCTATATTACGAGATGGATATTGGGGCGAAGGATCTGACCCGAGATACATGCATGTGGTAGAAACCACTATTCAAGAACTAAAACAAAAGGGTGTGAATGTGAAATTCTTAAATATCACACAGCTGTCGGAGTACCGTAAAGACGCTCACCCTTCTGTATACAGGAAGCAGTGGGACCCACTGACAGAAGAACAACTGAAGAACCCAAGCAGCTACGCCGATTGCATACACTGGTGCCTTCCTGGTGTTCCTGACATATGGAATCAGATATTGTATGCGCATATTTTTCCATGAACATAAAAGATTTTGGTTTTCTTTCTTTTTAACCAGTTTCTTAACTGTTTTTTTCCCCTGAAATTATTCAATTGTAAGATAATTTTAATGCATAGGTGGAGAAATTAAGGACTATGAGAATAGATCATGGCAAGGACCTTTTTTGATATCTGTGCAGCAAAGATAATCATTGCCAGAAAAAAAAAAAAAAAAAACAGACTGGTAACATAGTGTGGTACCTTGGGAAACTGGATATGACTTGTGAGCAGAGAGGCAAAGCTTGTACACTAGATAACTCCAAAAACTAAAGACCCGTACTTTTTATATGGTGAAAACTCCCCATTTGCACATAAGAATAAAGAAAATAATCTCCAAATCTATAAGCCATTCGAAATACACACTATGAATTTATTCATACTAATATGGCATGCAATCTTGCATCTTCTTCAATTAACCTAAGGTTTTAAACTCAACTAATTAGCCTCATTTCTCTACAGTGAGATGCACTAATTCTTTAAATTCTAAGAATCTAGTCTCACTATAATGCGTCCTTCGCTTATTCGGCCAATATGTCAACCAAATCTTCCCTTTTATCTCCCACTCCATAGTCTTTCCTATAACCGCTTCTCCTACTTTCCAACAAACACTCTCGCCATACTCATCTTCGGCAAATATGACACCTCCTTCCCTTGTAAACGGCCGGTGCACACTGGTGTACCTGTTTTGGAACCACGATTTCGGCTTGAACAATGCAAATTTCGGTGGTTTCGATGAAAACACCTCTCTCCCATTGACACCGTCATGCAGTATCCAGTTGAGAATTGCACTGTCACCATACACTGACTGTTCAAATTTCCAAGGTTTTAGGCTTAAAACTATGGTTTCTTGTGATGAAATGGAGAGTCCGATGGATCTCGGGGGCTCAAAGGTGCTTTCCATTGTTTTTGATATGCCGACCTCGTGGGCAGGATTGTCTGTGGATTTGCTCACTGTGACTGAGAGTATGTCAGATTGGAGCAGAGGAGTGAGTTGCAAGCAAATGCGGGACGGGAAGTGTTTTTCATCAGAGCCGTAGCCTTGCTTTTCCATCAAGGTTTCAGATACCAACCTGATCAGATTGCACCTAAGAAAGAGATACATGTGTGAGTCTGAGATCAAATAGAGGGGACATTGTAAGCGAACCACTGCAAACAATTAGTACTAGCTTGTGCTGCTCTTTAAGCAATTTGAGTGATAAAAAAATGTAATTACGGTTTGGGTGTCTGTACTTGAATCTAAAATTTGCAATAGTTGATTGAGTTAAGATTTTTATAGGATTTAAAACCTATTGCACAGAAGTAGAACTCCAAAGGTGATCGATGAACTAATAGTTGTGTACCAACCTTATGTTATCCACATTCACGTTTATATCGATCCAATCCTCCTTGAAGTTCAATTTGTACTGAAATTGAATTACACTCTCAAATTGTTGGTAGTTGAGAGAGAATTGAAGCCTTGCGTCCTTTGTGCTACTGCTAGGATATTCTGTGGCCATTGCAACCATAGGATAATACAACTGAACTTTCCATAGATTACTAGCTGAAATAGCATAGGAGAACAAAGGAGAACATGTCGTCAACTCTTCATTGCCCAAAGCCTTCAACTCAAGTATCCAATTTGTAAGCCCTAGGTTTAAAGACCTCATCCATTGCTCCTCAATGTTTGATCCTAAAACCCGCATGAGTTGCTTTGATGCTTCCCTCATTTTCGTAGTCGCCAAGCAAACTCTAATTGTTTCCACAAAACCGCGCCTAAGATCAAGTGGGGCTTCATATACACAAACTAGGAAAGCAAGGGTAAGGAATGCAATGTTAAATGCATCTGCGAAATTCTCGCATGCATCCAAAGCAATTGTTCTGAAGGTATATTTGTTATGATGGCCGTACTTGAGTATAGCAGATACTATGTTGAAGAAAAACTTTCGCATAATTTCTTCATCGATTTGATGGCCATTCAATCGGAAGGAGTTGGAGGTCCAAAGTGAGATCGGCACATGGCCGGTAGAAAAGATGGAGAAAGAGAGGTTTGATGGTAGGTGTAGTTTGGGGGGTTTGTTGATAACTAGGGTTACCGAATGGTTTCCTTCGAGAGAGGTACATATCTGGAGAGAGAGAGAATTTGTACTCCATTGGTGGATTGGTGGGAGGGTTGTGATCCATTCCCAGATGTCAGGCACAAAGGAAGTAGCCATTTGTAATGAGGTTTACACTGCTACGTATTGATGGATATATATAGAAAAATACTAATTATCTAGATAGTGTTAGTAGAGAATAAAAGAAGTTATCAATTAGAAGTGTAATTTCTATACACTGCAAATTAACTTTTATAGCGTGAATGAATCATGTTAATGGTTTAGAGCAAAGACTCGCTATCATAGTCTAGTGGCGTTTCGCCTTGCCACTTAAAGAGGAAAAATTGACTACACACTGGATGTAATCTGATCTCCTCCAGTCACAGAAACAACTCGATCCTCTCCCGTTCTGGAATGCGAAAAAGAAATCGGAGCGAGATGGGGGAGGGGGGGGGGGGGTACTTAATTACAGATCTTTTTTCTTTTATCTGATTGAAATGGAGGGAATGAAAGTATTAAGAGGTAAATCAGCAGAGAATACGGTGGAATCCAGTTCTGGCAAAGAAATTTATCTCAGATTCTCACTTTCCTACCAGATAGAGCTCCAGATTATCAAAGCTTGTGGGGTTGTTCCACTAAACATGACATTAGCCAACAATTTGAGTTTCTTCAAAGAATATAAGTTGCATTTTCTTTTAGAAAGGAGAAAGGCACCAATGAGACCTTTATTCCAACCAACATTCCTTGGCGTAGGTACTAATCATTCTTATATGAGGAAATGGTGCTTCATTTGGAAAGTTAGAAAGTAGTCAATTTATCAAAGCATACCTTTTAGAAAGGTAAAAAGTGATAATCTGTATATAAGAAAAAAGGAACTGAGAACAATACTTCAGAAAAAAAAAGACACAAAGGTAATGCTTACATGCGGGTTAAGTTATGACGAAACACTAGAATAAAGTCGGCAAGCTGAGCTATCAGGTTGGGTCATCAGTCGACCTCGGGTCTTTAATCGCTTAGATTGAGCCATGCTCAGAGATTGTCTTGCCTTGGTTCACTGTGTCAACTCATCTGACTGTTCAGTCATTTCAGGTTTAGTCGTCCAATTCTCTGATCAGAACTTCAGATTTAGTTCCAAAGGTGTTTGGATCCAGGATTTGGCTCTTTTGGGTTATTATCTATCTCAAGTTCTCAACACAAATTGATAGAGTTGCAACCGAATACTGTTTCAGTCAAATCGGTTACGAGCCAGGGGAAGCAGGTCTGCATGTTGTTTCGGCAAGGCAGTATCAGGTTACAAGTCACAGGGGTATCAGATTGTTCAGGTCCTCGTCATGGAGTATAGTTATCGGGTTTGGATTGGATCAATTCTCTAGTCTTTGAATTTTCAGTAAAGTCAGGTTTATCTGGGTCCTGGTTTCGATAGACTTCAATCCAAAAAGGCCGATTAATTAGTCTTCCTTGTGTGTGTGCATGAGAGCGGGATGAGTTGACTGGATCTGTGTGTTATGTGTCTACAAACTTATTTTCTCTTGAGCCTTAATTTGGAATGTACCTAGCTAACTTCTCCCCAAAATGACCTTTTGTTTTCTTTTGATAATTAGCAAAGTGACTTATCTATAATTAATTAACTGAACTTACCGTTAAACCATCAGCACAAAATTGCGAATAAGAATTATCATCATGCACGCCAGATCCAAATAGAATGGGTCTGTACAACACCGAGGCCAATATAATAATCTACCATTGATCACTAAATGGTATAAATGGTCATCTTATTTATCTCTAAGCAGATTATTGGGAATGTGTGGTATGAATAGTCATGACTCGTGAACACCATTTGTACTAGCACTTGGCCAAACAGTACCAGTCAAGTTTTATACTGGTTAAATTACTCAGGCCTCTAAGAATGGAAGATCGGAGAGAAGTAACCACACAGTGGCCTTATTTTAGTTTCATAAAACTTAATGTTAGCAATTCAATTAAACCTACAAAAACCAAGCAAAAGTAAAAGGGAAGAGAGAAGATAGATCTAGAATGTAATCTTTGTTATTGTATTAATCTCAATTACACAGGAATAGTGGAGTATTTATAAGCAACAGCCACATCTACTAATTCTTCCTAATTACAATCATTGCCACTAACTAACTCTAGTCTAATAACAGCTAGTCTAACTAACAGCTCCAATACTCCCCCCGCAAGCTGAACCGAGGGAACAAAGGGTAAGCTTGGAAGCTAAGTGGCTGAAACGAGGAGAAGCAAGATGCTTTGTGAAGACATCCGCAATTTGATCCTTTGAAGAAATGAACCGAATATGGAGAGATTTGTTCGCCACCCTTTCACGTACAAAGTGGTAATCGATTTCAACGTGATTGGTTCGAGCATGCACCATAGGATTAGACGCCAAAAAGGTAGCTCCTATGTTATCACACCATAGTGTTGGAGGAGAAGGAAGGTGCACATGCAATTCGGCCAATAAAAATTGTAGCCAAGCTAGTTCGGCACTAGTAGTGGCTAGGGATTTGTACTCCGCTTCGGTACTAGATCGAGCCACTGTGGGTTGTTTCTTTGACCCCCAAGAAATGATATTAGCACCCAAGTAGATGCAAAAGCCGGAAGTGGACTTGCGATCATCAATGGAACCGGCCCAATCCGCGTCACAATAGGCATGGAGAGAAAGAGAGGAGGCCGGTTGGAGTGTGATGCCATGAGATAAAGTGCCATTAAGGAAGCGAAGAATACGCTTCACGGCTGTCCAATGAGTAGATGTAGGCGATTGCATGAATTGCGACACCTTGTTGACTGCAAAGGTAATGTCGGGTTGTGTGAGGGTGGCATATTGGAGGGCCCCAACAATCGAGCGATAGAGATGCAGATCATCGAATGGATCACCATCAAACTTAGAAAGAGAAAGGTTGGGAACCATGGGAGAAGGCAAAGGATTTGAGTGAAGCATGTTAGCACGGCATAGAACCTCTTTGAGATACTTGGTTTGAGAGAGATGCAACCCATTAGAAACAGGTGTAACCTCAATGCCAAGGAAGAAGTGCAATCGGCCAATGTCTTTGATGGGAAATTTCTTTTTGGAGAGTGTGAATAAGAGAGTGAATCACATCCAAACTGGAGCCGGTGACGATTATGTCGTCAACATAAACAAGAACAGTGAGGGTAATACCTTTGGAAGAGAAGATAAAGAGAGAGGGGTCATATCGAGAAGCCTAGAACCCTTGAGAGAGAAGAGCATTGCTTAGAGCATTAAACCATGCCCGAGGGCTTAGTTGAATCGACAAATCCGGGAGGTTGTTGCATAAAGACCGTTTCTTGAAGGTTGCCGTGGAGAAACGCATTTTGAACATCAAGTTGGCGAAGAGGCCAACCCCGTGTGAGAGCAATGGTAAGAACGAGGCGAATCGTGGTTGGACGCACAACGGGACTATAGGTTTCAAAATAATCAATACCCTCCTCTTGAAGAAAGCCTTTAGCCACAAGTCGGGCTTTGTACCGTTCGAGAGAGCCATCGGCACGTCTTTTAATTTTGTAAACCCACTTGCAACCGATCACATTTTGATTAGGAGACGGGGCAACTAAATCCCAGGTGTGATTAGAAATAAGCGCATCATGCTCCTTGGTCATGGCCTCGACCCAATGAGAGTGAGATTTTGCTTGGTTGAAGGTCTTAGGCTCGGTGTGAATGTAGGTCTCGGTAATTAAGGCAACCCGATCAGGTGGAGGATTGATTTTGCGGCTTCGGGTGATCATAGGATGAGTTGAATTAGATTGAGAAGGCTGAGAGGAAGAAAATTGGTGAATATCTGATTTGAGCTGCTCTCTGTGAGAAACATGTTTGGCGCGCCTAGAGTAAGTTTGAAGTTGCTTCGGATCAGCTGCAATGGGAGGAGTATCCGAACTAGGCAAAGGACCACTGGGTTGGCTCGGACTGGAGGAAGTCGGATCCGGTGCAACTGTGGTTGGACCCGAAGAAACAGAGGGACCAATGAGAGGTGTCGGCGCTAAAGGCAGAGTTTGGGTTGGATCCGCTCCAGTGGAGGGAGCATCCGAAAAAGAGAGGGAGCCAGTGAGAGGTTGAGGCGCTGGAAAGTGGTTCGGATCCACTGAGGACAGTTGTGCAGTGCTAGAATGTTGCATGTTGCCAACACCATCAGGTGCAACTAACAGGGGAAGCCACTGTGTTGGCTGAAGCTGGGAGTTGTCAACCGAAATAGCTCCTGACCTGTGATGCTTGAAAGGAAATTGGGTCTCATCAAAAATTACGTGACGAGACACAAAATTTTTGTTAGATTCAAGATGCAAGCATTTGTAACCCTTTTGAGCAATAGGATAACCAAGAAAAATACACGGTTTAGACCGAGGTTGGAGTTTATGATCATTGTAAGGCCTTGTATAAGGAAAGCACAAGCAACCCAAAACCCGCAAGAAAGAGAAGTCGGGTTGTTTATGAAAAAATTTGAAGAAAGGAGAAGAAGAGTCACTTGTGGAGGGTTGTCTATTAATTAAATAGACAACACTTGCAAAAATATCATCCCAAAAGCGTTCGGGAATAGAAGCATGCACCATATTGGCAAGTGCGAGTTCAACCACATGTCGATGTTTGCGTTCCGACACCCCGTTTTGTTGTGGGGTGTATGGGCATGTTGTTTGGTGAATGAGAGAAGGAAAAGAGCAAGAAATGGGCTTATACTCCGTACCACCATCCGTGCGAAGGATTTTAATGGAATGTTGGAGCAAATTTTCCACTTGACTCTTAAATGAAGAAAACACTTGCAAAACTTCATCTTTAGAGTGCAAAAAATAAATCCATGTGTAACGTGAGTAATCATCAATGAACACAATATAGTAACGAAAACTGTTATTTGATTTCAATGGTGCGGGTCCCCATACATCCGAATATACAATCTCAAGAGGAAATAAAGAAGAAGAAGAACTAGAAATAAAAGGTAATCGATGTGATTTGGCTACAAGGCAATCATGACACAAAGACATCTTATTTCTAGTACAAGGTAAAGAATTGGAATGTAAAATTTTGTGAGTAGTCATTGAAGAGGGATGGCCTAGGCGAGCATGCCACAAGTCGATGGAAACTCGTTCACCAAAGAAAGCTTGAGGCTTAGGGTGAAAAGGAAGAGGGTAGAGACCATTGTCAACCTTGGCTTGAAGAAGAGGCATCATAGTGTGGCGGTCCTTAATGACACAAAGATGAGAGAAAAATTCAATAAGGATGGAATTATCTTGTAAGAGTTTGGATAAACTTACAAGATTTTTGGTAAAAGAGGGAACAAATAAAACATCATTCAATGAGATTGTATAATTCGAAAAATGTAAAAGAGAGGAACCAATATGACTTATAGGCATACCCGCACCACTACCAATGTGTAGTTGGTCGACACCTTCATATAGCAAAAAAGATAAGAGATTGTTCAAATCATTCGTCACATGGTGAGTAGCACCCGAGTCTAGAAACCACTCGGGACCCGAAGCAAGATTCGGGGTGTGAGCACTGGTGGCCTGAAAGGCAGTAGGCTGGGCCAAATGGGCTTGAAATGTCGGCTGTGAAGGCTCTGAATAGTTGACAAGGTCAGATCTGTACCAACAGGCTCTGGCCTGATGGCCTTTCTTGTAACAGATCTGGCATGTGACTAATTTGTCAGGATTCGGCCCAGAGGGCCTGGGAGTGAAAGAAGGCCGTGGGCCTTGTGGAGGGAAAGAAGGCCTGGGAAGTAAACCAGGAGAAGAGAAATTCGGGCGGCCCTGTTGGTATTGGGAGAGGTTGGGACGCTGGTGGTATTGAGAGGCACCTCCCTTATTGGATCTTGAGTTTCTTGAACCCGATTTGGAGGTGTAAAGAGCAACCGGATTATCAGAGGAAGGGAGAGAAGAAGATCCGTTACTGTGGCGAGAGAGAAGAAGGGCCTCGTGGCTGTAGATGAGAACCGTGAGGTCAGAGATGGATCGCGACGGCGCGGTTTGAACGGCGACCACCAGAGAATCAAATTCGGCACCTAGACCTTGAAGAATGTGCATCTGCAGATCCTCGTCAGAAAGGGGTTCACCAATGAAGGCGAGCTCGTCAGCGACGGAACGGAGCTTCGTAATGTATTCTAAGCACGAGGATCCTCCTTTGGTGGTGTTCTGAAGCAGGCGACGGAGTTCTGACAACCGAGCTCGGGAGGTAGCGGAAAAAGACTGGCGGAGAGACTCCCACAGCTCAGCCGAGGTTTTGGCGGAAACAACCTGGGCAAGAATCTCTCGAGTCAGCGATGATCGGAGCCATCCGAGTAACATTTGGTCCTGCTTGTACCAAGGTAGGTAATTCGGGTTGATTTGCACAGCTCCAGCAGTACCAGTGATGGTTGATGAAGGCGGATTGGTCTCAAGAAACCGGTACAAGCCATAGGCGTGAAGAAGCGGGATGATCTGAGATTGCCACGAGAGATAGTTGTTGCGATCAAGTTTGGTAGAGATAGGAAGAGTGAGCATCACAAGTTGATTTTCTTGAGTGCCATTAGAATGAGAGAGAGTAGAATCTTGAGAGGGATTAGAGTTCAGATCAGCCTCCATGGCTCTGATACCATAAAAGGGAAGAGAGAAGATAGATCTAGAATGTAATCTTTGTTATTGTATTAATTGTTTATTACAAAGGAGTAATCAAGTATTTATAAGCAACAGCCAAGTCTAATAATCTTCCTAATTACAAGCATTGCCACTAACTAACTCTAGCTGTGCCTAATGACAATAATACCCCTAGTCTAACTAACAGCTACAATAAAAAGCATTTAAAATTTCAGAAAGGGACGCAATTGCGTCTCAAAAGAGAGACTGTACCCTCACTAAAAGCTTGTGTATGTGAATTTTTAGTGGGGCTAGGGTAGTAACAGTGCACTCAATTGTTCAAATTAGTAAGGTAAATTATCAAACAATACACACAGAACAACAGGGGAAGAAAAAAAATCAATCCAACAAGGTGAAAACAACATCTTAACTACATAGTTCGAATCAAAATCTGTTGTGTTTATACATTCGTGTTATTCAAATGAAAAAAAAAAAAAGACAGTAAAAGAAAACAAAAAGAGAATACATTTACAGGTGTAAAGAATAAACAAATACCATCAAATATTGTTGCTACTGATGCAATGCATAACCTCCTCTATACTATCGTAATGCCTCAGTCATTACCTTCATTGTTCTCTCTCTCTTGACCTAAATACATACAGCAATAAACAGTTGGTACACCTCAAGTAATTCAATTATTTCTTTACAAATTTGTCTACCGTCTACTTTCTTTTATTTTGCTTAATGCTTAATTGAGGCCACACAGCACTGCAGCTAATTTTTTTTTTTTCAGGAATGGCTGTTCATACAATAGTGAACAAGGTTATGTAAACCCTAAAAAGGAAGCCTACGTATGAACTGGCTGGTACAGTTGTATTTAGTTTTGGTCTACAAGCTAATTATAAGTGGGAGAGGAGGGGTTCCGATGGGCATCCAACCGAAATCCGCCTGATGCCCGGTTTAAGCCGTCCAATCTGCATTGAGATTCGCACAAACAGTTTGATTCACGGACGACTTAGACTGGGCATCGGACAGATTTCGGTTCGATGCCCGTTGGAAAACCCCTGCTCCCATTATAAATACCTTCTGTAGGTAATACTCTGATGAATTTGGCAATCTTCTGAAAAAATGTCAAGAAAAGCAAAAGAAGAAACTAAGAAAATAAATACTAGGAAAAAGGAATTACATTACTAACCTTAAAGTAATGCCAACAACAGGCGAGCTGTTAAGACTTAAAGACTCAATTTCTCACCATGCAATCCCATCAAAATAAATAAGTTCAACAGTGTTTAACTCGGACCTGGATTTATAGATCTGAACCTGACCACCTGAGCAGATATACCTCACCAAAAATGATCCAGTAAGCTCACTGTCGCATTTCCAGATCTTGCACTTTACACAGATCAAGTAGCATTCTGAATTCATTTATGGATCAAGCCCGATTTGGCTAGTAACAAATTTCAACCCATCAGCATAAGATTGTAGGATCTAGGGTCAAGGGCCAAAACTCTGATTAGAAAAGCCTTCTTGTTCGGTGGATGAGACCTCATGCTTCCAGGGTTTAGTAATTCCATGAACCAAAGTTGTATAAGAGACCTCGTCCAATACAAACCCTCTCTCAGACAATACCTCGAGAATCTTGTCTGAGTCATCTGAAACACCATTTTCACAATAACCTAAAATCAAGCTATTATAAGTAATATTATCTGGCACCACACCACTCTCTACCATCTCACTAAAAATTGCATTTGCCTCTTCATTCTTTCCGATTTTAGAGTAACCATGAATAAGCACGGTGTAAGTGATCTTATTTGGAGCAATCCCATTTGCGCACATTTCATCGAATAACTTACGGGCTTCAACCATTTGTCCCATTTTACAACAGCCAGTAATAATGGTAGTATAACTTACCACATCTGGCTCTAACCCGTTGTCCCTCATATTCCCCAAAATACCCCTGGCCTCTTCCAAACGGCCAAGAATGCAAAACCCATTCATTAGTGTGCAATAAGTCACCTTGGTCGGTACAATTCCTTTACACTTCATATCATCAAATAGTTCTGTAGCCTTCCAGACATTACCTTCTCTGCAATATCCTCCAATAATCAAATTGTATATAATAGTGTTCGGTTTTAGCCCCAAATCAATCAACTCTTGCAAATAAATCATAGCCTGGTTTACATCCTTCATTTTGCAATAACCATGTATGATTGTACCAAATACCACAATATCCAAGGGTAACCCTAAAGTTTTCATCTCGTTCAAAACCCGTACTGCCTCCTCCATCTGACCCAAATTGCAAAATCCAAAAATCAGAGAATTATATGTGTAACTGTCTGGTTTAAACCCTTGTTTAATCATGTCATCACGAAGTTGCATCCCTTGGTCCACTCTGCCCTCTTTACAACAGCCGTATATTAGAGTATTATATGTCACCTTATCGAAAACCAATTTTTTGTCTATCATTTCTCTTAACACAGCAACCGCCTCTTTCATATCTCTCAATTTACAAAGGCCGTGAATCAATGCATTAGAGGTCTCAACATTAACCCCAAAACCTCGCTCTAGTAAATCAAACCACACAGCTTTTGCCTCCTTCGACATCCCCTTTTTACAAAGTGACCTTACAAATGTAGTCATGAGAGAATCATTCGGCTTCAATTTCCTAGACACCATTTCTCTAAATAGTCTTAAAGCTGAGTCCAATCGAGAAGCCCTTGCAACAAGCCAAAATATCATGGTATTAAATAAGCCCACATGTATAATCATTCTCTTTGATAACATCACCTCAAAAAGCCGTTCAGCTTGGTTGAAATTGCCTTCCTTGCACAATCCCTTTACAATAGAGTTGTAAGTAATTGAATTTGGTGTCATTTTCTTAGAAGACATTTCATCGACTAACTCCATTGCATACCTGCAATTACCTACTCTGCAATGCCATCCAATTAAAGTGTTGTATACAAACTCATTTGGTGCAATACCCATTGCTTGCATTTCCTTCAAAAGAGCATCTACACCTTCAAACCTATTAACCTTAACCAATCCATTGATTAAGATCCCATAAGTGGCTACATCAGGTTTCAATTTTCTCTTAATTATCTCCTCCTTGTACCTAAATGCCTCATCAAGCCTCCCTTTCTTGCATAGGCCATCTATAAGCATATTATAAGCAATAACTGATGGTGGAACACCAACCTTTTCCATTTCCAAGAGAAGCGCAATTGCCTCCTCTAGCTCCCCTTCCTTACACCTCAACCGAATCAAAGGCGTGTAAGAATAGGAATTCGGAGCAACCCATTTCCGTATTTCATCGAGCACCTCACGTGCAGCGGCAAAATCGCCACCTTGAGCAATATTATCCAGAAGAAAATTACAAGTTTTGACAGTCGGGCATAGCCCATGAGAAACGAATATTCTAAAAGCCTCCAGAGGGAGGCTTGATCGTGAAATCTTAAAATTTAAGCAACAGACATGGATCAGCGTGTCGACAGCAGGTGAAAAGGGGGAGCTTTCGGAAGGCACCGTATCGGCCACGGCATGGACCAGGTCTAGGGAAGAGAAAGGAGGAGTGTTGGATGGGTCAAGGAGGCGCACGAGAAGAAGCCGGGCGGAATTGGTGAGGTTGAACTGGAGGAGGGAATGGAGGAGTAAGGCATACGGTCTGGGGTTGGGGTTGGGATCGGGGGTTTGGCGCTGGAAAGAGAGGGAGGAAATGAGGGAGTCAAGGCGGAGAGAAGGGAGGCGGGAGACGGAGGAGGGATCGGAGAGGAGAGCGGAGATGTCTTTGGCGGCGGAGGAGGCGGAGGAGATGGATCGGAGAAGAGAATAGGAGAAAGGATTGCGGCGGCGGAGGTGGAGGTGGAGGTGGAGAAGAGAGGGTCGTGGCCTCATGGCGGCCAGGTGAGAGAGAGAGAGAGACAACACAAAGGAGAGACGAACAGAAGACGGAAGTGTGGCTGGGCCCATTTGTCGGAAGGAAAATATTTCGCATAGTTCTTTTTTTTATTCATCCTTCAAACATTTCCTAATTAGATATCATATCCTTTACAAACTTTACCGGCATTTTTATTAATATCCAAAGTTTAATAGAAATTATTATTTATGCTCAGATTTTGAGCTTTTCGCGAAAAATGGCCAAGCCGGCCACAAAATGGCCGGCTTACCCCCCTTTTTTTTTTTTTAAACCCGAATTATTTTCTTCTTGTATATGGTGTAATTTTATTTTGTTATTGTATTGTAATATTATTTTTTTAACTATTTTTTTGGATATTTATGTCAGTCACACCGACTCAATGTAATTCGGGATGCGCCAATTGGTGTGTCTTTAATCTTTAAAGCTTATTTTTGCTGTTAACGCACTTATTCAATTGTTTTAAATATTTTGCTGTTTATTTTTTATGTTGTACTACTATTTTAATGTTGTAATATTTTCTGTTTAGCATTATCATGATAATTTATTTTATCTATAAAATATAAAAATAGTACCATAAAAGCACACATACAGAAGAACCGAAATATGAGATAATCCAAATATACCAAACATAAATAGTATACCAAATATAAATAGTACAAAACTAGCTCGGGAATCCACAGGAGAGGGCTTATGTGCTCCGTGCTGCTGGTACTGATCGGCTCGTCCACTACTTGACGACGGGTAGACCATGCCCTAGGCATCCTGATGTCTAAAATAACCTGAAATAGGTCAATTGCCGTTAAAACATGCTAAAACAGGCTACAATAACCTAATTTCGGTAAAATATACTAAAAACGACCAAAATAGGCTTAATTCTGTTTAAACATGCTAAAATAGGTCAATTGCGGTTACAATAACCTAAAATATGCTACAATAGGCTTCAGTAACCTAATTTCGGTAAAATATGCTAAAAACGATCAAAATAGGCTTAATTTGGCTTAAACATGCTACAATAGGTCAACTGCGGTTACAATAACCTAAAACATGCTACAATAACCTAATTTCGGTAAAATATGCTAACAAGGGACAAAAATGCTACAATAGTGCTTAAAAATACTAAAATGGGTCAAATTGCGCCTAAAATAACCTAATTGCACCTAAAATAATCTTAAATATGCTACATAAAATATGATCAAATGGTCTAATTTTCCTAATTATGCTACATTCGGTTAAATTACGCTTAATTAGCCTAATTATGTTAAAAAAATGCCAAAATACCCTAAATATTGGTCAACTATGCTAATTACACTAAATTACAACAAATTACTCTAAATCCTAACCCCTAAATCCGAAACCCTAAATCCTAAATTAAATAAATTTAAATTAGATTAAAAAAAAATTACCTCAAAGAAGAGAGCAAATTCGGTTGAGAGATGAGGGAGTTGTGAGGAGAAGAGAGAAAAAGGAGGTATATATATAGGGTGAAATGCGGGTTTAAAAAAAAAAAAAAGATAAATGGCCGGCTTAGGGGGGGAGTAATTTCTATTAAACTTTGGATATTAATAAAAATGGACATTTTTCGCGAAAAGCTCAGAATCTGAACATAAATAATAATTTCTATTAAACTTTGGATATTAATAAAAATGTCGGGAAACTTTACAATACGGTATTTTATTGTCAAAAAGTTCTTCTTCTTCTTCTAATATATATTTTTTTTAAAGTTTACTATTTAATTAATTACAGATGTATCAAGACATTGTTTATTAAAAAAAGGTCTTCAAGATTTTAAGTCGTATATATAGGGGTGCAAACGGATCGGATACGGATCGGATAGTGCTCACCCTATCCGTATCCGTATTTTTTTTCGGATACGGATACGGATCGGATACTAATCGGATACAGATACGGATCGGATATTTTCGGATACGAATACGGATACGGATATAATTCGGATTTCTAATTCAAAATATATATCCAATTAACTTGTTACGTCATTACAAAATATATATCTAATTAACTAAAATTCACCAACATAACCATAACTCTAATTAACTAAAATTCACCAAATCGGGTCTAACTGGGTCTCATTTTTGTCTGTGTTGGTTTTGGTCTGTCTTGGACCCAGTCAGATATCCGAAATATGTTGAAATTGGGTCTAACTGTGTCGGACATCCAGTACCCGTATTACAAATATTGAAATCAGATATAACTGCCATATTCTAAATATTGAAATTGGGAGTCGGATATCCGAAATACTAAATTATACGGATTCGGATAATTATCCGTACCCGTATCCGTATCCGATTCCAAAACTCAAACCGTATCCGTATCCGAATCCGCATAAAAAATATCCTTATCCGCATCCGCATCCGAATCCGAATCCGCAACTATCCGTATCCGAATCCGCAAAAATTCGGATACGGATCCGGATTCGGACGGGTAATATCCGACCCGTTTGCACCCCTATGTATATATATTCTTGGATTATTGTTTTTTTTTTTTTTTTTTTTGTGATGTGCGGCTGAGACACTGAAAATATTAGATTACAAGAGTAGAACTAGGGTGTTTTTAAGTTCACCAAGCTCTTTTGTGAACTCAACTCTAAAATCTATTGGATTGGCTTCAAACGACGAATCCAAACCGATGAAATCCTTCTACTTTACGGGTGATGCATCTACATGTGAAAATTTTAAACTTTCGAATTAATTTAGTATAAAGTCAAATGGTCAAAATTAGAAGGTTCATAAATTAATTTTAATGCATTCATTTTTTGGACGTCTTTGACCACTTGACTCTATGCAAAACTAATTTAAAATTTTAAAATTTTCACATGTAGATGCATCACTCGTAAGATAGAAGGATTTCAACGGTTTAAATTTGTCGTTTGAAATAAATCTGATAGATTTTAGAGTTTAGTTCACAAAGAGGTTTGGTGAATTTAAGAACACCCTAGTTCTACTCAGATTACAATACCACCAAAACCAAAGCAAAATCTATTTATGTTCCACAAAAATATTTGCTTGTAGGTTCCAAGTCTATATTGTATTTTACACACTTCTCCGGATTTGCCGACATTTTTATTAATATCCAAAGTTAATTACAAATTAATAAATATACTCAGAATCTCTGAGATTTTCGAAAAATGTCCAAACCGGCCATAAAATGGCCAGTTTCCTCCTCTCCAGAAACCGGCCATTTTGTGGCCGGTTTCTGATTTTTTTTTTTTTTTTTTAGAGACACTATGAAGAGCAAGATAATGAAATCTAACACTGAAAATTTGAATTTTTTGTTTAAATTATTTGTTAGATTACTTCTTTTGATTTATAATTAGCATATTTATACTAAAATACACTATATTACTTGAAATTATGTTGAATTACACTATATTACATTAAATTACGCTAAATTATGTTAAATTACGCTAAAATAGGATAAATTCGGGTAAATTACTGTGTGTCTTCATAGTGATGTATAATTAGAAACTATATTTTGTTTCTCTTTTATCTTCATAGTGATTTATAATTAGAAACTATTTTTTTTTAAGAGACACTATGAAGAACAAGATAATAAAATCTAATACTGAAAATTCAAATTTTTTGTTTAAATTATTTGTTAGATTACTTCTTTTGATGTATAATTAGCATATTTATACTAACTACTTACTTGAAATTATGTTGAATTACACTATATTACATTAAATTACACTATATTATGTTCAATTACTCTAAAATATGGTAAATTACGGTAAATTACATATGAATATGGATGATATCTTTACTGAGAAGGCGAAAAACGACGACGAATCTTCAAACAGCCATAAAACGGTGCTCGAGTGTCTGATTTTAGCAAATGATCACTTTTCGGAAAGCTTGCAAAAATACGCATGCGTCAGTGCCGGCAAATCTAGATTCCAAAATTCATAATTGCCAAAAAACAAAGGGAAGATCCTCAAAACTTGAGTTGAAGTTTCCGATTAAGATTGTCATTTCTATTATTCAATCTAAGTAGCTCAGTAAATTAGTTATATAATGAACTTGTAGAATATCAATTTTTACTATTTCTTATGATTTATGAATGATGGCACAAAATCGGCCTAATTTAGCGTAATTTTGCTTAGTTTAGCGTAATTTACCCTATTTCATTATAATTAGTGAAATTGGTGTAATTTATCGTAATTTATCGTATTTTAGCGTAATTAACATAATTTCAAGTAATTTAGCGTAATTTAATGTAATTTCAAGTAATATAGTGTATTTTAGTATAAATATGCTAATTATAAATCAAAAGAAGTAATCTAACAAAAAATTTAAACAAAAAATTCGAATTTTCAGTGTTAGATTTTCATTATCTTGCTCTTCATAGTGTTTCTAAAAAAAAAATCAGAAACCGGCCATTTTATGGCCGGTTTGGGCATTTTTCGAAAATCTCAGAGATTCTGGGTATATTTATTAATTTGTAATTAACTTTGGATATTAATAAAAATGTCGGCGGATTTGCGGTGAAAAGTTTCATGTTAAGATATGAGTGGAAGGATTTTTTTTAGCGATGAATTAATTTTATAATATTAATAAATGTTGAAACAAATTGAAATTAGGGTAATGATTTTGTCCCCCGCATATTAGTCCCCTAAACGTCCCCCATCTCAAATCCAGTTATTAACTACTTTTAACTGTCTGATCCGATAAAACATTCATTACCACTCAAAATTAAATTCCTTCTTCTTCAAAATCACATCACGCTAGCTCGCTCTACTCCACCTCCAGCTCCGCCGCTGACGATCTCCTCATGCTTTTCCCATCCGAACTCTCTGATTTCTCCACCCTCCGTCTCCGGCTCAACGTCTCCCTCCTCTCCGCCTCCTCTGCTCCTCTCACCTCGGTCTCCGATCGGGTACTTAATCCTCGCTGAAGCACAATGTGTACCATTCCATTCGCTATTTCGCTCTCAGCTAAAACCCTAGTTTTCATGAAATGGAGATTAAAACCTCCGTCTTAGACATACCGCTCCAGAATCCTCCCGGCGAGGAATTCTCTGCCGCCGATCTGACGTGGAGCAAGTTTGCTACTTCGGAGGACCATGCCGATGACGTGGCGCTCATCCCTTTTGGCCGCATCGAAGCTTTTATCAGCAGAGAGTGCAATATTGCGGAGTTTCCCACGCGATTTCACATCGAGAGGGGGAGGAAAAGGGAACGGGGAAGCTTGAAAAAGTATAAGAGCGATGATTATCTCCTGTAACGAATGCAAGGCTTCACTAATAAAAAATTGTGATTCTTTACTTTTCGTTTAATTGATCCAAAGTAGGGGCTGATTCAGCTTAAAGAGTATCTTCCAGGCGGAATTGCAAATTTAAGGTGGTTCAGAATTTGTGTATCACCATTTATCAGTCAGTAACAATACCTCGTAGCATGGTCAATCATGGTTCAAAATTTGTGTATCACCATTTAATACTATCTGAGTTAGGTGGTTTTGGGGTTAACTAATTTATTATGCATCCAAGGTGTTTGACAAAATTCCTCATAGAACACCATTATCAGTTGTGAAAACCATTTGCCTATCCCAAATTCTTCTCTAATAAATATTTCCTTTTGCTTTTTAAGTCTTAAATCTGATTTAGTGGTTCAAGTTGGAACCAATATATACTCAATCACATGCAAACTGTTGACATTATAAACATGCTTTGAGCATGATTGCACAGAAGAAATCCTTGATAGTTTTTATCAATTGTTATCTATTCTTTACCACCGAATCATGCAGTTTTGTATAATTTCAATTAATCGAATCTAATTTCCAGGTCAATAAATTTGCTTCAATTTGGAAAACCATGCAACATGGCCTTGCCTGAAGAAAACAACTCTTGTTTCTTCAACTCGAATGAACCTTGTATATTCATAAATAACCCAAATAATAAAAATTTAAGATAATTTTTGTTTGTGCTGATTGGAATCAATCATTCATTCAAATTTTGTGGTTATAGAGAAATTTCTCTCTACTGCTCCTTTGGAGCTTGGTTTTACCAATGGAGTTGGGCCTTTGCACCAACTTTTTTGTTTTTTATCTTACATTTTATGTATGAATACTTTACATCTTATGTATATATATTCTTGTTTATAAATATATGCATGAATGCTTGAACATGTGCAAAATTGATGTAATGTGAAATAATTATGCTAGGAAGAAATGATTTATTGAATAACAACATTTCTTTGCAATTAAACCTCAGTAAAAAAAAATGCGAGTATTAATATAATCAGAGTCATTTGTAAAAAATACTTTACAACATAAAAATTCATACTTCAGTTATAAGTATGAATACTTTCCTCAGTACCTAGCTATCAATATATTCAATAATGTGTAAGTATGAATATTTGACATTTTAGAAATGAATACTTGATAGAGATAATACTTGACATTTTAGAGAGAAAATATTTAATCATGGATCTCATTTGAAAAAAAAAAATTACATAGAATACGCTCGTGGTTTAAGATTCACAAAATTCCTCACAGATCGTCAGAAATATTGGCGAGATTAAACGGAGAAAAAAAACAACTCTAAATTTTTTTTTAAAGATGGGTATGTGATGAGAGAGATTAAAGAAAGTTGATGTCCAGCTTTTTTTAGAAATACTTAGTATCTTAGTTATGAATACTTGCATTTTAGAGATGCATACTTGACATTTTAGAGATGAATACTTGAAATTTTAGAGATAAATACTTCATCATGGATCTCATTTGAAAGATAAATATTCACACTTTACTGAGTAAATACTTCATCATGGATCTCATTTTAGACATAAATATTCACACTTTACTGAGTAAGTATGAATACTCGACATTTTCTGCATGTGGTTCCTATCGTGGTCGCTTTCAAGCGACGTTTGTTGTCCCCCAGGTCAGTAGTGGTACCCAGGTAGTTATTGCTCAAGACACGTCTGTAGATTTCTCATAAATACTTAACAACATAAATATTCATACTTTACTGAGTAAGTATGAATACTCGGCATTTTAGAGAATAATACTTGACATATTAGAGATGAATACTTGACAAGTTATGAATACTTGCACACCGAGGTATGAATACTTGAACGACGAAGAATCCGAAAGTACTTCATCATGGATCTCATTTGAAAGAGAAAATTACGTAGAAGATGTCCGTAGTTTTAGATTCGCAAAATTCCTCACAGATCGTCAGAAATATTGACGAGATTAAACGGAGAAAAAAAAAACTCACTTCTAAAAACGTGTAAAAGATGAGTGTGTAATTAGAGAGAAAAGAAAGTTGATGTCCAGTTTTTTTTTAATACTTGATGTCTTAGGTATGAATACATAATATATTATATGGTAATACTTGCACGCATAAGTATCCATATATACGCGCACCAGTTGTAAATTTTATCAATCATAAGTGGTCCCCCAAGTAGTTAATGTAGTTAGTGGTTCCCATCGTACTTTACACATCAGTTAATCAGGAGGACGTTTAGGGGACAGAATGGGGGGGACTGTTAGTCGATCCCTTGAAATTATTAAAATTTGACAGTCGGAATGTTACTGATACATTATTTGCATTATACACATAAAAAATAATAAACTTTCATGCGTATTTCACAGTTCATCAAATTATTTGAAATTATAACGGTCTACATTATAAGACGTGATAATATAAAATGACTTTGAAATTGCATGAATTCAGGCAAACATTTTTTTGTTCTTATTTTGTTAAAAGAGAAAAATTAGGTTTTGGTCATTAAACCTTTTTTAGAAAAAACCAAATGGGTCCCTGAAGATTCATTTGCACTAAATTGGTCCTTAAAACTTTTTCAGAAAATTTGGTGTCAGGACTTTCAATTGCATCAAATCAGTCCTTTAAATTAAAAAAAACTAAGTTGATCCTTCAACTTCTCTCAAATTAACCACATTAAACCTTCTAACTTATTTTTTTTTAACTTGAAAGGACCAATTTGGTTTATATAGAAGTTTACAGATCAACTTTATCATCATCTCAAAGTTTACGGACTAACTAAATTTTTTTTAAAGTTCAAAGACTAATTTGGTGTAAATAGAAGTAAACGAACAACTTGGCCCTTTTAAGAAAGTTCAGAAACCAAAATCTGATTTTTTTTTTTTTTCCTTTTTAAAATGTGTTTTGGCATGATTTAAAAATTTGTTAATGTTGTCAAGTTAAGTTTTATCTATGAGTTTCAACCCTTGAGATGTTAAAGTATTACTTATTTACTATTTTGGATCTTAAAATATCTAATTTGAATTAAATTGTTCTTGCATAACACTTATTAAAAAGAGTAGGGCTAAAATTGTTTTTGTGCTCCAGTCATCTCCCATATCCTTATATTTATTTTCAAAGTCCAAATAGTTGATCCGGACCGTTCAACATGATCTCTTAGCGTCATTTTAGTACTACTACTGTAGATGCAGTCCCACAAGTAATACCGACGACATCAATTGATACTAACTAATATCATTATTTCAGGCATTTGATTTTAATTAAATCAAACTAAAAATAATATCTTCATATGTTTTACAATAAATAATTAAATATCAAATATGACATGAATTCTATGTGAGTTTTTTTTTTCTTCTATTTTTTCAAGCAGTCATAATGGGAAAAAAAAAAAAAAAAAAACCCAGTATGATATAATTGAAACCTTGGGGGTGGAAATCGACTTCAGAAAACGGCTCTCTACCTTTTGATTTGGCTGACACTCGATACAAACATGTCTCCTCTTCCCTTGTATTATTTATATACAATCATATCTTTTCATTATGACGAATATTTTGGTAAGTAACGTGTCATTCTCACTCATTCGAATAGTGTAGAATATCACTATTTTTTGAACTATTTTATTATTATTCTATTTTTAAACGGATCCTTAAGTCTTAAATTTCATTTGTGTAATTTACTCTATTTAAAATATTTTATGCTTTCCTGAATGTTTTTTTTTACAGTTTTTTATAAATATTTGATTATTCAATTCGTTCAATCCAACAGTTTTTTTTTTAAAAAATTGAATACAAATTTACATTTCAAGTAACATGTTAATCTAAATTGCATTAGGAATTAATCATTAGAAATTTAAAACTATGCACATTAGTGATTAGGTACTGAATCCTATTGATGCTCATCAAATAATAGCCCCTTTGGGCCTTAAATTTGTTTTAATATGGTCTTAACCAATTATAGTCAATTGACTTTAAATTCTAATTAAGCAAACACTTAATTGGATTACAACTCACGCCAACTCCTCCCCTTCTCTCCCCCTTCCATCTCCAACAAACAACAAAACCTGCCTTCCAAGGAACCAATTTTACTCGTAACAAATTAACAATGGCGACACCGGAAGTACCGGTCACGACACAACCAGTGGGAGTTGCCGATGGAGGCAGCAATGTTGGCTCAACCGGCAATGCCATCAAATCGACCATGGAAAAATTTTATAGAGATGATACCTTGCTTGGAAAAGGTATTGTGGTGTTGAGGCTCTTGGGTTGGCTATTCTCTCTTCTCTCTCTAATTATCATGGCATCTAACAAGCATGGTGATGGCAAGAACTTTGATCAATATGAGGAATACAGGTTAATTGTTTCCCTCTTTTTACCATTTTTTTTCTCAAATTGATAATTTCTTTGTGACTTATGTAATGACTAGTTGGTTATAAAATTCAAAGCAAGATGAGAATTGAGAGGACTATAAAAATGTAATTATTCTCCTCTATTATGATTTACCAAAGTAAGATTTTTTTTGTTTTTTTTTTCTAAATAGCGTATATTATTCTTTCTAGATATTTTTTAATACAATAAATTACTGAAAGTTGTGTTCATAACATTATTCATAAACTGTTATATAAAAAAATACAACACAGCAAAATTAATTGATGTTACAAATTAAATTCAGAATTAAATGGCGACATTGTCTTCTTCTTAATTAAAAATCGTTTTGCCTCTTTTAGGTATTGTTTGGCTGTTGCTATCCTTGCATTTTTGTACACCATGGGGCAGACTGCTCTGAAATTTTATGAATCACATAAAAATAAAGACATGTTGCCGAGAAAGACAGCGTCGCTTCTCGACTTTGCAGGAGATCAGGTAGATTTAAATTTGAGTGAGTCTATGGTACTATGCATAGAACGGATTGATCCGTAATACGGAATAATATTTTAGTTTTCCAAATTCTAACGATCGATCTGAACCATTCAACATGATCCCCATATGAATATATACTTACAGACCAAATTTTATATTTTTTTTAATATTGTTTTACTATTTTTTAAGATAGGTAGAAAATCACTTGATCTGAAAATTCTGAACTATCCAAAAACAATAATTTTCTACCTATCTTTAAAAAAATAGTAAAAAAAATATAAAAAATATAAAATTCAATATGCAAGTACTGAAGTACATATTCATATGGGAATTATGTTGAACAATTCAGATCGATAGTTAGGATTTTGAAAATGAAAATATTGATATGTATTACGGACCAATCCGTGCTATGCATAGTACCATAGACTCACTCTTTAAATTTTACGTATATCCCTCAAAATTGTAGCTTATTGTAGCTTACAAGATCCGACATTAATGAGAAATGAAGGAAAAATGAAACTGGTATTCTTCTATATGGTTTCATAATGAAATTATCTCGAAGAAATGTACCAAGACTTGGAAAACAAGATAAATTTCTCTTTTTATATGAAAATATAATGATATGACAATCAAGAAAATAAAATATATGATAATCAAGAGAGATTACATGTAATTTTTTCTTCTTATCTTAGATACTAGGGAAAAATACCTGTTCATGTATGGTATGGAACGAGTAAATAGACCTCTGAAAAATTCGTGCAGGTGATAGCCTACCTTCTGATATCAGGCATGTCGGCAGCGACACCACTTACAGATTACATGAGAAAAGGATCCGATAACCTGTTTACAGACTCATCAGCAGCATCCATTAGCATGGCTTTCTTTGCATTTCTGGCCATTGCTCTCTCAGCTCTCATCTCCGGGTACAAGCTTTCCCAACAATTTCTGGACTAATTTAGTTAGATTCATATTTTACAACCCACCACCACCCCCCACCCCCCCCCACTATTGTATTCATAGATTTATTGGCTTGTGTGTAAATAATATGCCTTTCCTATATTAATTAATGAAATATACTCTACTTTCACAAAGAATGTTTGAATACTTGTAGAAGCTATGAAAAAATAAAAAATATACGTCTTAATTTTGTGAGAGCTATAGTCTTTTATTTCATTTCTTTAGTTCTCTATTCTACCCAATGTTTTAAAATGCGGTTTTTATGTGGTATGCGGAAAGCGGCCGCATATGCAGATTTTTATGCGGACTTATATATGCGAGTTTTAAAATGAAAATTAATATATATATATATATATATATAAACAAGTATATGGTAATATGCGGTAATATACGGTATGCGGTAATATGCAGTCAAATATGCGGTAAAAATATGCGGCCGAATATGCAGTAAAAACATGCAGCTGAATATGCAGCCGCATATTGATTTTCCATGCGGTTGCCAACCGTATACGCATATGCGGCCGCATGAACCGTATTTTATCACACTGATTCTACCTTTTGGCATCCTCTAATACTCGAGAGGACCACTAGAAGCAAACACATTTAAACAGAAAGGATCCAAATAAAGAGATCAAAGTAGAGTACATGTTGCAACTACTAAGGGGAGCTGAGACTACAACTATAACTGCTGATGGGAGCTTTCATGATACAAATAACTTGTTAGGTTTCGTCATAGAAAAGTAAAAGTAAAATAGAACGTGTAATGAAAGATACTCTATAATTACATACATCTAATACAACATGGCCTCTTTGAGGCCCAGACTAACTTTAGAGGCTCACAGTAATAACACTTGCTATAATTAGATACATCTTAACAAAAATGAATTAAAAAGTAGTACGATGAAATGATACATATTTCACAAACAAAGATTGACCTTACAGATGACACCGGACCTCTCTCTGAATGAAGAAATGCGACTTACGCATCACTCCAACTATCTCCATCTTCTTCGTCACTTCCGACAAAAGCCTATACCGCAAAATAGAAGGTCAGAAATAAAGGTTTAAGCATCTCTTACTATCCTAGTGGCACAATACAAAGTACTTCTTAAGAAATCAATGGTGTCAGTACAATTGTTGCTGTACCAGTGTAGAGTCAAAGCTACCTTTGTGTGCCTCGGTGACTTATGTGTTGTCTGCTGAAAGATTAAATAAAGATGAGAAATGAATGTAACTAATAAGAAGCCAACCTGACGAATAGCATTTGCTTTCTCCACAATAGCAGCTACTTTGAGATTTGTTTGTGGTGCCTTGATAGACGTAATTTTTAGAGCATCTACTGGTCTTAGGCTGAAGGACTATAAAAAAATTAAACAGAACAAAAAACTTACATCACAATGTAAAAATCAACAGTTAGATAACAAATTAACAAGCTACACAAATAAAGTGTAGATACAGATAATTTGAACTTTTAGCTTTTTTATTTGTTTAATGAAATATATAGTAGACTTTTTGCCTAATACAAAAAATTGAACTTTTAGCAAGGACTACCATACTCCAAAATTTTTATTTATACCATAAAAAAAAAAAACCAAAACACCCCTATTTGGTCAGAATTCGAAACTTACCCAGGCCGCAGGGGCATTTGGCGGCCCCAAAGACTGGGGTCCGCACAATGCCCCTGCAGCCCTAACTTTTTCCTTTTTTTTTTGTCCGATAAAAAACTAATGATTTCAAATTAATTTTTCAAACTGATGCACGTGTCCCGAAATTTATAGAAAATCGAATCCTTGTTCTTTGTGCTAAAAAAAAAAAAAAAAAAGAGGGGCCGCTATTTCATTGTGTGGACCCTGGTTGGGGCCGCAGAGCCAATTGGCGGCCCCAGTCTTTGGGGCTGCCAAATACCCCTGCGACCTGGGTAAATTTCGAATTCCCACCAAAAAGGGGTGTTTTGGTTTATTTTTTATTTTTTTATGGTATAAATAAAAATTTCGGACCATACATGTATACCTCCGTTTCTTTGGTCAACATATCAGATTTTACTAGCTCTAATATACATTGCACTTTCTGTCAGCATAGTATAAGCCAGCTGGCAAGGTATACGTAAAATTGACCCCAATTAAGACGCCTTCTATGTCTTGTTTTCCGTGCTTGAAAAAAAAGCCGAAGGCTTAGTTTTAGGACTATGCAAAAGCAATCTTAATTAAGGCAATGCACCATGCTTATTTTTATGTAGGCTTGACTGAATGGGAGTGTGAACATGCATGCTGTGAAGTCAAATACCTTATTTCTTATCTGCTCTAGCAAAGAATTTCTTTCCTCAGCTTTTGACTTATCGTCAGGCTTAACCAACTCAGATACCTTCCTCATCTGTCAGTTTTGAAATTTGAAATATCATATCATGAACTACGAAAAGAAATTATATACTTTCTTGTGTATTCATATGCATTATTAACTACCATTAAAAATTTAATATGGTATAATATGTCTTCTTTTAAAATCACAATTTGAGTCCAAATTGCACATTTACGGGTTACTTTGGGGCAGTAATGGATATTTAAACTTGATACTTATTCAATTGCAAATTGATAAATAATTAAAGTTCAATTGAACAATTGATGACACGGAAAACTTCAATTGAACTTATGTTAGGGCTTAATGAATATTTGGATGAATTTTCAGCCAAACTAGCACTGTTAAGCACAAATCAGTCTTAGCCATAGAGATTAAACAATAAAATATTACCGTGCTTCTATCATGAGCAGAGACAGCATCCATTAATGGATTACGAGGCATGTTACGGATTGAGTGATGCTTCCTACCCAATCTCTCATCTTCAATTGATGGCCCGATGCCATATTGGGCCCACAAGTTGTCTTCCAGTGATATTAAATAACCAGGTTGATGTGTTTGTACCAGACTAGGTCCAGTAGTCCATGCTGAAACAGGCAAAAACGGGTGTTGTGCATCGGGCCAAGCATACTGAAGTGCCCTCATTTCAGGCCCAGCTAACCCTAGACCAGCACTGGACCCATTATTATACTCCACATTTTCCACATTGGCCCCTGAAAAAGGGACTGATGCCAAATTAGGGTTTGCAAGTTCATGCTGAAATGAGAGGGGTGGTAGGTCGGACAAACTCATAACCCGTGATTTCTCTCCCTCTATTCTTCCAGAATCATCAAGATTAGCAATTGGTGGTGCCTCCATGCTTCTCATTTGCAAGGATAGGTTCTGGTTCGTTTCATCAACAGGTTTGGATGAATGCCCGTTTGATGGCAAGGAAGTGCCTTTTGAGAGCTTCCCTCCCATTCTCCACCCAAGAGGAGGAAGAGGCGGTGGCTTATGCTCAGATGCCAGAGAATATGCACTGAGTATATCTACTTCGCTCTCTTTGGTCTCAACTGATACAATAGCGAGAGCATTGTTTGCAATAACCTCATCTGATTCTATACTCTTGTTACCACTCAAAATGTTGTCGGGTTTCAAGTTGAAACCCTTTTGGTCTTGGTCAATAGAGGAAGAAGGAAAGCAGGATTCTGCAAGCATGATTTTGTTTGGATCAACTGTCCCAGGTTCACTGGTACCATTATGCAAGGTCTCAATAGCAATCTGATTGATATCTTCTTGCAATTTCTCCTGATTATCGTGTAAATTGGTACATGGCACTGGTTTATTCAGATGATGTTCATTGGAATCTTCTGATAGGTTCTCACTGGGGTTTGCATCATAGAGTGGGTTGTCTAGAGAAACAGTACAGGATTGAATATTGTTCCGCTTTTCAGTTGTAGAAACCAAATCAGCATACCCGATACTTCCATGGTGAAATTCTTCGTATTTGCTGCTTGGAGGAGTATCTGGCTCATGGCAACCTGAATTGGTAGCTTCTTGTAATATTTCATGGACATGATCCACAGAGGGAGTTGGTGCCCCAGTATCAGCACTCTCTTCTTCTACAGACACCTCATTATCTGTCTTGCGCTCATTTTGCAGTAGTTCATGAACATGGTCCACGGAAGGCATAGGTACATCAATGTTACGATTATTTTCTTCATTCAATTCGAAAATTTCAACAGGCGCCACATACTTCACCAGAGAGGATGCTGGTGCATGACCTTCATCACTATCTTTTTCATTTATTTTCAAAGCTTCAATAAGCACCTCGCTTTTCACCGCCATGGGTATCGATACACCACCTTCAGCAATACCTTCTGGTTTTAGTTGTGAAGTTTCAACAGGTACCTCAGTATTCACAGCAGAGGATGTTGATACACCACCTTCAGCGCTATCTTTTTCATTAATTTTCAAAGATTCAACAAGTACCTCGGCTTTCAGTGCAAAGGGTTGTGGTACACCACCTTCGGCATTACCTTCTTCATTTAATTCCGTAGTTTTAACAAGTACCTCATTATTCACCACAGAGGATGTTGGTACACCACCTTCAGCACTATCGTTTTCATTATATTTCAAAGCTTCAACAAGTGCCTCGTTTTTCAGTGCAAAGGGTGTTGGTACGTTACTTTTGGCATTACCTTCTTCATTTAATTTTAAAATTTCAACAAGTGCCTCATTAGTCACCACAGGGGATGTTGGTACGCCACCTTCAGCACTATCTTTTTCATCATTAATCAATGCTTCAACAAGTACCTCATTTTCCATCGTAAATGGTACTGGTGCACTACCTTTGCCATTACCTTCTTCATCTAATTTTGAAATTTCAACAAGTGCCTCATTATTTACCTTGCCCTCTTCAAAAATTTCCTGAGATTTAGTCTCTAAATCCTCTTTCAACAGTTCATTAACTTCAACAAACGTACTTACTGCATCATCATGAGCAAAACCATCCTCCACAGGTAATATCTCCTCACAATCACTATCAACCTTATTAGCATCACACGTGTAACACAGTTCCGAATCCTGCTCAGGCACTTGATGGTCACCAACTTCATAGTGCAGAGAAGTATCTGAAGAACCTAATGCAACGTTCTGAACTAAAGATGTAACAGTTTGTGGTTTACCAAATTCTGGTTCAAACGTTGCTTCACGAGGCGAACCCGTGAGTTCCCAGAGGAAATCGATTGGATTTGTACCTTCCTCTTTTGCCCCTGCTTTAAAATCTCCTGCCCATTCACATTCTTCATTCAGTGAAAAGGGTGCTGATTTTTCGGTGCACAAAGGACTTTCTGCACATTCCTCGAGAGAACCATTGCCATTTATGGAAAGCTCATGCAACTTGCTAGAATCATTCTTCTCACAGTTAGTGTTTAAAGATCCATCAGTTGATTCATGGTTGACCAGTCGAACTGTGCTTTCATCTTTATACAGATATTGTTGGTCATCATCAGATTCATTGAATTGATTGATCTGGGTTTCAACCTCGCAGTGATGCAGAGTTTCGTTTCTGTATGTTTCGTCTGTAGTTTCTCCAAGATCAAGTAAACCTTCATCAGGTTCAATGAAATTATCCATGTGATATTGAGGATATGAGCCCTGGATTGTAGTTTCCTCTGGAATATTGATAGGTGAGTGAGGCTCACTTGAAGAAGCCTCGAAATCTTGAATTGATGCACTTCTGCTATTATTGTCCATATAATCATCTGATGTTATTGTTGTTGGATCCTTGTTGGGTTGGATTCTGATTTCATGAAGAGCTTCCAAATCTAACCCTACAGAAAATAACAATAATACATAGTAAAACAAATGAACATTTTTGCATACAACACATATTTCTCATATTATTGAGTTACACACGTCACCCTTGTTAATGCAAATAACACCAAGCCACTAAAACTGTGGTTCAGCAAAAAAAATGAACAAATTGCACCTAAAAATGTTTATTCTAACTTTAAAAAGGCTGTTCTGCTTGATTTATATTGATTTTTGCTCATGGAAAACAAGAGTTGATAAAGCTGACAGAATATTGAAAAAAATTAATATGAACCTCAACCATTACACCGAGGTAATGTTGGGTGTTGCTTGCAAGAACAACAAAAGGTTGCAATATGCTGATGCCAAATATGAAAAATCGGGGTGTTATTGCAGAGTCCACAACCAATTCAGTGCTATTTTCGGGAGCTCCCAACCAAAAAAAGATAGAAAGCACACTTTTTTTCTTATATCATCGACTCTGCATAGCAATTTACCTGGCATATGTGTGCTTAAATCAGTAGCATCTTCAGTTGGGAGAGAGGTTGTGCTACCAGGTAGAATTTCCTCCTCTTCATTTGATAATAGAGAACCTTCACCGTTAAAAACATCCTCCAATTTATCACTTTTTTCATGTTGAAGTCTCTCATTAGGGTCTCCAAAATTGTCTTTGGCAAAATCTTGTGTAATTTCTTCAGCATGAACTGGGCCATAAAGAGGTAAATTGTTAAGCTCAATAAAGATATGTTAAATCGAGGTGGTGCTTGCAAAAGACGAGCCTAAAAAGAGTTTTTATTATCAAACAAAAGTAAAAAAATAAAAACAATAAGAAAATAGAAATTGGTCAAGGGTTGCCACATCACAGGTTTCAGTACTATTTTAGCAGGCACACAACAGTACAGGGATGCACTGACAGAGTAGTACATCTCTAAAATCCATTTAAGGGGCTTAGATCATCAATTAACATTTTATGCAGTTAGCTACGCTACTAATGAGCACCAATGGTCACACATGCAGATCCAACTTGACCAACACTCACACAACAGAGATAGATAAGTGTCTATTTTGGTTTAAACTCCTCATATTTTCCTAAGAAGCACTTAGTTAACTAGAAAATACCATCTAATGGGTCTTCTGCGATGACATAATTATGAGCATCTTTACCACCGTGAGAGAAGATATCCTGAGAGATACTTTCATCTTTTCTGGTTGAGATCAAGTATTCTTCCAAATTCAGAATGTCCTCAGAAATATTCCTCAATTCGACTTGTGAGACCTCAACAGGATCTTCAAGTCGCTCTGTAAATTAAAAATAAAGAACCAAATTTTAGTAATGGACTTGAAGGCAATTCAAGTACGCTGACATGCAAATTAATAAACAAACCCAAGATACTAAAAAGCCAAAAGAGAGGAAATGAAGTTCTGACCCAAGAGGTACTTTAAACTGTGAATGATTCATCTTAGGTTACCTTGAAGTCCTTCGAGACCTGTAGAGCTTCTATTAGTAACCGCATAATTATTCACTTCATGAGAACCCAACGAATCCTCAAGAATGGGTGTTTCTTCAAGGGACTTGATTTCTTGCGAATTTAAAATTACATCAGATATGTCTGATGTCTCGTGAGAAGCATCAGTAATGGGCACATCCATATTTTCCAGATGAGAATTTGTTTGTTCCTGATGATTGCCAGTCTGAGTAGGCAAGCCTACCAATTAAATGAATTGATCATCAGGAAAGGAAATATGTATTTATAATGAAGCAAAGAGGAAAACTTTGTGGTGTAAGAGAAATTAAAATTAATTTGCAGCTAAATTTAGAACTTTTATCCAGCTGAATTATATCAGATACAAATTAACCCTCACTTGTCCTCAATTTACAAAATCCCACCTATATTCACAATAGTGCAATTTGGGGGGGGACAAAAAAGCTACTCAATAAATGTATTTCTCCTTTTAAAAGTACAAAAGCAGACCATCAGTCAAATAAGTGTTCAGGCAGGTCCTGGCACATATCAGTTTACAGGACAAATGAAATAGAATAAAAAACCAACATCACAATCTTGCAACAGATGCCAAGTACCAGTCTTTACCAGATATAAGTTTCATGGCTTTATTTTCCACCTTTTAGAAACAAATAATATTGATACTTGGCTTTATATAATCATATAAACAAACTAGTACACCACACTTACATACTAAATCTTCAACATGCAATCGAGCCTCATCGACCGTACTGGTATTCTCTAGAGCACGTAGCTCATTTTCAATATCACCAGATGGCACCTTTGATTCATCCATTAAATTATTTCCATGTAATATAGAAAGCTGTTCTGTCTTGTGGACCCCATCTGAGTGCAAACTGGATGTAGAACTAACATCCATGAGATCATCATTGTCGAAGAACTCTTCAGTTGCTTCCCCAAATTCAATTTCTCCATTTAATTCTAAACTCTTGTCTGTACCAACCAACCCTCCGACTGAATCTGAGCCCAAATTTCCATGCACCCTTTCCTTTTGAGAAGAACTAACATTATCAGATTTGGGTTTAGTCTCATTGTCCGTTTCCACCTCCGATTCTACGATGTTAAGAGCATCCACAAAATTCTCATGTTCACTAGCCACATCATCAGAATCGTTCATAGTCTTTTCGTAAGTTTGCCTCAAAGAAAAGGTTTCAATGCCAATTTGAATTTGCTCTGATCCTGAAGAAGCTTCATTCTGCTCCTGAATTGGGTATACTTTATGCATCTTTTGTGCTTCATGTTCAGTCTCAAACGAGACTTGAACAGATGCCTGCTTGCTTAAGCCATTTGATTCTGGTTTAATGTTCGCCTGCCTTCTAGAATCTTCTAGAATGATTTTCTTTTGAGATTCTATAAGTTCAAGAAGATGTAAATGGTAGATTTTTCTGGAATTATTATCTGAGTTCCGCAAGCGCCGAGACTTCAATTTCACCACTCGAGATATAAGGGCTTTGCCAGAAGATTGGTTTTCTGATGAAGGTGGAGACCTAGATGATTTATAAGAAAGCAACCAGAAGATTGGTAACTATTTTATTGCTTAAAATGAACTTCTATAAGATGCCATAAGCATCTGTGAATCGTTTTGAAGATTTGGCTAACTGAGGCTTAAAGACTTGTGGTCAGACCAAAAGCTCAATCAAAGGAAAACACAAAAAGAAGGAAAAGGATGTGACAGCTGGACAGGTGCATCCTGGTTTGTAGGATATCACACCAGGTGATGTAAAAGCACACAGTACCGTATCTGTACTGACTAAGCTCACATATTTGCTACCATTAACACCCATAGACAACCCCGTTGGCAAAAAAATTATGGATGTACCATTACTACCAGTAATTATCAATTCTTGATATAATAATTCAGATTAAAAACACTGAACAGTTGATTTATGAACTTAATATTTCCTTTTGTGAAACTTCTACTAATAAAAATAAACATAAAACCCACTCACTCTGAGCTAGATATTAGTAATGATTCAAGTGTCTCTCCCTTCTTCCATCGAATTGCTTTCTTCTGAAAGGGGAAGAAAATTGGAACATTACTTTTATAGTCGAGAGAATTTTTGTGCAATTAGGATATTGTAAGTTCCTTTGTCAACTATAATCTTTTACCTTGATTTTACGGGGTTTCCTTTCTCTAAGGGCATCATCTGCTTCAATTGAACAGGAGGAAGCAAGTTCCGTTTTGAAAAATGATGGATCAGTGTATCTTTTCAAGCATGCACCAGCACCGGCTACATCAAATCTAAATCACCAAGAAGAAAGTTGTCATAAATACAATGAAGATTTAAGGTGCCCAATTTAGGAAGTTATATTAACTGGCATAGATTATTACTTAGGAAATTTCACAATTGGTACGGCTTCTTATTTATTTTATTTGTGCTGCTTTGCTTAACTGTGAACATCGAGATGCCATAATTAAGGCATTAAATCACAATTTGGGTTCATAAGGCACAACAGGTGCAACTTGGAGCTTACTGCACTGCTAAAGGTAAGTACTTGTCAAGGGTACCATTACAAAATATCACTGCTTACTATTTAAATGCTACACAGATCATTAATCTAATGCAGGATTAGCAAATAAGTACTTGTCAAGGGTAAATAGCCGTGGTGGACCATGGCACTCTTCGTAAGAGTCCATAACAAAACGGGGCATATCTCCTCTTGTTATGAGATTTTGATCAATTTGAACATTGGTGTGCCATTGAATTCCTACAAGAAAATAAAAAAAAAAAATTAAAAGGCCATTGAGCAAGCATTGTTTTTAAAATAAATTGTAAATTTACAATTGGTAAATTTTAGATAAGTTATTTCCAATGCATGAAAAAGAATTATGGTTAAACTCTCTCTCTGCCCCCCCCCCCCACACACACCACCACCCGTCCTAATTACACACTCACACAAACAGACAACTCAGAGAGTGAATGGAGGAACATATATTGGTTAAGAATTATATTTCTACTGCCACCAGTACAAGTCCAACAGTAGTGCATTCCTTGACGGAGAAAGAAATATGTCTCTGAAACAAGTAAAAAGCTAATATCACAGTAACCTTCATTTTGTGTGACATTTGGAAGGCTAATTTGTGAAATAAGAGCCTCCTCAACTGATGGGAACTCAGCCTCGAGCTGTTGCAGACGAAGTGTCAGCCCATGTCCTCTTGAAGCTGTTGCCATCACTTCTTCGTGCAAGTCGTGAAATATCTCTGCCGCAAATCTATTTTTAACAAAATTGAGACGAGAGGAAATGATCCATTGAAAAGATGTAACTAGATAAATATTAGACTGATCTTGTGGTGCTACTATAAATTATATTCCACTAAAAGAATAAACAAATTAGTAAATCCTGTCTGATACATAATTGTACTACCATATTAGTGGTACCACGGACAAGTGCAGCTTCCATATTAATTATGTAAGTTGGTAACTGTTTAGATGTTGAAGTTTCACCACTTTTGGAGCTCCAGCTGAACTTAATTTAATACAAATTATCTTGTTAAATCAGACATTTATCTTAGTTAAATTCAAAATTAAAATAGACTAAAGCAGCCATGTTGTGAGACATGCCAACCCCAACTAATCCCACTCAACATGTTACCAGACTTTGGAATCTAACAAACAGACAGAAATACTACCTGGAATTCCAGCACTAAATAATACCTAGTATATATATATATACGGATATACCAATTCCAAATACCCAGGGGTAGGTGTATTTCAAATGAAATTTTCTGAAATAATTAGCGCTAAATAAATCCCCGCAGTAATAAATAGTACTTCATTGTTCGCCTCAGTTCAGTTCAGCTACGCATTAAAAGTTTAAAACCAATATTTATAGTAATCTGTTAAATTTGCAAAATGCACAAGAAGAAAATTCTAAAAGCATAAAATGAAACAACGAACAAATAGGAAATTAGCAACATTAGCAAAGAAAAAAAGAAAACCCTAACAAATAGGTATAACAAACGAGTACACTCACTCGGCAAGATCTCCAAGCTGGCGCAAGAGACCAACGAGACCAGCCATGGCGACGCCCTCAAGTAACGCCTCTGGGTCGTCCTTCTCGGCCGCTCCATATAGCTCCGGATCCGATAACCCGTATTCGTTTCTAATCTGGTACCTCACCATCGGCATCTCTGCGCCTTCGAGCTGTCGCCTCTTAACGCTCGGCTCAGGACATTAGGCAGAGAGAGACGGAGGGATTTGAGGAAGCTTTGATTGATTTAATTAATTGAATATTTAAGGAAGTAGAGTTATGGAAAGAAAGTGAAAAGTGTGAATATGCAGTGACAAGTGATGAAGAGTGTGACGAAATTAAACAGAAATATAGAGTGCCACGAAGAATTCGGATCCCCTAAAGTAACTCAAATTTTGAAATTAGATCTGGACCGTCCGACCTGCATTGACCCCAATAGTAGTGTCCCGTGCATTTCACCTCTGGCCGGATTGGTCCGGGTTCTGCCGGACGGTCGGGATCTAAAATCAAATTTTGGATTACTCGAGAGATCAGACCCGTGAGACGAAATACTCGGAAGAAGATATTGACGCAAGAACTGGGTCAAGCTCCTCTACAATTATTCAAATTTTACTTCTCTGTTATTAATTTCTATCCATCTATATTTGGCGGGATTCAGATGAAATAAAAAATTGTTTTATTCTTATTTTACTTGTCAAATACGACATACATATCAAGTAATAAGTATAACTAATTTAAACTTGGCATGTATTTGATAATTGTTCGAAGCGGCTCAGTAGAAACTATTGTATTTATATGTCAGAATATTATAATATTCTTATGAGATTTTAGTCAACAATGTCAGTATTTGATATACAAACTTGATAAGCTATTATGAGCGCAGCTAAACCAAATTATTGTTTAACTAATTTACAACATCGGTAAATTTATGTGTAATTAAGGTTTGATATTTCTAAAAGAGTGAGCCTATGGTGCTATGCATAGCACGGATGGGGTCCGTGCTACGGCTCAAAATTTGACTTTTCAAAATCCTAACGGTCGATCCAACCGTTCAATGTGATAACCATATGAATATGTACTTGCAAACTAAATTTTATATTTTTTCGAATTTTTTTACTATTTTTTTAGATGGGTAGAAAAATCAGTGTTTTCTGAAAATTCTGGACCATCAAAATTCTACCTATCTAAAAAAATAGTAAAAAAATTCGAAAAAATATAAAATTTAGTTTGCAAGTACATATTCATATGGTTATCACATTGAACGGTTGGATCGACCGTTAGAATTTTGAAAAGTCAAATTTTAAGCCGTAGCACGGACCCCATCCGTGCTATGCATAGCACCATAGCCTCACTCTTTCTAAAATATCTATGTGTACTTCTAAATTTGAAAACATTTCCGATGAAATGAGGATTTGAGAAAGAAATAGCAGAAATAATAAGTGTCCTCCGTTTGTTGGTAAGAAAAAATAAGCACAACAAAAGTTTACAACACAAGACACGAGATTAATATAATGGAGAACGATTTCTGTGTGTCTCACTTTATGATACTGTAAGAGAGACTATTTCGTTCTTTCTTACATATTAGTTATAATGGAGAATGATTTCTACGTGCCTCGCTTTACCGACATTTTTATTAATATCCAAAGTTTAATACAAATTATTATTTATACCCAGAATCGGACCCAATATCGAAAAATGCCCAAACCGGCCAGAAAATGGCCGGTTTACTCCTTTCCTAAGCCGGCCATTTTCTGGCCGGCTTACTCCCCCCTAAACCGGCCATTTTCTGGCCGGCTTAGTCGTTTTTTTTTTTTAAGAGACATTATGAAGAGAAAAAATAATGAAATCTAACACTGAAAATTTGAATTTTGTGTTTAAATTATTTGTTAGATTACTTTTTTTGATTTATAATTAGCATATTTATACTAAAATACACTAGATTACTTGAAATTATGTTGAATTACACTATATTACAATAAATTATGTTGAATTACACTAAATTACGTTAAATTACAATAACTTCGCTAATTATGCTGAAATACGGTAAATTACGCTAAAATAGACCGATTCTGTGCCATCTTTCATGAATCATAAAAAATAGTAAAAAAATTCCGAAAATAGTAAAAACTGGTATTCTACAAGTTCATTATGTAACTAATTTACTGAGCTACTTGGATTGAATAATAGAAATGAAAATCTTAATCGGAAACTTCAACTCAAGTTTTGAGGCTCTTCCCTTATTTTTTTGGCAATTCTGAATTTCAAAATCTGGCATAGCGAGCACGGACACATGCGTATTTTCGCAAGCTTTCCGAAAAGTGGTCATTTGCTGAAATCGGACACTCGAGCGCCGTTTTATGACCGTTTGAAGTTTCGTCGTCGTTTTTCACCTTTTCAGTGAAGATATCGTCTCTATTCATATGTAATTTAGCGTAATTTAACGTAATTTAGTGTAATTCAACATAATTTATTGTAATATAGTGTAATTCAACATAATTTCAAATAATCTATTGTATTTTAGTATAAATATGCTAATTATAAATCAAAAGAAGTAATCTAACAAATAATTTAAACACAAAATTCAAATTTTCAGTGTTAGATTTCATTATTTTTTCTCTTTACAATGTCTCTTTAAAAAAAAAAAACGACTAAGCCGGCCAGAAAATGGCCGGCTTAGGGGGAAGTAAGCCGGCCAGAAAATGGCCGGCTTAGGAAAGGAGTAAACCGGCCATTTTCTGGCCGGTTTGAGCATTTTTCGATATTGGGTCCGATTCTGGGTATAAATAATAATTTGTATTAAACTTTGGATGTTAATAAAAATGTCGGCTCGCTTTATGACACAGCATCTTTTATCAAATTTATTTATGATTACATAATAAATTCTTTCTCAAATTCACCACGTTAAACATCATTTTATAAAAAAAATCAACAGAATAATATCTTACATTTATAAACTACACAAATGTTCAACACCTAAATTAACCTTAAATTATATCCGATGTTAATCGTTAATAATAGTTAATATTGACACCGTCAGATTATGTATTCCATTAACAAAATTATAATCACAGTTCAAAATAACTCCAAAGCATTAAAAATTATAAATAATCCATCTTAATAAAAAAAAAACTTACAACACATTCCCTTGTATATAAGTGCATACTTATTTTTATTTTTATTTTTTGAGTAAAGGTTGGAAGTCAAGCCACCCAACTATTAAATATTCACAAATAATTGTTCATTCCGAATTTCGAACCTGTGACCTCCTACGCGGAGAGCATTATCTTTGCCACTAAACAAAAAATTAATTCTCAAATGCATACTTATGCTATATTAAATTATTGATGTCATTTTTTCTCAATAAACATTAGAAGCTTTTGTTTATAATTTGCTACATTTGGAAAAATAATTGCGTTAAAAAAAACCTTAAGTAAATATTTTAAGTTAGAATGTTTGACTTGTACTTTTATTGAAAAAAAGAGAGGTGTATTAAAAAAGAATTGTAGAGGAGGGCGGAGGGAGATGGAATAAAAGGAGTTGACGGGTGGGGACCTCACCGTTGGCAGTTAATAAATTGGGGGCCAACTCATTACTCATATGACATGATGAATTGAGGATTGAGGCAGCGTAACGCTTCGTCTTTGCTCATTGCTCTAATGCTCTCCGTCTAGTGTACTCGCATTTCCCTTGTAAATGCTTCCGCCACCCCATTTTGTGTACCAAAGCACCGCTATTTGTTTTAAGTTTTGTGTACCAAGTCTAGTATTACTTCAGCGGCATTTAGTTGATATAATAAGTGTTATGCAGTTGACTTAGGGAATGTTTTTCTATAATAACAAGGGTTCAAATGTCTTTTTTTTTGGCTCTATCATGTCTCTATTTTTTATTTTTTTTATAACAAAAAATTTAGAACTTATATGTCAAAATAAAACCATTATATGTGATTTATATTATTTTCTTTACGTGCACATAAAAAAATTACACTTTTCGGTTTTTATTTTTATATGAATCAATAAGTTAAAAAATCAACGTTTATAATTTATCCAGATCAGTGTATTTTTGCAAGCTCTTGATATCTATTAAAACAAAGTCAGATTTAACGGTTTTGTTTTGATATTTGAGTTTTAAATTTTAATTTATTAATATTAAGAAATAAAAACACAATAAAAACACAAAAAATAGAAGCATTTGGAACCCTTCTCTTCGATAATATGATATTTTTCATTTTAAGATGAAGGTGTTCAGAAAAACAAACGTACGTGTCATTGACTAGAAACAAATACAATGAACGTGAAATGTCACTGTAATAATATAATAGATAAAATATATAAATAAAGACCAACAAAGAAGAAATAATATTAAAAAAGCAACGCGTAAAAAAAGTAACTAAAAGTTAATTTATATAAACATATAATAAACATGGTCAAATAAGAACTCGAAATATTTTTAATTTAGAGAGAAATTGTTTACAATAATAAAAAGCAAGCATTAATGAAACACAGGAATAAATGAATTCTGATGATTTAAAAACAAGTGATACACTAAGTCTTAAAGCAGCTAAAAATATTTTAAGAATATTTTTTAAATATCAAAAGTTTCAAATATTACACAAGCGCAAAAAATAAAATTATTTGACAAAAAGAAAACGATTAACTAATAGTTAATTAAACTAATTCCATAATATTTTTTTAGAAATGTTTAGAAAAAAATAGGAAGAAATTAAATAAGTATATTTTGAGCTACCCAGTACAATTTACTAATTGAAATGAATATTGTTATAATCTTTTCTAAAGTATATTAATAAAACAACCGAATTATGTATCTTAAATGTAAGAAAGATGTACATAGACTTTTAAATGACGTGTATAAAAATAGTCAAATTTATAGGGATCAAAACTAAGAGCAAACAAAAAATTACGGTTCCTATAATAAATTTAATATAATTCTATATTATTTCAGGTCTGATTTGTGAAAAAGAAATAGATTATTGTCATGATGGTTGCAAAACACGATCAATATTGGAATCATTTTGTTCATTAAAATAAGACGAGCATTTTGAAAAATAAAAAAAAATCCCAAACTGATACACGCACAGAGAAACATGCACGTTTAAAATATAGAATCAGATATATAAATTTGCAATTTGTATATTTCAACGATTATTTTTGGTAAATTACAATTATCTTTTTCTAATTTCGAACACTATGCATGACATGTTTGTGAAACAAACTTTATTACTTTTCTTGTGGCGAAATGACTCATTAGCTAATAATCTGCTTTGACACTTTGACACTGAATATTACATATAGAAAATTACAGAAGATCCTTCGCAGAAACAAACAAATGGATCGTCCGTCTGTCACGCGCTGATTGCAGATCATACGTATCACGCGTAAGCAGGCGTCATCTGCACGAGGGTTTTCAACGACAGTTTTCTATGCTTCATAGAGAAACGAGTCATAATAACCCTTTAGTACGTTACCTTTTACCCGTTACACCTCTGTACGCAGAGTTATATATGGAATATCTAAACAAAATTCAGTGAAATTTGAGAAATATTTGAAGAACAAAAAAAATAAGAAAAAGAGAGAAGGTTTCGCCGACACAAGCGATATTGTAAACAGGTTAATTAAGGACATTTTAGAGGTCTTCTTCAAAGATTTCATGCTGCATTTTTTTTAGCAGCACATGTGAAACATAAAATAATCATTCGACGCTCTCTGTTGAACTTTGTCAACCCTCCGTCATAATCTTATATAGTTAATTACCTAATATTATTAAATAACTCATCAGACTGTAACTGAAGTAAAATATTTTACAAAAATTAGTTTGTTCCTTGCAATAGGAACAGTTAGTTAGTTGGTTGGTTAGCACATATTCTTAAATCAATGATTTCAAAACTCCTGTAAAGCTGTAGTCATTTTCTTCCGTCATTTTTATTAATCCATAGTTAAATAAAAATTAATAAATATATCCAGTTTGGCTGAAATTTGATAAAAATATCCAAACCAGCCATTAAATAACCGGGGTACCTATTTTAATCCATTACCGGCCATTTAATGGCCGGCAGTCCCCCCCCCCCCCCCCCCCCCCCCATTGTTTGTTGTTGTTTTACACCCTACAAAAACCCATCTTATATCAGGGTGAGAATCTGCTGCGATCCGGGTACTGTGAACAGTACCTTGCAATCCCTGCTTTTCCAAATCCAGCTGTCGAATTGTTTCGAGATGCGTGCACAGAAAAACCAGCTGTTTTGAGATGGGTGCACTAAAAAGTTGGACGGCTGGATTTGGAAAAGCAGGGATTGCAGGGTTACTGTTCTCAATATTCGGATCGCAGCAGATCTCAATCCCTTAAATCAATGATTTCAAAACTCCTGTAAAGCTGTAGTCATTTTCTTTTCAGGTTTCTGGTCTGGGTCTCTCTTTTGACATTTCATTTTCATGTCAATTTGTTTCTATTTCAGCTCAAGCCTCAAGCGGTTTAACCAATATCTTACAAGGAGAAATAGCTGCAAAAACATTCTAAACAGAATGGCACTTCATAGGTAGCAAACATACATATATATGTAGCACGAAGTTTATTAAGGTAATTCCATGTACATAAATACATACATATATAACAGTGTACAAGCATACACTGAAAATCGCATAAATTATAGCGATCATGTCGTATAATGATAATATAAAAAATATATATATGTGTGTGCGCACGCACACACGTGTTTCTGTTATCAATTTTACGGGCATTTGTAGCGATTGCCGTGAGTCTTCATGTTAGCATAACAAGGGCATTCCTCCTTGTTACCACTGGTACCGCTCGGTACGCATTTGCACCTCTCACAACATGTACCACAAGCCCTATGGCACATCTTTGGCTTCCAATTCTTGCTGCAGCGAACGTCGCACTTCGCTTTGCAATCTATATTCACAAAAGGAAATTAAAAAAAAAAAAAACTGTCATATTTTACTAGTACTATTTTACAAGAAATCAAGGACCAATTTGAATAAAATCTCACCTATCGCCTGAACTCCTTGCATCGGTTGCTCAATTACATTCATCTGAAAAAACGGATATGATATTCAGGTATCAGTTATTATATATTGCATTTCAGAATATTTACACTATTGTTATTTAATATACAAAGAGTACAGTATTTTCAATATGGATGAACAATCAAGCCAGTTATATATATATATATAATTTTTTTTGTTTGATTGACATGATTTTTATTTTAATAGAGACAGAACTCACCTCAATAAGGACTAAGAAAAGAAGAAAAGCAAACAACAAATTGCTCTTTGCCATGGTAGGGAAGTTGTAAATAAAAAAGATGAAATTAGAGACACCTAGGAACTGTACGCAGCATTGTCCTTATAAAATAGAACAAAGTGATAATTTTAGCGTACATCCAACACATCTTATGTTACGGTTATAGTATAACTAAGGGTTGAATTTTTTCCAACGAATAACTTAACGAACTTTCTTTTTTTACCAAGAAAAACAAACACAATTGAATAATTGGACGTTTTGATTATGTTTTTTCGGGGATTTTTCTTAAGGCAAGTCTGTCAAACTGTACTAACCATCCTTAATTAAGAAATAAAAAAGTCCCATGTTAGAATGTTTCTTTAGCTACTAGAAAATATAGATAGATTTTTTTTTACAACTGTACGTGTGCCATGTCATCAAGAATCATATGATTTTTTGGTGCAATACAATAGCTGTTCTTTCTAATTATTTATCTAAATTTTCGATAAAAACTACATTGCGTACGTAAAAAACCGTTTCTTTTACCATCTTAATTTTTTTTTTTAAAGATAGACCAAATAACTACTTTTTTGAAAAAAAAATCATATTTACCAGATTCGCAAGTTTAAACTCCGGAACCAGTATATATATTGGTTCTGCATCTACAAAAATAGACCACTATCCGCGAGAGTAAAAAGTGACTATTCCCGCGGTACACCGATAGAAAAGTGTTATTTCTAAACATATCGGTATAACCGACATGAGTATCCGCAAAGATACCGTCGGCAAAAAGTATTTTTACCCTCGCAGATAGTGACCGATGTAGTTTTTAAACATGCAGAACCAACAGTGCATTAATTTGGTTCCGCAGTTTAACATGTGAATCTGGTAAAAAAAAACAGATTTTTTTAATTTGTAAACAAAGGACACTCGAAGACATACACATTTCTTAAATAAAAAAATATTGAGTTCTTAAAATCGGAAAATTACTCTTTTATAATTTCAAAATGAATGGTTCTGATTGTAGATGCACCATAATTAATTATTGGGGGAATTTCACGTATGGGACCTCAAAAATCTTGAAATTACGTATTTCCCCCTCTAAAATTCATAATATTATATTTACCCTTCTAAAGTTCAAAAACTCACAAATTTACCCAATTTATTAATTTTTCTAATAGAACTCATTTTAAGTTTATAAATTACCCATTTTACTCTTTCTTCCTCTTTTCTTTTTCTCCTTTCTCTTTGTTCCCATAGAAATCCTAGAAATCCCAAAACATAGAAAGATTTGTCTAAAATGAGTTGTTGCCAGCTTGATGATGAAGTCCGGAAGAAGGAATTGAAGCTCGACTTTCCAGGTTTACATCATATTTGCTTGTTATTGTTTTTGTTATACTAACTGTTCATTTTTTTATGATCTCATTAATTAATCTATTTGCATCCAGCACCAAAAAATTCTCTAAAAACTTGTAACAGTATCCAATATTTGAGGCCTTTCCAAAGCCAGGGAAAATAATATCGCTTAACAACATCCAATATGCAGAGCATATTCTCATAACAATTCAAGCAAATTAACGAGGGGCCTAAAACAGAATTATTCAGCACGTATTAGTTTTCCTATAATCTTAGCAACCCTCTACTTTGCAGTGACAGAGAGTGGAGAGAACTGAAGTGTGGGCCAGCGGCAGCTGGTGTGCCTTGGGCTTGTGATTCTTAAAAAAAGCAAAATTTTGGTTCTTGATGAAGCAACTGCTTCAGTCGATACAACAATAGACAGCTTGATTCAAAAGAAAAAAAAAAAAAAAGCTTGATTCAAAAGACTTTAAGGCAGCTGTCACACACCAAGTCGAATTCAAAGCTGACCCAACAATCTAAAAAGAAAAGAGGGAGAAGGTTAAAATGGGTACTTTATAAATTTAAAATGAGTTTTATTAGAAAAATTAATAAATTAGATAAATTTGTGAGTTTTTGAACTTTAGAAGAGTAAATATGATATTATGAATTTTAGAGGAGGAAATACGTAATTTCAAGGTTTTTGAGGGGAATACGTGAAATTCCCCCTTAATTATTAGATGTATGGGAAAATTTAACGTACAGTAATGGTTTTTTATCCAATTTTATAAATATTATTAAGTATTATTGGAAAGTCTTATGTACATCCGGACCGTCAATGTCAGATCTAATGGTCCTGATCAATCGTTGTCGTCGTCTTAAAATCAAAATGTTAATAAAAAAGAATGTCTTGTCTCTGCGTCTTCTTATAATCATAGTGACAAATCAATTGTTAGGGAAAGGTTCGGTGAGGTCAAAATTTCGTGATTCGGGTATAATTCGGGTATAATTCGGGAATGATTCGGTATAACAAGAAAGCAAAAAAAAAAAAAAACATTTGATTCGCGAATAAAACGTATTATACGTTTTTTTGCGTTTTATTCGGAATTCGGTTCGGTAACGTCAAAAAAACATTTGATACGCGAAGTATTCGCGTTTTATACGCGAGTCTTGTCACTATGCTTATAAAATGTGCTCAATATGTTTTCTAATGGCAACACAATAGTCAACACATATCACTTGGAAACATGCAATTCAAAATCAAAAGATATCTAAAAAACATGTGTGGTAAAGTTAATCGCAACATTGTTTTCTGTGTAAGAGGTTGTATTTTGAAACCGAATACCCACACTAAGAATTATTTAAGGGCGTGTTCGTTTGTCACGGAATTACACGGAATGAGATTTGATGGGGATGAAAACCTGCTTTTAAAAAAGTGGGAACCCACAGGTACGGATATGCTCGGAATTAATTATGAAAATATACTGAAATTAGTGTTCGGTTGTACCGTGAGATTAGTTGTGGGAAATCTTAATTTATTTTTAAAATATGTATTTTTATTTAAATTTTTCATCTATTTAAATAAGAAAAATATTATAAGAAAAATAATCAGTCTTTATCTTTTTTCACCTATTTTTCACCTAATTTATAAAAAAAAGTAATTCACAATTATAAGTTTTTTTATATACTAGTTTACATTTTTTTTTCTTCAGATAGCAGTATAGCAGAGGAGGTTCTAGAAAAAAAATTAGTCTTTATCTTTTTGTCTACTTTTATCCTTGGACTGATGAGTATTGTCCTTCAAATTGTAAAAGTAAACTATACCAACAAATAAACTACACTTTATTTGGAGGAGCACATTAAATCCAAGGTAAAGACAATTGGGGCCCAGTTTTGTGTGGCTCATATAGTCACATGCTGCCTACGGACTTATGAATCAAAAAAAAAAAAACATAGTCACATTCAAATACAGTGTTATCCGGTCTCTGAGCTAAATTTATTCCGAAAATTTTAAAGTTAGCACAGTTTAAAAAAAAATAAACCAAAAAATCATAATTTTTGGAAAATTCGAAATCTACCACGGCCGCAAAATGATTTTGCAGACTCAAATGCTGGAGACCGCACAGGCGTTCTGCGAACCTATTTTTTTTTTAACCAACACCACGTGGGGATGCGTGCCTCATATAGAGATCTCAAAGTTTTTTGGTTTTTCATTGGGACGCAAATGCTGGAGATCACAAATGGGGATGTGTGCCCCCTTTTATGAGATATCTCAAAGTTAAAAAAATAAAATATATGGGGCCTCAGAATGATTCTGCGAACCTCTGGCTAGGGCCGCAGAATCATTTTGCGGCCGTGTTAGATTTCGAATTTTTCAAAAACGATGATTTTTTTATTTAATTTTTTTTTTAACAATGGTAGTTTTAAAAATTTCGGAAATTTATTAGTTCCACAACAAAAATTCAATTTAAATCCGCATCTTTATATATATATACATGCTGAATGATGTGTGAGAATATAAAGAGAAACAGAGATACCAACTCAGACTTTCACGTGAAGGCCCTGTTTGGCATGCCACAATTTTGTGAGATTTAAATAGGAATTGGGTTAATTTCCTATTTTTTTTCAAACTCCATTCGGCTGGCTTATTTTTTCCCGATGGGTTCCCGAGTATATTTCCCAATTGTTCCTATATAAGTGCAATTTTGTGGGAAAAAAACTATATCTCAGACTCAATATTTTTCCTCCCAAATCTTCTCTCTCCTCTTTTCTCTCTCACTTCACGTGGAAGTCTGAGTCGGTACCTCTGTTTCTCTTTATATTATCATACATCATTCAGCATGTATATATAAAAATGCGGATTTAATTGAATTTTTGTTGTGGGACTAATAAGTTTAGCTCAGAGAACGGATAACACTGCATTTGCATGTGACTATGTTTTTTATTTTTTTTATTCAAAAGTCCGTAGGCAGCATGTGACTATGTGAGCCACACAAAATTGGACCCCAATTGTCTTTATCTTGGATTTAATGTGCTCCTCCTAATAAAGTGTAGTTTATTTGTTGGAATAGTTTACTTTTACAATTTGAAGGACAATACTCATCAGTCCAAGGATGAAGGTAGACAAAAAAATAAAAATTATTTTTTTTGCTAGAACCTCATGTGCTATCTGAAGAAAAAAAAATGTAAACTAGTATATAAAAAAACTTATAATTGTGAATTACCTTTTTTTTTATAAACTAGGTGAAAAATAGGTGAAAAAAGATAAAGACTAATTATTTTTCTTATAATATTTTTCTTATTTAAATAGATGAAATTTTTTAATAAAAAATACATATTTTCAAAATAAATTAAGATTTTTCACAACTAATCTCACAGTACAACCGAACACTGATTTCAGTGTATTCCCATAATTAATCTTGAGCGTACCCGTACATGTGGGTTCGCACTTTTTTAAAAGTAGGTTTCCATCCCCATCAAATCTCATCCTGTGTAATCCCATGACAAATGAACACGCCTGAAGTGAGAGAAGAAAGAGGAGAGAAGATTTGGAAAGAAAAATATTGATCTGAGATGATAGTTTTTTTCTCACAAAATTGCACTTATATAGAAACAATTGAAAAATATACTTGGAAACCCATCGGAAAAAAATAAGCTAGCCGAACGGGGTTTGCAAAAAATAGAAAATTAACCTCATTCCTATTTAAATTTCACAAAATTGTGGCATGCCAAACAGGACCTTAGGGTCATTTGAATGCTCAAACCATTGTATCTTGCTAATAAAAAGTAGTAAAATAGCTGGTTTGATATATATGTAGTATATACTTCTTAATATGTCATTTTTTGGCATTGATATTAGCACATGTATAGTCGCCAAACGATACAAATAATGTACAAATTAATATATATTATTCATGACGTTTAATATCACTTACATTGATACAAGCAAAAAAACTCAGGCAACCATCATAAATTAACTAAAAAATAAAACTAATATTTATATGCATCATATGATAATACTAGTTGATTCGAATCATAAATAAAAAAGATAACGTTATATCTTGTAATGAAAGTCTCTTGAATCGAAGCGGTTGTTTTCACGTTTGTTAAATCGACACACCTGCTAACTTAAACACATCTCTCCTAGATCATTGTCTAGAGATAGATTACGGTTTATTGAGCTTATCCCTCTATTCTACAATTTAGATGTCAAACGTCTTAAGTTCTCAATTTATAGACTTAATTTCTCCGAAGCAGAAAAAATGTAAAAATACAATATTAAATTTCTATCAGACTAGAATCTATCTGATAATATAAAATTTGTTTCTACATCTTTGTAAGATTCCAACGAACTATTTTATAAGCAAAACCGACATACTGGCAGAAAATTGTGCAGTAAGCAGTTAGGACCATAACTCCACTCATCCACATGCGAGCGGGATCCAGAATGTGACTCACTTCACCCACGTTCTCAAACCCACCAAGACCCAAAACACTGGTGGTTTGGAATCCAGAACAACCCAGAAAGATGCTGACAACGTCCACCATGTTATACTTCTACGATTCTTAAAAGAGTCATATCTTATCTGTTTTAGATCCAATTTAACCCATTCTCGAGCCGTATCGATCCATTCTCTATGTAGAAGATCAAGATACATTCCATTACTCAAAAAAGTCATTTTCACATATTTATTTTAATCCAACAGATAAATATCATCATGACATTGATGTAAACATGAATCTTCATTTAGCTTTTTAACTTGATAATAATAGTATGACTAACTTGTTATAAATTAAAATTTTCAAGGACCAAAATGATATGTTAAAACTTTAAGAACCAAAATAATAAACGAGTGATATTTTAAAGATAATTTAAATTATTTAGGGTTAAAATATCCCATTGTTTTCGTGCTCCATTCACATTGCACATTCTTATATCAATTTTCGAAGTCCAAATAGGTGAACTGAATCGCTCAACATGATCTCTATATTAAGATGTGCTTGGAGACCAAATTTTATATTTTTTCTGAATTTATTTACTATTATTTTAGATAGGTACAAAATCATTGTTTTTCGAATGGTCAAAAAACAATGATTTTGTACCTGTTGTGTATTTTAGGTATTGGATTTTTGATCGATTAGATACACTTTTTCACTTTTAAATTTATAAAACCTTGATACACAATGATAGGTCGGTTGCAAGCATACAACCTATCCTTGTAGTAATTTAGATATTTATCCAAAGATAACGGGAAATATTACTTCTTACTAAATTAATCAATTCTAAATATGTGCAAATAAAGTAAATTGGGGGGTTGTTGCAAATTGGTTTGGTTGGGTTCAATACCCGAATGAGAGTTTAACTAAAACAAAGCAATTTAAACAAACAAATAAAATGAGTTTTTGTGATTCAAATAAAGAGAAGTCTAGGGACTATCGGCATAGAATCACTTGGTTTAAATCCACGCTTAATTGGTTTCTAAATTCATGTTTGCAATGATGGGGTTTCTAAGCTTTAAATACCATTAAGGGTCACTTTCGTAAATTAATGACGTGCCTAAATAATTTGGATTTCACGATTAAGTTCTTCACCCTAGCTATCTAGATTATAAGCATAGGTTAGCCTAGTTTATCCCTAAATACCGGTACTTCATGATTCAGTCATTCACACCAATATTCGGTTCAATTCTAGGGGTCCCAATTAAATATGAGGCTTCACGATTAAGTTCTTCACCTCAATTCAACCTTTGTATCTTGTGGTTCCGGACTAAGAATTAGATTTGGTCATTTCTAATCTCAAATCCTAGAGTTATTCATGTACATAATTTGGTACCATCAATTCTTGATCCAAATCTACTCAAGTTGATTAAAACAAAGCGGGACGTTAATTAACAAGCAACACAAATCACGCAATCACATGAATAATAAAATCAACAAGAACAAACATGCAAGCAAACAATCATCATAAAGAAAATCATCCAAGTAAGGTAGATTTTAACACAAGTTCATGCTTAAAACTAAGCCCCTAGAGAGGAAATCTAACATCTAATGGGTGCACAAGAAATACAAGAGAAAACATGATAAAACTAAGAAAAACAAGAAAGAGAATAGAGTACACCAATCTCCTTGCTCGCTGCCCTCGTCTTCACGATGTTCCGCTCGAGCAACCTTCAATCCTTGCTCCAATCGCCTTGATTCACTCGGAAAAAGTAGAAGAGATGTAGAAAAATATGTAGAATTAAAACTAAATTAAAAGTAAATGAAAGATGAATAATAGATGTCTCCCTGGCTGCCTCCCTGCCAATATATAACAATCTTTGTGACTTTGGGAGCAAGCCAACAAGATCTGGAAGTGAATCGGGCGAAGATTGCGTCAATTTTGCAATAAAATCTGTCCAAATCTAAACTGGTGCGGCCATTGGTGCGGCTACACAAAATTCTACATTCTGAATTTGGATTTGTTTCCTTCATGAAAGTTGTAGATATTTTTGTCCTGGTTCTTTTAAGTTTTGATTCACCCAAATCGGAGTTCGTATGACCAAAATATGGCCAAAATACGAACTGTGTATCGGCAGCTGTGATTCTGTGCAGCTAGTTGTGCGGCCAAAGGAACCCACACAAAATGGAGATTTGGATTTGTGCGGCCCGCACGAAATGCTTGTACAGGCCACAGAACTCTCTGAAAATTTTCTGTGAACCGAACTTCAAACGGGCATAGATCATCATCCGTAACTCCCTTTTCAGTGTTCTACCACTTTTCAGGAAGCTTGCGAGAAGATCTACAATTTGCTCCATTTTATGTAATTTAAATAGACTTTGGCAGTAACTTAGTTCTTAGCATATTTTTGTTAGTGTTGGTGTCCTAGACCCGGATCATATGCATGATATATTTAGTTTATTAGTGAATGATTTTATCATTTTGTACCTTGAGTATTCATATTAGTGGATCATTTGAGTTGACGACTTAAATTGTAGAACTTCACAACGAATAAATTTGTTTATTCTTAAATGTTCCTTATCTTGGCAATCAGTAATGTACACTGGTTGACCATATAAGATAAGTGTAGTGATTAGATGATGACCATGTTTTACAGGTTATACGATAAGGAGTTATCGATCTAATCACACATGTTCATACATGGAGATGTATGGCACTGGACAGACCTAAGAATGAAATATCATATGGATTGTGTTATGTGTCATTGATATTTCATTGTATCTAGAATTCTTTGGTTGAGATGTTTATTTTTCTTACATAAGGGATGTGTATTGTTGGTACTGTCCAACGCTCTCTTTAACCAGGAGTTATAAAGGCAGTTACTGCAGTGCATATAACTTATGCGGAAGAACGATACGTATCAAGAAACCATTGTCCCTTATATGTTATATAAGTGATGATATCTCTGGGCCCCTTGATAAAGTTTGTATTATGTGTATGCAATATGATTATATGATAATCATATCATAATTAAACTTAAGAAAATCAAGAAAGAATAATTGGTAAGGATGACACATTCCTACCTTACGATTATTTGGATATCATGTGACAAGGAATTGACACAACAACATTTTAATGTTACAGGGATCGTGATTTTGCATTGTGCTTTTTCATCCACATCATTTGGGTAATCAATATACCATGGCTAGTTGTATCATTGATTTATGGAATTAAAAAGTTTAATTCCATTGCCATAATGATGGGATCCCATAGGGTCACACCATATGAAAGATTAAAAGAAAATATATTAATAAAGCATATGTGATATGTATATAATATGTGCTATGTTAATTATAAGGAGTTATAATTAATTTGTACAAATTATATGTTATTAATATATGAACAATTTTATGACATAGAGATGTTGTAAATAATCCTAGTAATATTTAAAGTATGTGTGACATATTTTAAATGACTTTTGACACATGAGATATGCATATAAATTAACATAGAATATTAATTTATATGTTGGCCTTTTAATGTATGGGATTATGGACTTAATTAAATATTAATATGATTAGTATTTTTTAAGCCCAAAGCCCAAATATATGCTGGAGAGAATTGATTAGTGATGGCATGATTTAAGGGATATTTAAATATGTCATTAAATCTAATCAATCTCATTAAAGAGGAAAGAAATTTCTGGACAGATTTTTTAGGTAACTTTGAACTGGAATTTGAAAGGGTAAAACCTAATCATTCTGGACGTATGACCTATGTAATCTGTAGCCCTTGGAGTCTAGAATCCAACGGTGAAGATTTCAAGTCATTTGGAGTTACCTAGAAAAAAATATAAGAGTTTTTGTACTGAAAGGTCAGAATTTTTCAGTGAGAAATATCTTGGCCGAAATTTGCTCTTTTCTCCTTTCCCATTTTTCTCTCATGTGTTGAGATCTAGAAATCCTCTAAAAGTTTTCAGAAATTAAGAAGAGGGTTAAACTAGGATTAAGGTTCTACTTGTTAATCTCTTACTAGCCTTAGAGATACAAGTATTTCTTTAATCTTTCGGTGGATACCTAAGGAGGCTCGTCATTTGAAGGGCTAAAGCACAACCACCGTTGAAAGAGAAAGGGAATAAGAAGTTGCTAAGCAAGACAACCCTTCTTGATTTGATTTAGAGATCAAATCCAAGGTATTATGTTATTCTCTTATTCATTAGGCTAATTAAGATTGTTTCTTGCACTTATAATAACTAGATCGTTTGTTTTGAGTTGAATAAAATTTTTGTTTTATTCCTTGCTATCTAAGCATCAAAACTTTCAATTTTAACACAAAATTACACTAAAATACAAAAAAATTGGCTTAGTTTTTGAGGTTAATAACCTTAATCAAAAGTATATATAATTTAGCTTTATCAGTACCTACCTAAAAGAGTAGTAAAAAAGTTTCAAAAAATATAAAATTTGATCTCCAAGCCAATCTTAATACGGAGATCATATTGAACGGTTCGGATCGCCTATTTGAATTTTGAAATTAAAGATAACGATGTGGAGCATGAATGGAGTACCAAATCAATGGGGCATAACCCTACTCATTAACAAATACTAAGTATACTCGTATAATGTATGACCTCACCAATTAAAAATGGAGTACTTCAGTATACAAATTCATAAAGCCTAAGAAAGTGCATTATTAATTAGCTTACTCAAATGAAGATTAATTTTGATACATTAGAAGTGAGAATATGAAAAAAATATATATATATAAATTTTATATATAATAGAATAATTATACAAGATTTACATTTTACAAAGCATAATATTGTTTAAATTATTAAATACAAGTGTCAACCTGCATAAATTTAAACTTATTCAGTATTTATATCTAACAAAATAAAGTGTACAAGGTTCATATTCAGTATGATGCATCAATTTTGTACAATATTCGCGCACTTCAATTAAGCGTGAATTTTATGTTAGTTTGATTTTTTTTTTTTTTACTGGTATGACACTTGTACGATGATCAAAATTTACATGCGCGCAATAAAATTTGCATTGGCGAAAGATACACGATGGAGATGCCCACAATAAAACTTTAAGCATTCATACATGTAAGTGTTTGTGAAGACAATTGCGGAGAGGAAAGGATGAATATTTTTCTTACTTTGTTATAAGAGAAGGAACAAATGAGTGGATTTGTTTATCAACAAGCCACAAGCAGCAAAAATGACCAAAGAGAGATGGAGCAATTTGGACAATTGGCTAATAAAATGTTCACGCCTTAACTACATTAATAAAAACGGTCTTTACATGGCTTATGCTAAAAAACAAAGATACTTATTGTCGATAACTTAATAGTGAATGAGATCAATTGACTTTTATTTATTTAAAAAAAAATTCTACTTGTACGTAACTTTTGATATAGTTTATTATAAAATGTTATGGATACAGTAAAATTAATTCCATACACAAATATATGAAAATTTTATATGATTGACCTCCTATACCTTGAAAGTCGGACTCCATCCCTAATTTCCAACATTTGCTACCTATGTAGAAATGCAGCTGAAACAGTACACTGTACACCATTTGTTTGAGGAATGCACTGTTGGTCTATTGCTTAACCGGTTATGCTTGGAGTGCATACAAAAAACAGAATGCCATATTGCCAGTTTATTAACAGGGAGCATATTGCAAGGCAGCACACAGTCTTTCAATAAAACAGTAAGAAAAAGTCAAATGACGGTGTGCTTCGTGCTATGGAAAGAAAGGTGTAAAAGGATTTTCACTGATAAATGTGCTACGTACGATCGATCACCATGATTCAAGAGGAGATACAAAATGAATACAGGAGCTGGTTTCCGATTAACTCAGGAAATACTTAGGATACAGTACTGATGGGATTTCACATTTCTTTCTTTTAGCTTTGTTTCCTTTTCTTCACAGAATTTTTTTTGCTGTTTCTTCTTCTTACAAAAAACTTTTGTAACATACGACCCTCGTGTCACAGTAAATTAAATTGGGAGACTTGACCCTTCCATTTCTTTCAAAAAAAAAAAAAAAAGCTACACTAATAAAAAGTGGACATGTACCATCAGGTGATTAGTATACCAGAATTTGGGGAAAACAATGCTTGGTTCTATCTTTTGGACATGTACTAATAAAAATATTATCTTTTTATATAAGAGGTTGTTGTTTCAAAAGTCGGACGTAGATTTTTTTTTTTTGATTGAAATAGAATTTTTTTAAATATTAAAATTTAAAGATATTTTATGCGTCACTGACAGAGGGGCGGGGGGGGGGGGGGGGGGGGGGGGGTCTCCGTTCTGATGCTGATTTGACCAAATTAATATTGGTCAACTCATGGATATAACAAAAAGTGTTAATCTAATAAAAGTTATGTTTCCGTTCATAGGCATGCAGCCATGCACCTAGCGACATTGCAGCGCCACCATCAAAATTCAAATTAATTTCCAATTTAATCTGCACAAATGACCTTACATATATATATACACACACATATATTGAAACCGCCTCGGCAACACCAACCCGAACAAGAAAAGATCATCGAGGAAGGGAAAAAAAGAAGAAGAGGAGAATATGGCTGCAATACCGATGATCATGGCTCCACCAGCACCGGCCCCGGCACCTAAAATCACAGGGCTGGAAACGCCGCTGGCGGTGGTGGGACCTCAGTTCTGCATGCCGTACGATGTTGAGTTAAAAGTGGTAGAAAAGGCGATTAATCTAGACGACGCCTCCGCTGCCGTGACGGATGCGAATGGCAACATGATGCTCAAGCTGAAGGGCCGCCTCCTCGGCATCATCCATGACAAGCGTTGGTTGTGCGATGTAAACGGTGTACCCATCGTTACCATGCAAGCGAAGGTCCATTCCATTCTTCAATTTGCTTGCTCTTCTTTTTTCTGTCATGCACATAAAAAAAAATTGCATGTTTACCAGATTAATTAACTAACTGTGATTGATTGATTGAGCATGCAGCTGAGAAGCTTACACGGGAGATGGAACATGTCCAGAGGGGACAGCACAAACCAAAACGACTTGATCTGCACCATCAGAACCCCAAATTTAATCCAAAACAAAACCGAATTCCACGTGTTTTTGGCCGGCAACACGACCGAGGAAACCTGCGATTTCAAGGTCAAGAAGGGCAATAACAGTATGCAAATGACCTTCTATCTCGGCAACACTGACAGAGTTATTGCACAGGTACAGATATCTTGCTTTCTGATCAATCATACATGTTAATTATACAATATCAATACCAGCTTGTATTGACCCCAATACCAGTATCCCTGTATCAGTACTTTGTACAAGTCCAGTAGGGGCTGCATTGGCAATATCATATTTTTTTTTTCTCAAAAACAAAATTCATCTGATTTTGAATGTGATTAATTTGTACGGTTCAGATGAATGTTAGGGAAAATCTGAAGACCAGGATACTTGAGCAGGATGCATATGGCTTGACGATTTATACTAATATGGATTACGCATTTATTGTTGCTATGACTTCCATTTTAGACGCTGATAGAGAAAGTTCTTGAGATTTGGGTTTGCTTATTAATTAATTTAATTACGTATTGATTTATGTTTTATTTATGTGTTATTAATACGGTCGAATTTGTGATGTATGTATTTCCTAATTCCCTTAATTAAGTTCCTGAATTCCATATAGAGATGTTTGATGTGTGAGAATTTAAATACTTAAAATGTGTTTTATGGTGTTTGATATGATAGAATCCAAATAGTTATGAAGGAACATATATATATATGGTGGGAATGAATTACTGTAGAGAGAATAAACTAGTCCCAAAACCTCAATTTTAGTTTTAATTCCTTTAGTTTGATTGGGTATCATGTTTTAGATAATGGTTAAGTTTAGAATGTGGATGTTGTTCATAATTTAGAATTTTGATCTCTCTTGATTTATTAAAATAAGTCTTAATACGAATCAAAACAAACATTTATATTTCTCAGATTAATCATAAAAATAAAGTAGCGGGATAAATTGTCCCGTCCGGGATAAATGATCATATTTTTTTGTACTTAAGGCACTATCTTTACGACTTATGCAATCCATTTTTTTTTTACTTTTATTCTTATTTTCTATAAAAATTCAAGCACTATCTTTGCAATCCAAATATGTCAGTGACATTAATTTTCTAATATGATCAATATCATGCTTACATTTTAGAATGAGGCTATTGTATTTTGCAATGTGCACGTAATTGATCTAAATTGTTTAATATGATCTTCGTATGAAAATGTATGTGGAGACCAAATTTATAGTATTTTTTTTACAATTGTTTTAAATAGGTAGAAAATTATTTGATTAAAAAATTATGAATTATCCGAAAGTAGTGATTTTCTACCTATATGAAATAATATATTAACTTTGTTAAATTATAAAATTTAATTTGTAAGTATATTTTATATGAAAAACATATTGAACGGTTCAGATTGACAGCTTGGACAATGTAAAGTATCATAGTCTCACTCAACATTTTATCTAAATGTATCAATGTATAGAATAATATGCTCCTATTGCTCCAGAGTAAAACATGAATCATGTATTCATGTCTGCTAAGCAAAACAGCATTTTCTAATATGATCAATATCATGCTTACATTTTAGAATGAGGCTATTGTATTTTGCAATGTGCACGTAATTGATCTGAATTGTTTAATATGATCTTTGTATGTGGAGACCAAATTTTTAGTATTTTTTCACAATTGTTTTAGATAGGTACAAAATTATTTGGTTAAAAAATTATGGATTATCCAAAAGTAGTGATTTTCTATCTATCTGAAATAATATATTATTTTTGTTAAATTATAAAATTTGATTTGTAAGTACATTTTATATGAAGAACACATTGAACAGTTCAGATTGACAGCTTAGACAATGTAAAGTATCATAGTCTCACTCAACATTTTATCTAAATGTGTCAATGTATAGAATAATATGCTCCTATTGCTCCAGAGTAAAACATGAATCATGTATTCATGTCTGCTAAGCAAAGCAGCATTTTCTAATATAATCAATATCATGCTTACATTTTAGTTGCCATGTTGAAGACACAAAATTTATCAAATTTATAACACGCAGGAGGCACGATTAACAATTTAAAATAATTCGCGTGGATCTGAATTAATCACACGAGCATCGTATGGGTATAGAAATAGTCAGTTATTTTCTCATAATGCATAAAAATATTCAAATATTATATTTTCGAAAGCAAACAAATTTTTAGTAAATTGTACGAAAACAATTTTTTAATACTAATATTTTAGAAAGCAAACATTTTTTTTAGTAAATTGTACAAACAATAAAAAATATTTTGCATATTATGATAAATTTATTACAAGTTCGTGATATATTTGTAAATTTTGCAAAAGTTGTTACATTTATATGTGATAAAGCAAATAATTTAATAGCATTGTCGAATTTAGCTTTTATGGAGTAAATATTAAAGCCAAATTTAGTGAAATCTTTATGAGATGTTCAGAAAAATAGAATTAAATTTTTGCTTTTTGCTTTTTACAAGTTGCTACGTTCTCTATTTTACCACAATCCAATTTTCTATTTTGTGAGGATGGTGAAATACACTTTCGCCTTCTTCAAGAGATAAAATTAATTTATTCATCGATACTTTTCCACTCTTTTTTTATTTTACTTTTTTACATCTTTAACCGAACAAAATCAAAATATTACAAAATGAAAATCTATTTCAAATTTCAATTTTTCTCTCTTCTTTTACCACCGAAGAGGTTGACTTTTGGCGTGTCAGAGTTTAATACGGAATATGTATGTTATTTGTATTGAATGCTGTAATTTAATGTTGGTTGGATACTCTATACAAAACTAAAGTTGTCATTTAATAATTATTAACATATTAGATATAAGAGGAGGGCTCAAATGCCCCATTGCTTCATGCCCCAATCGTACTCCAATATCTTTATCTTTAATTTCAAAGTTCAAACAGACGATCTGAACCACTCAACATGATATCCACGTTAAAATATGATATTGGAGACCAAATTTTATATTTTTTGGAAATTTTTTACTATTTTTTAAGATAGATACAAAATCACTATTTTTCAGAAAATTGTGGACCATCTAAAAACAATAATTTTGTACCTATCTTAAAAAATAGTAAAAAATTTCCAAAAAATATAAAATTTGGTCTCCAATCATATTTTAATGTGGATATCATGTTGAGCGGTTCGGATCGCTTGTTTGAACTTTGAAATTAAAGATAAAGATGTTAGAGTACGATTAGGGCATGAAGCAATGGGGCATTTGAGCCCTCCTCTACATATAAATATAAGTCCAAATATGCAAACTAACAATTTAAATAGTTTCTCTATTATCCTCTTCAAATATATCGTAAACAAAATTTGATATATAACTTGAAAAATAATTTTTCTATCAACTAATTTGAAAATCACAATCAATTTTAACGACTCTTGATCAGTAATGTAGCAATTTTCAACCTACATCAAGTCAAATAAACTTAAAAATTCGTCTTTAAAAAGTTCAACACCAACTGCCATGATTGTAGTGATATATTTCTTTTCTGCCACCTATGTCAGGTCAGATGGACGTAAAATGTTTTTTTCCTGCCACCTATTTCGACATTATAATTGCCATGGCTGTAGTCCGAGGCAGAGCTAAGAAGAAAAAATGGATGTGTATTGAACTCTATTTTTTTTTATTTATATATAATTTAGAGTAAAATGTTATGGTACTGTTAAATTAATTTATATTTTCTGTAAAAAGAAATATATATATAATTGATCTCCATAGTTCAATAGTTTAGCTCCGTTCCTGGCTGTAGTGATATACAGGGGCGGAACCAAGGTCTGGGCCAGCCTAGGCCTTGGCCCCCCCTTGACCCAGAAAATATACAGTAATATTTATATATATATATATCATCTAAAAACAACTACAACAATGTAATCAGATTCAATCTGTACAGAACAATATCGTCAAAATGCATTGGACCGAAAAAATTTCAAATCTGATAACTAGTTAAAACTCGTTAGGCCCCCCCTTGCCCCCGCTTGGCCCAGAGAAACTAGTTAGGCCCCCCCTACCGATCATTCCTGGTTCCGCCACTGGTGATATAAACTTTTTCATCTACGCTATAGCATTGGTTTTTACAATTGTCATTAATAATATTTTCACGTGTGCATACTATATTTAAATGCTACTTAATTAGTTTATTGATTTTTTTTTTGTTATTTCATATAAGTTTTACATGAAATATGATTATTACAGGGACCTATGAGCAAGATTCCAATATTTGCCTTGAAGGCTGAAGCCCTTCAACTGGGATTTATTGAACTTCCGGGAAAAGAAAGCGCAAGGCAATCCGATGAAGAAAAGAACATTTAAGAATAATAACAAGGCACAAAAATAAAAAAGGAGGACAAAGTGCAGCCGGCAAATAAAAATGGAAAATGCAATTGAAATAAATCATGCACTTTTGGTAAATAAAATAGTCAAAACGAAGAAGAGAAAAATACAAAATAGGAAGGCGAAGAAAAGCAAAGAAGAAATGAAATTAGTAATTAACAGTTAACACTACTCCCGAAAAATTATAATAAAAAAAAATTTCCCGAGGAGAGGAAAAAGAAAATTAAACAAAAACGAAGAAAAAAGCAGCACAACTCCCTATCCCCTTCTCTCATCTCGTCCACTTCTCCTCTCGTTTCCCTCCCATCCCCTCCCCCACCTCCCCTTCCCTTCCCTACGGGACCCACTCCCAACTCCTCCGTCACGGCCGATCCACACCACTGGTTCCCCCTTCCTCCGCCTCTCCGCACGAATCTCAACGCGCGACCGCTTCTCGTTTTCTCTCCTTCTCTCCTCTCTCCCGCCCCTCGATCTACCTAGGGTTAGGGTTTACTCCGAGCTAGGGTTACGGCTCCTTCGCCCCCTCCCCCGCCCCAAATGTGCATACTGTGTGTCGTCCAGCGGTGGTCGCGGCGACTCGCCTCCATGCTCCCTTACCTTGTCATCCCACTCATGCTCTTGTGGGCCCTCTCTCACTTCCTGCCACCTGGTTTCCGATTCGAGGCCACCTCACCTCGAATCGCCTGTGCTGCCGTGCTCCTCCTCACCCTCCTCTGGTACGAGTACATCCTTCCACGCCTCTCTGCTTGGCGGGCCCGCCGCTCGGCTAGGCTCCGTGAGCTGCGCCGGGAGCAAGCTATTGAGCTCCACAAGCTGCGCAAGACAGCCACCAGACGGTGCCGCAACTGCCTCACACCTTACCGGGACCAGAATCCAGGCGGCGGGGGCCGCTTCATGTGCTCCACTTGCGGCCACGTCTCCAAGAGGCCTGTGTTGGAGCTCCCAGGTCAGGTTGGTAATTTTGGGGAAAAGAGCAGGTGGTTGTGTAGCCATTTCTTGAGCACTGATTCCAGTTATTGGTTGGATGAGACTCACAGGTGTTTGTCTCAAGAGAATTCATTGTCGGTCGGTTGTAAGGTTGGGAGGATTGTATCATTTTGCAGTTTGGTTTTGAGATGGATTTGTAGGAGAGTTTTTGGGTTTGGATCGTCAGATGATAATGTGTCTGACGACGGTGACTCGAAAAGGTCTAAAAGAGGCCAGAATGGAGGTAATTTGCAAGAAAATAGAACCGAAAAGGCGAAAAGGAAAGCTGAAGAAAAGAGATTAGCAAGGTTAGAGAAGGAGATGCTGGAAGAAGAAGAGAGAAAGCAGCGGGAAGAGGTGGCACGGTTAGTAGAAGAGAGAAGAAAGCTAAGAGATGAGAAGTTAGAGGCTGAAGAGAGGTCCAAAGGTGTCACACCAGTTGGAGAGAGAGATGGCAAGAAAGAGGCTGAGAAAAAGAGGCAGGATAGAGAAAGAAGAAGAGAGAAAGATAGAAGTTCTAATATGAGCAACTCGGATTGCGAAGAAATTGATAAGAGATCTATTATTAGGGAAACTGGGAAAAGGAAAGAGTTGGATAAGAAGGGAGATAGTACTGGTACATGTCATGGAACTGGTACCAACAAAATTGTACAACAGAGTACTAGGCAGAAGTATTTTAGTACTGTTGCTGGTAATTTTAAGGGTTTTTCGGGGGCTTCGTTTTTTGGTGGAAGCAACCCGAGTTCTTCTCCTAATGTCCCTTCAGTAAGTAAAGGGTCAAAAACTGGCACTGGGTTTGGTAACCAGAGTTATGTGGTGAAGAGAGATGGTCAAGTTGGTGCTGGTACCGTTCACAAGGTTTTGCCAAATGGGGACGATAAGAGCTCTGATACCAAAATCAATCGGCCGGTGAGTTTCTTTAAATATTTTTTGTGTTTTGCGGAGGTACTGGTACTGTTTACACAAAAACCAGCCCTAAACTCCAGTTTAAATAAAAATACCCTAACCAAGCACCCTGTTGCTGTTAATGCCATCATCTGTTCTAGAAATTTTACTTATTAGTAAAATAATTAGTTAAATTTTGGATAATTAATTTGCACCACACATAATTCTAAAAACATAGCAATAGGTTGCCTCTGTTGTAAAATTTAATCAAGCCTTGATTCTTTAATGAGTCTCAAGTCATCAATTCATAAAGGAAAAAAAAATCCAACTGGAATCCATATGATATTAAGCAGTACATCTGGTATAGCTCCACCTCTCACAAAACCAACTTCATACAATACTGAAATCTCAGATGATCATACTTGGTGAAATATGAGTGATAAAAATATTCTGCAAATTTGTCTCCATCATGGCTTCACTTTTATAAGAGTTAGTAGTAGAAAGATAAAACTTAAAAAGACGAATAAAAATTGTTAGATGTTGACATTTCATTCTTTCGAATCACTCATAAACAGCTACAACATTTCTGTTTGGTTTTGTGGAAATCAAGAGGTTCATGAAAATTAATTCTTGTTGTTGTCTTTCTACGTGCTTTCTTTTGGTACTTTTGTTGCAAACCAAGACCATGCTGAAATGTGTTTTTTTTGGCCTTCAGAACGAATACAGATATATAAAAACGTTTTTTTTTTCTTTGCTGTTTGAGTTTTTGTGTTTTTAATATTATTTTTTGTTCAAAAGTGGCGGTGTGATGGACCTCATATTACAGAGGCATTTCATCCCTCTTATTTTTGTGCATTTTAGAGGGGTGTTTAATATATCTGCTGAACTTATTTTTTTATTTTACTTGAGCCACTGTACTTTTGGATTATTATTCAATTTTAGCAGTTTGGTTGATTATCCAAAAGATGGTATTGAACTAGTTGGTCCTTATGGTCTGGCGACTGGACTAAGTTCTGGAAGTTTAAAGTCCTTCTCAATGCTAACTGCAATTTGTGCAACTACAGTTTACACTGAAAATATCAAACCTTCCAAATTTTGACCTTATTATTGTTAGTTTTTTTTTATCCAATCATTTTTGTGTGTGCCTGGTGTATTTCTCTAACCTATCACTTCAGCATGAAATGCAGGGCCTCCATGAACAAAACTATTAGTCCAGGGGTTTGATCTAATAGAAATTCTTTTTGTCTGATTTAACAAAAAACCTCAAAATGGCTTGGACTGATTCTGAGCTTACTCTCTTTTTTACACTACTTACGCTCTTGCTCTCTTTGTAGGTAAGTTTAGAGAAACAACCCCCTCCACCAGCCCCCAAAAAAGCATGGCACCAACTCTTCAAGCGGAACCCAGTCTCTCCTACCCCTGATCAAACCTCAACTGTGCCAAATTACCAAATTGGCCCCTTTGAGACCTATATTGCACCACCTAACCGCTACTTCAACACACCGCCAATCTTCAGCCGACCAACCTTACCTTTCCCCATGTATACTCCACCCAGTACCGGCCTATTCCGTCCGGTTAAAGATCCAGTTCCATCCCCTCCAGTAGTTGAAGAACAGGAGCAATTTGAAGACCCATCATTCGATCCTGATGCAATCGCATTACTTGGACCTGTTTCAGAGTCTCTTGACAATTTACCCCTCGACTTAGGCACTGGGTTTATATCAAGTGAAAGTGGGAAGATAAGCAAACCTTCTCCCATTCAGTCCCCGCTATCGCGAAATAGGGTATCTGATGATGGTCATAAACCCTTTTCTTCAGCTGTGCAGGATTCAGGAAGTAATGAAACGGGTCCTTGGCAGCTTTGGGGTGCCCCATTAACCCAAAATTCTCTTGGGTCTGTTGGAGGCAGTAAGAGTGGATTTGCGCCTAAGGAAGAAACCGGTGCAGCAACAGGTTTTATTGGTGATGTGCATTCGCCAAGGCATTTGGGTGGTATAAGACCAGCTTTACCAGTGTCGGTACCTGTACCAGTACAGCCGGTGCACATACCTATGTCAGTGCCTGCCCCTGTACCGAATGGAGAGAGCCTTTTCCTGCCTCATAGTATGGTGGGGAGTTTTGGTCCTGCCGTGTTGGATACGGTGAATCACTCTGAGCTTTCACCGAGTCATCACTGGCCCAAGTAAGCATCATCAATTATTTTCTTATATATTTATTCATTTTAAGAAAGAATGTAAAGTGGCTTTCCCTGCCAGATTAAATGTATAGCAATGTTCTTAGATAAGGAAATATAATGTTTGTAAATGAAAAAAGAGCTTTATTGATTTATTTTTTACTCCAAGAAAATCGTAAAACTTAAATGAGATTATGTTCAACGGAGTAGCAAAAGGAACACTGTTCCGTAGGCTTTGATGTTGACAGTTTTAGTTAATTTATTTTGTCTTTATGGAACAGTCTTTAAACTTATTACAATTTACCAGTGATTAGAACAAAGCAAAATTTCATTTGGCTCGATCCAGCCTGAGTAGCCATGCATTTCAATTGTAGTCCTTTTGGCTTTGTATTATTGTTATGGGCACATATCGTTATGTTTAACTCAATAAATGTTTTCTTCATAGTTTACTCATTGTCTGATCCTTGCCAGGAGCTCAATACCCTATTATACAAACTCCGAAATTGACTTGCCTTTGATTTATTTTCCTAAATTATCTTCATAAATTAGCAGGCCCTTCTAAAATTGAGTGATTGAATTATTTCAGCTTACCTGACTTTTCTTATGAAAGTCTAGGACTCTAGGTGGAAGGAAACAATTTGATATTTGCTGAAAAAACACTTCAGTTAATTGTTCAATTAATTAACTGTGCATGAGTCTCTAGAGAAGCTCCCTCTTAAGTTAATTTCTCAATTAGTTTGTTATAGGCTTGAACAAACTTAAATTAAACCTTCAGGATTTCATACAGAAGATGAATGGGTCCTGGTTCTGTTAGGTTCAGTCTGGAGTGGTAGATTCTAGTTGTGTGTTTTTACATGCATTGTTGCCTTGTTATGTTAAGACATGATCATATATTACTCTGCAATCTAATCTTTTTTTGGTAATTGCAGCAGCAGGGATCAATGGAAGATGAATGGTTCAATCGAAGCCGCAAACTCAACTCCTGCAAGTCCGCGTGCAGAAAGTCTGTTTTCAACTGAGCCAGCTTTGCATTCACCCTGGTTGTTTAATCAGAAGGACGCTCCCCCGACATGAAAAGGGGAAGATAAACATTTTGAATTAATAAAAAAATACAATCAGTTTCCAATAGGTAAGAAAAGGCAAGCAGTATGTGGGTTTGCCTCTTTCGAGAGGGGTAGAAAAGAGATTTCAGGAAAACAATAGTGCAGTTGTATCTCAATTCTCCCGTTGTTTTGAATGATTATTTTCATTCATTGGCTCTCTTGAATTTGTTCTTTCGGGCACCATTTATTAAAAGAAAAAAGAACAAAGAACAAAGAAATTGAGAAAAGAGGGAAAGGAAGATGTGTGCACCAAATTTTCATTTGTAATGCATCGGAAGCCTTATATTCCCCGGTTTCCTCCCTCGTTATAACTTGATTCTTTGAGGTTCAAGTTTTGTGTGATTAGAGATGTATGGTAAATATTAATTATTGAACCGTGGTGTACTAATATGCTGCGACCATCTAGTCAAGGTCTTTCCACCCGGTTGTCTCGGTCTCGACTTCCTTTGTATTCCCTTGCATCCTTGAATGACAAAGAGATTCTAATGAGGCATTTTAACTCTTTCTAATACTATATTTAGGAGGAAAACTCGGGGGGGGGGGGGGGGGGGGTTCTTCTGTTTGACAACAAGGGATTAAGGTTTCTTAAGGCTTAATCCGCTTCTTTTAGATTCTTTAGCCGCTTAATTTTGCCGAATACTGGTCTTTTAGTGTGGATTAAGATCACCTCCTTTTGTCTGAATCTTAATTCCTTGTTGCCAAATAGTTCCGAAATTTGTTGAGTTACTATCTCAATAAATCAAAATTAAACAACCACCACCTATATCTTCAAAAATAAAAAATTACCACTCACGCTAGCTGGGTCTGCACACTAATATAGGTATGTACGCCAGCTGGAAAAGCACACCACATTCGTGCGCCAGCTGGAGGAGCGCACCCAGTGGTGCGCGGATTAGGGAAGCGGATGAGATTTCAGCTGGATGAGCGCACTATTAATTGATTTCATAAAATTGGTCAAAATCAAACATTGACTTCTTCATCATAGTCACTGTTTGAAATGAAGAGCATTATCAAAATTTAAAACTAGGTGTGATTGTTCAAAGAACAATGATTTTTATTCTTCTCATGTAGTCGTTTGTGTTGGCAAGAATTCAGAGTGCAATGGAGTAAGAAACACATAATTCTACACACAATTGGAACTATTGCAACTTGTGACAAGTCTAAAAAACAAATCTATGGGAACAAACGAACAAACAGAAACAGTCAATGCTACATCAATAGTTTGGATTTGTTTTCTCTGTCATTTTCATCTGTATGGTTTCGGAAGATTGATATTAATAAATACTACAAAAATGAGAAAAGAAAATTTATGCGCTCCTCCAGTTCGCGCATCACTTGGTGCGTTCTCCCAGCTGGCTTTAACAACCAGATGGTATTTAATTGCTATTTGCTACGATCGAGCAGTCTTGAGCAGCCTGGAAATTCAAAATAATAACGTACGTACATATAAGAAATCCATTGGGAAGCTTGTGGAACATTAAATGAACAAATTTAGAGCATTAGAGTTTTCTTTTTAAAAATCTACGCTAAAGAGAATTTTCAATAATCGTAAAATATGTTTTGCTAAAGGAAGATGAGCTGAGTTCAAAACTATCTGAATTCATTTTTTTTATAGTTCATTCTAAATACATGTTTGGTTCGTCTTAAATGCGTGAGTTGAGCTTGATATCCTTTGTTTAATATAGAAAAAAATTTGTGATACATATGCATTTAATTAGAACTCGTAAACAATATCTATAAAGTTATTAAACATTTAAAAAAAACTATTCACAAACAAAAAATATAGTACTCTGCACTTACGCAGTGATATTAATCTCCTTATTAATTAACTTACTATGCGATGGTTCATCTGTGGCGATTGCAAACTAAGGAAGTATCCGAGAATGGTACTGCCGCAGAGTACTGTAGGTGTAGGCACTAGGCACTGTACGGGGACTGCATTCTAAAATACTGTCGGAAATACGCGAGTCTGCTAGAAGTCGTCATTGCTTAAATTTGGCAAACAAATTTGTTACAAAACACAGAAGATAACACGGACAGAGATACGGAGAAACCGAGAAACCAACTAAGAACACACACAAAGAAAAAAAAATCATTATCCGGCAGCGGCAGGTTTTTATTAATAGAAAATACAATAAAAAAATATCGACATTGAAGAACAAATTCGTGGAAATTTGAGATCTAACAAAGACGTTATGGTCCATAACGTCCAGGGCACTGTAGCTGGACGTTATGGTCCATAACGTCCAGTTAAAACGATCACTAATGATCTCTAATTAACAAAACACTGTAGCTGGACGTTATGGTCCATAACGTCCAGCTATAGTGTTTTTTTTTTTCTGGTATGCTTCAGTTAGCGATTTTTTGAAAAAAAAAAAACACTGTAGCTGGACGTTATGGATGAGAACGTCCAGCTACAGTGTTTTTGTTAATTAAAAATCATTAGTGATTGTTTTAACTAGATGTTATGGACCATAACGTCCAGCTACAGTGCCCTGGACGTTATGGACTATAACGTCTTTGTTAGATCTCGAATTTCTGCGAATTCGTTCTTCAATGTCGATATTTTTTTTATTGTATTTTCTATTAATAAAAATTTCGGGTCAACTCGTCATTATCTGACATCCGACTCTGCTGTTATTTTAACAAGATAACATTACCTGTTATTCTAACAGGAGATAGAGAGAAAATGAGAGAGAACATGGTCCCCGATCCGAATTCGTGCTGGTAACCACTCACCTGTACGTCTAAATCTGACAAGTGAGATTGAGAGGCACCGTAAGAGAAATTTGACAAATGGCGGTGGCTCTCTTTCACCCCCTCCTGCCGCTACTCATGCTGTCCTTCCTCCTCTCACCCGCCGCAGCAACGACCACACAGCACCAAGCCCCGACACCGGAGCCATGGCCGGAGCAGTTCCACGCGGTGCTGTTCATGAACTACTCGAACGATCTGTCGCTGGTGGACCTCTGGTACGACTGGCCAGGAGGGCGCAACCTCCACATCATCAAGGACCAGCTCGGCGGGCCTCGCCTCTTCGATCTGGAGTGGAACAACGGCACCTCCTTCTTCTACCCCAAGGAGGAACCCCTCAGCTGCCGCTCTGTTCAGCTCGATGTTGGCTTGCTTACGCCCAATTGGCTCGACGGTGCCACATACCTCGGTCGGGCCCGTGTCGACAGTTTCCTCTGCGACGCCTGGACTAAAGCCGACTTCATCTGGTACTACCAGGATGTCGACACCAAGCGCCCCGTCAAGTGGGTCTTCTACACTGGTATGTGATTCTCTAAAGTAACTTCTTTCAATTAATAAGCTGAAAGTAGATGAAGTTATGCTGTAAGTGATTTTACCAGTCAATACTGTTAAATATTGGGTATAAACTCTAAAGTTCATACTGGTCCATACAAACATCATCTACTGGCTCAGAAGTTCTCCATCTGATTCTGGTATTGGTAAGATCTATAGGGACTGACATGTGTTGGAGATATAAAAAAATTAAAAATAGCAATTTCCTGATGATAAGTAGACAATGCATATAAATCATACTCGTGTTGATTCTCGCCTTTATCAACTTTTCAAAAAAATACAGGAAGAACCGCTCATGTCATGACGTACGAGGTAGGAGCAGTTCTCGAGGATTCGGCATGGCAAACACCTGCTTATTGCTTTCAGAAAAATAACACAACAACAGTACAGCAATTAGAGAACCCAGAAATGTTTCCCTTTCACAATGGTCTTAGTATTAACCATAATTTGATCCGACAAAAGACGATGTTCAGAAGATCTCTGGGTTCTTGATTAGTTTTTCCTACTTGATGAGATGGCAATTGTTCACTTGAGATTTCGCTTTGAAATAGTAACCATGTTCTAATTTTTTGCTACAATTCCTTTTTTCTTTTGGTAATAGTAAGCACGGGCACCTTTTTTATTTAGACAAAGAGGTTATGCTCTAATAGTGTCCCTAATAAATATTATTGAAAAAAAAAAACCATACATTCATACTATCAATAGGGTCACCAAAAGCAATTGGCATTTGGTCTTCTTTGAAAATCAAATAGATATATCAAGAATTGTGCATATAATTTTTCTAAAATGCATTTACATGTAGTGTATTGTAATACATTTACTCATATAATTCTTCTAATTGTAGTGTTTGACCGAAACAAAATTGAAGTAAAAATGCTCTGATTGTGTTTGTAGGTGATGAGAATTCACAAACATAATTAAAAGAAGGGAAAATTTCTAGTGTGCCCATACAAAATTTCAAAATAGTCAATTTTTCTATCAAAACACCATAATATCCAATATCTCTACAAAAACTTATAATCTTTTCTTTTATCCCCATTCATTTATTCAATCTATTATTTAATTAATTTAAAACTAAATTGGACAAATATTCCCTTCTCTCTCTCCTTCTCCTTCACAGTAGCAATTAGGAGGGTTCTCTAATTTTAATTTTGATTACCATTTTCCCGTGGTGCTCTATTTTAGCACAAATTTGTTCCAACTAATATATTAGTGCCGATCTAGAATTGATTGTACGGTTAAATTAGCAAATTTACAAATTTCTCAGTTTTCTGCAGAATCGTTCAAAGAGATTCTCCTAAGCAGTAAACTCAAGAATTGGAGTAGTGGTTATCAGCATAACACAAATTGCACTTGTTTTTAGTAGCACAAGACTGACTGTACTGACACAATATCTGGGCCATGCCGGTAATGTCCATGATTTTCTTTCTTTGCTATGCTTCAGACTCATTCTTCAAAAACATTGACACAATTTGCGAATAATCATTCTTTATAACATTTATTACGAAGTGAGTCATAGAACTCGCGTTTAGTTTTGCACCACTAACAAGGTACGTAGCTACTGAGAGTTGTATCTTCTTACAAATTGCCCCAATTCTAATAATTGCATGTTATAACAAAAGCTTTTATTTGCAATGGGCTCCCAATTTTCTATAGATATTTGTAAATAGCACCAATCGTCTGATCAATGTATTTTCTTAAAATTTTGGTTTCTTGAAGGAGGAGGAGGGTATATTTGTCCATTTGTGTTTTAAATTAATTATATAATAGATTGAATAAATAAAAGGACATAAAAGAAAGAATTATTAGTTTTTATGGGGATATTGGATATTATGGTGTTTTGATGGGAAAATTGGCTATTTTGAAATTTTGTATGGGTACACTAGAAATTTTCCCTTAAAAGAATGGAAGAGAACCATGGGCCAAACATTTTATAGTGGAACTAGCTGCCACTCATTTCCATAAACAAGTTGGAGTACAATCCTTTTTTTCTTCCTTTTTGTTCAGCAATTTGGCTAAAAACCTGCTTGTTGTCATTAAATGAAGTAAAAAAGAATATTTGCAAAATTTTAAAATATGACTAACAAGTTTCGATGAAATTAAAATTATAATCTAAAATAATTAAAAACTTGTACAATTATGCACTTACAATGCATTCTCAATTGAGTGAGGTTACGGTAATATGTATATTATGGATCGACTCATATTAAAGATTTGTATCTTTATTTTTAAAGTTGAAACAATTAACCGAGCCGTTAAACATGTTCTCTATATGAAAATGTATTTGGTGATTAAATTTATATTCTTTACAATTTTTTTACTAAGAGCATCTACATCTCTGGTATTATTAGAGTTTTTAATCTGATGTGGCAGTTTCTAATCCAATTTCAGAGATGTGGGAGAGTTTCTTATTTAGAAACTATGCAGTAAAATTTTTTATTAAGAAACTATTTATAAACTCCATGTTAGCTAAATGATTGGCTCAAATTACTTCTTCTTTTTAATTTGTTGCTGACGTGTCTTAATAGAAACTCTAAAATTACTTTCATGAATGTGAGAGTCAGAAACTTTAGAGACCTTAATTTCTAAAAAGTGGTTAACAATTATTTAGAAACTCATTTGAGTTGCTAAGATTTAGATGCTCTAACTTTATAAATAGATAGAAAATCTCTGCTTAACTGCTTTCGGATGGCCCAAATTTTTTAGATTTGAGTGAGTTTTTATCTATCTAAAAAAGTAGTAAATAAATATAGAAAAATATAAAATTTGATCCCAAATACATTTTTTATGGAGATTGTGTTTAACAGTTTAGATTGATTATTTAAATTTAAAAAATAGAAATATAAATTCATAATACCTCACTCTTCTCAATTTATGCTTAAAGGACATTACTGTCCGATCAAGACTAAAGAGTTGTGTAGACTTATCACGACTCACGAGCCTACCACTTTCTCTGAATTCACATCCTCTAAGATATCTCGAATTTTAAGTCGATCTTTGCAAAATTTGTATCATTCAAATTCTTTCTGCATGAATATCAAAGCACGTTAAAACCGGTCCCTCCATTTCAAATAGACACCGAAAAGAAATTGGTCCGACTTTGAATCCACTCAAAGTTCGAACTATCTTAGAGGATACAAACTGTTTTTTTAAAAACTTTATAGAGACTGTGGAGTCGTGAGAGGGACTCAAAACTCTCAATCTTTGAGTAGGAATGTTCAAACATTTTGTTTGGTTGAAATCGAAGTAAAATAATTAATTAAATTTTTTTTCGGTTTTCAAAAATAGAACCGAACCGATTAAACCTATCAACCGAATAGACTGAAGTAAATATATTGAGAGTGAGGCTACGGTGCTATGCGTAGCACCAATTGGGTCTGTACTACGACTCAAAATTTGACTTTTCAAAATCTTAACGGTCAATCCGAACAGTTCAACATGATTATAAAATGAATATGTACTTGCAAACCAAATTTTACATTTTTTCGAAAATCACTTGATCTGAACATTCTGGACCATCCAAAAACAGCCTATCTAAAAAAATAGTAAAAAAATTCAAAAAAATGTAAAATTTGGTTTGCAAGTACATATTCATTTTATAATCATGTTGAACGGTTCGGATCGACCGTTAGAATTTTGAAAAGTCAAATTTTGAGCCGTAGCACAGACCCAATCCGTGCTATGCATAGCACCGTAGCCTCACTCAATATATTGATACTATTATTAATGAAAAGAATACATTGTCATACATAACAATTGAAGTTCAGTTCGGTCAGTTCGGTTTAATAAAATCATTATAACACCAATAAAATTAGAGTTGAACCAATATAAACCAGTCAGTTCAATTTAGTCGGTTTTGAAAAATCGATCTATTTAAACCAAAATAATTCAAAATTTAAACCGATCATATTTTCCGATTCAGTTAAAAAAAGAAACAAATCGAACCGTTTCAACACCCCTACAGTCCAACTGCGCTACAGGTTCATCTCGGGTACGGATTCCTCTTCTCTTGTCTTTCTTATTTGTGGAAGTACATCTTTTGGGTATTGCACGGTAAAATGAGCTTCCAGTGAGTCAAAATGATTTTGGTGCCTATTTGGATTACAGGGGTCCATTTTAAGATTCGTGTTAGGTTAGAAAGAACGATGCAGATCTCATTCTACCGTAATACGGTAGGGTACCCCACTGGAGCTGACCTTTACTTTTGCCCAAATCAGACGAAGAGAGAAGCGAGCGCGCTGCCCCCCCTCTTGGTCTCTTCCTCCATCCCCTCTCCGTCCCCTGTCGCCATCGTCCTCGGTTTGTACCTCGATTTGAAACCCTAAATCTAACACCCTCAACTCGTCGTCCTCTTTAAAGCAGACCAGATCTCTTTCGCTCTCTGGTCTCTCTCTCTCTCTTAGTCAACTAGTTTACTTCTTGGAAATTCTGAAATGTGGTACGAGTGTAATTTCATTGCTTTCTGTTATTTAGTGCCTTCAACTGAGGAGATATGGCACTAAGAGGTGTGTGGCAATTAGATAAGCTGATTGTGAGCTATTGCAACTGGGGTGGCAGTAGTAGGGGTATCAGGTACTTATTCAATTATTTTTAATTTGTTTTGTAAATATCCAGTAACAGTATAGGTGGTCTCCGCTGTACTGCTTCTGACTACTATTAGTAGCATGGTACTGTACCAGAAAATGTTATTAAATATTAAATTTAGATCTGTTTATAAACTAGGCTAGTTCTTCAGTATCATTTGTTACCAAAACATTCTTTGGTGCACGGCTTAGCATTTTGGTATCTACTATAATTTCACGGTGAAACAAGGTTGAACTGGAATTCTAGCAAGTTTTCTGACTATTCCAGTTGTCTTTTAACCAAAAGATAAATGTATGAATCTTAATGGATTGCTGTATTTATGTAATTTTGCTTGGAGATTTTATACTTGAATTTTATATGATTTAGACACAATTGCTTTTGAAGATATATGGTTTGTAGTTTTCTGGTAACAAGCTTAGGGTATATGGTTTGTACTTTGTAGTATTCTAATTACGTGCTTATAGGATCTATGTCTAATGTTGAACTTCATTATCTTGAGATTCAACAATTAAGTAAGCTGCATAACAATAACAGGGCATTTATGGAAAATCACTTATCAGCATTAAAAGAGAAGAACCCGCAACTAGAGGTGATCACTGAACTTGCAAGAGGCCAACATCCTTTCTTGAAGGCACTGTATAGTAAGGCCTTATTAATTTCTTTCTGATCTTAGGGTCTTTATACAGGCATATACATCCTTTTTTTTTTTTAAAAGAATGAAAGAAGGTCTAGTATAGGCAATTGAACCCAATCTCACAATGAAATGCTCGTTTAGTAGGAAGTTTGAACAGTTTGATGCTGGTCGTTTAATTCTGAGGGTTGAGCAACTTGAGTCAACTATAAAAAAGCAAATTAAGGTTGAACAGTTAAATCTTTATGAATGTATAAACAGTTTCAATCTAGTGCAATTAGTATACTACACTTACTATTAGTAAGTTCTGCAATTGAAATGACAATTTTCTAAGATTTGCTGGAATTTATCACTTGCACTCGTGCATGCAATTTCAGTACTGATTCTATATATGTAGGTCAAACTTAGATTATGAATGAACTAGATTTTCCAATCTAGGTGAAGAGATCTATGATTTAGTTTTTGTTACATACTGACATGTGCTAATAATGGGTTTCCCATAATTTAAGGCATTTATAGAACTTCTTCGGTCTTTGAATTCAGAGAACAACAATGAGAGGGTGGTTTGTGTGAAGAATCTGGCACCAGAGGAAATACTGTTACAAGCGAGTAGGCTCAGGAATGCACTAGGCAGAAAGGTGATCAAGCTCAGAACCCGTCATGTCACAAAGCGCCCCAGTGTGCAAGGTACTTGGACCACCGCGCTAAATATGTGAAACAAATTAAGGTGTCAGATTTATTTAGCTTTCTAGTTCTCCAGACTTGTTAAAAATAAGAGATACTGCATGTAATGAAACGTTTAGCTGTCATTTTAGGATTTCTGTTGAGGCAATTTTTTTTATTTGTCTGTGATCTCAGAATATCAATGAGTATATTTTCTTGTTGTGTGCCTGCCTTAACTCTTTGGTTACCTTCTCATCTCAGATCAACTAATAGGTTGCTTCATTTATCTGGATATGTGCATTTAGCATTTTTTTTCTTATTCAAAATTATTTGAATCTATTGCTGAAGTCGTTTTACAAGGAGTCTTTCATTAGCAATTGATTTAGCAAAATAATTATATGCTACACAGCTACAGAAATGATAGCATATCATAATGTTTGTTTGGTATTTTTTATGCAAATAACTAAAACTACATAAACCCAGCCCCAACAGCAGACAAGGGGTTGATTGAAAATGTAAGGTAGATTGTTGCCAAAATTGTAGCAGTAGCTGATCTGAGGTGAAAATTTCATGAATTTCATAATTTCAAGGTTATATGTGCCTGGGGGTAAAACTGTCAACAATTCGATTTTTTTTGGAAGAAGTCCAGGTGGAATTTCATCTCAATACTCGGCCAATTTAGAACAACACCTTGATTACTACATGCAAGGAGCAAAAATTTCTTAGATTGAAAAATAATGGTTGTGTCCTAATAATATAATAATAATATGGGGACCTATTCATATTCTGCAATCTATTATTGATAACGCAGGGACTTATTCAGAATCTCTGATATAATAAAAGAAATTGAAAGGGCAGCGAGGCTCGTGTTTTTGTATTTATCAATTATTTTAAAGAGTAACGATTAAGGAATAGTTCTGATTCAATAAGCTAACAAAAAAAATTCTTAATAAAAACATTTTTTCAGATGGGATAAATGAGTTTCATTCACATTCCTAAGCTTGTACCAAATAAAGTTCTAGTTGTAGATTTTTTTTGGATAAATATTTTTTGTGCGATGTACTTTGGGTCAAATTTGATATTCCTTTTTTAGTATTAGGTGAGGATGGTGTCGTCATATCACCCAAAATTTGAATTTTTCATTTTATATTTAAAGAAAGATCACATTTAATCCCTTCAGTAGTTCAGTTAGGAATATATTTTATAAAGAAGAAAACCAATGCACAACTCATGGACCGAGATTTGAACTGCAACAGACTTCGGCCCATTAAATATAGCCAGTCCAAGAACCCCAGAATTTGAGCCAGGTCCACTCCAATCGGCAATCGGCATAGATTGTACTGGAGGGACCAGTTTCACGTTCCATGTCATCTGAGGCGGGTCCTACACCATCGATGCGTGTATGATGCACATTTAACCATTAATCTATTCCGCTTCCAAGGGACCGGCAGTCAAACTTTCCAACCGTCAAATTTCGAAAAAAAATGAGAATCTAATCTGAGAGGAAAGGTCGAAGGGAGAGAGGGAGAGAGAGAGCAAAGATATGGGAAGAAGGAGAAAGGAAATAGATGAAAACGAAGAGAACGAAGAAGAGAGAGAAAGAAACGAAGACCAAGATGGGTTCTTCGCATGCTACCTTCTATGCTCCCTTTGCCCCCGCCACAAATCCCGCACCTATATCGGGTTCGTCCCTACACCACCTCTCGAATCCTTACTTCTTTCGTTTCTTTTCATCTTTAGTTTTTGTTTCTCTAATACGTGTATAAATTCGCATCAGGGATTTTCGGAATCATTTACCATTTCTTTTCGATTTTGTGAAGTAAGATAACTCCTGGCTTGATCTTTGCCATGATTCTTTCTGATGTCAATATATTTAGATCTTTAGTAGGGTATACCAATTTGTGCCTCAGAACTTCGAGGCCATTTGGAGCTTTCGTATCTGGTTTTGAAGGTTATTTATTTCACTAGTGTGTTTAACTGGGAATTACGCTCAAGTACAAAGATCTTAAATTCGGGTTCTACTACTAATTGATATCTGTCATAACTCTAATTAAGGCTAAAAAATGTGGATTCATGCTTGTTGATCTGGAATCAATCTTATTATTACTGGCAAGATATTGTAGTACAAAAGTTGTTCTGCACGCAAGGTGTTCGACAAATGCTTCTTACTTCTAGTACCCTTATTAATATTGTTTTATCAGAGTTTGTACATTTGTCTATTTTACGTTGGAACTAGCAACTGAATTATACCTTTGTGTTGAGGCTAGTCAATCTTATTATTACTGGCAAGATATTGTAGTACAAAAGTTGTTCTGCACGCAAGGTGTTCGACAAATGCTTCTTACTTCTAGTACCCTTATTAATATTGTTTTATCAGAGTTTGTACATTTATCTGTTTTACGTTGGAACTAGCAACTGAATTATACCTTTGTGTTGAGGCTAGTCTGTCTGCAAGTTCTGTTGGACATAAAAAAATATGTGTATATTTATTTTTCCTTTGCTTCTTGTCTATATTAGGTTCACCGTGAACCCGAGAAGAAGGATAAGGCAGCATAATGGAGAGATACAGTGTGGTGCATGGCGGACCAAAAAGGGGCGGCCTTGGGAGATGGTTCTTTGTATTTACGGCTTCCCTTCAAACATCACTGCTCTTCAGGTTCTCTTTCATTTCCTTCTTTCTTAATATTTTTAATCATGTAACTAGGCCAAGTGAAAAATTATGGTTAGGATCGAACCCAACTGCACCTGCCTGTGAGTGAGAAATATGCAACATACTTGTCAGGTTGAGTGAACCATCAACCAGGTCAGATCAGCTAGGGTTGCATATATAGCATCCATGTGGTGTAATTTGGTTATTGGTTTTGCATATACGCATGGCAGGTTCTGCTTTTGATTTCTTTTTCCCTTTTATATTTTCTGATGTTTATATATTATTGTAGTGGTTCAGCTGTCGAACTGGGAATTGTCGGGTCATATCCTGACCCACTGACCCAGGGCTGACAGGATGACCTGATAGCAATGTCTGTCAAAAATGGGTCGGATCTGTAAGCAAGTAATTGTGTCAAATTGTGCTATGGTTGATGTTGTCTTGCTGTGCTAGGTATTTTATTGATAGCTTAGTTCAAAGACTAGACCAGAGCATCATTAGACCTTTTTTTTTTTTTTTTTGTGCAGTTTGAATGGGCATGGCAACACCCAACTGAGTCCCTAGCTGTCAGAAAAGCGGCCTCTAATTTCAAATCTCTTGGAGGGTTGTCCAACAAAATCAAACTCGCTTATACAATGCTCAACCTTCCATCATGGGAAAAGTATGCAATTTCTTTTCTTCTTTTTTTCTTCTAAGTTCAGTTTCCAATTTTAAAACGAAGGATGCCACTTTGACATGGTACAGGCTGGTACTGACTCCAACAGAAAATGGTTTGTGGGTTCCAATTTTTAGAACGTATTTTGCTGCATCTTCATTTTACAGATCAATGAAACAAGAAAAACCAAAAACATGATACAATATTTAATTTGGGACCAAATAACAATGGTTATTTTGACAATCTTGACAATGGTTTTTTAAAAAAAAATTATACGTATGTATATGACATTTAGATGAGTAAAACTAGGGTGTTCTTAAGTTCACCAAGCCCCTTTGTGAACTCAACTCTAAAACCTATCGAATTGGCTTCAAACGACAAATGTGAACCGTTGAAACCCATCTACTTTACGAGTGATGCGTCTACATGCAAAAAAAATTTACTTTCAAATTAATTTGGTATAAAGTCAAGTGGTCAAAATTAGAAGGTTGATAAATTAATTTTAATGCATTCATTTTGCATGTAGATGCATCACTCGTAAGGTAGATGGGTTTCCAACGGTTCAGATTAGTCATTTGAAGACAATTCGGTAGATTTTAGAGTTGAGTTCACAGAGGGGCTTGGTGAACTTAAAGAACACCCTAATTTTACTCCATATAGATAGCCCAAAAATCAAAATTCAAGCAATTTTAGTATTTGTTTTTATTGATGCGTCAAGGATTGTTAATTTTGCGCCATTGAATTTTCAAGTCACTTGATGTACGGTGAAAAATATACCAAACCTTTTCATTTTGTACATGATATGTGGATAATGTAGATCATGCCTATAATATTGGATTCCACTTTATTTCTTAGGATTGTTAAGATTGTCAAAGTAAAGAATTGTCAAGTGATTGTACTTTTTTGCTAAAAGGATTAAGAATGGTTTTCGATAAATTTATTTCCTGAATATCATTTGACAACTAACTAAATACTAAATTTATTTTTATCAGCTTGAACCTTACTGTGAATTTCTTCTCTACCAAGTACACAAAATTCTCGGCCGGCTGCCCCAAATTACCGAACCAGATGAAATTTAGTATTTGTGCAATGGATGAACTACCAATCAAAACAAAGGGATGTTCTTCTTCAAACAGAAACGATGAAACTTACGAACAAGCCCAGCAACCTGATTTTGATTCCATGGAAGAAGTATTTTCTTCAGAAAAATTTAAATTTGAGTTAGAATTAGAGAAAAATTACGAAAGATGCCAAGAGCTTGAATCTGGTTCCACAGATGGAGTTGAAAATCAAAACAAAGAGGAGGACATGGTCGAATCAGATGAGATATCTTCTCCAAAAAGATTTAATGAAGCAATTTCTTCTAATACTGGAGATGGAATTCCTTCACAAGATAACAATGTGATAGATTTGGTAACGCCACTGAGTTGTGCGGTTCGGTTGGGTAAAAGGCGCGGCAAAAAGATCATCTCTAGTACAATTGATCTGACAATCTCACCATGTGTGATTGAATTGTGATAAATTTTGGCACAGGTCAAGACCGCCTTGGCACATATGTACTTTGTGAAATAAGTCGATTGCACCACTGAGTTGTACGGTTCGGTCGAGTTCTTGTACACTTGTAGTGAGGATTGCATTCTGTTGATTAGCTAATTGTAATTATTATTTATTTGTTCTGGTACTTGTTTAATCTTTGATTTAAAAAGAGTTTTCTCTAGAACCCAAAAGTGTTGTCACTATTTAGTATTTATTGAGTAAACTGGTTGTGTTGAGTGACGCGTTCTTATAATATGTTTACCACTAGGTAATGGGTTTATTAATTGATATAGAAACAGATTGTATTCAGTACAGTGGCGATATCTTATAAACTGATTTTAAATAGAAGGTTTGGTTGATGAAACTTTATAGTCAGAGTGAGTAGCTGTTTCTCAGCTGAAATTTTTATTAATAGAAAAAAGAATAAATTAATATCGACATTGAAGAACGATTTGGTAGGAATTCGGAATATAACAAAGACGTTATGATCCGGACCAGAACGGCCCGATTAACCGCATATTTCCCACTGATTAGTGCACACGGGCCATTCGGAACCATGACGGCCAGGGGGAGCACAAAAAAAAAATACCGGCCGTTAGGAACAATGACGGCCAGGGATTCGACTATTCGAGTTTACCTTGCAATGTTTGTAGATTTGCGCTTTGCTTGAAATTTCAGGTATCTGAACCTAATTTATTGATAATAGTGCTTATATTCATTTGGTGCGAAATATCTTTCTTTGAGCCCTTCTAAGGTTTAGAAAACTTAAACAAAATGAACTTCTTCTGATCAAATCAAACAGACGTGTTTGAGAATTCTAAACGCTGCGGATAAAGAGGGCACAACTTCAAGAATTCGGATCCCCCGGGTATTATAATTTTTTTTTGCTGCTCTCCCTGGCCGTCATTGTTCCTAACGTCCCATTTTTTTTTTTTTTTTTTTTTTTGCGCTCCCCCTGGCCGTCATGGTTCCGAACGGCCCGTGTGCGCTAATCAGCGGGCAATATGTGGTTCTGTGGTTAATCGGACCGTTCTGGTCCATTACGGACCATAACGTCTTTGTTATATTCCGAATTCTAACCAAATCGTTCTTCAATGTCGATATTAATTTATTCTTTTTTCTATTAATAAAAATTTCGGGTTTCTCAGTCTAGTACTCTAGTATATGTCACCAAATGTACTGTAAGACGTTTCACAAGTGGTTCAATCAAATTCAACGATTTAGATTATGATTTTACTTGGCTGATTTTTAATTTAAAACGAACGGACTGAATTTAATATAAAACGACTCCGAACTTTAAATCAGATTGATTCGATCCGTTTGTTTTAGTCTTTTAGATCAGGATTTTTTTTTAAAACCGTAATTAAAATAATTAATTTTAAAAAAACAACATGATTACCGAATTTTTTACAAAAACAGCAAAAACCGAATGTCATTTCGGTTTAAGGGTTTTTTTTTTTGCTTCACCGAATTGCCATTTCGGTTTTGGCTTTTTTCACAGCGTTTCCGTCACCACGCCACATAAAATCCGAAAAATGAGCAAACCGAATTGGCATTTCGGTTTAGGTTTTTTTTTTTTTTTTTTTTGCGAGACTAAGAAGAGCAAAATAAAGAAATCTAATACTGAAAATTTGAATTTTTTGACTTCTTTTGAAATATAATTAGCATATTTATACTAAAATACGCTAAATTACTTGAAATTATGTTGAATTACACTATATTAAGTTAAATTACACTAAATTACATTACATTACGCTAAAATACGGTTAATTACGCTAAATTACATATGAATAGGGACGATATCTTCACTGAAAAGGCGAAAAACAACGGCGAAACTTCAAACGGTCATAAAACGACGCTCGAGTGTCCGATTTCAGCAAATGACCACTTTTCGGAAAGCTTGCGAAAATACGCATGCGTCCGTGCTTGCTATGCCAGATTTTGAAATTCAGAATTGCCAAAAAACTAAGGGAAGAGCCTCAAAACTTGAGTTGAAGTTTTCGATTAAGATTTTCATTTCTATTATTCTATCTAAGTAGCTCAGTAAATTAGTTACATAATGAACTTGTAGAATACCAATTTTTACTATTTTCAGAATTTTTTTAGTATTTTTTATGATTTATGAAAGATGGCACAAAATCTGCCTAATTTAGCGTAATTTGGCGTATTTCAGCATAATTAGCGGAGTTATTGTAATTTAGCGTAATTTAGTGTAATTCAACATAATTTATTGTAATATAGTGTAATTCAACATAATTTATTGTAATATAGTGTAATTCAACATAATTTCAAGTATTTAGTGTATTTTTTTATTTTTTTGCTAATTATAAATCAAAAGAAGTAATCTAACAAAAAATTTTAATTTTCAGTGTTAGATTTTTTTTATTTTGCTCTTCTTGGTGTCTAAAAAAAAAAAAAAAACCTAAACCAAATTGGCAATTCGGTTTAGGCTAAGAAACCCCTAAACCGAATTGCCATTTCGGTTTAGGGGTATTTACACGCAAGGTTGCAGAGTTGGAGTTGGGTTTTTGTGAAAATTTACACGCAAGGTACAGAGTTGGAGTTGGTTTTTGTGAAAATAGGGTAAACCGAAATGGCAATTCGGTGAAGCAAAAAAAAAACCCTTAAACCGAAATGCCATTTCGGTTTTTGTTGTTTTTGTAAAAAATTCGGTAATCATGTTGTTTTTTTAAAATTAATTATTTTAATTACGGTTTTAAAAAAAAAATCCTTTAGATCAACAGGAAATAAAATAGTAAGGTACTATTTTTTTTCTTTATAAAAAATAGGGGGGACAGATTCTGATGATTATTATATTTTATGACTTGTGTCAATGTGCCATCAGGATTTCACAGTATAATTTTTGTTGGTATTTAATTATAATTAAGTGACATAATTTGATTTTTCTCTTTAGGTCTTACAACATCCAGCTTCGCTTCGGTATCTGTTGGTGGGAACGAGGCCACATGGAAATTTTATTTTACTGTGTTACTTCCTTTGGTTGTGAAATAAAGTTAGAAATGATTAAATTGCTCATTTCAATTTAAATGAATTAAATTAGTTATGTTTGGTAGAGTAACCGTAAAATAACTGTAGAGTAACTATGAGGAGAGAAAATATAATGAAACCCACAGATAAAGTAACTTGTTCTGAGTTAATTCAGGTAGAGTAACTTGTTTCGAAGTAATTTGGATGTTACTTGCTCTTTTAAATTTACTTTTCGTTTGACAACTTTAGATGAAGTAAGAGGTGTAGTCCACCATTTCGTGACAAATATGTACTTTAATTGCACTGGATCGTTACAATATAATATAAAAGAATAATCCCTTATTTATTAAACTAAAATATTTTAGTTGCTTTGAATTCTGAAAATCAATGCACATTTGCTATTCCATTTCACAAGAACGCTGACAATGAATATTGATACATAGGATGTATTTTGTAACTTCAGCTAGATAATTCGTGTAGGTTACTACGAAATATATAGTAACAGATACTTAAGGTTTGTATTCATTTTTATTTAATTTTTTAAATGCACCATCCTTTTTTGCATCCTTTTCCTCTTTTCCGTCTCATAGAAATTTAGGAGTTTCTTAATTAGAGCGATGATGTTGAAAATTAATGAATCATGGGGGACTTCCTATATATGTTATGGTATGTTTTGATACTTCTCTCTCTTTTATTTTGCATCTATGGCATGTACAAATTCTTCTCATTGTTTCATTGTACAAATTCTTCTCATTGATCTATTTCCTCTCTTATTTATTGCTTTCATTATTTAGATTGGTGAAATGTACAATTACAAGTACTAAAAGTAAGCGTAATTGATTTTTAAGGTTACTTTCTATTCAACAATGGAATTTTATTCATCTTGCTTAAGTATAAATTTTTAAAAGTTCATTGTTTCGATATTGTACTCTATAGTTACCACCTACGTTGTAATGAGTCCGGATCCTCTGAAGTAACTCAAATTTTGAGTTTAAATCCGAATTGGTTCGGTCCGATGTGGAATATACGGAACCTCTAGCATTCGTGCTAAAGCATATCAGATGGTATGAATTTAAATTCAAAAAAATCTGAGTTAACTGAGGTGATCATATGAATTCAGTTATAATGGTCTCTGCAAGATCAATAATTTCAAAGTATCATTTCAATTTATTTTTCATTGGTACTTGTGTGATGATTTTGTCGAGTTTTTGTGAGCAATCTGCTTGTAACAATAGTTGATATGAGCAATCATTTCCCATGCCGAGCCATTAAAACATAACATCAAGAAAAAAGGAAAAGGAGAATAGTGCATATTTATTGGGCTATTATGCAGCCCCTTTTTGTTTGTAATTGCATTGCAATTTTTACAATAATAATGTATGGGTATAATATAATCCATTTTCTTGTTCGCTTCTAACAATTTTTGTTGTATTTCTAAAATTTTATAGAACTAACTTGGAACAGAACTAAAAAATTCAGATAAAAAAGTCGGAAACATAAAATGTAAAACTATAAGCACAAAATTTAAATTTAAGTTTCTCACAATCACAATGAAAATTTTTAACCACAAAATATAAGCACGCATTTGATAATTTATAAGAAGACCGAACTATATAAAATTTTTAGAAAAAACATAATTCAATTAAATTTCAATATATATAATTAAAAAAATAAAATTAAGAAATGACTAAGTATTTTTTTTTGCTTACATTAAGATCTGTCCTTGTCTCCTTGAGAACTAAACCCTTTTCTCTACTTTTACATATGTAATATATACACATGCATGTATATGTCAAAAAATTTACCATTGACAAACAAATAAATTATAAATAATGTTTGCTAAGGTACATAGTATAAGACAGCGTGGCAGGATTTCTTTTAGAAACCATAAATATAAAAAAAAAATTACCGAAACAACTTGATTGATTTAGTTTTTACGTAATCAGAAGTACCGAGATGGCATCTTAGCACAAAATTTTTTTTTTTCTGTGCCAATAAGCCTATTCGGTCCGTTCATGTTTGTTCGAAATAAATATTGGAGATTTTCAAAATAAATGTTGTGGCTTTTAATGTTGTGGATTTTCGAAATAAATGTTCATGCTCATGTTTCATAGAATTTTTTGCTAAAAAAAGTTAAAATATTTCTTCATGTATTATTGGAAAAAAATAAAAATATTTTGAATCTGAATTATTGATCCCGATTCAAAAATCAATTCTGGGTATATAAAAAAAATTATCGTAGTCCTTCTAGTACATTCAAATTCTAAGATCTTTCTCTAGGAGCTATTTTATATTTTTAATATTTTAATATTTTCTTAAATTCACTTCTAGAGAAATAGTTGGAGTATCTTAGAATTGGAATGTACTAGATGGACCACGATATTTTACTTATACATCCAGAAGTGATTTTTGAACTGGGATCAATAACTCAGATCCAAAATATTTTTATTTTTTTTTGTAAAGAAATATTTTAATTATTTTACAACCGTAAAAAATCCTGCTTGAAAAATATTTCGTAGTACTTCTAGTATATATAAATTATAAGATATTTTATCTATTTTGTTTGATGCTATTTCTAGGATTTTCAAATTATAAGTTCGTCCATTCATATTGGAAAACTATTTTTTTGTTGGGACCAAAATGACAGATCGGCACAGAATAAAAATCATGGATCAAATAGGCAACTCGGCTGATACGGTCGCCGATATTCTGTTGAAACAGTTGGATAGGCTGGATACGTGTGGATACGATGAACCGGGCCCGCACCTATGAGCCGCGACCGTGAACCACGCCCACACCCATGAGCCGCGCGTACACCGACGCTTTTTTTCTACCCTACGTGAATCGAACTTGGGAAGTCCCAGTCAGCATCAAAACCTTAAACAACTGCACTAGAGTTTCGTTTGTGATATATTCTAGTAACTATAGTATTTAATATATTCTTATGTTAAGCCTTTCATTTTTTATACAAATTTGATTTAAGTTATGATTATCTAAATACAATATATAAAATAATAAAAAATAATATATATAATAGACGTATTGTATCCTAAATTTTTGAAAATTGCCGTATCGCCGTATCCGTATCGTATTCGATACAATACCCATACCCGTTGCCATGCAACATAGCTTCTGGGTAAATAAAAAAATTATCGTAGTCCTTCTAGTATATTCAAATTCTAAGATACTCCATCTATTTCTCTAGAAGCTATTTTATATTTTTAATATTTTATTATTTTCTTAAATTCACTTCTAGAGAATATAGATGGAGTATCTTAGAATTTGAATGTACTAGAAGGACCACGATATTTTTTTTATTTACCTAGAAGTGATTTTTGAACTGGGATTAACAACTTAGATTCAAAATATTTTTATTTTTTTCCAGTAACACACAAAGAAATATTTTAATTATTTTACAGCCATAAAAAATCCTGCCTGAAAAATATTTCGTAGTAATTCTAGTATATATAAATTATAAGATATTTTATCTATTTTGTTTGATGCTCTTTCTAGGATATTCAAATTATAAGTCGTCCATTCATATTGGAAAACTATTTTTTTGATGGGACCGAAATAACAGATTGGCACAGAATAAAAATCATGGATCAAATAGGCAACTCGGGCCAGAATTTTTTTTGATTTTTTGCGGTTATTGAACTGAAAAATTGTGAAAACGCTTCGGACCGAATAGGCATCTTGACAAAGGAGAAAAAAAAGTTACGTGCCGAACAGACATCTCGGTACTTATAATTTTTATAAAAATCAAATCAAGTTTGTTTGGTAAATTTTTTTTTATATTCATGGTTTGAAATCCGTCGTTTCCGCTTCCGTGCGAAGTGAAATTCTCAGGAAAAAAACAAAAATGGAATGTGCGATAGGTCACTTGTCCATCACGCCTGTACCGTTTCCGATTGCGGGCAAACTGGCACTCTGACCACTTTTCTATCAATCTTCCCGTCAAATATGCCACAAGAATATTGTGTAGCAGGTCACACTCAATGCTGTTGCATGACTTGCTACGCAATTTACACCACAGAAATGTGCACGCGAAAACCAGCTTCGACCCCTTCTCAGACAAAACAGAAGTTTATTTCGATTTGAAATCCGCTCCAGTTCCGGGAAATGACGAATGTAACGTAGTGTTAAATGGATCGGTTAGTTAAAAATTGAATTAAAATAATTAAATTGAAAATTTATTTGGTTTTTAAAATATAACAGAATTAATCGAATTAAAATAACTAAATAAATTTCAGTTTATTTGATTAACTGAAATAAAAGAGATTGAATTTTAGAATGTTAAAACTAAATAAATACACAAATATATTTTACAGTTATCTAACTAAATAAACATGGAATATATATAAGTTGTTGACATTACAAGTATTGTTTAATTTGATACAAAATATTTATACTTTGTTTGGATGAAGAGCGGAGGAAGGAAAGGGAGGTGAAGAAATAAAGGCGAATGGAATGTAACATAGAGAAAGATTAACATATTTAACATCTTTATTTTTAGAAGATTAACTTTCTTTTTCATTTTATTTCTTGTTTGGTTAATTAAAATTTAAAAGGTTAATGAGAAATTTGGTGGTTGTTGTAAATTTGTGAAACTCGGATGAGAATTATATATGAAAATATAGGGTTGGGCATTTATGTCATTTTTCTAAAATTATCTTCAACAAAATGTATCTGTTACACCTCAAATCGGAAGGGAAATCGACTCTATTGATTATAATAATGCAAGGTTAAATCTTTCACCTCTGATATAATTTTGTCAACCAAACACGATTCGAAGGAAATTTTTATTTTCTTTCCATTCTCTCCCTTCCTCTACTCTCCATTCAAACAAGGTGTTAAATATTGTAAGTAACGGTATACGCTCGTCGGACAGACGAGGTACTATTAAGCAATAAATCGATATGCATCTGATTAATTAGAATTTTGCGAATAATTTTGCATTTTCATTAAAGTTATGTGTATATCCTTGCAATAGCGGCGCGATAGCATTTTTGGACCTTAAAACCTATAGCGCTATAAGCCATTTTCGGCCTATAACAGCACAATAACAGAGGTATAGCATTTTTTTTGCGGATAACACAATAATCACTATTTGGAACCTTGTTTGTAATTATTAAAAATAATTAATTTAGTTCATCAAACTTATCAAATAAACTTATTTTAACCTAGTTTCATTAAAATTATCATTTAGAAAAATTCATATAAGACAAGACAAAGTATAGTACGTATCAGTGTTGTAAAAAACGGTCTTAACGGCTGATTAAATGGCCGTTTAATCGTTAACGGTGGCCAAACTGTTACGAATACACTTAACATATGCTTGTTTGCGGATGAAAACGATTAATCGGACGTTTTTTCAATTAATTGGCCGTTTTACCGTTTAATCGTCCGTTTATTCTCATCTATTCCCGTCTATTTCTGTTTATTCCAGTTAATATTTATTTTCACATTGCTTTTTTTCTGTGATAGTGTGTAATAATAAAGTTTATAAATCATGTATTGTAGTTTTACGTGCTCGATATACATTCAATATTTTTTATATATGTTTTTTCTTCTTACTTACTTTGAAATTGATTAATTTTTCTATTATTTATATGCCATATATTTTTCTTACTTACTGATGTATTTTTTTAATTAGTACGACGTGTTCATTTATGAAATTAAGTTGTTATCATAAACTAAATTTAGTGATTTTATGTTGGAATGTTTCATTTCTTTCAAATAATATGTTATTAGTATTTGAAAAAGCTTAATTCTCAAATTTATATTTCATTAAATAAATGTGTTACTTACACATGTAAAATGCTTATGTGTTAAAGAAGAAATAAGCGTAGTGTCATATTATAATAATAAAACTAAGTTAAATTAAGTTTATTTGATAATTTTAATGAGTTACATAAATTATATTTTTAATAAATTATGATATATATACATAAATTTAATAAAAACATCAAATTATCCGCATAATTCTGATTAATCGGCCGCATACCGATTAATTACTGGACGGTACCCCGTCCGTCCAACAACCGCATACCATTATTTACAACACTGGTACATATAACAGATAAATAAAAATAATAATAAAATAAATGACTAACTAATTGGCCTAAATTGGCCGTATAAATAGAAAACAGACGATTCATAACGGTTTGGACACTATCAACGACTAATTGACCAATTAGTTGGACTAAACAGCCGTTTTTTACAACACTGTTACATAGTACATACATTATATAAAACATGAATTTAAATCATATAAAATTTAGTCGGTTGAGTTTTTTCAGTTTTGAAAAATTTAAACCGAATAAAATATAAAAACCTGAAGTAATTTAAAATTTCAATCAAATCAAATAATTTAAGCACAAGAAGTGAAGAACGAATTATTTAATCCAAACTTTTTCGATCATGTTAAAAATCAAATAAACCATAATCAATAACAGCCGTATGGTTGGAACTTTGGAACGGGCCCCGGAAAACGGATAAAGTGTTGTCTGGTTTCTTACAAACTGGAGAGGGAGATCACTAAGCACACTTGGGTCGTATCGCTCTCCCTCTTTCCCTCTCATTCTCTCTCCATTGGAAAAGAAGTCGAAGCGACGAACTAGACAGATTCTCTTCTCCAAGGTTTCTCTCTCTTGTAAACTCCATTTGTTAAATTAATGCTTCATGTTAGCTGGTTTGTCGTAGTACGAGGAGTCTATCTCACTATAATCCATGTGATCTCAATCTATTTAAGTTTTCTTTTACTCTAAATGGATTTCTTTTTGTTTTCTGAAATGCTGATTTACTGTTCTTTTGTTAGAGTGTTACTTCAATGTTTCAGTTGTTGCTTTGCATTTTAGATGAAATTAGGGAATACATATGCAAAATAAACCTGGATCAGTAATCCTTTTTTCTTCACAGGATAATACCATTTCTAGATTCTAGAATGAGGTGATATGAATGTAATACTTGTTATCGACAAATACTTTTTTTTTTTTTTACAAAAAAAAAAGTATATATGTACATTCGTCATTGAGAATGTTGTAAAGCAATCCTTGAAGTTGTATGTACCAATGATGCTTCCTTCTATTACTCTTTAGATTCTCTTTCTACTTTGAGTGCTAGATTGGGATTGCTTTCTTCTTGAGATCAACTTATCTAATCAGGGACAGGGAGGTGTTTTGCGTATTTTTTCACAGTTCACACTTTCAGTAAAGATGCACATTAGTCCTTTTGAGTTTTATATATCCCCTGTTGTGATAACTTCTCATTCACTGGATTCAGCTGTTATCTTTTATTGTTATATAAAGGTCAGGGTTCGTACATAGATGTTATAGAGGTTTTGTTACTTAGTTTATTATCTGTCCTAGACTCCGGGCGTAATATTTTCTTATTAATTTGATTTACAACTCATCTGTGGCATTCTGTTTTTACAAATATAGAGTATGTGTCAGCTTCAGTTTCAAGTTTTGGTTCTCTCAAGATATTTTTTTTTTTACTAGAATATGAATATAAATATTGCAGAACACAGAAAGAGTAATTAATCATCTGCACTTCTACTCCAGATATTTCATAGCCTTTTTCTCCTAAATAGGAACTTTTTTTCATAGATTCATATAATATATTTGTCTCTTAAAGCTGTTTATTTGTATATATCTTATTCCAATATAAAATAAAAAGGTGATTTTCAGTCCTCATCACATATTTTTCTTACTATCATGTCTGTAAATGAATTCCTCTACTAATCTATCACCACATTTGTTTTATAAAATTTTATGATGTGTAAATATTAACAGAATGGGGGAGAGAACAAAGGCCGAAGACTTGAATCGGGTCCCAGTGGCCAGACCTTGTGTGGGTAAAGAAGGCCACAGAATCAGTCTTCTTTCCAACCACTTTAATGTTCGTTTCACTGGGACTGATGCTGTGTTCCACCACTACAGTGTAATTTACCTTGCATTTTAATATTTTAATTCTTTCACTTTTGTTTGATTTGTATATGTACAAACAAAATTTCTCATTTGACTCTTTGCTGACTTATGCTACATGATGATAATAGGATTTTAAACTACAGAAAAGTAACGTCTTGGGTTATAGAGGTGAATGAGTCGGCTCTGGTTATGTTTTGCCGGCTTGTCAATTTAGTGGAAAATACAATTTATTAACTAGAATCTTTCTCTGTTTGCACTAGTTCTAATGTAGACTAGCTAAGTGTTGCATAAGTTTTTTTTTTAAAACATTTTGAAAAAGAAATACCAGTTTTGGTCATTAATAAGAAAAAAAAACACATCTTCTCCTTGGTCATCCCAAAACCTTAATAACTAGGCTTAGGTGAGTATCCCAGTCTCATTATAGGTACCAAAAATGAAAGTAAACAAAAACATTCTTGATCTAACCAGACATAAAGAAACTCAATTCTGGGAACCCGGTATCGGTCCATGGTCTGGTACCTAGATTAGGTACCTTGTTGCCGAATCTACATATTTACCAATGTCTAGTCGTTGAGATTTGTCTTCAGATGAATCATCTCAGTACATATTGAATGCATTACTTAATTTACATAAATCCAACCACAATATAAATTGAAACAACTCTTGATTAAATACTATATTGCTAAGAATAACTACATAATGCATGTTCAGGTTGTTATAAAATATGAGGATGATAAAATTGTGGAGAACAAAGGGATTGGAAGGAAAGTAATGGAGAAACTGGTCCAGATGTACAGCTCAGAGCTTGCCGGAAAAGATTTTGCCTATGATGGTGAGAAGAGCTTCTTCACAGTAGGGCCCTTGCCTCAGGATATTTTTGAGTTCATGGTGGTACTGGAGGAGGTGTCAAGCAGGTTCATACTTGTCCTCTTTTTTTGGCAATTTTGCTCTTGGGTTTAAGTGTAATTTGCTCAACTGCTATTATGTATCATTTGTTGATTGTGGTACTCTTAAATGCCTACATCTTAGTATATTGTGTGATGTTTTTCTTTTTTCTTTTTTTGGCCAGTAGCGTATCTTTATGCAAAAGGACATAATATGTACTAATGCTGACAATTTAAATATTGAGGTGTTACGGAGTACATAATTGGTCCTCATTCATTATAGACTAGTTGATATCTTAACCCATTGTAGCACCTCGATGCCATGTATTGTCTATGACATGCTACAGCATCAAGCTGGTACATGAAATGTAAAAAATAATCAAAAGTGAAAATAATGTCGTATTTGTTCTAATTAATATTCCATAACTGTTATTGATGTTTTCAGGGTGACAGGGAGTCCAGTTACTAGGAGCCCGGGAGAAGTAGGAGATAAGAAGAGGCAAAAGCAGGTGCAGCAGACCACAACATTCAAAGTATCTCTGACATTTGCTGCTAAGATACCTCTGAATTCTATTACCATGAGCCTTAGAGGAACTGACACCCCCTACACCCAGGACGCTCTCCGAGTTCTCGATATCATCCTCATGCAACAACATGCTAACAGGTCTTTTACTTTCCATGCAGTATGAGAAATATGATGCTTGCATGATCCTACAATTTAAATTTCACAAAGACTGAAGTAGAGCATCTTGAGTATATGTTGTACTCTGTACATCACTTTTTCTAGGAAACAGTCTGTAATGATCCCTCATTTCTATCTTTTAGTTTCTTGATAAAATGAGAGATGGAGGTTAGATTTAGTCTCTCTCTTTTCTTTACGAAACAAGCATAAGGATGACATGTTTATGTATTCCAGGTTTCATACTTTGAGGCCATTTGATATTTTGAGATTTATTGGGTTCATTCATATTTCTGAAATACAAAAATGTGAGTAGAATTTGGTTGCATGTGGAGGTTACCTCTTAGCTTGGTGATGCTTTTCTTCTGTTGTGCATGCCCAGAGGGTTGTGTTTTATGCTCGTTCAGTATGCAGTATCTATGGTTGGCAGTACTGGTGTTTATTGCTTCTCCTGCTATATCCATAGCCTTTTTTGTTGTTTAGTAAACTAGTATGTGTACTTTGAACTAGCTTGTTTCTTCTGGATAGTTTTATTTCGTAAAATTCCTAAATCATATCTTTTCTTTCTGAACTTTTTGAAATGTAGTAGTATTGTGGTCCAGTGGAAAAGTTTATGGGTTTTAGTCTGTATCAAATTCATTAACTACTAATGGGTTTAAGTTGCTATCCTTCATGAAACTTTTACAGGGGATGCCTACTTGTCGGACAATCTTTTTTCAATGGAGACCCGAAGAGTTTTGTGGACTTGGGTGGAGGTGTGACTGGATGCCGTGGGTTCCACTCCAGCTTCTGCACAACACTCAGTGGCCTCTCATTAAATATGGGTATTTTCTGGTTAAATTTTATCATAATTATTAAGGTTCTTATATTGAAATTTTAACATGCTATGGTATTTACAGATGTTACAACTACCATGATAATGACACCAGGCCCGGTAATTGACTTTGTCAAGGAAAACCAATATGTTAGAGAAGCAAGCATGATTGACTGGATGAAAGTGAGTATAAGTACATTTCTATCTATTCTTTTTTAAATTCTTTCATTAAATTTGCACTTGACAGTATGAAAAGTTGAGAAGTTGATTCTGAACCCCTGTACATGGAATGTTAGGCTAAAAGAATGTTAAAGAACATGAGAATCAAAACTAAGCATAACAAGATGGAGTTCAAAATTTTTGGGATCAGCGACCTCCCTTGCAACGAGCAACGGTATTTGATTCAATATTTGGTACTCTTATTTCTTTTTCATTAAACCCATAATCTATTTTGATCAGCGGTCTCACTTTCATTATGCATTTTGGTCTTTCCCTTCTGAGGTTGGAGCTTTGATTTTTATTTGTTTAATTTTTTTTTTGCATGAAGTTTTTCAATGAAAGTGAGAGAAGATGGCAAGTCACAGACAATAGATGTGACTGTGTGTGAATATTACCAGCAAAAGTACCAAATAAAGGTGTCATGGTCCGCCAAGTTTCCTTGTTTGGATGTAGGCAAGCCTAATTGCCCCAACTACCTTCCTCTCGAGGTCATTCTATCTCTCTCTTTTTCATTTTAGATGTAATAAAATGTGAATATTCTATGTTGCTGCTGGCAATCTTCGAATTTTGCTAATTGATTTTATTGCAGGGAGCTTATCAAGATGTCTTGACTGTTCTAACATGACCTGCATAATGCTTATGAGTTTTGATATAAGTTTTTAATAAAAAAACTATACTACCAATAAAAAATATAATTTGATATTATGTGAAACAAACATGGTAATGCAGAAAGCCAGAGACTTCGGGTTGACACTATCCAATTTGACCTGATGGATTGCTTCCACTTGAGTATGTCTTGACCTGCTGGAGGTGGAGCTTACTGGCTTCAATTTTATGTTGTTGACACAACATGATATGACATGTTGCCAACATCATTTCTTATGAAAGTTTGTTATGTTGTCATAGGATGCGGCAAGCCACTATGAAATTTCAGTTGCTAATAAATTAAAATTTGATGTGCAGCTTTGTGATTTGATTTCTCTCCAGCGCTATACAAAAGCTTTGTCATCTCAACAGAGGGCTAACTTGGTTAAAAGTTCAAGGCAGAAGCCCAAGGATAGAACTAAAACTATCACTGAGGTCTCTCCCTCCCTCCCTCTCTCTCTCTAATCGTTGGAACTGGACTGATTATATGCCTCAATATAGAGATGTAGAACTTGTTGCTTGTGTACTATAGATTTGACACTAGAGTAACCTCAATTTGGTGTGTGCATATTTCCAAACCATGTTTATAGAACTATGCATGTTATACTCAACAGGCTATAAGAAGCAACCAATATGATGAGGACCCATTGCTAAAAGCTTGTGGTATTCAGATTGAGAAACAACCGAACAGATTTGATGGCCGTGTCCTTACTGCACCTACAGTGAGTTACATCATTACATGGCAGTTTATGTTTTTTAAACATTATAATTGAGTTTGATTAGCATTTTGTTTTCTTCCAGCTGTTACTTGGTGATGGAGAAGAATTTGTTCCAAATCGTGGACGATGGAACTTTAATAACAAGGTTAGAAATTCAATAATATCTTCAACAGATATATTTTGGCTTTCAATTTAGAATCTGACTGAAGAATTTTGACATATCATATAGAAATTGATAAACCCAGTTAGGATTGACCGATGGGCTATTTGCAACTTTTCGGCTAGAGTTGACATGAGCCATGTATCAAGAGAGATTATCAACTGCGGCCGCAACAAAGGCATTGTAAGTTATATGTTTGTCTCGTCTTTTTAATTTTAAGAGGTTTTACTTGGTTCAGGGTACTTCTATGTAGATCCATGATTTAGCACCATCTTGTAATTATTTTAAATGCATCAGCAGAAGATTCTCATTTGTAGTATAGTATAATGTTTGATGATTATTGGCTAATTTGCATGATTATATTTTGTGAAGCACATTGAACGGCCGTTCACACTAGTTGAGGAGGATTGTCAGTGGCTAAGAGCAGGGCCTATTATTAGAGTCGATAAGATGTTTGAGAAGATACGTGCTAAGCTGCCGGGCTCGCCTCAGTTCCTTCTTTGCATACTCCCAGATAAGAAGAATTCTGAGATTTATGGTATTTATCGCATATGAATTCTTAAATTTCAGTTATTGTTGGAAATATCTAATTAATTTATAAACCTACTTTAAGACAACCTTAATTATCAAGATTTATGTTATTAATCTTGAAGACTTGGGTTTTTATGTGAACATTAGTAATGGTATGCACTCTTCTTACAAATACTTATTATCACTGTATTGTCAATTTGAAGGGCCATGGAAAAAGAAAAATCTTCATGAGATGGGAATCGTGACACAGTGCATCTCTCCTGGCAAGCACAATGACCAATACTTCACCAATGTTCTTCTCAAGATCAATGCAAAGGTAGGTAAAATATTGTCATACCGTTGACGACCTCTTGCTTGTTTTCTAGCTCATGACATGCTAACTACTGAATTGTTTCCATTTTTGAAGCTTGGAGGTATAAATTCTTCTGTCTCAGTGGAGTACAAACAGTCCATTCCCATAATTCACGAAAATCCAACCTTAATTTTGGGCCTCAATGTCTCGCATGGTTCACTAGGCCACTCTGATTTGCCATCCATTGCCGCGGTATGATTAACTCCTATTTCTAGATTGATTTCAACTATGACCCTACAAGGCAGTAAAACATTCATATGTGCCCTGAAAAGTAAGAAAATCTTGCGTCCCTCCCCATACATTTAAATGCATCATATGTACCTTCCAATCTACGGCTGTCAATGGATCGGGCTAGGATCAAATTATAGTATAATTAAATCTATTAGGATTTTGCAAGAACCATAAGCAGATACATATCCAATAAGAATTTAAGGATCCAAATGTGGATCATATCTATTACCATAATGGATTTCATATCAGATTTGGATCATATTGGATGTTTAGTTAAAATATTAAAGAGCAAATAATTCAAATTACACTAAAACTAATGCACTGTTACTTAAATCATAGTATATAATTAAATTATTTGATATTGATAACAATTGAGCAGATTATCAAAATTATCGGTTGTCTATATATCAACAATTGAATTACATTTTCATGTAGATGAAGAAAATTCTGTGTCTATGTTTGTTTAATAAAACGTCCTACTTTCCAAATGATAAATAAGAAACAGTTGGTTCTAATAATACAATTTAATCAATTGGATTGTTATGATTACTATTTTTAGTCCTTAATGTAGAAGGCCATGTATTGCTAAAAATCTGATAGTATCACAGTGTTTATCATATTATAATGCTATAGCAGCTCTGATTAAATAGTGATTTAACCACTACAAACACTATTCAAAGCTTTGTTTTTTAATAATCTATGGAAAATATGGTTGATTTAACAGGTGGTTGGATCAAGGCATTGGCCATCAATCTCAAAATACCGTGCATCAGTTCGTACACAATCAACGAAATTGGAAATGATCGATCAGCTTTACAAGCCAACTGCTGATGGCAAGGATGATAATGGAATGATAAGGTACTTTTTCACACTTAAGTACTAAAATGATTACCTGTAAATCCAATTTGTTTCTTTGTATTTTACTCTCTATTTCAATTACAGGGAGATTTTGATTGATTTCTACCAAACGAGTGGTGGAAGGAAACCCACACAGATAATCATTTTCAGGTAACTTTCTTTATATGCAATTTATTTGATCGTTTGCATTTAAAAACATGCATGCATAAGTATTCTTAATGTTCCAATATTTGCTACTTGATCTTCAGGGATGGTGTGAGTGAGACCCAGTTCAGCCAGGTTCTCAACATTGAGCTTAATCAGATAATTAAGGTACATTTAAGCTGTGGTTATTGTTTTTCTTCTGAAATTCTTTCTTTTAACGTTAAGGGTTTTGATTTCCCACAGGCATATGAGCATTTAGGTGATGGCGCTCTTCCTAAATTCACTTTGATTATTGCTCAGAAAAATCACCATACTGTACTTTTTCAAGCTGATTCCCCTGATAATGTCCCACCTGGTATGTTTTAGTTATGTTATCTTTTGACTTCAATTGAAAAGAAGGATATTTTTTTAGTTCACTTATTCTTTACTTGCTGATAGGTACTATTGTGGATACAGAGGTAGTTCACCCAAAGAACTATGATTTCTTCATGTGTGCACACAATGGAATGATTGTATGTTCTTTTATACTTCCATTAGTATTACTATTCAAATTTGAATTATTATAGCCATTGTCGGTAAAAGTTGCATTGTTTTTTTTTATTTGTACAATTATTGAAGGGTACCTCGAGGCCAATTCACTATCATGTGCTAGTTGATGAGATTGGTTTCCCAGTAGATGATCTACAAAAGTTTGTGCACTCTCTCTCCTACGTGTACCAGAGGAGCACTACTGCAACCTCAGTTGGTAACTCAAAATAATCAAAACTATAGAAAAGTTCTTTTGTCATAGTACACAAGTCAAGGGGGGTTCTGGTTGGTAAAAGCTCAAAGTCTGGATTGTAAAAACAATTATTACCTATTACAAGTTGATAGAGAGATTAATGGATTCGAGTCTGAGATCCATTTAGCATATTGGGTATTTGGAGTTAGCAAAACTTTTTTCTATTATTTAATGCAATTGGTACAAGAAGCTGGTTGCCCTTTAATAACCTACTCTTCTTTTGTATGTAGTTGCACCAATATGTTACGCACACTTGGCCGCACAACAAATGTCACAGTTTATGAAGTTTGAGGATTTATCTGACACATCTTCAGGTTCCGATGGGATTGTGGCTGTGCCAGATCTGCCACGACTGCATAAGAATGTGTGCGACTCAATGTTCTTCTGTTGACTTGGTAGGTTGGAGTATAAACTTGTTTAGAGCTATGGTAAATAGTAGTGATGTTTTTGTTTATAGAAGTTCATTGCTATTAGTTATGCTGAAAAATTAAATACTAGTTGCGTTAGCTATTTTGTTTAATATCTGTTGTGGCTGTAGCAGTTGTTTTGTAAGTGGTAGCATTTGTTGCCGAGATTTTTATTAATATCCAAAGTTAATTAGAAATTAATATTTATGCCCAGAATTTCCGATTTCTTCCAAAAATGCTCAAACTGGTCGGTTTACACTTTTTTTTTTTTAGAGACACTATGAAGAGCATAATTATGCTGAAATATGGTAAATTACGCTAAGCTACGTAAAATTACGCTAAAGTAGATCGATTTTGTGTCAGTTTTCATGAATCATAAAAAATAGTAAAAATTGGTATTCTACAAGTTCATTATGTAACTAATTTACTGAGCTACTTAGATTGAATAATAGAAATAAAAATCTTAATCGGAAATTTCAACTCAAGTTTTGAGGCTCTTCCTTTTGTTTTTTGGCAATTCTGAATTTTGAAATCCGGCACTGACGCATGCGTATTTTCTTAAGCTTTTCGAAAAGTGGCCATTTGCTGAAATCAGACACTCGAGCGTTGTTTTATGGCCGTTTGAAGTTTCGTCATCGTTTTTCACCTTTTCAGTGAAGATATCGTTCCTATTCTTACGTAATTTAGCGTAATTTACCGTATTTTAGCTTAATGTAATGTAATTTAGTATAATTTAACATAATTTCAAGTAATTTAGCGTATTTTAGTATAAATATGCTAATTATATATCAAAAAAAGTAATCTAACAAATAATTTAAACAAAAAAATTCAAATTTTAGTGTTAGATTTCATTATCTTACTCTTTATAGTGTCTTTAAAAAAAAAAAAAAGTAAACCGGTCATTTTATGGCCGGTTTGGGCATTTTTGGTGAAAGTCAGGAATTCTGGACATAAATATTAATTTCTAATTAACTTTGGATATTAATAAAAATCTCGGCATTTGTTGTTACCATTAAGTTATTTTGGCTTGCTGGTTCTGCTTCAATTTGGAACTAAAAGCTCTTCATATTTTTGTAGTAAGCTTCTATTAGTTTTCTTTACTGTCTTTGTTTGTTTTGTTTACTTTTCATTTTAATCTTACTTTCATTTTAGAGGCTCAACTGTTTTGAGTCTTAATTGTATTTTCTTTTTCAAGTTACATACCTTATGTAGCCTATTCAATATTTAATCAAACGAGAGCGTGACCCCTGTTTCTACCACAAAAACAAAGTGACTTGAGCAGTTGAGCATCGATGTTCACAAAGCTGCCTGCAAAATGTTTAGTCAAGTCAGCGATCAGCATCACTGTTCAGCTGGTGCTCGATGATACCTCTTGTAGAGTAAGTAGTGGAACATCATATGGCATTCTGATGAAACGGGAATCATTGCAAAATTCAATGTCCAAGATGCCTAGTACCAAGCACAATTCTGTTGCTCTAATGACACTTGAAACAAAAAAATATCAAGAATTGTAACAAGTCTTGCTGCCCAATTTTGAAGATGAAGAAATTTTAGAAGAGAAAAAGAAATTTTGAAGATGAAGGCTATTTCGGTCAGTTCACTGTAACTGTAAATTATTAATTTAAAATTATACATTAATTTGTTATTTGTGGCAATTTTCTTAATAAATGTGATTTGGAGTGGTATTTAGCAAAAGAAATTTTGGGGTGGCATTTTTCTAAATTCACCATTTTGAGGTGGCATGGACCCAATTTCCCTCTTTCTTTATATTGGACAGGTGCCATTAGTGTTGCAGTACAGGAAGCAGCTCAGGCTTGGCTGCCACAGGATCTGGATGCTATTTCTTTACAGGTGGTCAGTCGACATTCTGTAGCTGGAGTGGATAACTGGCAATGCTGATCAGAAGAATGAAGAACTGCTGCCTCTTTTTGTCACCTCCTTCGTTGGAGTGTGTGCCTTACATATATTAGCTGTTTTGGAACCTTTGAACTTTGTTATATCTGTCTTTTGGGTGCCTTTGTGCACATATCTTTTGATCTTGCTCCAAGCAAAGCTAGTTAGTTTTTGTTACTTTAGCAAGATAGTATGAGTACCATCTGTTACGATGGACTGATTTACTGAACCTACTAGCTGTAACTTAACAGTTTCATATATGAAACGGGCCTATAGCCTTTTTAAAAAAAAAAAAAATGATTCACGCCTGAGTCCCGGCTACAATGAACTGCCTGATCTTTATTTAGATTCAAGCGTTGAATAATAAATAAGGATATTAATAAAATAATTGAGTTTTGATAGGGAAATAACAAATTTTGATATTTTGATGGGGAAATATTTAATTGACTAAGTTATGATGAGCATAAATCTAAATTAATATATTTTTTAAGTATTGATCAGGCGCTTCATTTCCTTTTATTTGAGATACAAATTAAATGTTAGCTACTTGTAGCTAGCCTTAAATAATGATCTGTCGTCTTATTTGAAGCTATTTGTAGTTTGTAGTAATTAAACAAGTTAAGTAATATAACTATTACAATGAGCTTTTCTAAATTTATAACTTGGCAATTAAGCGTCGCAACCATGTGTCCTTAAAACGTTGGATTACTTGAGATTTTCGCACTTTCACAGATCGAGTGACTCGAATCAGTCCGAACTTATGATAAAAAATATTCAGATGTTCCAACTCTGTAGCCTAATGTATAGCGATCTACTGTCTAAAAGAAAAAGATCGAATAATATCTGCCAACCATTCTGTTCGGAAACTTTCAAATGTATTTAAAATATTATTCTTCCTGATTTTTCTATGGAACCATCCAAATTAAATTAATATATATGTTTTTGTGGGTAATAAGCTGGGCACTTGCGTTTTGATGGCTTCGGAACAGAAAAATGTTTGAATTAGCTCTGAAATGGCTAAAAGTAGGTTGTTATTATGTGTTTGGATGAAAATGTAGTTCTGAATTATTGAGTTAGCTCGCTTTTCTGCTATTTTATTAATTTGTTAGATTAACAGTTGTTTCAAATTTGAGTTAGATACTAACCTTGTTATTTAATTGATTCATCCAAATCCAAATGCACGAATGCTAGCAACTGAATTTATGGTTCTTACAAGTGCGGTATAATTACTTTGTTCTTTTTTGTCATTCTGTAGTCTGTCCCGTACTATTGATGCTCAATTTATAAAACAAATTGCAAAATAGGAACACGAATATTCGATGCTTTTATGAGAATTTATTCTAAAACATGTAAAAAAATATTCTAAGACACTTTATTTAGTAACCCATATGCTTTGATAATTTAATATTGATTATATCGCAGAGAAAAATTCCTGTGCTGGTATGTGTTCTTACGAGAATCTAAAATACACGGATAAAAAATTAATTACTGATTAATTTCGATGGCGGGGTATATTAAAATAATTTTTTGTGTGCTTCTTTCCTTAAATAGTTAGCATATTTTGAAACAAAGAGCTGTTCATGTTTTGATATGTATATCATATATTTGTATTTCGTTAATCGCGCCGATTTAGTCGAAATCTACAATAAATAAACAAGTTGTGTAGTATTTTTTTCTCTTCACCGAAAGCAAATAAATAAATAAAATAGTACGGATATAATAAGGATTTGTTTTAGACATGATCTGATAATCATGCATGTAATAATAGATAAAATTAATGGTATCAGTTCGTTCAACGTATTTTAAGTGATAATTGATAAGGACTAAAATTTTATCATAATTTGACCACGTATCGAGTTAAAAATGTAGACAAATATTGACTAATCCGATTTGCCTACACTTCTACTTAAGCTCTCTTGGAGAAATTTGAAATTTGTGAGACTAGCATATTATATAGCATATTACCGATCAAACTGTACTATGAATTCATATATTAAGAGTGTTGAGTCTCGATAAAATTATTTAAACTGATTGATTTTGAGCGAGCATATATTTTATTAATCGTAAGAGTTATTGGTATTTAATTTTTTAATTTTCATTTAATCATGATATTTAACTTTTATTGTCAATAGGCTGGAATCGGTGTAGGTCCGATGCCCATCGGACCTAGTTTGGTTCCGATGGGCAGATCTACCGTAGGATCTAATCTAAGTGAAATTAAAGGATTGCGTCATTTAACGGGTCAGTCTAAAATGGATTCAAGAATTTCCGAGTCTTAAACCCGTTAACAATCAAAACGCCTCCTCTCTCTCTTGTTCTTTTTCAATTCTCTCGCACAGGCGACGGAGGTCTCTCTCGCTCTTACCCAACTCCTGCACGGCATTGCCTCCGTCGGTTCTCTCCCTCTTTCCCACACCGCGTCGACCTAGTTTGGTTCTTCGCGAGTGACTGCCAGTGCGAGAGCTTCAAGAGGAGGTGGCAGTGGCGGCGGAGCGTGTGACTCAGGCCGCCGGTTCACTCTCGCGCACCGTGCGACTCAGTCCGAGATGTGATGGCACAAAGGCTTTTCCGGTAAATTCGCCTAAACCCGTTTGCTTTTCCTTGTCTCTGTGATGGCACGAAGGCTTCGCCCTTCTTTTGAACTATTATTTGACTTGCTGATTTAAGAATTGAATGTGCTGCTTGAAACTGACTCTTCTGTGGTTGCGAGAAATCCTAGAATTTTGTTTAGATAAAGGGCTGACCCCTCCCTGTGTGTGCTGGTATTGTTGTACCAACCTTGCTATTTTTGTTTTTATGTTGATGCTTGAATGCTTTGAATCGATTCGAATATGGGTGTATGCTTGAATAGTGACTGGTATTGGCGTGATACCAGTTTTCTGGTGCTTGGTGCAGTCCGTACCAGTACATGGAAAAGAAAATTCCTACTTTTATCTATCAATTTATTTTGACACTAAATCGTAAACTCGATATCCATGTGGGTTACTGTTTGTTCTTAATTTGTTAATTTTTTATTGTTGAGTTTATACGTGGATATGAGAAATTACCGGATACGTAATTATGAAATTCACAATGAAAAAAAATAACCAACAACTCATTAACGTGAACTGTAGGTGTGGCAGTGGGAGCAGGGTGGCAATAGCTAGTTGCATACATTAACATGGGTTGCTATTACTTATTTGGAATTCCTGTTGGCTATATCACTGCTTTTCCTCTTAACCTCGGAGTTTAGATTTGATTGTTAATTAATCAATTAACTAATAACAATTGACTGAATATGAAATTTGCTCTCCTTTTCTAAGACTACTGATAAGCAAATTATATATATATTTATATTTTTATTGCTTCAGGAAATGTGGGGTGAGATGTTGTCTGGCGTAGGATTACAGACCACAATTCTCATCTGCATCACTCTCAGAACAAATTGGAAACTTGAGGTACTTAATATTTAAAAACAACCTTTTGGATTGAAAAACATGGCAGGCAATTCAAGCAAATTCTCGAATTCAGAAGTGAATTATTTTCTCGTTCCAGTACTTGATTATTCATCTTTTAATTCATTTTGGAAACTACTACAAATAATTTTTTTTATCTTTGCAGGATAATGTTACTTCCAATCGGAACAATGTCGCTTAATGGGAATTGAAGCATAATATCTTATGAGATTCACTTGTAATGAAGATGTGAGCTGAACTGACAGAAGTTCATAGCATTCATGAATTTGGATTTCATCAACACCTCAATTAATGTAAAAGAGTGCATGATGCCGTGTACTAGTGTTATTTCAAACTTCATGTTATTTCTGATTTCATAGCAGGATGTTAATTATGTGTTGTACCAATATAAATTATGTTTCAATTTATGTACTAGTGTTATTTCATGTAAATGTTATTTCTTACTTCATAGCAGTATTTACTAGAGTTGGTCATGTTGTCGAGGATTGGCACAATGGAAAGGATTAACAATTAATACCCCTTTTTTATATTAATTCTTGTTTTACAACTTCTCAAATGTTTGAGCTATTTTAATTTTTACATTACTATACACTTGTTACAAAACTTTTGTAACGTTATCAATTAAAGCTAATGTGAGCTACACTCACTTTTTTTTTTAATTTTTTTTATGCACTGTAGCGCTGTATTATACCATGAAAATGTGAAAATAAACAAGGTTACACGAAGCCAAAATCACAAATAACAAACCGATCGAAGTACTTTTTCATCAAAGTTGCAATAGTTGCACAACTGTTAACATAACATATCAAAAATTCACCAAAACAATAACCTCTACAATTCAGTCCCTAAATTATCTATATATTATACCATGTTCAAATAGCTGAACCAAAAGCTTCAACGGTACAATTTATCCACTCTACTTCTCTAAACCTGCAAACCAAAAGCTTCAACGGTACAATATAGCCACTCTACTTTTCTTTTTTTCTAATACTTTGATGTCAGCCTTTGATTTATATTATACAATTTGTCGGATGATCGAGTTGTAGGTTTTGTAGTGGTTGTGAATCTGCCTCCATGGTTGTAACTCCTTCATAGCTAAATTATCCCAAAATGTTACAAGTGTAAGAGAACCAATCATACACTCAATTAACCAAGCTGGTCAATTTTTAATATGTACATAAGACAATTAGTATTTGTAAGAGTAGAAAATGAAGGTCATAAATCACATTCCACAATGCCATTTTGAAATTATCATGCCATCTTAGAATTAATCTTTCTAGGTTAAAAATTACATTTGATGTCAACTATAGTTAATAGCAGGTAGCAAAAACTGATATTCAAAAGTTAGCTAATATTTTTTTTGTAAACTAGTACAACCTTGACAAAACTTCATGTGCTTCAAACTTCTACTGTGCTATTATTTTATACATGTATGCAGCAAAGACAGAAAAGTCACATGAAACAATTCTGTCGCCAAAGATTAAACATGACCAAAGGCTTTGGATTTGTGGTCATACCTTTGAATGTAAATGCAAAAAAAAAATTCACAAAATTGGTCGCTAAGACAATCAGTATACCTGCAGTACTGGTACGACACAACAACTACAAACAATGGGTCGCTAAGAGAGAGATAGAGAAAGAGATAGAGAACTTACCTGAGTTGAGAACTAAAACGGAGATCAGCAATGGGTTTGACTTAAGCAATTGATCTAAAACGGAGATCCAACGATAGATCTGCCCATCGGACCTACACCAAATAGTAACCCACATGAATATCGAGTTTACGATTTAGTGTCAAAATAAATTGATAGATAAAAGTAGGAATTTTCTTTTCCATGTACTGGTACGGACTGCACCAAGCACCAGAAAACTGGTATCATGCCAATACTAGTCACTATTCAAGCATACACCCATATTCGAATCCATTCAAAGCATTCAAGCATCAACAGAAAAACAAAAATAGCAAGGTTGGTACAACAATACCAGCACAAACAGGGAGGGGTCAGCCCTTTATCTAAACAAAATTCTAGGATTTCTGGCAACCACAGAAGAGTCAGTTTCAAGCAGCACATTCAATTCTTAAATCAGCAAGCCAAATCACAGTTCAAAAGAAGGGCGAAGCCTTCGTGCCATCACAGAGACAAGGAAAAACAAAAGGGTTTAGGCGAATTTACCGGAAAATACTTTGTGCCATCACATCTCGGACTGAGTCGCACGGTGCGCGAGAGTGAACCGGCTGCCTGAGTCACACGCTCCCCCGCCACTGCCACCTCCTCTTGAAGCTCTCGCACTGGCAGTCACTCGCGAAGAACCAAACTAGGTCGACGCGGTGTGGGAAAGAGGGAGAGAACCGACGGAGGCAATGCCGTGCAGGAGTTGGGTAAGAGCGAGAGAGACCTCCGTCGCCTGTGCGAGAGAATTGAAAAAGAACAAGAGAGAGAGGAGGCGTTTTGATTGTTAACGGGTTTAAGACTCGGAAATTCTTGAATCCATTTTAGACTGACCCGTTAAATGACGCAATCCTTTAATTTACTAGGACCATAAACTAAAGCCCAACAGCTTATATATAGAGACCCTCACACTGGTCCAGCCCATAAACACGGACGGCCTGGATGAAATCTTCCGAACTCCACAACTTATATATAATAAAATCACCCACCACTTTCTTTCCCCAGCCACCGCCGTAAAACCCTAGCGAGAGAGAAAAAGGTCGCGCGAGAGTTGGAAGCAACGCCTCTCTTTCTCTCTGCACTCATCACCATGGTAAGAACGAAAAACACGGCACGGCTCTATTCCTCGATAGATCGTCTGAGCAATTCTGTTTTCCTGTTTTCTTGTCGCAGACTTTCAAGCGCAGAAATGGTGGACGTAACAAGCACGGCCGCGGCCACGTCAAATTTATTCGCTGCTCCAACTGCGGAAAATGCTGTCCCAAGGTACTCTCTCTTCTTCTATCTTTCCTATTTTGTTAATTACATATGGGGCGTGCTGTTCTAAGGGCATCGATTAAGCTTTTCAGCGCTGAGAGAAACTTTTTTACTTAAATTCCTGTTTTGCCCCTACTCTCCTGTTTTGCTTCCCATAATTTACCAATTCTTCTTTCTTCTGTCGCTCCACCTGCTCTCTCCCTCCCGCTCCCAATTGCTTCTTTCTCCCTCCCGCTCTCAGTTGCTTCTTTCTTCTGGGTAAGTTTTCTCTTAGGTGGATTAAACTTCTGTAATCCAAAATATAACTTGGTAATGAGATTACCTCTTAAGCAAATTAAGATAATAACAAATGTTGGCAAAGATTTATAACTTGCTTTTTGTAATCAATTGAGGATGCAAGATATCACTAAATCTAATAGTTCTCAATTTTAGATCCTTTAATTTTGTTTAATTTGGAGATGTTACATTTTTGTTTTAAGATATTGATATTGATGAATTTTAATTCCATGGTAACCTTCAGGAAATTAAGAGCTCGAAAAATTGGTTTTGACAATAATCTATTATTATCTCTGATTTAATGTTAACATGATATTGTTGTTTTTCGAAAATTGTTTTTGAGAAAAAAAATGTGAGTCTTGCCCACATTTGATTTCATTGATTCAGTTACAAGAAGATTTTGTGACAGTTCAAATACAAAGTAAAACAGAGCTCAAGACATTTGAGCTAAATCCAAGAAAGTATGAGAAATTAAAACACAATTGAAAAAGGAAAATAAGGCAGGACAAAGCATCCAGATTGGTAAATGTAAAAATATTGAAGCATATGTTGCTCTTGCTCCAGTATTTCAATTGTGTCAGTATCTCTTGGGTCTTCTTCTTCCTTTGCTATTTCTTCAAAAATCCTGGAGCATCTTTCCTTCCATACGGCAAATTGCGCTATTAATAAAATTGCTGCCTCCTTATCTTTGTATGCACTGTGCAATATTGCTTGTGATGGCCGTACCAGCGGTAGTACCAGTTTGCTGCCAGTGAAAGCTGTGATGCGGTTTTAGATCACCAAAGTGAAGTTGCATTCGTTGAGGATGTGTCGAACATCCTCAGAATTTGTTCTACATAATATGGTTGAGCGTCCTATTCCTTCTGTGCTGCTTAGTATTGCCTTCCAAAGGTTCATTTCCGTTTTTATCCATCCCCAATGTCATTTCATCAACAAAGCTTGATTAAATGTCTTTAAATCTATAACTCCCAACGTCTTTTACAGTTTAGATCCTAAATTATCTATAAGAAGTCATGTTCAAAGAGTTAAATCTACACCAATGGCCATTCCCACGTCAGTCATTCCCACAACCTTGGCTTGCATCTGAAAATAAATTAATACACCCCTAAAGAAAGTATTCATGAATCCCATCTACTCCATTTCCACCAATTGTGAGCCAACTAGCTCCTCTGACGCCGCCTCCTCTGGAGCAGATCCAACCGGCAAACGGTATATGTACCAGACAATGCTTGATACACCAACATAAATTCCAAAGACTCAATAGTTAAACTTTTACAAAATAGTAGTACGTAGTATATTTACCACTAGATGAACTCAAACCAAAATTAGCATAATTTTTGAAGTGGAATAAAGCAACAAGAAAGGATAATAGAATGAAGAATACTATCAATGTTACCTAGATTACAGAATGCTGAAATTGAGAGAAACAAGACAATTTTTGCAAATGGGAGCAAGCAGGAGCAACAGCTAGTACAGGAAACAATCCAAACGATTAGACAATAAATTGTAATAGGACAGTCTAATTAATTACCATAGAGGTTACTAAAGTGTTTACGAACCAAAACAAAATCCAGGGAGCTTACTGGTAAATGTAAACGGAAAAAAAATAGGATACTGGTACGTGTAAATAGGGGAAAAACTAGGATCCTGATGTACATAACTTTTTAATTTTTCTTAATCAAAATTGTTTGTGAGCTGGTTGCTCGCAGACCATGAAGAAAAAAACATAAATAATTACTAGAATGTCAGTAGGGAGCATAAGATTGGATCGTAACAAACTAACAAGTCATCAAACTATTTAAGGGGAATGTACCAATACAGGTCTGGAAATGGTACAAATAGAAAATGTTCATTTGTTCAGTAAGTTAATTAAAATGGGTCAAGTAAACAAATCAAATACCTGAACCAACTTTTGGGTTTTTGATCGGGACCGTCCGATTCGATTCTATCGCTCGAGATTGTTTCGGGATTTGAATCCGTTGTCAGAATGTGTGCGCTCCACTTCGGAATGGATGGTCTCGGATCCGAATCAAACGGTTCCGATTTAAAACCCAAAAATTGAGTTACTTCACTGGATCCGATTCGGGAAAGAGGAGAACGAACTAACGGAAGCGCTCGTATCTTAAATATTAAGATCAGACGGTAGAGAGAATAAGGGTAAAACTGGAATTCAAGAACTCAGCGCTGAAAAGCTTAATTGGTGCCCTTAGAATAGCACGCCCCATTACATATTAGGGATCTGATATCTAAATCTAACGACTTAATTAAGAGATATAAATGGTTGAAAACTAGATCTATGATTGATCCAATCGTTCTTTATCTATGAAATATTTCTACGGAGATAAAGTATTAATTGTACGAGTACGAGTCCAAAGCCGTTTGGACGAATCATTTCTTAATCAGATTAATTAGTTTGTCAGAATGTCTCATATTTAATAAATTTTTTTTTTCCAAACGTTATATTTCATAATAATAATCTGGTCAAATCCTTATTTAGCATGGAAGATGTATTTTGAACTGATGTGCTTTTTGTAATTGGTGTAATTGCAGGACAAGGCGATCAAGAGGTTCCTCGTGAGGAATATTGTAGAGCAAGCTGCTATCAGGGATGTTTCGGAGGCCTCTGTCTATGAATGTATGTATATTCTTCTTCTTTGGTCTAAAGTTGAAAGTAGTTTTATTCATTGTGACAACTGCACCATCTTCTCTGTTTTGGAAATATTTTTAACTTTGTTTAGATTCCAACCTGAGTCTCTATGTATCTAAGCCTTTTCTTATGATGCATCCCTGGTACACTATATTGCTGTTATAATTGACCATGCATGCTGGCTACATTGACTATGTGCTGTGGGTTTCATGTTTTCAATTATATCATGGTGAATGAAATGAACTTTTGTATGTTTCTTTTGTAGCGTATGCTCTCCCGAAGCTGTACGCAAAGATGCAGTACTGCGTCTCCTGTGCCATCCACTCTCACGTGGTGAGGGTCAGGTCTCGTGAGAACCGCCGTGTCCGTGAGCCTCCACAGCGCTTCCGTCGCAGGGTACTTTTCATATATACTTTTTTTTTTCATTTCTCTTTACGATGTTTACATTAGTGAATAAAAGTCTTATATCTATTTAAACAGTATAGTAGGTTTGGAATTGCCGGTTAGACCTTCTCTTCTAGTGTTATTGCTTTCATAGGCGTTACGTCTGTCGTTCTCTTACGTTGGTCGTGTCAACGAAAGCATATATTTACATTTTAAATGGAGCAATGCAAGTGTTTATTAATGAATTGAATAACAATTTATTGTTGTTGTTCACATCATGCGTTGTTTACATCTTAATCGGAATTTGTTGGATTTTTACATACAAAGTTAGGGATGTTTGTGATTGAACTAAATTGAACTCTGTGACAAATATTAGAAATTTAAATAATAATAAGGTAGGGTTGCTATGTCTATTTGTTTGTTTTTTTGGGACTGCATGAAAGGTTTGGAATTCGCCGGTTAGACCTTTTCTTGTAGTGTTTTTGCTTTCATAGGCGTTACGTCTGCCGTTCTCTTACGTTGGACGTGTCAACGAAAGCATATAATTAAAATGAGCAATGCTATTCTTTCTTAATGAATTGAATAACAATTTATTCTTGTTGTTCACTTTATGCATTGTTCACATCTTAATGAAAATTTGTTTGATTTTGACATGCACATTTGGGGATTGTTTGGGATTGAACTAAATTGAACTCTGACAAATATTAGAAATTTAAATAATAATAAGGTAGGGTTGCTATGTCTGTTTGTTTGTTTTTTTGGGACTGCATGAAAGGTTTAGAATTCGCCGGTTAGACCTTTTCTTGTAGTGTTTTTGCTTTCATAGGCGTTACGTCTGCCGTTCTCTTACGTTGGACGTGTCAACGAAAGCATATAATTAAAATGAGCAATGCTATTCTTTCTTAATGAATTGAATAACAATTTATTCTTGTTGTTCACTTTATGCATTGTTCACATCTTAATGAAAATTTGTTTGATTTTTACATGCACATTTGGGGATTGTTTGGGATTGAACTAAATTGAACTCTGACAAATATTAGAAAATTAAATAATAATAATGTAGGATTTCTGTCTATTTGTTTGTTTTCTTTGGGACTGTATGTCTGCTCCATTGGGTAGAGAAAACTATACCAAATGGAATGAATCGGTCCCAAATATTCGACCTCCATCTACACTTTGTCTGCTATTGTATTCAAATCTTTAGTTGATCATTAACGGATGGGAGATTCATGTTAGAATTGTTTATCAATATTTTTATTTCCAGTACTGTTTATATCGTTAGGCTGTGTTCTATCACAACTCTGGAACTTTACTAAATGTTTCTGTACTGATTTTTTTACCAGGAAGACTTGCCGAGGCCAGCACAGGCCCCTCGCCCAGCTGGTGGGGCCCCTCCTGCTCCTGCGCCGCGTGCTTAATTATGTTTCGATCCATGAGTTTTGTTAATTTGTTCTGTTGTGGAACTCAGTTCAATAGATTATGAGTTTTGTGGGAACAACTCTTTAGCTTTAATACTTGTGTTTTTCTTTTTGGTATGGATAATTTTTGTTCTTGCACTGTTATTAGAGATTTTTGAGTTGGGTTTCTTAAGCTCCAAGTTCTATACCTTATCTTTGGTCTTGGGTCTTGCAGTTGCATCAAGAAAAAGAATATTAAGTTGGCTTTGAGTCACATCTTTTGGTCTTGCAGTTGTATCAAGAAAAATGTAATGCAGAGGATACAAATTCGTCTTTCGGTGACAAGCCTTGTCAGATAAATATATAAGTATCACATTCAAATTAAAAATTGTCTAATCTAGTTCAATTAGAATAATTTGGATTGAATTCCAAAAAACAACTAAATAAATGATTAAGAGCAGTTACTGTTTCGCACGTTGTTGTAGTGCAATTATACAACCAATTTGGTTTTTGTTAACTAAGTGCACACTGCTACCGAGGCCATATCCTCGACGGTACCGTAAAAGATTCCCTTTTACAATTAGCTATTTACGGTTTGAGATTAACTCTCAGCCGGTTTGGGATTCGGGCTGACTGAGGGGGCAGTATAATTGGGCTTTGAGATTCGTGCCAAGTTAAAAAGAATGGTCCAGATCAAGTAATTGTAAAAGATTCCCTATTACGGTACCGTCGGTGATATGAATTCCACTGCTACCTGGTCCTGAAGAAATGGATTTCTTGCATAGTATTGTACTTGACAATGCTTATTGTACTTGATCAATAAAGAAACAATACATTATGATATCAATATATTGGACGGCATAAGCATAGTATTGTATTCAAATATTTAGTTAACTAATTGCATAGTTTGTTTCTTTATTGATCACATTGTTCTGGTAACAAACAAACTATGCAATTATAGAGCAATTTACTAGTGTAATAACTGTTATGAGGTTCAACTTAATATGCCTTAATTGTTAAATATTTAAAACATGGGGGAGGTAAGCATCTAATCTAAATTCCTTGTCCTGGTCTATCGCAGACCCAGTGAAGATGAAGAAGACTCCACTGAGTCTTGCTTAGTTATTAGAAATGTGATTTGCTAAGTAGGTGGACTGTAATATTTTACTTATGCTATGCTTTTCAAACATTGCTACTCTAACATAGCAGCAGGGTACATTTAGTATTGCTATTAGTTAGCTTTTGGAACTTTTATAGGGTAGAAATGCTTATAAACATTCCCCCCTTTGATGTAATCGGTATTATGTTTCTTTAATGAAACGGGCTCACAGCCTTTTTTTCCAAAAATAAATAAATAAATAAGATTAGATGCTTCTTCGCATATTGTTTTTGTAGTGCTACTGCTTTTAAAGGCGTTATGTTTGTGGTGCTTTTACGGTGAACGTGTCGACGAAAACAGATATTAGCATTTTTTTTAAATGGAATAATGCATTTGTTTATAACAGTAAGTACGAATAACAATTCCTTGTTGTTCGCATCATGTATTGTTCGCATAATGAGAATTTGTTGGATTTTGACATGTTCAGTTGGGGACATTTGTGATTGATTGAACATTGTGACAAATGTTAGAGATTTGAATAGAACTTTAGTGATAATCTTGTACATGTCACGATGTCACTCTATAACAGTTAGTTCAAGTATGATTTTTTTTATTGCAATTGTAATTAAATTCGAAATGAAAGCGGCGGCGGCGTTTCCGAGTCACATCAAGACCAGCACTAAATTTTAAATTCAAATTTGTCTCAACAAATTAACCTGAATGTTTTGGATTGGACTTTCAAAAGAAGGAAATAATTAAAATTAGATTGTTCTTCACACATATCTTAGTGCATTTATACAACTAATTTATTTTTTTGTTAATTAGATGCACTCTAAACATCTCAAGACCCTTCCAATTGCTAGAACATAAGCTTCTTGCACATGGTTATGTATTTTCTTTTTTTTTGAAAATCTTCTAAGAGGCTAGGAAGTCATGAAGGAAATCGAACTCACGACTTTTGAATAACATCCGTCTTTAGAACTTTTTCGAAACCAACTGTGCTACCCCTTTTCTCCGCGATTATGTACTTAACAATTCAATGAGCACCCACTCGATCGATCTTGTCAATATTTTTTTTTTATCATATTAGGTCAAATCTGTGTACGCTTTGGTATGTGATGGTCATTTTTTCGTTTATTATCCTTGTCAATATCCTTTATCATGATTGAGTCAGGTCCCTGTGCGTTTAGGTAAGGGAATGTTGATTGCTACATCTTCGTTGATCATCCTGGTAACACCCAAGCCACGCAATCCTAGAGCAATTTATTTATGTTATAAGTAATAAAAGTTTTCATTTTTATTCTTAAACTGTTAAATATACAATAGAGTATATATAGCTTTTGAGTTAATTGGGTTGTTTGCTTAGAGGTTCAATGATTCAATTTGAACTATTAGTATACTATAATAATTTTAAGAGGAGGGATCAAGTTACAACAAATTTGAGTTACAACAAAGTTACAACAACTATTTTTTTCATTTTCAAAGTCCAAATCGTCGATCCAAACCGTTCAACATGATTATCTAAATAAAATGTGCTTGCAGATCAAATTTTACATTTTTTTGAATTTTTTTACTATTTATTAAGATGGGTACAAAATTCAATGGTCTGAATATGACTATTTTTTGTAAAATACTTAATAAATAGTAAAAAAATTCAAAAAAAATGTAAATTTGATCTGCAAGCACATTTTATTGTGGAGATCATGTTGAACAGTTTGGATCGACGATTTGGACTTTGAAAATGAAAAAATGGTTGTTGTAACTTTGTTGTAACTCAAATTTGTTGTAACTTGATCCCTCATCTAATTTTAATTAGAAGTCGAAAGTATATTTTTTTTGGAAAAAAAATAACATATGAAAAATAAGACAGGCCATTTTCTTGCTACTTTTTCATTTTAAAAGACAATAATACACATTACCTTCTTTTTTATTTGAAGCATGCGTATGCAATAGAAATTATTTGATTTATTTGCTAAGAAAAATAAAGCAACATTATCATGTTTTCATATCCAATGATAAATTGAGTTATGTAATAGAAAATAAATATTGAACTCTAATAAACTTCAAGAAAGCATACTTTCAAATTCTAATTAAGGTAGTAATAGAGCCAATAGCTCTAATTGAGTCATCAAACTTCAACCAAATACTTCAGTCAACTGAAAAGCTAAAAAAATGTGTAAATTTTGTCTTTAAGCATACAAAGTGTTATATATTAAAAATTAAAAATTAAAAATTAATTAAGATTCAGATGCTTTTTCTAGTACATTTATACATCCAATTTGATTTTTGTTAATTATATGCACTCTAAAAGAAAAATGTACTTCTAATTATAGTCACCTTATATAATACATGTTGATCTTTTATGATAGTACAATATAAAGCCCTTTAAGATAGTAAAATGAATTTATGTATTTATGTTGCTATATATATTGAAACATTATTTGTTATATTGAATCTGAATTTTCAACTTTTCAAATTCGGGTTCATGCATTTTTCCCAGCCATCTATTTTTAAAACATGACTTACTTCCCCCTCCCGGCATAAGCATTTGCAATAGGGCTTTATTGTTAAAGAAAGAAAACATTAGAATAAAAAAAAATAGTGGGTAGATATTTTTTATTTTTGGAATTTCTATTCTGATTCTTTCAATCTTGTTGCCTTTCCTCTCTCCAAGCTTAGATCTCTGTTGTCAATAGAGCGCCTAGAATAGTTTAATAAATTGATCGACATGTTTTCCCAAATAACAACGCGAAGTCTATTATAACCATGCATTGAAGATTCTACTTGAGATTCCTATTTCACATTTTTATTCTGGTAACTTGTTTCATATATTATATTTTTCCTCTCTCCTCCAATCCAATTCTAATTCATGGTCTCCGAAATTTTTTTAGTTACCAAAGCATAAAATCAAAATTAAATGAATACCACTCTTTGTGAGATTTTTCCAATCCTACCACCCACGCGGACCCAGTTCGTGCATCAAAATGGGTTGGTGCGCGGACTGGGTTGGCGCACCAACTGTTCCGAAATTTTTACTGCTCTTCGGTGCGTTTCACCCCGTTTGAGCACTAATTTTGCACCAATTTTGGTGCGCCAACCCAGTCCGCGCACCAACCCATTTTGGTGCGTGAACTGGATCCGCGTGGGTGGTAGAATTGAAAATATGCTGGGGATGATGGTAATCATTTAATTTTGATTTTTTTCTGTGTTAACTAAAAAAATTTCGGCCATGGTCTTCATATTAAGATTTCTTTGTTAATATAAAATTTGACTTTTCGTCGTCTGCTCTCTGAATGCTAAAATCGAATCTTGATTTCTCAAATTGAAATGACTCATGAGAACGATCATTATGGCCTAATATTTAATTGGACGAAAAATATATTTCAAATTTATTAAAAAAATATATAGCAATTGATAAGTCATCAATATTATATATGAGGAGGGTTTCATTACCTCATGTCTTTCATACCTCATCATACCTCATATTGTATATTTTTGTTTTTAAAGTCAAAACTGTCGATCCGAACCGCTCAACATGATATTCATACTAAAATATGCTTGATGATGAAATTTTATAATTTTTGCAATTTTTTAACTATTTTTTAAGATAGGTACAAAATCACTGTATTTGGACCGTTAAAAAACCGTGATTTTCTGCCTATTTAAAAAAATAGTAAAATTTCATCCTCAATCATATTTTAGTACAGGTATCATATTGAACGGTTCGGATCGACATATTAGACTTTGAAAATGAAGATATAAAATATGAGGTATGATGAGGTATGAAAAACATGAGGTATTGGAACCCTTCTCATTATATATTGAGAAACCAATCTAATCAACTAGCACTAGGGGCGTCAACGGGTACGATACGGATCGGATGGAAGCATTTTCATACCCGTATCCATCATGATAACAAAAAAATCTTTACCCTTACTCATACCCGATAAATTAACAAAAAAAATTCTTACCATTATCCGTCTTTTCGAATACAATATACGGGTCATATAAACGGATAAAAAAGTGTCACTGACATTCCGATTTGTGCTTTCGGTAAAATATTTTCAAAACAAGAAAATAAATAATAATGAATAAAACTAATTTATTATGAACATTTAGTAAAGTACAAAACTTTATCATATCATGTATATATCATCTCTATATAAAATGTAAAATTATCTTATAGGGTAACGGATGAGAAATGGTCTTTATCCGTATCCTTACCCATTATGATAACAAGAATAAATCTTTACCTTTTTCTATATCTAATAAGTTAATAAAATAAATATTATTCTTATCCACTTTTCAAATACGATACATATTAGATAAACAGATAAAAAATGCCATTGACACCTCTAATTAGCAACAACATTGAGTTGACCTCAAAATACCCATAAGTAGTTGTACAAATAAAAATACGATACATATTAGCAATCTTCCTTAGCATCTCGATGGTGTTCTGTCGTTGATGTTTCGGTTTGCAATAATCACATCGACATCAACCTCTCCCGAGCTCTCATCAAGCATTGCCATAAATGCGAAAATGAGATCTTGATTGTCAATCAACTCATTGATCCATTCAATTCGAGCATTTCCTTCGAATTTACTTGTTAGTACATTCCACATATCGTGGCCATTCAATTAATCTTCTAACAAGAGTGAGACCCACTCTCTAATGGAAGTAAATATAGCATATTTTGCAATATGATCCGTTTTCTTTTCAAGTTTGGATTCGGTGGTCAATTCATTATTGTCATTGAATTTTGGTACATACCCAGTTTCCACAATATCCTGAACCTCCAAAATGTTAAAATAATTAACCATGAGCATTTTCCAATGGCTAAAATTATTTGAGGTTTCACCAAAAATTGGGGATTCGGTATACATGTTTAGTGTCATTTTTGGATCTAGAAATACTTAAATTAAGTGAGTCTTAATTCAAGTTAACTTGCTCTGATACCACTTTATAGTCCCTAACGGCACCTAGAGAGGGGTGAATAGGGAGTCGTAAAGACTCTTGGATGTTTTTCGGTTAATCCCTCGATCTAAACTAACAAGTCAAACAACAACAAGCAAGCGTGACCAACAAATATGGGAAGTCACGGCCGTATAAGGTGAGCCTAGAAGCTCGAGTTGGAGTCCTAATAATGGGGATCGTCACATAACTATGTATATATGGTGAGCGAATGACGCTCGAGAATGTAAGCCCCTTGATGCCTGATGGGTCAAAATCAGAGCTAATAATATTTATAACCCTAATTGTCTACTTTACAATCGATTCACAAGCGCATGAATCTATCGTATAGTATAGATCGGGGTGTCGATCCACATGGATAGTGTATTAAGAGATCTAACGACAATCAATTCTAGGTTTTTAGTGATTTTGGTTGTTTGATTTGATTGGTTTGGGTTGTTTAGTTGTAGGAACAATAAAAACAGTAAATGAATGTTTTGTGTATAGAAAATGAGCTTCCAGGGATCAGGCTATCTATCATTCCTATGTGTTTAATCTAGTTTCTGGTTACTAATGCAAATGCATGCGGTGTTGTCACCCACCGCATGCAAGCGCAATACCTGTCAATTATGGTTTCTAACTCCAATCGGTGTCGCATGCGGTTTGATCAGAACCGTATACGTCCTATACTGGTATCAAATGCAAATCTGAGAGTTGCTAATCCTATCTTAGTACAAATTGGTCAACCCTATACGCCTAAGCATTATGGTGTAGCTATCACCATACGGACGAGGTTAACACGCACCAAATTAAGTAGTAATATAAAGAATAAAGTGCAGAAAGAATTCAGATCAAACGCAAATGATAAATATAAATAAACCTCTAGATTAAACTCATAAGAATTCAAGATTACATGCCTTCACCCTAGAAAGGTGTTGCTTAGCCGCTCATGGCGAATTCAATAACACAAGATACAAGAAACATGATTAAAGCAGTAAAAAAGGGAGAGATATAAGGAATACACCTAAAGGATCTCTCTTTATCTCATACACGTCGTCTTCACGTCCTGTACCTCTCTTCTTCTAGTGGAAATTATGTGTTTTCTCTATTTTCTATTCTATTCTCTAATGGCATTCACACGTTTCTCTCTCTCTTAGAGAACCTTAGATATATTCTATTTATATCCTACTAGGTTCTCTATCCTGTTCAGATAAGGAGATGAGTTGTAATTCATCCATCATGTGTTAGTGGGTTTAGTGGAGCTTGACAGCCAAGTTTAGTGCTGTAACTGCTATCTGTCAGTTATCGTATGCGGTTGCCTAGGTTGCATGCAGTTGATTAATTTATCCGCACAGGATTCTTGCGCAACATATTCTTCTTTGTTTGGAATGCACCTTTGTGCGGTTGGCGGCCACTGGTTGCATGCAGATGAATGGTCAACCGCATGCTGGTACCAGTGTGTCCAGAATGCTCATTTTATGCCTGTTTTAGCTCTAAAAATACTAGAAAACCTGCAATTCTACAGAATCAAGTGAAATGGCAAAAGTAATCTGATTCTACCTAAATTGGACATTTGTAACTCAATATTTGGCAATATTTTAGGTTAAGTGATAGGAAAAAACAATGCTTATTTCAGCCCTATCAATGCCCTAAAAGCGGGGAAGTCACACAACTATTCGAATTGAAGCACTAAGTAGATCTTCACATTATGGATGTGAAGGTTCTAGAAATAAATTCTAGACACTAAACTATATCTAAAACAAGATAAGTCGAGTGGATTTGAGATAGTTGAGAGGATATTGAAGTTTAAACTCACTCAACAATGGAAGCTTTCAAGAATACACAATAAATGCTTTTTGAATGTGTGAGGCGGCTAGCTTGGTCAAATTTGAAATGGGGTAACTCCTTTTATAGTGGGGGCTCCAGATTTGCCAGATCCGTTTTGGACGGAAGTGATCCGTTCAGAACGGATTGTACGAATATTAAAATTAGGGTTTCCTCATTATTAAATTAATATTAACCGTTCTGAACGTCTATGTCCGTTCAGGACAGTTAGTACAATTTATCTCACAATTTACTTGATAAGCGTTCCAACAGATTACAACCATTCTGGACGGAACCAATTTGGAACTCTCTGTTATTTTATGATTTAATCTGTTCCATACGGTTAGTTCCGTTCCGAACGGTTGCTCCACAGAAATCAACAATCTCAAATGTACTTTACTTTTCTATTTGATTATTACAAATCTATAGCTTCATAAAATCTTATTGATTTCTTCAGTTCTTCAATTTGATCTTGCAATTAAGATCTTCATGAACCTATCTTTGGTTCTTCAAATTAATTTTGCAATTAGAATAATCTTGAACCTACAAATTCACTCAATCATGTAAACGGTTAAATTCAACTAATGTATGTTTTGTAAATTTATGTCAAACAAAGTAATTAGAAGATTGCATACAACCAACAACTACAATATATATAACAGGTGAGACATTATCAAGTGTGATAATTTTTAGTTGCAATAATCAAGATGAATTTAGGAAGAACGTTATCACTTAAATTCTCATATGCTTGTGAAAATTAAAAAACCTTGATGTTCAAAGACAAAATTCCTATGATAAACAATAACTAGAGCAAAGCTAGGGTGTGATGTGCTCACCAAGAGGGTTTGGTGAGCACAATTCCAAAAGTATATTGGATCGACTTCAAATAACGAATTCAAACCGTTGAAATCCATGTACTTCATGAGTGATGCATGTACATGCAAAATTTTGAAAGTTTCGAGTTTATTTGCTACAAGGTCAAGCGGTCAAAGAAATGAACATTTTATAAGTTATTTTATAAGTTGTTTTATATATTTAATTTTTATCATTTCTTTGACCGCTTGACCTTGTAGCAAATAAATTTGAAACTTTTAAAATTTTGCATGTACATGCATCACTCATGAAGTACATGGATTTCAACGATTAAGATTTGTCGTTTGAAACCGATCCGAATACTTTTGAAGTTGTGCTCACTAAACCCTCTTGTTGAACACATCACACTCTAGCTTTACTCCAATAACTATGTTATCATTCTTCTCATAGGCAGTCGGATTGTAAAGCTAATTAATCGATTATTTCTAATCTCCGTGATTGTGTACGCACTGATGCATGATACTATGAGATTGATTATTGGGGCCTTAATCCAACCTCCTGTTAAATCAATCATATTTTTAAAATATTATTAAAACCAAAACTTTAAATAACATGCGTAGTAACACGTCAGCGCTCCTATATCATTTTAGGATGATAAACGCTCTGGTGCTATTAGTCCTGCTAAATGAGTCGGACCGGCTCATGAATTTTGATCTCAGCTCTTGAATGAGTCAAATTGAGCTGAGCTCAATTAGAGTTGAGCCCAAACTCAGCTCGAACTTGAAATTATTCAGCGTTTCCCTAACTGAGTTGATCCAATCCGATCCGGACTGCCCATTGAGCCGAATCGCGCACCTCTTTGCGCACGAGATATAGCGCACCTCTTTGCCCATTGAGCCGAATCGTGCACCTTCTATATGAATGGTGATCATAACAGTCCAATTTTACAATATAGCGCACCGTGCTATCAGTTTCTTCAGCAATATAACGCCTTCTTCAATAAGGACTAAAGAATGGTGATCATAACAGTCCAATTTTACAAAATCAGTATGATATGTAAGACTTAATTCTTGTTATATTTTATTATCATTAAGAAAAGCAGTATGATATGGAAGACTTATTCTTGTTACAAGAATTATTTTATTAGAACAAACTTGTTTATCAAATTGATTTAAGTAACTGTGGATTAATTTGAGAATTTTTGCTCTTTTATATTTTAACTAAAAGATTTAATAAGAACCGAATCTGATCTGAAATCCATTACGGTAATAAATATGGATCCACATTTGAATCCTTAAATTCTTATTGGAATGAATTTGCAGATGGTTCTTGTAAAATCATAATGGATTCGTTGATAGGTCATCAGGAGGTACATGTGATACTTTCAAATGTTTTGATAGAGACAATTTTATCTTAATTTTTAGGGCAAAGATGAATCTTTTCCTGGTTTGTAGGGTCATTAGATGAAATTAATCTAGAAATAGTAGTTAATCATGCCACGATAATGGACATCATGCGAGACATCGATGTCTATAATTAGAGCATCTACATCCCAGTAACTCAAATGAATTTCTAAATAACTGTTAACCACTTTTTAGAAATTAAGGTCTCTAAAGTTTTTAACTCTCACATTTCTGAAATTAATTTTAGAGTTTCTATTAAGCTACGTCAGCAACAAATTAAAAATGAGATATAATTTAAGTCAATCATTTGGTCAGCATGAAGTTTATAAACAGTTTCTTAATAAAAAGTTTACTGTATAGTTTCTAAATAAAAAACTCTCCCACATCTCTGAAACTGAATTAGAAACTGCCACATCATATTAGAAACTCTAATAGTACTAGGAATGTGGATACTCTTAGAGTTCGAATTTCGTGAATTACAGGAAAAGATTGCATGTACTTGGTTGAAACTAAAGAAGTTATACCTCCAAGCTTAAAAAATAAGAACAATTCACTGGTTAACATGTCATGAGCTAGAAAACAAGATGTCAAGAGCATGACAGTACTTTTACCTACCTTTGCATTGATCTTGACTCTTGAGAATAAGATTGGTGAAATATTGGTTGTTGAGCTTGCCAGAGGAAATACACTATGTCACGATTCCAATATCGTGAAGATTTTTCCTTATCCATGATGTTTCAAATTGATTGAACAACCATAATAAGTATTTGTATAATAGAAAATAAAAATAATATTAGTGTCCACATAAAAAAACTAAATCTTCATGATTAATAACATTAATCTCGGTAATTAAAGTTATCATGCAAAATTCAAAATGTCGATCCAAAATCCAAAATTTTTGTACCTCATCATACCTCATATTTCATATCTTCGTTTTGAAAATCCAAAATGTCGATCTGAACCGCTCAAAATGATATCCATATTAAAATATGCTTGGAGATGAAATTTTATAATTTTATAATTTGTTTTACTATTTTTTAAGATGGGTAGAAAATCACTGTTTTTGAACGGTCTAGAAACAATGATTTTGTACTTATCTTAAAAAATAGTAAAAAAATTTAAAAATTATAAAATTTCATCTCCAAGCATATTTTAGTATTAAACCTAGCCGCCACCGGCATCAAGCACCCCACCCTCCCTCCTCCAACCAGCCCACCTCAGTCTGCCCCATGTCCACCCTGCTAGTCAGCTTTCCATTTCTCCGGTGAGAATCGTTGGCTCTGATCAGCTCTCCGTCTCCACTTTGACTCTGACCATTCTTCTCGTCTTATAGCTTCCGTCGGTGAGAAGTGTGAAGGAATAGAGACGTAGCCCCTCCGTCTCTCTCCTCTGCCTTCTTCGGTCGCCACTAAACCCTAGATCCAAAAGAGAACAATAAAAAAGAGGCGTAGCCTCTTCGCCTATCTCCCTCCGTTTCCTCCAATCGAGCCGTTACCCTAACCCCGCAATTTTCTATCTTTAAAGCCTCACCGGAACTCTAGTCTTAGGCAGGGTTGGGGGAGGTTGTGGCCAGCGCTGGCCTCCCCCACCCGCCACTGCCGCCACCACCACACACAAAAAAAAAAAACATAGATGCCTCCACCTTTGTGTTGCTAATGCTGGTGCAGCGGAGAGAGCAAAAATGTGAGAGAAGAGATTGACAACCGCTTGAAGTGTATGTTAGCGGTTGTCTTATGTTGTTTAGTTGTTGATGTGTGTTTTAAATTTGGTATGTTGTTTGGATGAGAGTGTTATGATGTTGTGATGTGAAATGATGGTTGTAATCTTACTTTATTTAATGACAAATTATACTTGACAGCCGCTGTCAAGGTTTTCAAAATAAAAGTATATTTTAGTATGAATATTATGTTGAACGGTTCAGATTGACAGTTTAGACTTTAGAAACGAAGATATGAAATATGAGGTATGAAAAACACGAGGTATTGGAACCCTCCTCATATAATTAGATATTTTCAACACAATAAATGAAACTTAAGAATTCATATGCGAATAAATAATGATTAAATTGATTTTTCTCCAAAATCTTATTAATTGTGTGTGCTGTGTTTTCTGTGCATTTCCAATAGTTTATTTGACATGTTTATAAGTAAAATTGATCTTTATATTTCAAGTTAGACACGTATAAAAGAGCAAAATATGACAGTATCATGCACAATGTGTGGTTTTTTATTTTATGAACCAAACTCATATTTTTTATTTTTTTTGAAAAAACTTAGAGGTCTAGTCTCTATATTTCATTGATCAAGGCACAAGTAGTGTCAGTTTTTACATAAAAAAACTCGTATCTTAATGTCACACATTTGAGAAGATATCACGAATATGACGATTGTAGTCTTAATATTTTCATTCCAATTAAAATAGGTGTTCTTTATTGTGCTCACACTTTAGGCTATGTTTGAGTTATATGAGAATAGTGCTATTCTTAGAATAGCAGTGCTATTCTAAATCAAGGGCAACCAAACAATCTCACTTTTATTAAAATAAGAATAGCACTAACCTTGATGGTAAATAAGAATAGCTATTCTCAAAAAATAAACCTGACCGTTTTCTCATGTTTTTTTTGTTTTGTTTACACAACCTAGTAAAGGAAAGCAAAACAAATTTCCATTACCTAACTGATTCGACCGGGCCGTTTTATAAAATATACATTTTCTCAATGTCCTTTGTTCCTTGTACCATATGCTATTAAAATAAGTTGTATATATTTCACCCAAAAAAAAAAAATTTAAGTTGCATATAGCTAATACTAAAATTCAATAAAGTTTGCTACTTTGCTTTCTTGCCTGACAAAGAGATCTTCATCTCTTAAATTTTATGGGTTTCTAATATGACGTGGCGATTTATGTTCTATTTCAGAGATGTACTCCAGCTTCTTATTTAGAAACTATTCGGCAAACTTTCTTATTAAGAAATTGTTTCTAATCGCCATGCTAGCTAAACGATTTCTATTCCAATTATAGGCGAATGACTCTAGCTAATTCGACTCGGTTAAAATTGACCAAAAGATAAATGGTTGAATTAAGTACCCAAGATCCGTGTTACTTGTAATATTTTGAGTAGTATTATAAGAACATTATGTCGTAGCGGTACCAGCTTGGTACACTAATCACAGAACTTGTCATTTCTAGCATGAAAATCGGTGGAATTTCCCACTTTTATTAAAAAAAAAAAAGCCCAAGATCCTTTTTTTTTATGCTCTCTTTTGAAAATTTTGAGAAATAGAGATATTAATTTTGAATTTGATTCACCAAAACTTGTCAGGTTCAGCAACCACCAATCAGGTCAGGTCAGCATAGGTTGCAAATCTAGCATCCATCTGAGGTAAACTTGGTTATTACTTTTGCATATACGCATACGGCAGGTTCATGGCAGTTTTATTTTTCCCGTTTTCCTTTTTGATTTTATGATGTTTATATATTATTGTAAAGATTAGTGAGTGAGGCTACGGTACTATGCATAGCACGGATTGGGTCCGTGCTACGGCTCAATATTTGAGTTTTCAAAATTCTAACGGTCGATCCAAACCGTTCAACATGATTATAAAATGAATATGTACTTGCAAACCAAATTTTACATTTTTTCGATTTTTTTACTATTTTTTTAGATAGGTAGAAAATCACTGTTTTTGGATGGTCCAGAATTTTCAGATCAAGTGATTTTCTACCTATCTAAAAAAATAGTAAAAAAATTCGAAAAAATATAAAATTTGGTTTGCAAGTACATATTCATTTTATAATCATGTTGAACGGTTTGGATCGACCGTTAGAATTTTGAAAACTCAAATATTGAGCCGTAGCATGGACCCAACCGTGCTATGCATAGTACCGTAGCCTCACTCAAGATTAGTTAAGCTGTCCAACTGGGAATTGTCAGGTCAGATTCTGACCCACTAACCTAAGACTGACAGGATGACCTCATATAATTTTCTATGAATGAGCAATCATGTCTTCAATTTGGTTTTCGACAGTGTCTATTTTGTGCCATGATTGATGACTTCTTGTTGTGCTAAATTTTTTATTGATAGTTAGGGACGAATCTAGAAATTTAGTGAGGAATAAGCAAAAGAATAAATCGTACCCAAAAGAAAATGAGTTGGAAAAAAAATAAATTAGATCTACAATAGACAAACTTATTCATCAGAAATATGCAATAGTAAAAAATACATAGGCTAATTTTTTTTTAACATCCAGGGAACTGCTTAATTTTAAACTTTATTGAATCTGCTCCCGTTGATAACTTAATTCAAGACTATACTAAAGTATTATTAACATTTTTTTTAATTTCCGGTTTGAACGGGCTTGGCACAGACGGGTTTTGTGAAAAATAAGCAGATTACGGAGGGATTTTTATATGTACAACAATTACTGATACATGCTCACAAAACAAACATACCAATGGCAATATTCAAAGCCAACATTCACAAGGCATTTGATACGGTAAGTTGACAATTTCTCATCAAGGTAACACAACACATGGGCTTCCCAGATAAATGGGTGCAATGGTTACAAAATTCGGTACTTAGGGGCACATCACAGGTCATTGTAAACAGTCTTTTGGGAAAGAAAATAATGCTCAACAGAGGGGTACTACAAGGCGACCCACTTTCCCCACTGTTGTTCATTATAGCAATAGATTTCATAACAAGATGGTTCAAGAAATTAGCAAACAATGGGGCAATAAGGTTACCATTTCCGGATATAAAACCTTGTTTACTTTACGCCAATGACGCTTTATTTTTCATCAAGCCAGAGACACAACAACTTCAGATGCTAAAAATCACATTTATTGCTTTTTAGGTAATATCAGGTTTAGCCGTTAACTTGGAAAAATTAGAGCTCCTGGTTACACAGACAGATGATACAGAGGCAACACAATTAGCAGTTATGATGGGTTGTAGGTTGGGGGAATTCCCGTTCATATACTTGGGATTACCGTTATCAAACAGAGGATTAAAGAAGGCGGCATTCATACCACTCATACAAAGATTTAACAAAAGGTTAGCGGGTTGGGCAGCAAAACATCTATCCTTAGTAGGAAGATTAGTTCTCATTAACGTAGTACTTTCATCGTTACCCGTGTACTACATGTCGTGCCTTCAGATACTGATATGGGCGATAAATGAGATTGATCGAATTAGAAGACAATTCTTGTGGCATGGAGTGTCACACGAACAAAAAAAACTGGCACTAGTCAATTGGAGATGGTATGCACACCTAAATATTTGGGGGGATTAGGAGTCATGGACTTAAGGGTATTTAATCAGGCGCTTCTAGCAAGACACTTCTGGAACTGGACAAAAGAACAACCGAACCTCCTCAAACCATTGCTATTCAACATGGATTTGAATGAACACACACTACCAACAGCAGCTCTATTCTACACAACAATAAAAAAGGTGATTCAATTATGTAGAATATAAATACTGAGACAACCGGGCACATGAAATACAATCAATTTTTGAGAAGAAAACTGGGGTATGGGGATATTAAAATAAAGGTTTCCACTGCTATACACTTACACAATTGAAGTTGAATACACGCTGAGACAAGCACTACAGCTCTCAACACTGTTTAGGGAAGACCTACACGAACTGGCACAACAACAGAAACAGGAGCTGACACAAGAAATACAGGGCATCACAAGGCAAATAGATCGAAACGATGGGGCCAAATGGTACTGGAAGGCAGATGGTCAGTTCTCGGTCAAAACGGCATACCGTGCGTTGAAAGACGACCCTAGAATAACAAACAGGAGGAACATGATATGGCAATTGAAGGCCCCACTGAGATTCAAAGTATTTTGCTGGATCATGATCCTTACTAGATACAGACCATGGATAACATAACGAGAAGAGGAGTATGCATCGTCAATAGATGTATGATGTGCAAGGAAAACTTTGAAACGGTTAGACACCTGTTTCAGGATTGCCCACAAGTACAGATACTCTACACAATAGTGAAGACACATACAAATGGGGTCACCATCCATAAGAGCACTGATGAGCAAACAAAGCACCCATAACGAGAGATCTGCGCTATTGATAACAATGTTCATATGGTGGAGAGAGCGGTGTGTCAGAGTATTCAAAGAGAGAAGTAATACAATGCAGGACCTCATGGAACAAATACTGGTACAAAGTAGATATAGTGTCATGCTACAAACGTAGCTGTGAAACAAGAACTATTCAGAAGATCAAATACAAGACAGAAAGAGAGCGGTACAACAACACAGTTTCCACACTTCACCATTTGATTTTACTTAGCTTTACTGTCATTTTGCTTTTGTTTTTAATTTTCTAATTCGGCTCAACTGAGCATTCCAGCTTTTATTTTTGCTTTCTATTTTGATTTTACAAGACTCTTGTAAAAGACTTTTCATTAATAATGAAATGAGGGCTCAGACCCTGATTTTATCTCAAAAAAAGAAAATCTCTTCTAAGGTTGGCCGACAAAATCAAGAATGAAGACATTTAATTTTGCTCTATATTCTTCTACCAAAAACTGTGTAGCAAAGAAACATCTAAAATTGTGACGCATCTGTGTCCAATACATGTCAAATACGGACTCTTGTACGGTAGTCGTTGGAATTGGGGAGAATCGTAAAAGAGTATATTTTAGAATCAGTGGATCTCAAAGTGCAAATAATACTGCCAAAGACAGACTGAGGAAGGAGGCATGAGAGTCAATTGATTTTTATTTTTTTTTATTTTTTTATATTCATGTATAATTTTTCATATAATTGTGAGTAAAATAACATGGTACTGCAAAATTGATCTATATTTTTCGCAAAAAAAATTATATAATTGACCTATATTGACTCCGTCCGTAAATACTGCTCTTGCACTAACCTAAACCTCAAAACGGTTGAAAATAAATATCAAACTGTAAAGTGAAGAAAATCTTTTACACATATTGGAGATGATACTCTTCCCGTTGTTAAAAAGAACCTTTTACACATACTCAACGAGGGATTTTTTTTTAAAACAGTAATTAAAATAATAAAAGTTAAAGAAACGGCATGATTGCGGGGTTTGTTATAAAAAGAGCACAAACCGAATAGCCTATTCGGTTTACAGGGTAATTTCTTCAGTTTGCAAGGCAATTCGCCACAGAAAATTCATGAAATGGCTTAACCGAATAGCCTATTCGGTTTGGTGTTTTTTTTGGCTTAACCGAATAGGCTATTCGGTTTAGGTTTTTTTTTTTTTTTTTAAGACTAAGAACACCAAAATAAAGAAATCTAATATTGAAAATTTGATTTTTTTATTTAAATACAATCTAATTTATTTGAAAGTAAACTCATCAAAGAATAAAAAGCTCTATTTAATAAAAAAATACAGAGTGATTAACAAAGTGGAGCTAATAATATATTTGCGCCAATTTTTTTGAACTAAATAAAATTTTGATTTATGTAATTGAAATTAGTGATCAGAAATATAGCAATTGTAAGAACTCGCTACTATTTGTATTACCGAGCGGAGTTCATTTCTCCAAAAATTACAGGGTTTTTTTTTTAATTTTTGGTAGAAGCTGCTAAGTGTTAGACTACAGGTGCTTTTGTTCACAAGAATTATTAACCGGACTAATATGCATACTTACCGTTAAAAAGAGCGAGGCTATAAAGTTTACATAGTCTCATGAGCTATAAATAAATACAAAAAGAGCGAAGCTACAGTAATATGCATATTATGAATCAACCTGTATCATGGATCTATACCACTATTTTTAAAGTTTAGATAGTCGATCTGAACCGTTAAAAATAATCTCCGTATGAAAAAGTATTTGTAGACTAAATATTTATTATTTAGAATTTTTACGAGTTTTTTTAGATAGGTAGAAAATCACTGAGTTTAGATGGTTAGAATTTCCAAATCAAGTGAGTTTTTACCTATCTAAAGAAATAATAATAAAAATAAAAAATGTAAAATTTAATCTGCAAGTACATTTTAATATGAAGAGGATGTTGAACCCTTCAAATTGACTATTTGAAATGTATAAACAAAGATATAAGTCTACATCACATATCGTTATGTAATATGCATATTACCATAGTCTCACTCGTACAAAAATAAAAGAGGATTCAACTGCCTTTATTTTTTGTGCCTTGATGTTAATATAAAACAGTTATTTATGATCCATATCATTTTCTCTATGCACACGTAAAATATCACGACATTTTGATTTTTTTTTTCATTAGTATCAAGAGCTTGCAAAAATACACCAATGTGGATAAATTTTGGACGTTGACTTTTTAACTTATTGACGTAAATAAATCTTCTGTTATTTCAAAGGAAACCGTTTAAAATTTTCCATGCACGAATCTCAACAAAGATCAACGGTTGTAATAAGAATAACAAGAACAGGTTCCTGTTATTCCTTTGGAATACCAGCAAATTTATTTTCCTTATTGACTAATATTAAATTAAAATTGGGAAGTGATAATTTTTTATGTGTGTAGAGAAAGTAATATAGATCACAGCTAACAATTTTATTTTGATGTATAAATTTTAAAGTATTATTAGAAATTAAAAAAATAAAGGCATAACGAAGACACAAAAAATAGAGGCATATGAACCCGCCTCAAAATAAAAACTTGTAGTTGAAAGTTAAAACATAAAATCAGTTAGATTAATCGGATGTCAGCACCATACTTTATTCTATATTTGTTAACTATTTTTAAAGTGTGTTTTTCCTTGTTGCTTTTGATTAACATCTTGTTTGGATGGAGAGCAGAGGAAGAGAGGGGAAGTGAAGAATAGAAGAGAATGAAATGTAATAGAAAGGAAAATTAACATATTTAACCTATTCGTGTTTGGATGATTAATGAGAAAAAATAAATTTAACTTTTCTTTTTGTCTTATTTTTGTTTGGTTAATTAAAATTTAGAAGATTAATGAGAAATTCAGTAGTTGCTATAGGTTTCCGACAAAGAAATTTTGATAATATAGGTAAGATATAGGGTTGGATAGTTGTGTCATTTTTTTTTAAATATTTGCACTAATTTTTTTTCCATCCGTTAAACTCTAAATCGAGAGGAAAATCGATTATATTGATTACAAGCATACAATGTTAAACCTTTTTCCCTCCTGTACTCTTCACCTTTGACATATTTTTATCAACCAAACATGATTTGAGGGAACTTTCTCTTTTCTTTCCATTCCAACCCTTCCTCTACTCTCCATCCAAACAAGGTGTAAAATAACTAGTTCATTTGAAATGAGTCACTACACAATTTGTTGCATAAGTTGTCAATTCAGAAAATCCTGATTGGATTGATCAGTCGTGATATTGCCATATTGGTGTAGCTCGTGACTACAAACACGCGTAGCGACTAGCGACACATGTTTTTATAATCGATTATTTTTTATTTTTCTATTTGCTGGCTTCTTTTTCTTTGTTGTTTTTTGGTTGGTGGGAGTGGGTCCCACAGAGAGTCGAGGCTCCCACGTTTGGTGCATGACTCATTTGATGGAATGAAATGGACGGTTTTGATTGATCATTGCAATTGCGATAATTTAAACGAAGAGATCTCCAACCATTCAAAATTCAAAGACAATGTTGGTTGTTTGATCGCCTCCAGTACTTTTGAACAGGAGATTTCCATTACTCCTTTTGCCGCCAATTGCGTCAAACAAAAGTAAAAAATGGGTACTAATTAGGCCTATGATTATATGATGATTGTCGTAACCGTAGGATACGACATTTTCTTAACAGTTAAATATGATCATTACTTTCTTTTTTTGGTTTTAAAATGGACCTTTTTTATCATGACGTAGCACTTACTAATCCTTCTAGACTTCTTGTTAAGGCGAGTAGGCGATCCACTATTGGAATTTATGCCACCTATTTTCTTTCTCAATTTTCACACAAATACCCCTGTAATATTTTTATCTGCAAATTACTTGTTGCTGTTACTTGCAATATACCATTGATGTCACACCAACAACCCCTTACGTTTTTCCTTTTATTCCAAGGGAGATTTCTAAAAACTGTTAAATGAAGTGAATTCATTTATACTTTATGACGTCGAACTTTCAAGGATCCATATCCTCGACGGTACCGTAAAAGATTCCCTTTTACAATTAGCTATTTACGGTTTGAGATTAACTCTCAGCCAGTTTGGAATTCGGGCTGACTGAGGGGGCAGTATTATTGGGCTTTGAGATTCGTGCCAAGTTAAAAAGAATGGTCCAGATCAAGTAATTGTAAAAGATTCCCTATTACGGTACCGTCGGTGATATGAATTCAACTTTCAAAGAGGATATACTATACGCAAAAAGGATAAATTATATGAGATATCATATAACAAATTAAATAAAAAAGCGATATTGACTACAAAAGACTTATTACTAAAATCTTTTAATGTATATAATGTATATTTAAAATATATAATGTTCATATATGGTGTATATTTAAAGGATTGGTGAGCTTAAGAACTGTTGTACTGTTTTATTTTATGGTTGTTTTTTTTTTCCAGGAATTTTAATAAGTTATACTTTTGAGGGTTATATTTGTAAAATGTGTGCTTTTTTCTCCAGAACTCTTTTGTGAATAGTTTGAGTTTTCTTCACTAAAAGAAAGAAAGAAACAGTACAAAAAAGGTGTCCGTCTCCGTGCAGGGACCGACGCCTAGAAAATGAAAAAATGAAAATGAAATTGTTCTTGAGAGCAAGTGAGACTAACAAGAGAGAGTGCAGAGGAAGAAACAAATAACAATCACAATCAATCAAGTATTAGAGTTAGGGTTTAAGCGTCAAAGTACAAGAAAGAAAGCGCTCTTAGAGGAAAGAAAAAGAAGGCTTTTTTGAAAAGAGAGGAATCTCATCTCAGATTCTCTTCACACCAGCAGCACAAGCTTGGTTTAAGCGTCAATTCCAAGCTTTGTGATATAACAAGTGCGGTTTCTTCGAGGGGAAAGTAGTGCTCATTCTTTTTCCAATATTTTTTTGCCATTGAAGCGGGAATTTGATCTGAGAGGAGAAAGGAGCTTGATGCTTCTGGCGTTCTTTCCATAAAGATGGATGCTTTCTCACTAGAAGAATCAACTCTGGTGGCCATTTGATTTGATGCACACTGTGGTGGAATTGGGAATTAGTTTTTCTTCAATTTGAAGTCGTCAAATTTCAATGCGGGTATGAAATTCATTGTTGGGTTTGAAATGGTTTCTCGATTTTTCTTGTAATCTTGTGGTTTGACAATTTGAGATAAATAAAGCGGAATTTTGTGAGCCTAAGAGAAAATTTCCAACTTTTTGAAGAATTTTGTCGCGGCTCAAGTTATTTGGATTTTTTAAATTTGATTTGAGAAACTGATATAGATACAGTGATTGGTCACTTTGATGTTTCAGTTTTTGGTTGATCTGGCGAATCAGAGAGAAAAAGTTCATCTTTTAGTTGCCATTTGAGCAAGTACAACATGAATAGCACAAGTGAAAGCGAGAAGGATTGTAGGATAGAGGAAGAAGAGTGCAAACGGGCAGACGACCCGGTTGAATCAGGCCAATGCTCGGCGGATAACACTAACGGGTTGGATATTGATAAGAAATTGCTAATTGACCCGAAACTGCTCTTTATTGGGTCAAAGATTGGAGAAGGGGCTCATGGAAAGGTCTATGAAGGAAAGTAAGTCGTCATTTCTGAATTCTGAATTCTGGTCAAAATTTTATTTTTATTTTTTATTTAATTGAGCTAAATTTACAATGATGAAAGCTTATTATGCCTCAATAATTCCTTGGGTTGTTCCTGCACAGAAGTATTGTTGCCTTTGAAATATTCTTGTTTACCATTGTTTACTTTAGAAATCTGGTGCAGTACAGTACCGTTCAGCTATAGTATCAATATGGCGGCGTACCAGGATAATTTTTTGTATTCTACTTAATTTACTTCGTCAATTGTATTTGAACTTTAAAATTTTGGTCTTGTAAATCAAAATAAGTTGATTATATATTATTGGTATATTACCTTGTTGGTACCACACACTGTTTAACTACAGAGTAGAAATTTTGCGAGTTTGCCTGCCAATTGTTTAAAAAGGCAAGGAAGAGAAGAAATTTTGTTTGGACAAGAGTAGTCTTCATCTAATTCTATTTGTCTATGAATTTAAGAATTGAATGCTTTAGGTGACTTTTTATTTAATCAAAATTCTGGTACAAATCAGGTATCGAGGCCAGATTGTAGCAATAAAAGTTCTAAGTAATGGTAAAACCCCTGATGAACGGGTCACCCTGGAAGCTCGGTTTATTCGAGAAGTAAATATGATGTCAAAAGTTAAGCATGACAACCTTGTCAAGGTATGATTTCAGAATAAAGACTCAGTTGTTGGACATTGGTGTAAATGCGGTGGAAATAAATCTGCTGTTATTTCTTGGGAATAACAGGAACCTGTTATTACGATCCTAACCGTTAGTCACTGTTGAGAGTCGTGCATGAAAAACTTACTTCGTTGAGATTCGTGCATGAAAAGGTTTGAATGGTTAGGATCGGAATAACAGGTTCTTGTTATTCCCAAGGAATAACAGCAGATTTATTTCCAAATGCGGTAGCACGCAAGATTTTTTTTATGCATTTATCTGCAAAATATGTGCTATGAAAATTTCATCCTTCTTTGAGGATAAATTTAGGGAACAATTTTGAATGATATTAACTTTTTGGTAAGGTAATTGCAATAAAGACTAACCCATACTTTTTTGGTATAATATTAAGTAAGTAAACTGTGAAGGTTTCAAAGTCAATTTGTACTCTAGAAAGGTTCGTGTGGTTGAATTCTGTTGTGATGTAAGTGGGTTTGGTACTGCACCAAATAAATTTTGGGGCTTTTTGTGTGTACTGAAAACTTAAGAAGAAGAAACTATCACCGTTTGGGCTTTGGACATTGAGGGTGTTTTTTTTTAAATTAATTAAAAATAAGTGCTTTACAAATTGCTCTTTTTTTATTAACAACTTGTATAAAATTAGAAGGGAATGAAATAAATAAAAGATTAAATTGTGACCTGGGCTGTAGCTGACTGGTACTATTTTGATACCACTTGGTACCTGATTATACCCGACCTAAATGTATGATTCTGTGAACCATATTTGTGCCAAATTGCAACACTATACAATATAAAAATAGTAGCATATAATCCAAAGTTTGCTTTAATGTGTTTTCTTTTTTTGTTTGGTGCAGTTCATAGGAGCATGCAAAGAGCCATTGATGGTAATTGCTACCGAGCTATTACCAGGCATGTCATTGAAAAATTACTTGAATAGTATTAAGCCAGAGCAGCTTGACCTTCGTACTGCAATCAGTTTTGCACTAGATATTGCACATGCTATGGAGTGTTTACATGCTAACGGAATCATTCACAGAGACTTAAAACCTGGTACTTAAATTTTAATTTTCTATGACAAGTTCCTTTTGCTGAACTAGTAATCTTGGCTATGCATTATACTTATACCCCTAGAAATTATTTTTATATCTTTAATCAATATTGTAAGTTTTAACTGCTATTATTTTTGTTTTTGATGTTATTGCTTATGGAAGTGTGGTTTAAAATGTGCAGACAACTTACTACTTACAGCAAATCGAAAAAATGTAAAGTTAGTTGACTTTGGCCTTGCAAGAGAAGAAACAGTTACCGAGATGATGACAGCCGAGACCGGGACCTACCGATGGATGGCTCCTGAGGTACAACATTATCAATTAGCCTCGTGTTCTTTCTTTCATTTTCCTATTTCTCTTTTCAGCACCAGAACAATTATTTCAATTTGGAAAATGTGGATGTATAACAAACCCTACTTATATTATATCGTATGAACATCAATCCAACCTAATCATTTATTTTTGGGTAAATTTCGTTGGAGGTCACTAAACTTTGCTATTTGTCACGAATTGGTTACTCAAGTTTGATTTGTCCCTCAGAAGACACTTAACTTTGTGTTTGTTCCAATCAAGTCACTCTGTTAATATTTTCATCTAGAATACTAACGGAATGCCACATGGAGGTCCAACTCATCATTTTTGACAAATTGTGCAACCTTTTGGAAACATGAACTATTTCTCCCCCAACACCAACTCTTTCCTTCCTCTTCCTCTCCTCCAGCTTGTTTCGTATTATGGGTTAATTAACCAGAAAATAAATCAAAAAGAGACTTCGGTCAGATACTATTGTGATTATTTTTTATAAGAGATAATTCTCCAATGTACTTTGCTACTTGAAGAACAATCGCTTTGTACTTCATCAAATTATAAAGAAATAACAAGGTAGATTCTGGAAAATGTAATTGAACAAGAAAACGTTGGAGCAAAACAACTTTTCAAAGGGAGGTCCGATCTCTCCTCTGAAAATAGATCCAATAACAGAGGAGGATAACTTGATTCACGCTTGAATAAATGATGGTGTTGGCAGTCACAATAGTATCTGACCGAAGTCTCAACAAAGGTGGATTATTTTCTGGTTCATTAACACAGAGAAGCCAAAACAAGAAAACAAAATAAGCTGGAGGAGAGGAAGAGGAAGGAAGGAGTTAGTGTTGGGTGAGAAATAGTTCAGGTCTCCAAAAGATTACACAATTTTTCAAAAATGATGAGTTGGACCTCCACGTGGCATTCGGTTAGTATTCTAGACGGAAATATTAACGGAGTGACTTGATTGGAACAAACACAAAGTTCAGTGGCTCCTAAGGGACAAATCAAATTCGAGTGACCAATTCGTAACAAATGGAGTGACCTCCAACGAAATTTACCCTTTATTTTTGCTATTATTTTAGAGTTCTTTTTTATTTTATTTTAGAGTTCTTTTTATTCTTGAATTAAAATATGTTTGATTTGAAGATTGTTGCTCTAATGAATAAAATAAAATAAATTATTAGCTAAGAAAACATGATTGGGAATTTGAGCATAATAAAAAAAAACAGTAACTAATCTCTAAAATACAATGCAAATGGCAGTTGTACAGTACGGTGACACTAAGGAGGGGGGAGAAGAAGCACTACACGAACAAGGTGGATGTGTACAGCTTCGGCATTGTGCTGTGGGAATTGCTCACTAACAAGATGCCTTTCGAAGGCATGTCTAACCTCCAGGCCGCCTATGCCGCCGCCTTCAAGGTATCCTAATCCTATTCAGCTATACCCATGATATTCCTTTCTACTGGTTAAGATTTAAGCCACCACACCATCACACTAGAGCCTGTCTTTTTCTGATTGGTCGTGCTGTGTTGTGTTTCTCTGACAGCAAATGAGGCCGACGCTGCCAGACAGCACACCCCAGGAGCTGGTATTCATAGTGCAGTCATGCTGGGTCGAGGATCCAAGCATGCGCCCCAGCTTCGGTCAGATCATTCGAATGCTCAATTCATTTCTCCAAACCATCTCTCCGCCGCAAGATTCAAAACTGGCCGAGAACTCTTCTGTGGCAACCAACAGGAGCGGGAGCACAGTGATCTCCACCATTGTTTCTCGGGTGAGTGGGAAGCTGTCTTTTCTCAGGCAGCTCCTCACTGCCAAGAAATTGGGCCATACATGAACAACAAGCCTTTTCTTTTCTTCTTTCTCTCTCTTTTCTTTTTGGTACTTTGTAAAATCAAAATGGGTCCTTGCATAGGATGGGATACAAGTGATACAGGAGGAGATATCAGTTAGATAGGCTAGTCAATATTTGTATGGTAGTGATGCAAAATATGACTTGAAGAAAGAAGGTATATACGGCTAACTCATTGACTGCTTGCCCTTGCTTTGGTCTTTAAACTCTCAAGCATTTAATTACTAGATCAGTTCTTAGTTCTAAGCTAAGAAATTTGACATGTAAATAAAATTTGGTTAATTGACAAGGGTTTCTTTTCTCAGGTAGGTTCTCCCTTTTACTTTATTTCCTAGTTTGGGTCATCCCAATAACCAAGCCATATTGTGCTGCTTGGTAAAGTGGGCTTTGTTGGGTTGGGCTGCACGGAAGCTACAATTGCTCCCCAAACAATTTCAGATGGAATCTGGTTATATTGGGGACATTTCTTTTTGTTTGAACGAGTGGGTTGGGAGTCTTGGGACTTGGGAAGTCAAGCTATTCAATACTCATTTTAAATTTCTATTTATTACAATAAATAATTTTTTTTTTAATTTCGAACTCATGATCTTTAATTTCAGAATCATTCGCCTTTGTCACTAGACGAAAAGTTTGAGTTTTACAGTGGAAACTTTAAAAACCCCAATTTAAATTAGATTGCTTCTCCAAATTATTTATTTATTACTATTAATAATGATAATAATAATAATAATATCTTGGCGAGCGACCAGAACAATAAAGATAATGGAGCCGAAAGAAAGTGTAGTCTGGTAAGAGTCTTTTCTACGCTATCTGTAGCAGCACTGATTCTTTTGGAAATTTTTTATTGGTAGTAATTAATAGAAAAGAAGAGAGACAAATGGTAAAATTACATTAATATTTATATTGGTAGTAAGATCGGTAGGAATTTTACCGATCTTAACTTTTTTTTTTAATCTGATGTATAGATGGAGAGAATTCTTATATTTGATTTCTGGTAAAATATGAAATTTTTTTTAAAAAATAGATGAAATGTTTTTGATATATCTAAATTTTAAGGTACTTTATCTGTTTTTGTAAAAAAAAAATTTACTAGAAAAAATTAAAAGGAAAAAAGAAAAAAACTGGTTTAGATCGGTAAAATTCTTAACGATCCAAATTTTTTTATTTTTAAGATCGGTAGAATTCCTACCGATCTTACTACCAATATAAATATTACTGTACTCTTACTGTTTGTCTATATTCTTTTCTATTAATTACTACCAATAAAAAATTTCCGATTCTTTTCGCATTTTGCTAGATTTCATCTCTAATCTACTGACAGTGTAATAAAAAAAAAAAGGCTATCCGGTCCCAATCCCATATATTACTGTTTGGGACCCGCTCCACCATTTAATTTTAATAATTGTCACCCCAAATATTTAGTTAGCGTGGTGCTCCTGCTCCCCGAAATTTTTATTTTTAACATTTTAAAGAATTAAATTAATAAAATAACCACCGTTTTTGGTCAATTCCATATTTAACACGGCCGCAGAACACCGGAGCGGACCCATTTGGGGACCGCCGCAGAATGCCGGAGCGGACCCCCATATGGGGCCGCACTATGCCGGAGCGGACCCGGGTCCGCACTATGCCGGAGCGGACCCGGGTCCGCACTATGCCGGAGCGGACCCGGGTCCGCACTATGCCGGAGCGGACCCTGGTTTTTTTTTTTTTTTTCTGATTCTGAATTTGGTTGGTTTTGTTTTGGAAATTTTTATCAAAAATGTAACGTTTGTGAAGTTGTGTATAATTACTTATATTTGAAATGTCGTTTAATCTAAAATTGTTGTTCGTCGTTTGTTTGATCAAAAGAAACATTACAATAGAACAAGGAGCCATATAAAGAAGCATACAATAGAACATGCGAATGTTATCGGAAATTACAAATACGTCTAATTAACCGAAAATAAACAATAGTTTTACAAGTACAATTAGAAAAACAATATTAACTCTCAATCTCGTGCAGCCCGAGCAGCTCTGTTTTGTCTTTCTTGCGTATCTCGGCCGGCTTGGTGTCCTCTTCTCCTATTATGCAGAACATCCATCCACATCGGAATTCTGTCGTGCTGTCTTCTGTCCACAGCAATATTTTTTTTCTCTGGAACAAGGACCGGGCCATCGTGTGGAGGCCATTCCGACTGATTTCCATAAACATGCCATTGTGCGCTCCATGTGTTGATCAGTGTATGGATGTGATAATAGTGACTTACAAATACGCCAGGGTCGATGCCTCGGAGACGACACACGGACAGAACATGAGAGCACGGTATTCTCTCCAATTGAGGCTTCTGGCACGTGCAAGTTACCGTGTGATCATCCCCGATTATCACCGTGTATTTGTAATTGGCCTTGGTAAACCGACCAGAATCGTCAGGTATGAAAGCGTGAACTCTCTCCTGTGTGGCGGTTACCTCGAACTCGTTGTTGTTTCCAAAGCCCCCCAGCGTCTTCATTTTATCGGACCTTGACTGACTTCCCATTCCGCTTTGGCCCTCCTTTGCGCAAACCATGTCATACATTTGTAAAATGTGTCTTCAATTATTGCTGCAACCGGTAGCCTACGAGAGGACTTGAAGACCTTATTAAGCGACTCAGACCCGTTTGTAGTCATGATGCCCCAACGGTAACCACCGTCCAGTGCTTGGAATATCTTCCATGGTTTGGGGCACTCGTTCTCATCTTGATCCAAATACTTACCCACACCGTCCAGCCAATTGAGGGCAATGTCACATGCCTGCCCCATTGCTTGCATTCCTTGCTCGTACCTCCTCATCTTCCTCTTAGCCACACATATTCTAAAAAAACGAATTGCCTTATCACTGCAACCGTTCTTCTTCATGTTCTCGGCTATGTGAGTAGCACAAAGACGGTGAACACATTGATCATCATCCTCCTTGTTCCACCCCATATCATCTTGTCTGAACACCTTCTTGATACCCTTTCCCCTATCAGTGATGACACACATGAATCTGGAGCGGATTACATTGATCCTCAACCATTTCATGAACCACGCACAATCGTCATAACTCTCTGATTCTACCAGTGAAAAAGCCAACGGGAGGAGCTGATTTTCAGCATCGTACCCGGTTGCAATCAACAGCTTGCCTATGGTTAAAACCCATTTTGTAAGAGCCGAAATCAACTAAAATAAATAAAGTGAAAACAACCAAATTAGTTACCTTTATACCGGCCTGACAGGAAACATGCATCAACTGTGATGACCGGTCTGATATGTTGAAAAGCAGCTATGCACGGTCCAAATGCCCAAGCCGCCCTATGAAAATACCTCCATGGTCCAGGTTCACCGGTGGGATATGAGGTCACCTCAAACAATGTTTCTGTCAATAAATTTAAAAAAATAAGTTCAATTTTTGATTGATAATGAAATAACGTAAAAATTGAAGGAACAATGTAGTACCTGGGTTGCTTCTTTTCATTGCCTCAAACAATGGAACTACAAGAGCGTATGACCCCTCCCAACTGCCAAATTGACGGGCTATTGCCAACTCACGGCCACGCCATAGTTTGTTGTACGCCGGTATCTGACCGTTGTACTTTTCAGCAACAGCAATTCGGACAGCCTGAATACTCAAGTCGACATCGTTCCTCATGTGAGCGGATATACACTCGGCAACCATAGCAGTTGACAACTGGGCGTGATCTGTTCTTGTCGCATCCGCGTGGCATGAATGTTGTGTTGGGCATTTGGAGACACGCCATTGTGTTCCATAACCGGTGGCCCTTGCGAGTATGTACCACCCACAGTAACTGTCCTTGCACTTGAACCTCATTCTTGTGCGGTTACTGTGCGTAGGTATTAACTCTTTGTTGCAAAGGATGTGAAACCTGGCAATTGCGCTCTTCATGTCCTCCTTTGAGTCATATGTTTGTCCCTCGGACAATTCATTCTCAAAATCTGCTCTACTTCCAAACAAACCCGAATTGGCTTCCATAAACCCTGATGTGTCGTTGAAAGCATGAATCGGGTGCTGAACCCCGCGATCCATTATCTGAAACCCGCTATCCATCTTGAATTTCCTTGATAGTCCGAGCACAGGCCCGGTATCTTCCTGGTCAGAATAATCGCTCATACCCTCAGGATCAATATGACCCCAATTTTCCTCTGCCTCTAGTATTTCCGGATCCACTTCTTCATCAGATTCATCCGGATTACAAGTTTGACCCCAATGAGCGGTCCGACTAGATGAAGGGTGGTCAGTCTGGGATGGGGCCCGACGGGAGGGTCGGTCCCTCTGAACTGGGGCCCGACTACTGGACGGTTGGTCAATTTGGACAGGGGATGGACTAGAGCCGGATGAGTTACCCCGACTACGACCCTGGATTAACCTCTGAACTGGGTTCGAACGCCGGGCTCTGGTAACCTCCACATATAGGTCAATTATCTTATATGCACCCCCAGAAAAACTCATGGTTTGGTTATACAATACCTGCCAGACTCCCTCATTCTGAATTGGAAATAGTTGGAACCAGGTTTGTGCCGAACTAGTCGGCATGCTAATTTTGGCATCAATTTTAAGGTCATACTGACCCTGATCCAACCCCAAATTCCCACATATACTTGATTTAAGTCCCAAATAATCCGTACCTGGCAATACCGGGATCACAGTAACGGGTCCAATACTGTAGTAAACCCCATTAGGACCTGTTAATACATCCCCACCAGTGTAGATGGATACCATAAGAGCCATTTTTCAATTCAATACAGAAGAAACCTACAATTAAAAATTAACTAAATTAATTAATTTAAATTAATTATTCTAATTAAATTATTCTAAATTAATTATTCTAATTAAATTATTAATCTACTGAAATAAAAATAAAAAATTTAAAAGAAGAGAGAAAAAACTTACAGATCAGAGCTAACTCAGGAGAGAGAAGGTGTGAGAGTGTGGAATGAAATGTTGCTGTCATTTTCGGGATATGAAGACTAGGGTCCGCTCCGGCATAGTGCGGCCCCATATGGGGGTCCGCTCCGGCATTCTGCGGCCTCCCCCAAATGGGTCCGCTCCGGTGTTCTGCGGCCGTGTTAAATATAGAATTGACCAAAAACGATGGTTATTTTATTAATTAATTTATTTAAAATGTTAAAAATAAAAATTTCGGTCCTGCTCCTGCTTATTTATTATATATAAACACCTTAAGAGAGGCTTCACATTCTTATACCTTACTTGTATTTCCTTCTCTCTCCATACATACATAGGTTGGCTAATATCAAAGCTTTTATTCCGGAGCCGTAGTGCAACCAATTGGTTTTCTGACTTTTAAAGTGCAAACAGTCGATCCAAACAGTTAGATATGATCTCTATATTAAAATATGCTTGGAGACCAAATTTTACATTTTTTTGAATTTTTTTACTATTAATTAAGGCAGTTTTAAAATCGCTGATTTTAATAAACAGTGAAAAATTTCTGGATCATTGAAAACAGCGATTTTAAAACAGGCTTAATAAATAGTAAAAAAAATTAAAAAAAAATGTAAAATTTAGTCACCAAGCACATTTTATTATATATTGAATGTTGAATGGTTTGGATCGACAATTTGGACTTTGAAAATGTAAAAACTTACGTTTGTTCCACGGTCTAGGAACAAACGTTTTGGATATTTGCCAACCTCTATATATATATATATATATATATATATAGGAAGTGTCTACGGTGCTATGCATAGCATAGAAGCCTCCGTGCTACGGCTCAATTTTTGAGTTTTTAAAATCCTAACGGTCGATCCGAACCATTCAACATGATCTCCATATGAATATGTACTTGCAAACCAAATTTTACATTTTTTAGAATTTTTTTACTATTTATTACGCCACTTTGAAAAAACAGTAATTTGTACACAACAGTAAAATCTTCTGGACCATTGGATCAGCAATTTTCAAAGTGACTTAATAAATAGCAAAAAAATGTAAAATTTGGTTTGCAAGTACATATTCATATGGAGATCATGTTGAACGGTTCGGATCGACCGTTAGGATTTTGAAAACTCAAAAATTGAGCCGTAGCACGGAGGCCCTCTATGCTACGCGTAGAATATTAGCCAGATTATATATATATATAGGAGTTGGCTATAATATGCTACGGCTACGGAGCTAGCTAATATGCTACACGTAGCATAGAGGGCCTCCGTGCTACGGCTCAATATTTGAGTTTTCAAAATCCTAACGGTCGATCCGAACCGTTCAACAAGATCTCCATATGAATATGTACTTGCAAACCAAATTTTATATTTTTTAGAATTTTTTTACTATTTTTTTAGATAGGTAGAAAAACACTTGATCTGAATGGTACAGAATTTTCAAATCAAGTGGTTTTCTACCTATCTAAAAAAATAGTAAAAAAATTCTAAAAAATGTAAAATTTGGTTTGCAAATACATATTCATATGGAGATCATGTTGGACGGTTCGGATCGACCGTTAGGATTTTGAAAACTCAAATATTGAGCCGTAGCACGGATGCCCTCTATGCTATGCATAGCATATTAGCAATTTCCTATATATATATTTCAAGGTTAGTGAGTGAAGCCTCACTATTTAGAGGTGGAGCCAAACTTTCAAGTTATGAGGGTCAAATATGAATGGGATCAGTCATATAAAATTTTCATGCTGCGAATGAGGGTCAATATTATCGTATCTATAATATTTTATCCTATACTATATAGAACATCAGGTATAATTACAAGTTTTTTTAAAAATAAATAGAGGTCAATTGACCCCATTCCTTCAATGCAGATATGTCTCTGTTACGATCATTTTGTATTAAAAAAGTGTAAAATTGTCAGTACAACACCTCTCCCTAAAATAAATTACAACAGTTTCCCTGTCCCTTCTATACATTTAGTCAATTTCTTTTTTATTCTCATTTAAAGGAAGGTTTTATGACTTGTAGAATTATGCAAATTTCCATTTTAACTAAATATTTACTCTTGTAAAATGCAGGGTCCACTAAGTTACGAGGGACAAGTATCCTTTCCAATACTGTAAAAGATTCCCTTCATTTTACGGTTTGAGATTAACTCCCAGGCGCTTTGAGATTCGGGCTATCACAGGGGCAGTATTATTGGGCTTTGAGATTCGTGCCAAGTTAAAAAGAACAGTCAAGATTCAGTAATTGTAAAAAAGTCTGTATTACAGTACCGGGGAGGATTTGATTCAAGTTACAAGGAACAGAATATATAATATGGACATGGCTAGCGTGCTACGCGTAGCATAGAGCACTCCGTGCTACGGCTCACTTTTTGATTTTTCAAAATCCTAACGGTCGATCCAAACCGTTCAACATGATCTCCATATTAATATGTACTTGCAAACCAAATTTTACATTTTTTTGAATTTTTTTACTATTTATTAAGCCACTTTGAAAAAACACTAATTTGTACACAACAGTAAAATCTGCTGGATCATTGGATCAGCGATTTTCAAAGTGGCTTAATAAATAGTAAAAAAATTCAAAAAAATGTAAAATTTGGTTTGCAAGTACATATTAATATGGAGATCATGTTGAACGGTTCGGATGGACCGTTAGGATTTTGAAAAATAAAAAAGTGAGCCGTAGCACGGTAGAGCCTCTATGCTACGCGTAGCACGCTAGCCATTTCGTATATAATATATATGGAGATCATGGATCACATATCTGAGCTCTATACTTTAATTAAGGCCTCAATGATGTAGCGTTGGATGGGCTTTCAGTGTTGTAGGAGAACGGAATAGTTGGATGCCCATCGGACCTACTTTTAGGTTCAACGAGCATGATGACCGTCCGATCTAATTTAAGATTTGTGCGCACGAAAATTGAAACAGACACGCATGAACTTTAAAGCGTCCTACACGAATCTTAAAGCAAATCAACGGTGATTAAACACATCGAACCAAAGTAGGTCCGATGCCCATCGGACCTACTCTCAAGTGGTGTTGTAGTGTTGCTCAATTTTCTCTTTTGTATTGGATGCCGACATTTTTATTATTATCCAAAGTTAATTACAAATTAATAAATATATTCAGAATCTCTTGAATTTTTGAAAAATGTCCATACTGGTCATTTTCTGGCCGGTTTCCTCTTTGTTTTTTTTTTTTTTTGAGAGACATTATGAAGATAAATATAATGAAATCTAACACTGAAAATTCGAATTTTTTTGTTTAAATTTTTTGTTAGATTCTTCTTTTGATTTATAATTAGTATATTTATACTAAAATACACTAGATTACTTGAAATTATGTTGAATTATACTATATTACATTAAATTACGCTAAATTATGTTAAATTACGCTAAATTACGGTAAATTCTGGTAAATTACTGTGTGTCTTCATAGTGATGTATAATTAGAAACTATTTTTAGTTTCTCTTTTATCTTCATAGTGATTTATAATTAGAAACTATTTTTTTTGTTTTTTAAGAGACACTATGAAGAGCAAGATAATGAAATCTAACACTGAAATTTGATTTTTTTGTTTAAATTTTTTGTTAGATTACTTCTTTGATGTATAATTAGCATATTTATACTAAAATACGCTAAATTACTTGAAATTATGTTGAATTACACTATATTACGTTAAATTACGCTAAAATAAGGTAAATTATGCTAAATTACATATGAATAGGGACGATATCTTCACTGAACAGGCGAAAAACGACGACGAAACTTCAAACGGCCATAAAACAGTGCTCGAGTGTCCGATTTCAACAAATGACCACTTTTCGGAAAGCTTGCAAAAATACGCATGCGTCAGTGCCCACAATGCCGGATTTCAAAATTCAGAATTGCCAAAAAAACTAAGAGAAGAGCCTCAAAACTTGAGTTGAAGTTTCCAATTAAGATTTTCATTTATATTATTCAATCTAAGTAGCTCAGTAAATTATTTATATAATGAACTTGTAGAATACTATGTTTTACTATTTTTTATGATTTATGAAAGATGGCACAAAATCGGTCTAATTTAGCGTAATTTTGTGTAGTTTAGCGTAATTTACCGTATTTCATTATAATTAGCGAAATTAGTGTAATTTAGTGTAATTCAACATAATTTAGAGTAATTTAATGTAATATAGTGTAATTCAATATAATTTCAAGTCATCTAATGTATTTTAGTATAAATATGCTAATTATAAATCAAAATAAGTAATCTAACAAATAATTTAAACAAAAAATTTGAATTTTCAGTGTTAGATTTCATTATCTTGCTCTTCATAGTGTCCCTTAAAAAAAAAAAAAAAGAGAAAACCAGTCATTTTCTGGCCGGTTTCTGGGAGAGAGGAAACCGGCTAGAAAATGGCCGGTTTGGACATTTTTGGAAAAACCCAGGAGTCCTGGTATATACTCCTGGTATATTTATTAATTTGTAATTAACTTTGGATATTAATAAAAATGTCGGTACTGGATGCATGTCTTCGTTGTGGGGGATGCATTACATGTGCATGCATGTGCTAATCATGCAGTCCTTTTAAATAAAATAACAACTTATTCATGACAATTTCTTTATAAATTAGTTGGGAAAAACGGAAACACAGACTTAGGATTGAAATTTTGTTTATAAGTAGCAAGGAAAAACAGCATTGCAATTTTGATAAAAAAAAGATATGAAAAACTGGGAAGCTGAAAACAAAATACAAAAATATCTAAATAAAGGCAAAATTCTCTGCTGTCATGACTATATGCAAATTCATGAGTCTAGAACATGCATTTGCAACTTAAGAAAAGAAAAAAATGAAATTAAAACAATATTTGAAGTAGTGATATAACGAAGTAACTTGGACAACCGGAGTTGGAGAACAAATTTGAGAACCCCAAACTGGAAAACATCTGTATTTATTTATATGCCTTGAGAATTCTGAGAATTCACAGTATAATTTGAATTAACTCAAAAAAGGTAGTACAAGAAACATATTTTATTAAATTTCTTAAATCATATTCTCTTCTCGATCGTCAATGAAATATAGTTAGTACAAAAATGGTGCTATTAGGAATTGCGTACGTATATATGAAAACAGAACATATATAGAACATAGATGATGATGAAAGAAAAGAAACACAGGATTGTGCAATAATAAATAAAGTCTGTGTGCTCCGACAAGGTAGCAATGTTGATCACGTGACTGCATCTGCGACAAGCATTCATTATTTCTGACTCAGCAATTAAAGCCAGTGTGAATGGTGAACAAATTCAAATTTACAGTGTTCATTATTTCTGACACCACAACACCATACAGTTTGCACGAGCAAGATACGACTGAACACGACATGTATACAGCGAAAGACAAAATTAGCACAGTTTAACACACAGTCCACAGACAAGATAAGTGTCAACATGTATTAATTAGTTCATCCAATTTGCATTCAAATTGGATCCGAATTATATAATGTGCATCCAAAAATGTTATGGACATCAGTACATCAATAAACGCTTTTTATTTCATTCCGTACAACTCTCAAATTTGCTGCAAGTTTCGAAGTTACAGAAAATCAAGCTATTGATCCCTATTGAATCGGAACTATTGAAAATCAAGCTATTGAATCGGAACTATTGATCCCTATCATTTTAAATGTTACAAAGCAGTTATTTTTTAATTTATTTCCGTACATTTTATTTAATAATTTTTATGGATAAAAATATGTTATTTTAATAATTTTTATAGATAAAAAATTTCTCCCAATTTATGAATTGAGAGAGTGGCACAAAAAATATATTTATTGACCGAGTAGAACTATGGTGTTCCTAAGTTCATTAAGCTTCTTTGTGAACTCAACTCTAAAATATATCGATTGACTTCAAATGACGAATCCGAACCGTTGAAACCCGTATACTTTAAGAGTGATGCATCTACATGCAAAAAATTTAAATTTTCGAATTTATTTTGTATAGAGTCAAGTGGTACAAAACGTTCAAAAAATGAATGCATTAAAATTAATTTATGAACCTTTTAAATTTGACCGCTTGACTTTATACTAAATTAATTTTAAATTTTAAATTTTTTGCATATAAACGCACCACTTGTAAAGTGGACGGGTTTCAACGGTTCGAATTCACCATTTAAAGTAAATCTGATAGATTTTAGAGTTGAATTCACCGAGAAACTAGTGTAATTAGAAACATCTTAGTTCTACTTATTGGCATCTTCTCTTTTGAATGTCACGCGTCCCTAATCTAACTTGGTCGGCACTTCCCTTTTTTTTTCACTTGGGGGCAATATTTTTTGCATATAAATAATTGTTAAAAATAACTCAAAACGTGGAATTATATACGAGGGAAACTAATATCTGAGCAGATAATTATTTTTTTGGGATGGGAATTCGGTGCAGAGTTTTTTTTTTTTAAATTTATTATATAATTTTTGTCGGGATGAACAAAGGTAAAATTTTGTTTATACATTAGGATGAATCAAATTATTAGACACAGTATAGGAAGAAGAGTTTATGCACTAGAACCTTGACTTGTCGTTAGACATTTTTTTAAGAAACGAATCATTGACCCTTTTTTTATGCATTGTAACATAAACATATTATAAGAAATAACAAAATTTATGAAATAATAATTTTTTAAAAGATAGACCAATGAAAAAATAATTATTTTAAAATTAAGAGACCTGCAAATAAATTTTTTATATAATTTTGTATTTTAAATTACCTTGAACCGTGATTTCGGAGAATAATTTGATGATTCTGTATTTTTAATTAGTATCAATGGTCTAATAATAACTACATTAAAAGTTATAAACATGCATTTGCAATTAATGTCCAATTAAAAATATTTTGTCAGCGTTGGTTTGATCAATTGCAATTGCTATTGTATCCGATTTGATACATAAAGGTACCATCAAATATTTTGTCCGACATGCATGAAACACTTATTTTATATTAATTTAATTTCAATTAAAAATATTTTGTCACCTTTTTATCTCTGCAAATTAAGAATTGCAATGAATCTGTATTCTTAAATGAGGTTTAGGAAAAAAAAATAGCATGTACCTATGGCAAGTATGTGTTTATAAAAAAATAGACTTCTATACGCAAAAAAAAATATAAAAAAGATGCATAGAATAAAATTTTAAAAGATTGATATTCAATATGAAATTTCAACTTTTAATCAAAACCGTTGACGGATTAGAACATCTACGTGCTAATATAAGAATGGAGATATGCAGATTTCAATTTTTTTATCACAGCTCTGAAGAACTAAATCAATAATTTGATGATTTGGTTTCTTAAAAAGTATTTGAAAGAAACCGAATTAATAATTTGATTTCTTTGTTTTGTAGTATGAAAATAAATTATTTTTGATTTAAAAAATGCAATAAATCCTAAAATAAAAAAAAATATGAAATGGGGGTAAATAATTTTTATCCTGAGTGGCAATAGCAAAGACATCTAATATGTGCTTCAAATCTACAAATTTAGAAGAAGCGGATGCGTACAACGGGATGGTTCTGAGCACAAATATTCATATAGATTAGGTACGACGAATTATAAATGGAATCGGATGGTTCTGAGCACAAATAAAACCGATTTCTGAAAATTCTATGGTTCTTTTCCTTTATTCTATTATTTTATAATATTTTCTATCAATAAAAAATTCTCCATTTACGGGAATCTTTGTGGTCTCATTTTAGAGTAAAGCTTAGGTGCTATAGATAGCATAAGACATTTCATGCTACGGTTTTAAAAATTTATTGTATAAATTTCAAACTTCGATCTAAGTAGCTCAATAAATTATTTATATAATAAACTTGTAGAATATCAATTTTTATTATTTTTGAATTTTTTTTTATTTTTTATAATTTATGAAAGATGGTAAAAAATAGCCTAAAACATTAGCAATTTTCTTTTATTTTGAAGTCATTTTTTGCCATTTTTCATAAATCATAAAAAATAGTAAAAATTGGTATTCTACAAGTTCATTATATAACTAATTTACTGAGATACTTAGATCGAAGTTTAAAGTTTATACGTTAGAATTTTGAGGCTATAGTACGGAAAACCTTATGTTATCCGTAGCACCTAAGCCTTACTCCTCATTTTATTTACTGAGATAGTGACATGAAAAACATACTTATTGGCATCTTCTCTTTAGCAGAAATTTTTATTTATAGCATAAAAAAAAAAAATAAACCAAAACACCTCAGATTTGAGGAAATTCGACATTTATCCAGGCCGCTCAATGCCGCTGCAGCCCCAGTCTAGGGGCCGCCCAACGCCTCTGCGGCCCCTATTTTTTTTATCATAAATTATTTTATTTGTTTTGGTTTTTTGGTTATTTTTTATTTTATTTTATATATTATGTGTAATTGTTATTTTGTTTTAAATGTCGTTTATTTTGAAAATATTGTTCGTTTGTCGGATCAAAATTATGAGTATGTTGTTTATTTTGGAAATGTCGTTCGTTTGAAATATTATGAGTACGAAGAAATAATGATATAATGATCAAAATAAATATATAACAAATAACAAAGCAACAAAATAAATCCTACTGGGGTGAACTAAATATTGTCTTTACCCTCTTAACCTTAAACCCCCAACCCTGCCTGGAGAGTGACATATCATCAGTATCTGAACCGTCTGGAGAGTCATCATTCTCCGGCTGAACCGGCTCGTCATGAACCGCCTTAATCTCAGATGTTTGCTGGACTCCAAGATAAAAAACCGTAGTCTGTCTAGACTCACCTTGAGTGAATAGGAACACATGTCTCGCTATGGGGGTCATCGAGAGGATGAAGGATCTAGGAAACTCCGGAATCGGCTCTGTCTGAACATACCCCGGCTAATAGGCAGGTGGTATCGTCAGAGTCGGACTGTAGTCCTGTGAATATAGTCTATTTCCCTCGGTGCCAAAATCTGCCGAGATGTTGTAAAACAGTGACTCCTCTTCCTCACCCTGCAGTAACTTACAAATTAGTTAATCAAGAATTTTGAAAAAAAAATCACAATTATGTATTTTAATTACAATTATACCTCGGCATCCTGAGTAGGCATGGCCTTGTCTGTGGCTCGGCGCAATGCCTCTGTACCTCGGTCGAACGCCTGACCGACGATCTCAGCGTTCTGGACAGGTGCAAACAATACCTCGTCACCAGCGTATGTGACGTAGATATCTGACTCGTCGGATATGTCATTTATTACATGACACCCGCCCAATCCAGCGCACCTGAGTAAAGAGTCGAGGCGCGTCCTGTACCCACATTGACACACCGCTGGTATATTGTGCTTAAGGATGGCTTTCCCAAGCCTCTTATAGCCCCTCATCGTGGCCATCGTTGCCGTTATGATGCAACTCTTCACCAGATATAAGGCCTATAAATAAACATTATATACATGTTTTACAAATGTAAATATTGTAAGTTATTAATTAGAAATTTAAAATTAAACATACCGTGGATGCTAATGGTGCATCGGTGGTAATAATATCATGGATCCGTCCTCTCTGATCCCTCGGCCTCGGTACCCGCTCATGAGGGTTGTCGGTGATACACCCCTCCAGATATATGGTCTATGTGCCGTTATCCTGATACCAATCTCTGTAAGGTCTGTATAAATTACAAAAATGTCTGATATTACAATCAGAAAACCCTGTCAGTGCGACTCCGGATACCCGAAACATCTGCCAATGCCCTATCGACGTATTGGGACATTTCGTATGGAGTGGCGATAGGGTCGTGCTGTGTACCTCTACTGGAAGATGGTGCATTCCTACTGGAAGACGGTATATCTCTACTAGATGCCATGCTGTATTTGATAATTTTTTGCTATTAATATTGGTACCAATTTTGGTCAAATATGATAAAATTTCTGGTTAAATGTGTTGCCATTTTGGTACTTAAGTGTAATTTAAAATTAGTACTAATTTAATCGACATTGGTACTAATAAAATCTAATTTTGATACTAATTAAAATTTGGTACTATTTTAAATCTTAATTTTGGTACTAAACAATTTAATTTTGATCATAAACAATTTAATTTTAGTAAAATAAATCTAATTACAATTTGGTATTGGTCTAATTTAATTTTGGTCATATTCCAATTAAATTTTGGTATTATTCTATTTAAATTTTGGATCTAAATCCTAATCCATAAAAATTAATATTTAATTCTAAACCCTAAATTCTAAACCTAAAACCTAAACCCAAACCTAAACCTAATTACTACCCTAAATTAAAAATTAAAACAAGAAAAAAGAAGAAGAAAACTTACTCGAGCTCGAAGGGATCGAAAGCGATGCTTGAATTGGTAATGAAATGGGTTCCAGCGGCCCCTATATATAGCACAGGGGGCTGCAGAGGCATTGGGCGGCCTCAAAACTGGACCGCAGCGGCATTGAGTGGCCTTCAGTTTTTGAAGCCGCAGGGTTATTGAGCGGCCTGGGTATATATCGAATTTCCTCAAATCTGAGATGTTTTGATTTTTTTTTTTTGTTACACTGTAAATAAAAATTTCGGTCTCTTTTGAATGCCACGCGTTCCTAATCTAACTTGGTCGGCACTTCCCTTTTTTGTCCACTTGGGGGCAATATATTTTGCATCTAAAATTCTAAATAATTATATACAAGGCAAACTAATACCTGAGTAGATAATTATTTTCTGGAATGGGAATTGGGTGCAGAATTTTTATTTATAAAAATATATTAATTTTTTTTCGTAAAGAACAAAGGTGAAATTTGTTTCATACATTACAAGGAATCAAATAAGTGGTACATTTTGGGATAAGACTCTGCTGTTTTTCTTAGAGAAAAATAACATTTTTCTTTTCCAATCTCAACTATTTAAAATTTTTCATTCACGTATCTCGATAAAAAAACTTTTTCATGCACAGATCTCAACGATTTTGAATGGTTGAGATAGAAAAAGCAGGACCCTGCTTTTCTCTTAGAAAAACAGCGGAGTCCGTTCTTACATTTTGGTTAGATATTTTCTAAAAAACTGAATCATTAATTTGTTTCTTAGAATTTATATGCATATTTCAATCTTTAGTCAGTTAAAGAATTCAATGGTTTGGTTTCTTAAAAAATACTTGAAGAAATCAAATCGACAGTTTAAATTTTTTCTTCTGTAGCATGATTTTTTCTTTCTTTCTATTCTTTACAAAATTTGGAATAAATTACTAAATTTTTTTTTTGAATTGGGTGGGGTGAATAATTCTTATCGTAGTAGCAATAACATAACGTTTTGAAAAAAAAAAATCAGACTAATTTGAATCCAATATTCATTAAATATACCCGCTTTCCGAGAGAAAGACATGAACAATCAATTTTTTCATTTATTTATTTGAATGATCAATCAATTCACATAAATGGAAATAGACTTTTTACTTTCACAACTTTTCATGCATGCATGAATGCATCTTCCACCTATCCAACCATGTGAAATGAGTGATGGTACGACTTAAATTGAAACAATCGTACGACTTAAATTGAAAACATTGACACGTATACTCTGCAAATCTGAGACTACTCAGCGTTGCAATCAAACTCAATTTAGTGGCAAACAAAATGCATTTAAGAAAGATCCAACGCTCACCTGCTCAATCTTTGCCCTCCATCTGTTCATCCGTACTCTCACATTAACACTTTTAATTATTGGGGGGAATTTCATGTATTGAAATATACCCTCCAAAACTTTGAAATAACGTATTTCCCACTCTAAAACTCATAATATCATAATTACCCTTATAAAGTTAAAAAACTTACAAATTACCCAATTTATTAATTTTTCTAATAAAACTCATTTTGAATTTATAAATTACCCATTTTACACTTTCTCCATCTTTTCTTTTTCTTCTTTCTCTTTGTTCTCAAAGAAATCCAAGCTCTGATTTTAGATTTAGACTTATTTAATGATTGCTGAGAATTTAGGTCTGAGTGGGAAATTAAACTATTCAGAGTTGGAAATCTTTCTATAACCTCAGATTCTCTGGATTGATATCAATCTAGTATGCTGTGTTTGTTGTGCCTGACAAATAGGCCCCAATTAGTAAATAAAATGCTCAAGGTACACAATATAATGCCAGTAACTTGCTACATAATGCGGCAGTTTACATCTAGTATACTGGCACATATATTCTAGCGCAGATCATATAAAATGCTTTTGCTAAGCCGCCTAATTTAAGTTCTTCTCCGATCAACATTTATCAGGATTCAGAGGCACTGTCAAATCTCTTGCCATGGCCACTGGAGAACTAGCTTGCACATATCACCATTACGTCTGAGAAGATATCCATGTCAAGGCAGCGAACTTGAAGATCAATACATACTGGCAGGAAACTACTCGAGAGGAGAAGCATTGAAGACCTCATCCTCAGTGCAGGATTAGGTGGTGGTGGTGCACTATTTTGGTACTGCTGCTCCTGCTGGTGGTTCCAGTGCTACTTTAGCTACTGCTGCGTCAGCAGTTGAAGAGAAAAAAGAGGAACCCAAGGAAGAGAGTGATGATGACATGGGATGTAGTTTGTTTCATTAGGGAGAATTTTGGGTTTCTAAAGTTTCTTATGGTTTCTTACTTAAGACTTCGGGTTTGATTAGTTGGAGATTTTGTTACAACTTAGATTTTTGATTTATGAAATGGTCAACATGGATTGATCTATTATGTTGCTCATTGATGCGGCATATTCCTGTTTCTTTTCACCTTTTACTATTACGAGCAGCATTTAGAAGAATAATGCAAAGAATTTTATTATTCGGTTAGGTGCTGCTAGAAGTTTTGTTGGATTATAGTTGGTTCTTCAGATGTTGTGACGGATAATATTTTCTTAGATGATTCAAAAGGAAAAGATGAAGAAATGGTAGAATATGTTAATTTATAAATTAAAAAAAAGTTTTATTAGAAAATTCAATAAATTAGATAAATTTGTGAGTTTTTGAACTTTAGAAGGGTAAATATGATATTATGAATTTTAGATGGGAAAATACGTAATTTCAAGGTTTTTGAAGGGGATAAATGAAATTCCCCCTTAATTATTTATAGAGACTCCTAGAAACATTCGATGGAATCACCACCGACAATTTAGCACTGAAATTTTAGAAATAAAAAAATATTTTTTTTAATCCTCGAACCTACCTTCTTTAATAAAAATTAGAAAAAAATTCCGTTGTTTTTTAAGTGAATGCTGAAGATGCACCCAACTATTTACAAGAGATTCCTAAAATAAGACGCAACATAAATCATATTTCTGTAAAATCATAGCAATCTGTATTTTTTATTTTTAGACGATTATTTCTGAAAGTAACTATATCATTGATTAAATTTTTTTTTGACATTTTTTTTAAAGAATTGTAGATTACCATTTTGGACAAAGAAAATCCGAAAAGAAGGCATGCGTACGTCAATACCTAAATAAATTCCTTTATATTTCGAATATTCTGTGACCAAATTTAAAGGACCAAATCAATAATTTAATTTTTTCTATGACATTAAAAAATTTACCATCTATCTCCTTTCTGACAAAATATTTACTATACTTTTAAATAAAAATTACGATCCAAGTTGATTTTAAAACTACACTTGTTCTTCAAAAATTTATCACTGAAATTTGAGAAATAAAAAAGAGAAACTTTTTATACCGGAGCTTACCATCTCTATGAACAGAAAAAAGAGTTCCGTTCTTAAAATAAGACGCAACATAAATCATATTCCTATGAAAAACATAACAACATTCATATTTGTATTTTGAATTTTCAGACAATTTTATTTGGAAAAGATCAAACGATACATCCGCTTGTGATCTTCCAATTACAACCTTGAACATTAAAAATTAGAGAGAGCCTAGCTATCTCTCAGAATCCATCCCACGTTTCATCCCCAGTCAATAACTACTTTAATAACTACTAATTATTTGGGAACCACCTAATATCTGAAATATTTTACAACTGGCGCGCGCAAGTATTCACATATAATAAATCAAGTATTCATCTATAATAATCAAGTATTCACACCTAAGATATCAAGTATTTAAAAAAAAAACTGGACACATCATTCACCCATCTTTTACACGTTTTTAGATGTGATTTTTTTTTCTCCGTTCAATTTAACCAATATGTCTGACGATCTGTGAGGAATTTTGCAAATCTAAATCCACTAACGTCTTCTACATAATTTTCTCTTTCAAATGAGATCCATGATGACATACTTTCGAGTTGTCTGTTGCACAAGTATTCACACCTCGTCATGCAAGTATTCATCCCTCATCGAGCAAGTATTCATCCTCGTCGTGTAAGTGTAAATAGTTCATGTATCAAGAGTATTACAAGCATATGTGCATATCTCGATTAATTTTACAAGAACGCGTAAATATTCACATATAATAAATCAAGTATTTATCTATAATACATCAAGTATTCACACCTAAGATATCAAGTATTTAAAAAAAAAAAACTGGACACATCACTCACCCATCTTTTACACGTTTTTAGAGGTGATTTTTTTTCTCCGTTCAATCTAACCAATATTTCTGACGATCTGTGAGGAATTTTGCAAATCTAAAACCACCAACGTCTTCTATACAATTTTCTCTTTCAAATGAGATCTATGATGACATACTTTCGAGTTGTCCGTTGCACAAATATTCATACCTCGTCATGCAAGTATTCATTCCTCATCGAGCAAGTATTCATCCTCGTCGTGTAAATGTAAATACTAAATAGTTCATGTATCAAGAGTATTACAAGCATATGTGCATATTTCGATTAATTTAACAAGAGCGTGCAAATATTCACATATAATAAATCAAGTATTCATCTATAATACATCAAGTATTCACGCCTAAGATATCGAGTATTTAAAAAAAAACTAGACACATCACTCACCCATCTTTTACACGTTTTTAGAGGTGATTTTTTTTTCTCCGTTCAATCTAACCAATATTCTGACGATCTGTGAGGAATTTTGCAAATCTAAAATCACCAACGTCTTCTACACAATTTTCTCTTTCAAATGAGATCCATGATGACATACTTTCGAGTTGTCCGTTGCACAAGTATTCATACCTCGTCATGCAAGTATTCATTCCTCATTGATCAAGTATTCATCCTCGTCGTGTAAGTGTAAATAGTTCATGGAGGTGGGAGACGGAGGCAGATGTGAGAGATGCGGAGGTGGGAGAGGGAGAGGGAGGCGGAGATGGAGAGATGAGAGAGGGAGGCGGAGGCGGAGAGGAAGAGGTGGGAGAGGGAGGCGGAGGCGGAGATGGAGAGGTGGGAGAGGCGGGCGGAGGCGGAGAGGGAGAGGTGGGAGAGACAGGTGGAGGCGGAGGTGGGAGAGAGAGGGAGAAAGAGGAAATAAAATAAGGGAGAAAATTTACTAATTAATTTGTAGGAACCATTAGGTAGTTATAATTTGTAATTATAGTTAAAAGATGGAGTTAGTTAGTTGGGAATGAAATGGGGGATAAATAGATGGGGAACAATATAATTACCCTAAAAATTAATTAAACATAAATTACTTTGGACTCACATTAATAACTAAGAGAGGTCATTGTAGCTGTTACAAAAAAAACTTAAGTTTGATTTAGTACACGTTCTGAAAATGAAATCATAATAGTTGCTATAAGAAAAAAAAAAAAAACGACAATGAATATTTCACCTTGTAAAAGAACGTCTTTAGTAAAAAAATTCAAACTGAAACTATAGTTCTCTTATTGTTGCAATTGACATTCAATACAAGTTTTCATTTTTGAAGAGATTTTGTTTTGAAATAAGAAAAAATGTAGTTAGGGATAATATACTTTCTGTCCAAAATTTTATTTAGTGTTTTTTTTTTTTTTCCCCATTTGCTCTCTTTCTTCACAAGTTGTATTTTCCCTTTTCTTATGGCATAATGGCACATTGGATTTTGGTTTCTTGGCTGTATGTTATTTTTTTTTTTTTTGTTCAATCATGGTGTTTAGACCGTTCTAGGTATTTCTTGTGATCTGATTAATTTCAATTGGTACGTACTTAACATTTGTACGATTAATAATTTATAACATGTATGGTTTTAGTCGGATTTCACATTTTTAATTAATTATGTCCATATATATGTACTTGTCCATAGATAATCTATCAACTAGGCTTACGTTTAGTTTTCTTTTCTATGTTTCCCTTTTATGCACTATGTTGTTTTTCTAAAAGATATGTAATTCAAGCAACATTTAAAGTCTGTACGGATTGTTGTAAGTGAGAGTTTTTTATCTATAAAAATTATTAAATTTAGATGTACGAAGACAAAAATAGTATCTCGTTTTCAATAAATATAGAAAGATCTGATTCATTGAGTCCGATTCAAATATATGAATCGGACTCAATGGTCCAGATCCATCGATATATTATATTTTTTTTAGAACGGTTGAAAAGGAGAAATGCAAGTGCCACATTTCATCAGATCACAAGTGGATTGGACTCAATGAATCAGATCCAAATATTTTTATTTTTTAAATTCGGTAAAAAGAAGAATCGGTAGCTGTCACATTTAATCAATTCACAATTGGATCTTCTCTGTGGAAGCCGATCCAATTCTAACTTGATTTTCTGTGGCATCCATATTCCAGATTTTCCCATCAACGTCTATTTTTTTTCAAAATAAAATATATCGATGGATCTGGACTATTGAGTCAGATCCATATATTTGAATCGGACTCATTGAGTCAGATATTTCTATATTTGTTGGAAACAACGCACTCTTTCTGTTTTTGTACATCTGGATTTAATAATTTCTATTGATAAAAAATTTCCTTGTAAGTGAGGTAGTTAGCAGGGCTGTATATTTATTGTTACTGCGCGCATTCAGTAGATTGCTTGGATTGTTGTAGCTAGTTTGAGATGTAGTAATTTTCATTTCCAATTCACCTAATTAGTATAACTATTGAAACTTGGGTTTTCTTTTATAATTGTTGGTATTACTCCACTTAGAACCTCTAACCATTCATATTTTTGTATTGAGAAAAATAATTGGTGATAAAAAAATTAATTATCAACCAAATTAATTATTGTTGTTTACTTAAGTTAACCCAATGCACAAACATTTTCCATGGAGTAAATAAAAAATTTCATGTTTCACTTGATGTTCTTGTATTTTTTTTTGTTATGTACCTGTTGTAGGTTTTTATTGTTGTTAATACATTTTTATATACCTGTTGTAGTATTACCTATGATAATTACTTCAAACGACATTCTTAGGAAAAAAGACTACTAGAGTTATCATATAAAACACAACCAGAACACCATTATTACATATTCAAATTTAGGTTTGATCTCCCAATAAATTTTGATGAATACAGTTGTACGCATTAATTCATGCATGACGATCATGGCGGATGGCTCTATATAAACCCTCCCACATTCACCTTTTAAATCACAACAATTCCAAACTCAACTAGCTCATATATATCACACTCTTCTGAGTCTTCTCTAATTAAGAAACTTCAAATCATTATTGCCTGACAGCAACAACAAAATCATGGCTAGCTTTGATATCCGTGCTATCGCTGCCGTAACCATCACCATTCTCCTCCTGACCGGACCACACACCACAAATGCAGCAATATCATGTGGCCAGGTGGCGTCAGCTCTTGCCCAGTGCATGTCGTATGCCCGCACCGGTCAGGGCAGCCCTCCTGCGCAGTGCTGCAGCGGTGTCAAGAGCCTGAATTCGATAGCATCGACCGGTGCCGACCGCCAGTCGGTGTGCAACTGCCTTAAAAACCTTGCCAAGGGAACTACCGTCAATGCCAAAGCTGCCGCTGGCCTCCCCGGCAAGTGCGGCGTCAGCGTACCATATGCCATTAGCACCTCCACTGACTGCTCCAAGTAAGTGTGCCAACCATTTCATTTGTGGGCATGTTCATTTGGGCATATATCATTGATAAGCATTGACAGAACATGGTTTTACTAGATTTCATAATCCTATACATAAATGCAACCATTTTTTTTTTTGGAAAATTTTCACGTTGAAATTATACCGGAGTACCTAATTTTTTTTTTTTTATATTTCTTGCAGGGTGCACTAATTCACCCAGCTGAGCTCAGAGAAAGGGCTAATGAGAAAGAGAGAAATATGGGGATTATAATGCATCGTCTTACAGTATATTTTTGTAGTTCTATATTGTTGCTCTTTCTTGTTATCCTAGTGTTGCCATCTTTCTTGTTATCCTAGTGTTGCCACCACTGCGGTTGTGTGCAGTGAATATTGTTGCTCTTTCTTGTTATCCTAGTGTTGCCATCTTTCTTGTTATCCTAGTGTTGCCACCACTGCGGTTGTGTGCAGTGAGAGTGTGCTCCTGTTATCAAATAATAAACTAGTTATTAATAATATATAAGTTCTCAATTAATATCCTTATGCTTTTAACTAGTTAATTTAGTCTCTTTTACTTTTTTCTTTGTCCGTAAAAATGATTTGGTATATAATGTACCAGCAGGCCTGTAATCTAAAATTATGAGAGATATTGAGCCTTGCTCTTTTTAGCCCTCTCAGAAAGACACGAGATTCAAAGATATTCATTGGGCCTCAGACTAGAAAAATATGAACCATCTTCCATCTATTAAATTTAAAAACCTATAAAATTCAGTGGCAAAGAAAAAGAGAAAAACTATGGAATATTATTATTTAGCATACCCAGTATCTGTAGGACCGCATGTCAGTGAGCTGCAAAATAGTCACTCATCATCACTTAATATCTGCTGTACTAACAGCATCATTCTGCTTTTGAGATCAGCTGTTCTAAAAAAATGATACTGATAACAACTACAATTTTGTTTTTGTTGATGAACAATGTTAGCAAAGAAAATACTTATGCTCCCTTTTTCATAAATCCCAAAAATTAAGCACTGGGTTTTTTTTCTTCTCAAAACATATGATAATAGATCATTCCTTTTATGCGAGAGATTCAATAAGTTTGACATTCATTAAACATATTTGGAGTGATTTAATAACTATAAACCTTTCTCTCGTGCTTAAAAAATAGTTTGCAAAACGGAAAACTAAAGCAGGTAAGTTTCAACATTTTGTCATTAAAAAAGAGTGAGGCTATGGTGCTATGCATAGCACCAATGGCTAGTGTACTACAGCTCAATATGGTACTTTTTAAAATCCTAACGGTCGATCCGAACCGTTCAATGTGCTATCCATATGAATATGTACTTGCAAACTAAATTTTATATTTTTTTGAATTTTTTTACTATTTTTTTAGATAGGTAGAAAAATCAGTGTTTTCTGAAAATTCTGGACCATCAAAATTCTACCTATCTAAAAAAATAGTAAAAAAATTCGAAAAAATATAAAATTTAGTTTGCAAGTACATATTCATATGATTATCACATTGAACGGTTCGGATCGACCGTTAGGAATTTAAAAAGTACCATATTGACCCGTAGTACACTAGCCATCCGTGCTATGCATAGCACCATAGCCTCACTCATTAAAAAATGTCTTTGTATGTATATATTATTATTATTACGCTATATTTTAATTTTAAGAAAAATAGTCATGACAGAACATCGATCATCTTTGGATCATTGGATAGATTTTAACTAAAGGATATTAATTTTTTGTTCCTCATCTCTTAGAATGCAATTAATATATACTCTGTATTTATCAACTAAACTGAAATTATGAGGTACACTAAACCTTTAGCAGATGATCATATAATAATAGCATTGATCCTTGGCGAAGTAATGAGAGAGAGAACCGGAGAAGTGAACCATTTTCATTATTTTATCCTATCTATGTTATATATAAATACAAGTATATAACTACCATGTCCAGAAGTGATTAATTATAAAATTAAAGTAAACCGACTTGCTTGTCACATCTTCTCGTCGTACCAGTGCCGGCCGGTGCAGGTTAATTGTAAATTTACCAGTCTGTACCTGCTGCAAAGCGCTACAACCAAACTGCAATTGGTAACCAACATTATCATTTAAGAACCAGCACATGGTTGTCTGCTCTCCATCTATACAAAGGCATCCCATGACTATATAATGCTCGATAGGTACCAACATGTCAGGTACCATGTCGATAATGCTGTTTGGGTTTGGTGAGTTCACATCGATCCCTGCCATATATATATATATAGACCTTATTTTTTTTTTTTTTTTATGAGATAAAAATAAAATTAAGTCTTCCAATTATGAATATTTACTAAAACTTCTGTTATATATAGTACTTTAAAATGCAATCGTATGATCACCCAAAAAAAAAAATGCAATCGTATGGACCGCATATGCAAGATCACATAGTATAATTATTTCATAAACATGACTCGCTATCTGAATCGTATAATACAAATATCTCATGAATCTAAAAAATTCATCCTATTAAACACAACAGGTTGTCTATGTTCGATTATGTTGGTAAATACGTACAATAAACATATTACCTTTTCAATATGCGAAGCGAGTTAGGATCGCGACTTAATTATTGAACGAACGTCTTATATCTTTTCTTCCCGAGCATTACATCTCTCCAAGCAATCCAAGTACGTATATCATCTTATATTAAAACCTTTGTTAAAGGCTACTTACTGATCGTTCACTAGAGTTATTAATTATCTGTCATTAATTATGAGGTGTGCAACTAATAGAACTGATCACTAATTCACACTTCGAGTGCACCAACGCTAAGATAATACCCTTAAAGAGATTAAATTAAGAACTATATATATTCATATTTCAGGAAGATAAAAAGACTAAAAAATTCAAATATATATATATATATACACACACACACACAGAGGAGGGATCTAGTTACAACAATTTTGAGTTACAACAAAATTACCACAACCATTTTCTACATTTTCAAAGTCCAAATCGTCGATCCAAACCGTTCAACATGATCTCCACAATAAAATGTGCTTCCTGATCAAATTTTACATTTTTTTTAATTTTTTTACTATTTATTAAGATAGGTACAAAATTCAATGGTCTGAATTTCACTAGTTTTTGTAAAATACTTAATAAATAGTAAAAAAATTCAAAAAATATAAAATTTGATCTGCAAGCACATTTTATTTAGATAATCATGTTGAACGGTTTGGATCGACGATTTGGACTTTGAAAATGTAGAAAATAGTTGTGGTAACTTTGTTGGTAACTAGATCCCTCCTCATATATATATATATATTTATATATGTCACATTATTCAACCTTCTCAACTACTTCCAAGGTTAACTACATACTATATATATATATATAGCTTATATTCTCACCAAGAGACGTGGTAGACGAAACACCTTTCTTTACGCCAGTGACACATTAGCTCACTAAAATGACTACTTAGTCTTTTATATTTGAGTAACCTAAAAATGTTATAAATTTATATCATTCACTTGGTTGAAACATAGAGGATAAGAAATTTGATATTCTGAACATCAAACAAAATACATGTAAATGTTAGAAATTATTTCAGCCGCTCGGAACTCCAGATTGTGATGAATTTTTAATTCCCATCTTACTAGAGTGTAAAAACCATGCACCTCAGAAGTCTTACTGGTTCCTTAATTAGCTAGATTAGAAAAGTTCGAATTCAATTAATTTATGTGATGTATATGTTGCATCAACAAAATAAGATATATGCATGTTATATGTGTAACATTTATTGTTGCAGAAAAAAATATTTGTAAAGGGATACAAAAGTTTTGACAGATTGATTAATTCTCAATAAATATATTAACTAAGAGGTGGACATAATTAAAGCACTCCTTAACGTCTTTATTAGTGATAATTATGTCGGTAGATTAGCCATAGGTTACTCAAATATAAAAGACTAAGTAGTCATTTTAGTGGCTAATATCAAAACGTTTGTTCCTAGGCCGTGGAACAAACGCTTCGGTTGTTACTTTTTTCAAAGTCCAAACAGTCGATCCAAACCGTTCAACATTCAATCTATATTAAAATGTGCTTGGAGACCAAATTTTATATTTTTTGGAACTTTTTTACTACTTATTAAGCCATTTTTAAAATCGTTGTTTTCAATGATTCATAAATTTTTCACTGTTTATTAAAATCAGCGATTTTAAAACTAGCTTAATAAATAGTAAAAAATTTCCAAAAAAAGTAAACTTTTGTCTCCAAGCACATTTTAATATAGAGATCACATTTAATGGTTTACATTGACCGTTTGGACTTTGAAAATCAGGAAACTAATTGGTTACACCACGGTTCCGGAATAAACGTTTTGATATTAACCAACCTCTATATATATAGAGATAGATATGTTATCATGCTTTGGGAAGTAAAGATAGTATTTTACTTCCCACTCATATCTCCATTTTCAAAGTTCAAATAGTCGATCCAAAGTTCTCAACATGATCTTCATATTGATATGTGCTTGGAGACCAAATTTTACATTTTTTGGAAATTTTTTACTATTTTTTAGAATTTTTGAAAATCACAGCTTTTCATTAAATAAAAAATAATAAAAAATTCACAAAAACACTAATTTTCAAAAATTCTAAAAAAATAGTAAATTTTTTCCAAAAATGTAAAATTTGGTCTCCAAGCACATATCAATATAAAGATCATGTTGAGAAATTCAGATCGACTAATTGAACTTTGAAAATGAAGATATGAGTGGGAAGTAAAACACCCTATTTACTTCCCAAAGCATCGTAGCATCACTCTATATGTGTATATATGTGTGTGTGTGTGTGTGTGTATAGAGAGAGAGGAGGGATCTAGTTACAACAATTTTGAGTTACAATAAAGTTACCACAATCATTTTCTACATTTTCAAAGTCCAAATTGTCGATCCAAACCGTTCAACATGATCTCCACAATAAAATGTGCTTCCAGATCAAATTTTACATTTTTTTGAATTTTTTTACTATTTATTAAGATGGGTACAAAATTCAATGGTTTGAATTTGACTAGTTTTTGTAAAATACTTAATAAATAGTAAAAAAATTCAAAAAAATGTAAAATTTGATCTGCAAGCACATTTTATTGTGGAGATCATGTTGAACGGTTTGGATCGACAATTTGGACTTTGAAAATGTAAAAAATGGTTGTGGTAACTTTGTTGTAACTCAAAATTGTGGTAACTAGATCCCTCCTCATATATATATGTCTGACACCAAAAATATTCACAAACTCGTACTATGATCCCAAATATGGCCATAACGATGCATGCGTTCGGTCTGGAACTATATAAATTTTTGATTTCATGCATGTAGTTTAGATTGTAGTCATATATTAAATAAAAAATAATTAGAGTAGCATTTAAATACTTTCATTTATGTGTCTTTATTATGTCTTATTTTTTAATTTTAATAACTTAATTTTTAAAACTTAAATGTTAAAATCGTTAGATATGATCTATATTATTTTCACAATGCAAATGTAAAAGTTTATGACATTTCAACTTGTTTCGACTGTCATCAAGAACTTGTAAAAATATGCTAATGTGGATAATTAATTTCTTGATGTTGAATTTCAACCTATTGATTCATATTAAAACAAAACAAAAAAATGATATAAATTTTTATGTATATATAAGAAAATAATATTATTTAAAAATGACTGTTTCATTATGATATATATTATTTTCACTATGCATATGTAAAAGATTATGATATTTCAACTTTGTTTCAATTGTTATTATTTATCAAGAACTTGTAAAAATACACTAATGTGGATAATTTCTTGATTTTGAATTTTCAACCTATTCTTCATATAAAAACAATACATAAAAATGATATATAATTTTTATGTGTATATAAGAAAATAATATAGATCGAGATCAAATCTGACAGTTTCATTATGATACATAAGTTATAAAATTTTTGTTATTAAAAAAAATAAAGTCGAAGTAACATCGAGAAAAAAAAATGGAGACATTTAAAAGTTCCTTAGAAAGAAATTAAGGTAATTGTAAGAAAAAGTTAAGGGTTGGAATGATTTCATACCTTAATTAAATTGATTTACTGGAGAACTAAGTACGCCCCGCAGTTAGTAAATTTTGTATATTTTCACTTTCTCCAAAAATCTTTACATGCATTATATAAACCCTCCCAAATGCACCTCTTTGTACCCCAACACTTACCACTAAATTAGCTCACATATATCATATCGCATACCCTCTCTAATTAGAAAGTTCAAACTCCTACATCAGGACAAAAAATTCATGGCTAGCCTCAACATCCGTACCATCGCTGCCGTAACCGTTGCCATCCTCCTCTGAACCGCACCCCCCAATGCAAATGCAGCAATCACATGCAACCAGCTGATGTCTGACATCGCCCCGTGCCTATCGTATGCCCGCAACGGCTGGGGCGAACCATCCGAGCAGTGCTGCAGCGGCGTCACAGTAGACTGAATTCAATGGCAACGACAGAAGCCGACCGCCAGGCGGCATGCAACTGCCTCAAAAACCTCGTCGGAGGAACCAACCTCAATGCTGATGCTGTCGCAAGCATTCTCGGAAAGTGCAGCGTGGACGTTCCATATCCCATCAGCACTTCTACAGACTGCTCCCAGTATCCATCTCTCACCTTTGTTTTGTTGGGTTTATTCAATTCTTCATATTTTTATAATATACATTTTGTAAATAACTTTTTTTTATCAATATATTTGTTAGTGGTAATTTACTAACCATAAAAAAAAATATAATATACATACATGAGAGAAATATGACTTTTTACTTTTGTTGCTGGTAAATTACAGGGTGCACTAAGTTAATCCAGCTCAGAGAGAAGGTTAATGTGAGAAGAATCGATCATAATACATCGTCTACCTTAATATTATTATTATTATTATTATTATTATTATTATTATTATTATTATGTGATATTTTGTTGATGCTTTTTAGGGTTATTATAAAATGAATAATATGTAGTGTGGCGCGGCTCTTATCAAATAAATAATATGTAGTTTGTATGCCTATGGTCGGCTATAGAGAAGCAGTTAATTTAATCTCTCTTTAATTTATATATCCATTTCTGAAATGATTTGGTATTATTTTCAAGCAACGAAAAATTTATTCCGGTCACTTTCTGTAATGTGAACTCTTGACTTTTTACACGTTTATTTCTTCATGTCTGTATAGGTCTTCATTCAAGCACTGGTCAATTTATCATGCATTTTCTCTAAATTAATTATCATATCTTAAGAATCCAAACATACTTGGGTTGGGCTAGAACATATAGGCTTGTTGGAATTCCTTGGTGGATCTATAAATACAATTTAAGCAAGTGCTTGTGTTGGGCCTTAATGGGCCCTTTTTAAACAAGAGACGATATTGCGGTTTAATTTTAATTTACGGGGAGATGAGGGGTTTCAATTAGTGGTGTTTATCGGTTTGGTTCGGTCCAAACTGAATTAAAATAGACAAATTAAAATTTTATTCGGTTTTCAAAATCAAATCAAACCAAACCGATATAGAATAAGAACCAAACTGAACCGAACAAACAAGAATTTGTAAATTTCGGTTTGTTCGTTGAACCGAAATATGGTATTAATCATAAAAATAATTATTTTTTTAATCTTTCTAATGATGAATTTAAATTTTTGTTTGGTTCAGTTTAACTAATTTTAAACCGAACCAAGAAATATACATTATGTCATACTTTTCGAATTTCTTAAAATGTTTGATTCGAATGGGTGATGGGTTTAAAAATTTCAGCCGGTTTGGTCTAACCGGTTTATAATTTCTAACAACCAAAGCGAACTATTAAACCAATTAAAAAAAATGAACTGTACCGATTCATTTAATTGAAAAACTGAACCATTAAAACCGATTAAACCGAACCCAACGGACACCCCTAGTTTCAATCTAGGGCTGTAAATGAGCCGAGTTTGAGTGAGTTACCCCCAACTCGAACTCAGCTCATTAAATAACTCGTTTAACCAGTTAATTATATACTACTAGTAAAAGAATTTATCAGTATCCAGTAATTTTTTATACAACAATAGTACATAAGTACCAACAATTTTTCATACAACAACTTAGTATATAAGCACCAGCAATTTTTCATACAGCAGCTTAACAAAAACAATTTCTGAAATTTATTGTGACCAATGCTATATAACTCGAGTTATAAATGAGCGAGATGGGATAAGCTCAAACTCAGCTCATTTATTAAACGAGTCAGCCAACTCAAGTTGAAACTGACTCGAGTTGTAAATAAGCGAGTTAAAACGAGCTGTAAATGAGCGAGTTATGAGTGAGTTACGAGTTTGAGCAATTTTGCCCAGCCCTAGCGACATTGGAACGAAATCTGTCAGATGCTCGGCCTAAACTGTCTGATTAATGTTAAAATTTACGCTGCCAGGTTAGATTTACGGGATGATTTGAATTAATATATAATTACATCTGCTTGGTATAAATTTTGACACAGATCGAACTAAAATAAGATATTCGACGGATTTCGATACGACACGGAAAACCCCAACTAAAAATGATTGCGATCTAATGTAAGTGGTGTCTCTGCACAGAAGCTCACTTTGTTACATTAATGTATACGTAACTATAAGGTTCTCATGTCTAATTAATTGTAACATAGACATATACCTGTTAAACACACTCTAAACTGGCCCTAAATCTTAGGGTTTTTTGTGTTCTGTCTTGAGTTCTGATGTGTCATATGTATTGCCGACAATTAGGAGTCCATCCTACTCATAAAAATAAAAGAAAAGAAAATTAGAAATATATTTGTAATGTATAAATAAAATTGTACGAGATCCATTTTCAGTACACATCTCTATTGGTAAGAATATTATGATATTGTTATTTTTTTAATAGAAGTGGCATAACTACCGATTTCCTTGCGAAATTAATCAGTCTTACAACCTTCACACAAAAACAAAGAAAAAGAAATTAACCAGTTACAAACTTCAGTATCAATCAATATATTATGATATTGTCAAAATCGAATTTTTCATATTCAAAAGTCAAAACTCAACGGAAGAATTTTTCATAAATAATTAATTTTGAAAGACTTCATCTTTATTTAAAAATAAATAAATAATTAGGCGACTTCACATCTTGTACCCAAATTCGTTTCGTGGGTTGCATGCAGAGATTTCGTCACCAACTTTACAACTAATCAATACTTGCTATTTTTGTGTGTTGATGAACAATTTAAATGATGTTCGCTTCAAAAAGATATCTGAAGACTTGAATTAGTAAATACAAATTCTACTTTTGAACACGATACAAACTCCAGACTCCAATAATTTTTGAAAGTCGTGACTGATAATTTTTTTACAATGAAAATTTAGATTCAAATTTCAGCAAACTGAATTGAGGTTGCAAAATAAAAAATTAATATCGTTGAGGATACAATGCTTGTCCAGTTTTTTATTTTTATTTTGTTATTAAAGGCTCTAGTATATTTCAGTATATTTTAGATGTTATTTTCGAGAATTGAACTTGCAACTTTTTAGTATAAAAATGAGGTATGTCCCACTGCAGTAAGTCCGCAGTTCACAATGCTTGTCCAACTTAAAATTTATAATTAGAACTTTTTTGTAAGAGTCAAGTATATTAATGAAATTCCTACTGAATTTACAAAGTTTGTTAGAAAAATTCTAGAATTATTGATATTTCAAAAGTATCTAGATATTTTTAGAACTAGTATAAATATAATGTCTTGCTCCTCATTTTGGACCGAAAGAGAAAACAAGTTGATATGTCTTATTTCGGGGGAGTAGGCCGTATGGGAGGAGAGTTAAGAAATTGGACTCGTTCCGTCTTGGATCGACGGGCCGAGACTAAGAGAAGGGGGAATGTTTAAAAGTATTAGTGCTCTATCTTCTATAATACATTGTCTTAGGGAAATTGCGACCCGTATTTCAAGAAACTCTTTGCCTTAAATAGGTCACCCTCAACCATTAATACGCGTTGTCAGAACGGTTAGGAGAGTTCGCATAGAAGCGGTGGTGACGTGAAGCCGAGGTTGGACTGGGCCTTATCGAGTGAGGCCCAACTCGACTTCACCGGGCCAGATTGCTTCGGGTTGATTGGGTGAGGCCCGGTTTGGTCCTCGTCAGGCCGTTCAGCAGCTGGACTATGGGTCTCTCTTTGTTTGATCTCGGGCTGGCCCCAAGAGGGATCCCAAGTCGCTTTTTGGGCCTGTCGCGTACGACCCGATTGGGCCTCGTTGGATGCTTGTTGTCGGGCTACGAGCCTTGTTGCTTTTGGTCTCAGACTGGCTCCGGGAAGGGGTCCGGGTTCCGAGTTGCTTTTGGGCCACGACCATGTTAAGGGCCTTATTCTATTCTATCTTGGGTTGGCTCTTGGCGGGGTCCGAATCCCGAGTCAATGTGGGCCGAGTTCAAGCTCACATGGACCTATCACAAGTAACACAAAATAAATAGACATTGTTGTAGTAGTTTGAAGGTGTATGATATTATTATGTTATGATCCACATTGTTTTTCAATCTTCCGGGCTATTTATCATGTTTAGTTTATTTTATATGTTAAGAATTTTTGTAAGAGAGTTTATCATCAATGGATTCAAATTCGCCCATTTTCTTTTAAGAAAAAGATGAGTTTCTTGTTATTCTTTTATCTCTATCTTTCTCTCTCTAAAAATGAGAGAGATAGAGAGAAAACGAAAATAGAAGGGTCAAAAGAAAAGAAGCAGTTTAAGTCCATCATTAGTGAAATTAGTTTACAATGTCTCTTTTCTCCTCCTTTGTAGCCGAATAAAATCTTTAACATATATTAGAATGGTAGAAGTGTTATTTTAGAGGTTATATAATTGAGCAGTATAATTGTAATATTGTTAAAAAGTTGTAAAAATATTTTAAATCTCTTATTTTATATTAAGTACGTAGATGTCCTAATTCGCTAACGGTTGTGATTAAAAGATAAAATTTTAGATTGAATATCAGCTCTCCAATCAAATAGTCTGCCTTTTTTTTATTCTATGTATTTTATTATGTTTTTGTATGTGTAGAAATTAAATTTGTTTAGACACATACTCGCCGACACCTCTCCAATGCTCTCTATCTTACATAATCTATGCTGCATCCTTTTCTCTATTTTTTCGAAAACTTTTTAAGCCCCCTTATCTGAGTGTTAGACACTCGATTTCTGATTGGTAATGATTTCTTTTTATTTTTTAAATGTCATTTAATAAAATTTTGGATTGATTGATAATTGATTGATCATGTCTTCATTTTTCTCATTTTTATATCATTTAAGGAATACTATTTGTCATTTAATGATCTCATTTAAGTAAACATTGCTCTTTTAAAATATATTTCTGTTGCAACGTATGAGTATAATACTGGTAATAAATTATAAGAATATCGGTTTTAACTTTGCTTGTAAAACAAAGAAGAAACCATGGAAGAGAAAATAAAACGTGACAAGATTTCGAAAAATGCTCAAATCGTAGTTTTATTTCACGGTTTTAGATCCCAAAACCGCAAATTTAATTTACGGTTTGAGTCCTCTCAAAACCGCAGAACAAATCCACGATTTCGTAAAATCAAAAATTAAAACTGCGGTTCTAAGCTAAAATCGTGATTTAGGTTTTAGGCTAAAACCGTGAATTAAATTGACGGTTTTAAAACCCCAATTTCAATATGTTTAACATGGCGCTAAGTTTTAGGTTTTTTTTATTATTTTTTTAATTAAACATAAATGTTATAATTTATTTAATTTTTGTATTGAAATATTAGAAACATTTTATACATTTCTTTGAAAATAGATGGGATACTATATAATTTGATTTATTAGAAAGACTGCGACAAATAACCCGGATTAACATTTTTCAGACCGGATTTTTTGCTGGTGTAAGAAAAATTAAAATATTTCTTTGTGTGTTATTGAAAAAAATAAAACTGTTTTGAATCTGAGTTACTGATCCGGTTCAAAAGTCATTTCTAGATAAATACATAAAATATTTGGTTTCTTCTATTTTCGAAAAAACAAAAAATTTGTGAGACAGTTTTTCAGAGAAATTTTTTGTCATAGATAGTTTTTGTTTTTTCAAAAATTGAAGGATCACAATATTTTCTGTATTTACTTAGAAGTGATTTTTGAACCGGGATCAATAACTCAGATTCAAAATATTTTTATTTTTTTTCAATAACACATAAAAAAATACATTAATTTTTCTTACACCCGCAAAAAGTCCAGCCTCAAAAATGTTGATCCGGATTATTTGTCACAGTCTTTCTAATAAATCAAATTATATAGTATTTCATCTATTTTTAAATAAATATATAAAATATTTTTCTAATATTTCAATACAAAAAATAAATAAATTATAACATTTCTATTTAATTAAAAAATAAAAAAAAAAACCTAAAACTTAGCGCCAAAACCTAAAACTGCAATTTTTTTTGCGGTTTTGGAATTCCGAAGCAGCAAAATTATTTTTTGTTTTTAGGCTGAATTTCCGTTAAAAAAAATTGCGGTTTGGACATATTTCGTAATTTCTTAGACTGAGGTGTAGATTTTGAAATTTGATATTTTTTTGGATATTAATAAAAATTTCGGCATGCATTCACTACATTCTATTTCTGAATGCAATGAATTGTAATGCTGACAGGTAGCGATTTATACACCATAACTCAAACTCCAATTAGTGACCTAACCACCATCAACATTTAATAATAAACTCCCACCAACTATCTTCTCTTCAGGGGCCGCATTTATTACATTCCGTAGAAAAAATCAAACTTCATTTTGCTTCTTTTTTTCTTTTATTCTTTTTCGTTGATGTTGTTATGTTTTATATTGTTTTTGCTTATGGTAAGTCCATAGGTAATTATTATATTTCTAATTGTGTTGGTGCTCGTTGGTCACTCTGATTTGAAACGAACTAACAATTGTTCAACTAATTTTTTTTATTCGCGTAAATATATAAAACGAACCGACTAAATAAACCAACTGATTTAGGAACCGAATCAAACAAATTCCTGGTATCTATGGAGTGGCAAAACTAATTCTCTTGACATTTTTCTTAGTTTTGCTGGAAGGTTCAATTTATAACTAATGATATGAAAACTAACTTGTTAATTTACACAATGTAATCACACAATATTTATTAATATTCTGTTTATTTGATTTGTTTTGGTTCATTTTACTTTCTTTTTTTAAATTACTTGGTAGTGGTTACCAAGTTTACAAAAAATAAATTTATTTACAACATCATATACAAGTAATACAACCTCTCAAATCTAAACAACAGTAAAAGAAAAAAAACAGCGAAAAATAAAAAATTAGAACTGTATCCGAGTTCTCCCTCCATAACAGTGCATCCAAAATGCGTTCATTTTACTTTCAATTGCTCAGATCGATCCTAAAATCAAATTTGTAATTTTATAACAACCTACATTCTTAGACGTCCATTTACGGCTTCTACACTAGTTATGATGAATTTGAATCAAGGGTTTAGGTTTTGCAACTGCACGTGGCGTCATCTGATTTCTGATAGATATCTAAGATAGCGTCCTTTTTAAAAAATAAGCATAGGAAAACTAGGCATCCATAATTAATTGAATCAGATAAAATTGTTAGGAATTAGTTATCAGTCAATTCTTCGGGGCTCCATTATTTAGTGATTTTGACTTTCCATTGCATACCGCCATACCCACATGCACCCCCCCCCCCCCCCCCCCCCCCCCCCCCCCCACACACACACACACACACACACACTAAGGACTTCACATTTCAATAAAGTTTGCCAAATTTGACCTGTTAATTACGATTTCAAAATTATTACTTTGAACTAAAACTAGTATGTTCTTTAACTCATCAAAATTCTGGATAAGTTTAAATTCTAAAATCTATTGAATTGACTTTAAACGATCAATTGAAACCGTTAAACCGATCTATTTCATGATGCATTTACATATAAAATTTATGAACTTTCAAATTAATTTAGTATAATATTAAGTGATTAAAAATAATAAAAATGAATATAGTAAAATTACCTTATATATAATTTTTTTAATGACCACTTGACTATATACTAAATTAATTTGAAAATTTATAAATTTTGCATATAAATACCTTACTCATGAAGTAGAGTGCGGGCATGATTATGATGATATTGCTGAAATTAAATGACAATTTAAAGAGTAAGGAAGCTCCAAAACTAGAAAGTCTTAAAAAACACTTAAAAAAACTAAAGATCTAGCACTAAACCCTAAATCCTAGAAATTGTGTCAATGAGAGGGAGAACCCTAAAACCCCTAAAAACTCTAACCCTAAACCCTAACTAGAAAATCCTAGAAAGATATAGACAAAGAGTCAGATGAAAGAACTTTCAATGATGAAGAGATCGAGAGAGTGCTTGAACGCTCTGTGTTGTTGAGGTGGCGGCCGGTAAGTGCTATTGTTCGAGACGGAGTCGCGACAGAGATAGCTAGCTAGAGACGACCATTTCTAGAGAGTGCTTAAATACTACTGCGTTGTTGGATATATTTTGAAAACCTTAAACGCTCTCTGTTTATTAATTGTTTGGACACACTAAATTAAAACCATCGCCATCGGCTACATAGTTTAATGCCATTCGCTCCGAGTGATTATCCCATCGGCTCAGTAGTCCAACCGATGACGTTGGTTAATGCGGATATATGCAAAATGTATAGCAAACTTTGAGTTTAGTCTTCCACTGTCGGATCCAAATTTAATATTCGTGGTAGCTCAAATCTGATAGTTGGATCCAAATTCAAAATTTGCATTACCTTATGGATTCAATACTTTTTCGTGTCAGAGCGAAATTTGGGCTATGTTAACAAAAAAATTTCACTATCAATTGTCCCCCTTTATATTTTAACAAATTTGTATAAGCTAATTCATAAATTGCCATTTCCATAAAAGTTTTCGATCTAATTGTGCAGCGATCAACTTCAATGAACATGTTTTGACAAATTTACCCCATTAAGTTATCTAATAAACCGTGCAATGGTAAACAATATACATATGAATCATAAATATTGTATGAAGATTATGTGAACATGTTTTGTTGATATTTTTTGTAAATTGACAAAAATTGTTAATTAAATTAAGTTTACCTTTACTAGTTCACTACGTGGAGATTGACAAAACCGACAATTAAAGTTTTCATTGTGGTGAATTCTATTATTAATTCATTTCGTACTAATTTAGTTATTCTATTGAAGTTTACATTTACTAATTTACCATATGAAGATTGACAAGTCACTATTATATTGACAAAATTTTCCCATTAAGTTATCTAATAAATTGTGCAATGGTAAACAATATACATATGAATTATAAAAATTGTATGAAGATTATGTGAACATGTTTTGTCGATATTTCTTATAAATTGACAAAAATTGTCAATTAAATTAAGTTTACCTTTACTAATTCATTATGTGGAGATTGACAAAACCGACAATTAAAGTTTTCATAGTGGTGAATTCTATTATTAATTAATTTCGTACTAATTTAATTACTCTATTGAAGTTTACATTTACTAATTCACCATGTGAAGATTGACAACTCACAATTATATTAACAAATTTTTTCCATTAAGTTATCTAATAAATTGTGCAATGGTAAACAATATACATATGAATCATAAAAATTGTATGAAGATTATATGAACATGTTTTGTCGATATTTCGCAAACCACAACTTATTCAAAGGAGGTTTGTGTGAGAAATTAAACAATAATGCATTGTCACATACCTTTCATACACTACCAAAAATTTGAGATCAAAACATGATTTAATTTTAAAAACATGTTTTCTCTGTTAAAGGTCAGTTTTTTCCATTTCATTGGAACTTAACCAAAATAAAACATGTTCTTGTAAATTGTCAAATAAAATATAATACTCTAAGAAAATCAAAAGAAATGGTTTACAAGCGGTCCGACAACATGCAAAATATTTCCTGAAAATTAAATCATGTTATAAACCCAAGCTTAAGACAGTGTAAACATAGATATGTGACAGTGAACTTATGTTATTGTTTAAACTATTTTGCAAACCACAACTTAATTTAAATGGAGTTTGTGTAAGAGATTAAACAACAATGCACTATCACATACCTTTTGTACACTACTGAAAGTTTGGGTTTGAAACATGATTTAATTTTTAAAACATGTTTTGCATGTTGTTGGACAGCTTGTGACCCATTTCATTTAACAATTAGAAAGTAATCCACTACTTTGCATGAAACAACAACATAACAATTAAAAAACAAATCACAAGCATCAACACACAAAGTACAATTAATACTATTAGCTGTTTCTTGAGAATCGAAGATACTTCTGCTTCATTTCGATATCTTGCAACTTGTCTGCAATGTTGCATATGAGTATTTAAACTTACGTTACTTAAATTGGTGGTGTTGTCGCACCAACCCATCCATTGATTACATTCTTAACATGTATAAAATTTCCTCCACATATTCTTTTGGGTCATCGAAACAACACTCGACTTAAGACATCTATTGCAATAAGGTTCTGATTAGTAACGACTATTTTGGTTACTCATTTCGCCTATACAAAACAAAAATAACATTAAATAACTGAACCCCAGTTTAAATTATACCCTAATTTAAGCAAACCATACAAAATAACGATTAAAATAAACAGAAAATAAAAAAGAGAAGAGAGATCTAGCATACAAAGTTAAGCAATTGAACCAAATGAAGCCGAGAGTGGAATGCTAGCTTCTTAGTCCTTCGATGTTGGGAAGTTGATTTTCGTAGTGAACTAGTGTTTGGAGATATCAAGGTTTGAGGATAATCGACCTAGGGTTTACTGAAATATATATATATATATATATATATATATATATATATATATATATATATATATATAGGAGTTGTCTACGGTGCTATGCGTAGCATAGAGAGCCTCCGTGCTATGGCTCAATATTTGAGTTTTCAAAATCCTAACGGTCGATCCGAACCGTTCAACATGATCTCCATATGAATATCTACTTGCAAACCAAATTTTACATTTTTTAGAACTTTTTAGGAAAAATTGTTCTTATGCCACTTCAAAACATGAAAATTAGAAAATTGCCACCCTAAAACATGAAATTAGTTATTTGCCACTATAAAATCATTAAATTTATGAAATTGCCACAATTATACATCTAATATACATATTTGATTAAAATTATTCTGAAAAATATTGTATAAAAAACGTATTTTGATATTTCCAAAATAACCTTTCAAGATGCCTCATCTGTAACTTGATCTCTCTAGTACCCTTCCCTTCGTCCCCTTCGCCTCTCTTTCACCCTTCCCTTCGTCCCCCTCCTCCGCCAGGCATTACTGAACATCCCTTCTCCAATTGCGAAGTTTGAACGGCGCTCTTTTCTCAAGTCCGTACCCTTCTCCTTCGTTGTTCTTTTCTTCCTCTTCATTAGAGCAACATATTTGGTTATTAAGTTCGGACAATCTTACATCTAACAAACATGTCATTTATGTTAATTAAGAACTTTCTGTAATTCATTATAGGGAGGGTGAGGTTGAAATTGAACAGAGCGACCTTCTCCATTTGCGCGGCCCAAGCTGGGAGAGGAGAGGCAGCAGCGAGCATGGCAATGTAAGGGATGGAGAAGAGGAGCTTTGGGTTCGGAATTGTAGTGGAGGAAGATTTGGATTGGATGCGGAAAGTTTGAGCTTGAGCTTGCATGGGGAGAGAGATGGAGAGGTGATAGACCTGGTGGCCATGATTGTGCTTGCCATGGCTTGAATTGGGATTGGAGAAACCAGTTTTCTCTCAAACTAAGTGAAAGAAAAGAGCAAAGAGGGAGAAGGGTACGAACCAGAGAAGAAAAAAGTGTTGTTCAAACTTCGCAACTGGAGAAGGACGAATTTTGATGGGGTTTTGATTCGGGAAAGGCAGCAATAAGTGGAGACCTTACGTGCCCGGTAAACAGAGAAGCCAAAGGAAGAGACGAGATACTGAGCTATGAATGGCATCTCCTTCGTTGATTTCTGGGTCTTGGTTGAAAGAGAGAGCCGGACGATTTCACTTGAAGGGTAATTTTGGAAATATAAAAATACGTTTTTTATACAATATTTTTCAGAATAATTTTAATCAAATATGTATATTAGATGTATAATTGTGGCAATTTCATAAATTTAATGATTTTAGAGTGACAAATAACTAATTTTCTATTTTGGGGTGGCAATTTCCTAATTTTCATGTTTTGGAGTGGCATAAAACTAATTTTCCCAACTTTTTACTATTTTTTTAGATAGGTAGAAAAACACTTGATCTGAATAGTACAGAATTTTCAGATCAAGTAATTTTCTACCTATCTAAAAAAATAGTAAAAAATATTTGAAAAATGTAAAATTTGGTTTGCAAGTGCATATTCATATGGAGATCATGTTGAACGGTTTGGATCGACCGTTAGGATTTTGAAAACTCAAATATTGAGCTGTAGCACGGAGGCCCTCTATACTACGCGTAGCATATTAGCAATTTCTATATATATATATATATATAGGATTTTGCTAATATGCTACGCGTAGCATAGAGCCCCTCCGTGCTACGGCTCACTTTTTGAGTTTTCAAAATCCTAACGGTCGATCCGAACCGTTCAACATGATCTCCATATGAATATGTACTTGCAAACCAAATTTTACATTTTAGAATTTTTTTACTAGTTATTAAGCCACTTTGAAAATCGCTGATCCAATGGTCCAGAAAAGTTTACTGTTGTGTACAAATTAGTGTTTTTTCAAAGTGGCTTAATAAATAGTAAAAAAATTCTAAAAAATGTAAAATTTGGTTTGCAAGTACATATTCATATGGAGATCATGTTGAATGGTTCGGATCGACCGTTAGGATTTTGAAAACTCAAAAAGTGAGCCGTAGCACGGAGGGGCTCTATGTTACGCGTAGCACCGTAGCACTGTCCTATATATATATATATAACATCACCACCATTAGTTCAATATATGAAGCAGTAAGTGTATACTAAAACCGAGATTCCAATTATTTACAACGTTGCTCCTGAGAACATATGCCGTCGGTTCAATATAGTCACGAGTTGTTATTGCTCTGTACTGACACCAATGGCTCATGTTACACAACGGATGGTAAAAGTCACCCCTCAATGCCATCGTCCGTTGAGCCAAATCGATGTTGAATAGTCACTCAATACTAACTGTACTTAAAATTTTACCAATGGCAAAGGAGGGTTCGATCTACGTCATTGGTTAGTTCAATGCCATCAGTCAGTAAAAAGTTCCAAATAATTACAACGCTACTCCTGATTATATACACTATCGATGTCGAACGATAGAGTGGTAAAAATGTGCCGTGCCGTGACTAACACGCTGTGACTTTGGTCTCATGCCTTACCGTGCCGTGACCAAAAGTTGAAGGTGGTCACAGCATGCGAATGGTCACGGCATGCGAGTCATGCCGTGCCCCAAACGTGCCGTGTCCAAACGTGACTGGTCACGTTTAACTATTTTTTTCATAATTTAGGTTAGTTTATTTAAGATTCACTATTTGATCAAGATCTAACGATCCTAATTATACGTGACTCGCATGACCACGTGCCGTGACCAGATCTTTCGCGTGACGTGCCGTGCCAAATTTTCAAAAGATGGTCACGGCACGCGACACGAGAGTCACGACACGTAATAGTCACACGTGCCGTTCCGTGCCGTTCCGTGCCGTAACTGTGCTGTTCCGTGATGGAGCCGGCTCCGCCGTGCCATTTTTTGAACTCTACCGAACGATATCCGATAATAAAGGAACAATAATAATTATTTTTTTGTAGTAGTGAATAATCGAACTTGCTTTCAAACTTAATTAGAAGCTCGAATGAATGATAACATCGATACATATATATTTTTTCTTTAAATCTTGACTGTGGCTGTGAAGGAGTTACAAAACCACAACAAAAACGAGAGAAACCATTACAACTGTAGCCCTGAGCCCCTGGCAGTTAGCTATCTTCTTGTGAACTGTAGCGCCATTGTGCATATTTGCACCACAACTCCGCTCTGTTGTAAAAAGATATCCGTTTAGGCTGATTAATCGGCTGATTAGTAGTTGGCGGTGATCAAATTGTCACAAATTTTTCCAACTAATTGACCGATTATTTTTTATTATGACTAATTATTCCCGATTATTTCTAATTGCTTGACGGTACCCCGTCCGTCCAACGCCCGGATACCGTTATTTACAATACTGATCTGAACTGTCTTTGACAACTTTTTTTTTTACAATCTTAGACAGAAGCTGTCAATGAGTCCTTGACAACTATTACATAATTATTCAACTTTTGATAAGAATTAATTTAATTCCCAGCACAAATTTAATTTCAAGGACAACTGTAATTTCCAGCATATATTCTCCATTTAGTGAGCTCAGAATTAATGATAACATCTATCACTCCTATTATTATATAATTATTCAACTTTTGATCTGAAGTCGAACTTTTATTTAAATATATTAATAATTAATTAGAATTTAAATCTTAAAAATTTGAAAATATAATTTAAGAAATAGGGATTAAAGATTTATAATCCATTTTAGATCCACAGACAGATAACATTTATAGGGAACTATGTTTTCCGTTTTCAGGTCTTGATCACATTAATTCAAATCTATATCCTTTAGTTTTCGTTTTACCAAAATTTTACTTTTTAATTTCTATAACTTTAATTTTGAAATTAATCATTGTTTCCTTAACGAAAATTTGGGATCTGAAGCTTTTGACACAGACAGTCAACCAACCAAGCCTTAATTAAGCTCTATATAAAGCCTCATGGATGCACCATTTGAATCACAACACTTAACGCACTAAGAAAGTTCAAAATCCATACACACTCCACATTAATTTCTTCCTCAAAGTCTCAAACCATTCAATCAACAATGGCTGCCTTCGACATCCGTGCGTTTGCCGCTGTGACTGTTGCCATCCTCCTCCTCACTGGACCACATGCCGCAAATGCAGCGGTCTCATGCGGTCAAGTGGCATCTTCTCTGTCCCAATGCATGTCGTATGCGAAGACTGGGCAGGGCAAACCCGCTGCGGCGTGTTGCAGCGGCATTAGGGGCCTTAATTCAATGGCGTCGAGCAGTGCGGATCGCCAGGCAGTGTGCAATTGCCTCAAAAACTTGGCCAAATCAACCAGCATCAATGCGGGCGCTGCTGCGAGCCTTCCCGGCAAGTGCGGAGTTAGCGTGCCGTATTCTATCAGCACCTCCACTGACTGTTCCAAGTATGTAAATATCATACATGAATGTTTATGCATCCATTCAAAATTTATAACTTTTATTTATGTCTATATATAAGACTCTAATTTATGACTTTGGATTGGATAATTTCTTTACAACCATATTTAGTAATTAATAATATATCATGAATATACAGATCTAGTATTGACCAACTAATGCATGTCTCTTTATCTGCAAATTACAAAAAGTTAAATAGATTTCAATTTTCATATTATATATATATATATATATATATATATAGAGTAGAACTAGGGTGCTCTCGAGTTCACCAAGCCCTTGGTGAACTCAAGTCCAAAACTCATCGGATCGGCTTCAAACGACGAATCCGACCGTTGAAACCGTCTACCTTACGAGTGATGCGTCTACATGCAAAAAATTTAAATTTTAAAATTAATTTTGCATAGAGTCAAGTGGTCAAAAAACGTCAACAAATGAATGCATTAAAATTAATTTATTAACCTTCTAATTTTACCACTTGACTCTATGCAAAATTAATTTCAAAATTTAAAATTTTTGCATGTAGACGCATCACTCGTAAGGTAGACGGGTTTCAACGATCAGATTCGTCGTTTGAAGTCGATCCGATGAGTTTTGGACTTGAGTTCACCAAGGGCTTGGTGAACTCGAGAGCACCCTAGTTCTACTCTATATATATATATAGGGATGCTTCTATGGACATAAGGACCTATTTGTAAAATGAACATATTTTCATTTTCAAAGTTCAAACAGTCGATCCGACCGTTCAACATTATCTCCATATTAAAATGTACTTGGAGGTCAAATTTTACATTTTTTTGAATTTTTTTACTATTTATTAAGTATTTTACAAAACTAGTCAAATTCAGGCCATTGAATTTTGTACCCATCTTAATAAATAGTAAAAAAATTCAAAAAAATGTCAAATTTGACCTCCAAGTACATTTTAATATGGAGATAATGTTGAACGGTCGGATCGACTGTTTGAACTTTGAAAATGAAAATATGCTCATTTTACAAATAGGTCCTTATGTCCATAGAAGAATTTGCCATATATATATATATATATATATATATATATATATATATATCTCTCTCTCTCTCTCTCTCTAATAACCTTCTAAATTAGCGAGATTTTTTGGAGGTCGATTGGCGATTTTGAAATTGGGGGTTGAGTGCATATACCAAGTTTCCTTTATCCTTTTGCGGAAAAATAAGAGAGAATATATATACAAAGTTGCATATATGCATAAAACATAAACTAATTAGTAATTGATAAGTTTGAATAGGTAGTATTGCAAATATAACACAAGTTTTAATTCATTTCGTCTAAATTGAATTGCAGGGTGCACTGAAATTGAATCATCAGCCAGGCAGAGAAGATTACATACTTGTTGGGGAATTATATATGCTAGCTTTCTATGGCTAGCTAGTTCTATATATTTTTTTTTTCAAACCTTGGCAGGCTAGTTCTATATATTAATGTTGTATAATTTCCTGCTATATATTGCTACTTCTGTTGTATGCAGTGAGTGAGTGTTTGTACGGATGTTATCAGATAATAATAATAATAATGATGATTTTGATGTACACATATCTCCATTTTAGCTTTAATTTGCTTTTGCTTTTGGATTATTTTGTTATTTGATAACAAAACAACTATTATCTCACTTTTCAATCAAAGCTATTGATGCGAACATATGTGGATTATATAATTTTAAATTGATAGACAACTAAAGCACCTATATGACAATATATATACACTTGCCAAAAGGAGAAACCTAAAAGTAAGCTTTTCCAAGAATAGAGATTGTACGCAAAAAAAAAAAAAAAAAATTCAGCAAGAATGGCTCGCATACCTTGACAGCCGCTGTCAAGTTTTCAAAAAAAAAAAAGAATGGCTCGCATGTTGGATTTATTAATTTCGACTACAATTGATGTAGAGGTGCAAGTAATCATATGGTTCTCAATGGCGCATGTCTAAACAGGAGCGAGAAAAAAAAATTAAATAGACAAATTGAGAAATGAAACGTAAAGTAGAATATCTGAATTGGTAAGATTTTTGTTTGATCTAGCCACGAAAGATAATATTTTATGTGTAAAAGATTATGGGTTCAAAATTCAAATAAGTAGTCTTTTAATATTGTAATGTGAAAAAGTTAAATTTTCATCTTAATTTCTTAAAAAAAGAAAAAGTAAAAGTAAAGTAGAATAGCCGAATTAGCAAGTTTTTTTTAGTTAGAAGGTTGTAGATTAAAAAGCTTCGCAATAGAGCATGAATACATATTTTAATCATCTTATAAAAAAATAGAGAAATTCAAGGTCTATTAGGAAGGAGCCCGGTGTTTTTGGATGGTCCAAAATTTGCTTTTGCTTTTGGATTACTTTGTTATTTGATAACAAAACAACTATTATCTCACTTTTCAATCAAAGCTATTGATGCGAACATAGCCGGATTATATAATTTTAATTTGATAGACAACTGAAGCACCTATATGACAATATATAAATACACTTGCCAAAAGGAGAAACCTAAAAGTAAGCTTTTCCAAGAATAGAGATTGTACGCAAAAAAAAAAAAAAAAAAAAAAAAAAAAAAAATCAGCAAGAATGGCTAGCGTGTTGGATTTATTAATTGTGACTACAATTGAGGTAGAGGTGCAAGTAATCATATGGTTCTCAATGGCGCATGTCTAAACAGGAGCGAGGAAAAAAAAATTAAATAGACAAATTAAAAAAATGAAACGTAAAGTAGAATATCTGAATTGGTAAGATTTTTGTTTCATCTAGCGACGAAAGATAATCTCTTATGTGTAAAAGATTATGGGTTCAAAATTCAAATGAGTAGTCTTTTAATATTGTAATGTGAAAAAGTTAATTTTCATCTTAATTTCTTAAAAAAGAAAAAAGTAAAAGTAAAGTAGAATAGCTGACTTAGTAAGTTTTTTTTAGTTAGAAGGTTGTAGATTAAAAGACTTTGTAATAGAGCAGGAATTCAAGGTCTATTAGGAAGGAGCCCGGTGTTTTTGGGAATTCAGATCCAGTGAAGTAACTCAAAAATTGGGTTTTGGATTGGGACCGTCCGATTCGAATCCGTGACCATCCATCTAAAGTGGAGCGCACGCATCCCGAGTGACAGATTCGAATTCCGAGGTGATCTCGAGCGACGGATTCGATTCGGATAGTCCCGATCCAATACCCAAAATTTGGGTTACTTTAGGGGATCCGGACCCTGTTTTTGGATGGTCCAAAATTTTCAGATCAAGTGATTTTCTATCTATCTTAAAAGATAGTAAAAAAAATCTAAAAAATATAAAATTTGATCTAATGTTGAACAGTTTGAATAGACCGTTAGAATTTTGAAAGCGAAAATATTAATCCGTATTACGGACCAATCTGTGCTATGCATAGTACCATAGACTCACTCTTAAGTTGTTTTCTCTTTATATTTGTCATGACTTCAATTAATTTGTCTGAAAAATAGAGAAATTGGAAAATTAATCTTTAATTATGATGGGGAGTTCATGTGGAGTAAATTAATCTGTCTAGATATGTGATTTAACTTATTCCGTTATAACTCTACTGATCTTATTCCTCATGTTTTACATCTCATTTAACAACTTAAGATAGAGTAAGGAGTTTATTTTACCTCTTACTCCACTATCAAATATTATCATTAAATTTAAGGATGTAATTAGGAAATATATTCTTCCATAAAAAATTATTCTTTGCAAATTTCAATACAACCAGAATAATCAAACTATACAGAATAATAGAACAATGCGTTAAGTGCATCTTCAGAGATATATATTACCCTCTCCTTGTACGTTCTCCTTGTGAATTCAGATGATATCTATTTTCGTCTATAACTATTCCAAGCATAGAAATACATCATGGAAGTCAGAGATGCCTATCTCAGATACTTAAAATTTGATAAGGGACCATTTCAAATTTTACCAAAATTAAGAGATAAATTTAAATTTTGGTTCTTAGATATTTTCAAAATTATTATATTAGTCTTCAATTTTTCAATAAATATTAAATTAGTCTTCAAATTTGTAATTTAGAAGTATTGCACCAACAGTTAAAGCATGGAGTGCTGGAGGTGAAGTATTGGAAGATCTACCAACCTGCATTCTTAGACTTCCTTTTTACTGCTGCTTCATGCATGAAATCTTGAAGAATTTAAATGAAAGGTAATGTTTGGTAACTGCATATGCGTCGATCTATTGTAAAAACAAAGCATAACCCCCAACCAGAAATAGACATCCACAATTAATTGAATGAACTTAAAATTGTTAGGAATTGGTTATCAGTCAATTCTTCGCGGCTCCATTATTTTGTGATTTGATTCGCCATTGCAGAGATTAGAGATACATGCATACCCCAAATAAATTAAACTAAACTAAGGACTTCACATTTTTGTGAGCATTTCAGTAATGTTTGCCAAATTTGAAGTGAAATATATATGAGAATACACACTTTGTTAGGAATTGGTTGGTCTTTAGCAGCCTTCTCTGTTATTGCAATTGAAGTGAAACATATATGAGAACACACACTTCGCTATTTTTCGTAACTAATTTTTATGTTAATAAACCAACTTGCTTTCAAACTTAATTAGAAGCTCGAATGAATTAATGCTACCAAGTACAAATTTAATTAATATCCAGCATATATTCTCCATTTAATCAGTTCAGTCTTTAATGACAACATCGATCACTCCTATTATATAATTATTCTACTTTTGATCTGAAGTAGAACTTTTTATAAATATATTAATAATGAATTTGAAAATATAATTTTTAACTAATAGGGAATGCAGTATTTTAATTCATTTTAGAGTTTTCGTTGTCCCAAAATTTTACTTTTTAATTTCTATAACTTCAATTTTGAAGTTAATCATTGTTTCCTGAACGAAAATTTAGGATCTGAAGCCTTTGACACAGACAGTCAACCAACCAAGCCTTAGGCTTTATATAAACCCTCATGGAAGCACCATTTGAATCACAACACTTCACACTCTCTTAAAGTTCAAAATCCATACATACTCCACATTAATTCCTTCCACAAAGTCTCAAACAAATTCAATCAACAATGGCTGGCTTCAACATCCGTGAGATCGCTGCTGTGACCGTTGCCATCCTCCTCCTGAGCGCACCACATGCCGCAAATGCAGCGGTCTCATGCGGTCAAGTGGCATCTTCCCTGTCCCAATGCATGTCATATGCTAAGACTGGGCAGGGCAAACCCACTTCGGCGTGTTGCAGCGGCATTAGGGGTCTGAATTCAATGGCGTCGAGCAGTGCTGATCGCCAGGCAGTGTGCAATTGTCTAAAAAACTTGGCCAAATCAACCAGCATCAATGCGGGAGCAGCTGCGGGCCTCCCCGGCAAGTGCGGAGTTAGGGTGCCGTATTCCATCAGCACCTCCACTGACTGTTCCAAGTATGTTGCATGCATCTATATTAAATTTTTTTAATGTTTATATATGTTTGATAATTACTGCATGAGTACGCATGCCTATCAGACTAATTTATGGCATTTGAATGAAAAATTTCATTACTACTAAATTTGGTAATACTATCTCATGTTTATGCATAATTAATCATTGACTAACTAATGCATGTCCCTTTATCTGCATATTAAAAAAAAAGTTGAATGAATTTCATTTTTCAAATTTATCTTTCTAATGACCTTGCAAAATTGAGATTTTTTTGTTTTTAATTGGGGGTTGAGAGCATATACCTTTTTTGGGGAAAAAAAGAGATAATACATATATACCGAGTTGCATATATGGAAAAAGCAAAAACTAAGTAATTGATATGCTTGAATAGGTGGTAATTGCAATTATAACACATTCATGACAAGTTCTAATTTCTTTGCTCTATATTAAATTGCAGGGTGCACTGAAATTAAATCACCAGCTCAGTAGAGAAGATTACACACTTGGGGAATTATATATGTATCTTTGTTTATCATGGTTAATGCATATCTTTTGTACCTTCGTGCCATGTGCATGCTAGCTTTCTATAGCTAGTTCTATATATTAATGTTGTATTTCCTGTTATATACATTGCTACTGCTGTTGTATGCAGTGAGAGTTTGTACGGATGTTATCAGATAATAATAATAATGATGATGATATTAATATACATATATATCCATTTTAGCATTAATTTTCTTTTACTTTTGGATTATATTGTTACTTGATAACAGAAGAACTATTAATTAGCTCACTTTTCAATCAAAGCTAGCGATTGATGGGAACATACGTGGATATAGACAACTAAAACACCTAAATGACAATATATATGCACTTCCCCAAAGGAGAAACCTAAAAGTAAGCTTTTCCAAGAATAGATATTGTACAAAAAAAAATCACCAAGAATGGCCCGCGTGTTGGATAGTTGGATTTATTAGTTGTGACGAAAATTGATATAGATGTGCAAGTAACATGTGTAAAATATCATCCTAAAGTCTAAACAGGAGGGAGAAAACAAATTGAAAAGACAAATTGAAAAATGAAAAGTAAAGTAGAATACCTGAATGGGTAAGTTTTTTCATGATTCCAGTATCCAGTGACAAATGATAATGTAAAAGATTGTGGGTTCAAAATTTAATAAGAAATCTTTTTATTAGTTGAATCTCCATCTTAATTTTTTAAAAACAGAAAAAGAAAAATTAAAAGTAAAGTAGAAAAGCTGAATTGGTAAGTTTTTTATTTTTTTTCCAGTTAGAAGGTTGTATATTAAAAGGCCTAACTACAGAGCAGGAATAAATATTTGAATCATCTTTACAAAAACATAGGGAAATTCAAGGTCTATTAGGAAGGTGCCTGGTGGCATGTATTGTGGGCCTCGACCGTAAAGCATTTGGTTGCCTCTCTCAAAATAGAGAAATGAAGGACCACTTGTACTGACTTTTGTTCGAAAAAATTATAAAATGTTTTTTTTAAGTTATCAAAAAAATATTAAATTTAAAAAATTATTAACAAAATGTCTCAGTGTCAAAACTGAGAATAAATAAAAGATAGATAAAGAAAGAAGGGGAAAAGTTTGGACACCGAGACATTTTATTAATAGAAAAATACATTTTATGGAGGTGGTTGAGCATCCCCTTCTCGGTGTCCAAACTTCACATGTGTGCTTGTACCTTAGTGGTTAGAGTTTTAATTTGTTATTGTGAAGGCTTGAGTTGAAACTCCAATTATACATTATACATTTTAAATCCCCTCTATATTTTCTAGTTCCGCGGATCATTTGCCATGTTTGATTGCTACTCAAATTTAAAAATGATTGAGTTGTCTTCTCTTTATATTTCTCATGACTTAAATTAATTTGTTTTAAAAAAAAAGATAATTAGAAAATGTATCTTTATTTATGATAGTGAGTTCATGTGAAGTAAATTAATCTATCTAAAAATATAATTTAACTTACTCCGCCATAACTCCACCAATCTTATTCCTCATGTTTTACATCTTGGTTAACAACTTAAGATGGAGCTAGGAGCTTTTTTTTACATCTTATTTCACAATAAAATATGATTATTAAATTTAAGGATGTAATTAGAAATTATGTTCTCCATGAAAAATTGTTCTGTTTTTTGCAAAATTTTAATACAAGTAGAATAATAAAACTATTCAAAATAGAACAATGCGTTAAGTGCATCCTCAGAGATATTTATTACCCTCTCCTTGTACGTTGTTCCCTTGTGAATTCGGATGATATCTGTTTTTGTCTATAACTAATTCCAAGCATAGAAATACATCATACAAGTCAGAGTTGCCTATCTCAGATACTTAAGATTTGATAATAAGGGACCATTTCGAGTTTTAATTAACAAATTAAGAGAAAAATTTAGATTTTGGTTCTTAGATATTTTCAAAAATATTAAATTAGTCTTCAAATTTGTAAGTTAGCAGTATTGCACCAACAGTTAAAGCATAGAGTGCTGGAGGTGAAGTATTCGAAGATCTACCAAACTGTATTCGTAGACTTCCTTATTACTGCTTTTTTTTTTAAAAGCCTGGCAGCAGCTGCCAAGTGATGTATTTTCTTTTTACTGCTGCTACATGAAATCTTGAAGAATTTGAATCAAAGGTAATGTTTGGTAAATGCATATGCGTCTATTGTTAAAACAAAGCATAGCCCCGAATTAACCAGAGATAGACATCCATAATTAATTGAAAAAACTAATTAAAATTGTTAGGAATGTTGTAAAATTAAAATGAAGTTGTAACAAAAGTAAAGTAAATGACAAGAGAGAAAGAGAGAGCAATAGCAGAATTTTATTCTCTTCTGATTGTATGTACTTTATTGCTTTTACAAAGCCTCTATTTATAGGCTAGAAAGAGATGTTACAATAATAAAGAAGAAAATAAATGTCCATAGTAGTGGAGTAGTGGAGTAGTGGAGAAGTGGGGCAATGAATTGAACATCCACATAAATCATATTAAATTTGATTTACAACACTTCCCCTTGGATGTTCATATTTCATTATACGCTATTAATATGATACTTCAGGATCAATATTAACACGATACTTCAGGATCAATATTAACACGATACTTTCGGACCGTGTACTGCCTCATTAAAAACCTTATCAAGAAAAATCCATTGGGATAAAAACTTGATTAAGGAAAAAAGAGTACAGTGCGTATAACGCTTCCCCTCATTTAGATATCATTGAATATTCTTCAATCAATGTAGACCTATCTTCTTTGTGAGTTGTTCAAAAACCTTCGTCGGCAAAGATTTTGTGAATAGGTCTGCTAAATTATCGATTGATCGGACTTGGCAAACATTGATTACGCCTTCTTTTTGTAGGTCATGTGTTGAAAAGAACTTTGGCGCAATATGTTTAGTCCGGTCTCCTTTGATATATCCTTCTTTGATTTGTGCAATGCATGCTGCATTATCTTCATGCAGCGGAGTAGGGTTTTCCTTGATGTTTTCAAACCCGCATTCTTCTTGAATATTTTGAATCATTGACCGTAACCAAACGCATTCTCGACCTGCCTCGTATAAGGCGATCAGCTCGGCATGATTTGATGATGTTGCCGTAAGAGTTTGTTTTGTTGATCGCCATGAAATTGCAGCTCCACAATAAGTGAATACATATCCCGTTTGGGATCGTGCTTTATGTGGATCCGACAAATATCCCGCATCTGCATATCCAATTAATTTGGATTTTGTATCCTTTTGATAATATAACCCCATATCTCTAGTTCCGCAGAGATATCGAAATATGTGTTTAATTCCATTCCAATGTCTTCTGGTTGGTTTGGAACTATATCTTGCTAACACATTTACTGCAAATGTGATATCGGGTCTTGTATTATTTGCAAGATATAATAATGCCCCGATTGCACTTAAGTATGGTACTTCAGGACCAACCACTTTTTCATTATTTTCTTGCTGGCGAAAAGGATCATTTTCTGCATTTAGCGATCCGCATTTAGCGATCGTACGACCATTGGTGTGCTCAAATGATGAGCTTTATCCATATTGAATCTCTTTAGTACTTTTTCAACAAAATTTGATTGATGGACAAATATTCTATTATTTATATGCTTGATCTGCAGGCCGAGACAAAATTTAGTTACACCAAGGTCTTTCATTTCAAACTCATTTCTCAACAATTTTGCAGTATTCTCAATCTCTTCAGGAGATCCAATAATGTTCAAATCATCAACATACACTGCAATGATTGTAAAACCTATATTTGATCTTTTAATGAAAACACACGGACTGATTATATTATTTTTATATCCTTCTTTAGAAGGTACTCACTCAGTCGATTGTACCACATTCGGCCTGATTGTTTTAGTCCGTATAAAGATCTTCTTAATTTTATAGAGTACATTTCTCTAGGTATTGATTTATATGCTTCAGGCATTTTCAATCCTTCGGGGATTTTCATGTATATGTCACTATCAAGTGAATCATATAAATATGCTGTTACGACATCCATAAGTCGCATTTTTAGATTTTCTGTAACTGTGAGACTTATTAGAAACCTGAGAGTTATCGCATCCACTATAGTTGAATACGTCTCTTCATAATCGACTCCAGGTATTTGTGTAAAGCCTTGTGCCACTAGCCTTGCTTTATATCTCACAATCTCATTTTTCTCATTCCTTTGTATTCCAAATATCCATTTGTAACCTACAGGATTAATATCTTTAGGGGTTAAGACTACAGGTCCAAAAACATTACGCTTTTCAAGCGAATCTAATTCAGTCTTCAGGGCATCTTTCCATTTTGGCCAATCATTTATGTGCATACACTCTTCCGGAGTTTTTGGCACATAATCTTCCTCATTTAGCACATCAATTGCTATAGCATATGCAAAAATTTCATCAGCACATGTTTCATTTCGGTTCCATATTGTACCATTCTGTACATAGTTTATTGAGATCTCATAATCATTAGGTACCTGAGTTTCTTCTGGAACTTCATCAACCTCTTCTAGAGTTTTATCAGCTTCTTCAGAAGTTTTACCATTAATCTCTTCTGGAATTTTATCAACTTCTTCAGGAGTTCTGCTATCAACCTCTTCTAGGGTTTTATTGACTTCTTCAGAAGTTTTACCATCAACCTCTTCTGGGGTTGGACCAACTGCTTTATTCTGCTCTTTCCTTTTACGTGGATTTACATCCTTAGAACCAAGTGGTCTTCCACGTTTCCTACGCACATTAGATTCATTAGATATTTTTGTAATGTCAATTCGAGCAGGTGCGTTTATAGCTGGAATATGCAATTTAGTAACTCTATTTGTATCTGTAAATGCATCAGGCAATTCATTTGCAATTCTTTGCAAATTTATAATCTTTTGAACTTCGAGTTCACATTGACCACTTCGGGGGTCAAGATAAGATAACGATGAATTCCAAGTTACTTGTTTATCCAGCTTTGGTTTTTCTTCCCCTAAGTTTCACTAGTGGAAAAAGTACAATTAGTGTCGCCCCATCAGTGTCGGATTTATGTCCTAACCGATACGGATATAGATCAGCAACGGGCACATTCCGAAGCCGACCTTGATTTCACTTATCAGGAAAGGTTGTATTTAAAAATGCGTTCTTGATAGTGCTGGCCAAATCAGGAACGGTTCTTTATAAAGAGGCGTTCCTGATTCTGTCTTAATAGGATCGGTTCATAAACAGGCGTTACTGATAGGTAGTATTTTGTATCGGTTGTTTAGGTGCGTTCCTGATTAGTAGTATTTTGTATCGGTTGTTTAGGTGCGTTCCTGATTAGTAGTATTTTGTATCGGTTGTTTTTGGTGCGTTCCTGATTAGTAGTATTTTGTATCGGTTGTTTAGGTGCGTTCCTGATTAGTAGTATTTTGTATCGGTTGTTTTTGGTGCGTTCCTGATTAGTAGTATTTTGTATCGGTTGTTTTAGGTGCGTTCCTGATTAGTAGTATTTTGTATCGGTTGTTTTTGGTGCGTTCCTGATTAGTAGTATTTTGTATCGGTTGTTTTAGGTGCGTTCCTGATTAGTAGTATTTTGTATCGGTTGTTTTAGGTGCGTTCCTGATTAGTAGTATTTTGTATCGGTTGTTTCGGTGCATTCCTGATAGGTATTAGGAACTGTTATTTTAATAGCCGGTCCTAATAACTCTCCCTCCCCCAAATGTATATCTTGAGCGAATGAAGACTAGGTTTGGCTGACGCGAATGAAGACTAGGTTTTTAAATCTCTTAGGCCTCATTTTGAAATCTCTCGGACTCAGACCCTCTCTCTCCCGGGTCTCTCTCTCTCGCGGGCTCTCTCTGCGCCAAGCTAGAGCGCCGTCTCCACGCCAAAGAAGTGCGCCGTCTCCATCGCCGTCTCTCTCTGCGCCAACTCTGCTGGTTTCTGGAACCCTCCTTCGCCAAAGAAGTGCGCCGTCTCCACGCCATCGTCGGCAGCGCTATCACTGACAATCGCCACGTCATTGTCGGAGTGGGGTCCACACAGCTAATCCATGCTGTGTTCTTCGCTCTCTCCTCCTCCTCCGGTGAACCCAATCAGCAGCCTGTTCCTATCGTCTCTGCCGCACCGTATTACTCGGTAAATTTCACATAAAAAAAATCTTAGATTTTTGTTGTAACTGTCATTTATCTCAATTTGTATGTGAAATGCTAAATGCCACTCAATCCTAATTAAACCTGGTACGATTTTGATTTTTTCAGCACCTGGAGGTCACCTGGTACGGTTTTGATTTTTTCCATCTCGCATTACTGCATCCCTGTATCCAAGGTTATTTTCATAAATTGTTTCTTTTATTTATTGTTTTTTTTTAGTTTGGTTGGTGTTTGATTCTTTGAATTTGGTTCAGATTGAGAAGGAGATTGCAATTGTTAAGAAAGAGGGTGAAATTATAAGAAAAAATTATAAGAAAGAGGGTGAAATCTCAATTTGAATTTGGTTCAGATTGAGAAGGAGATTGCAATTTGTATGTGAGATGTGACAGGTAGTTAAAACACAATAATGACTTCATGTTTTTGGTATGTATAAGAAAAAAACAATTAAAAATTATTGAAATCACATGAAACACTTTAATACTGGTGGGTTTTCGTAGAATTAGTAATTAAAAAATACTTCTAATTTAAGGTTTCTTATGTAATTTTGTAAATATCTGAGACTTTTGCATTACCTTTTGTATTTCCTGTACTGTCATGGAACTTTGAGGTACCAAATGAAAGGGTACTCTCTCAGAGGGCAGTACTCATTGAAATTGTGGAGAGAACTCGTAGATTTTGACCTTATGATTAAGCAAAATTGAAATATGAAAAATCTAATACTCATGTACCATGTACAGTAGAAAGGATGAATGTATGGAACTGTTAGGCCATTCTTTATCTTCCAACACCAAACTATTCTAGCATGAAAGAAAAATAAGTGAATGAGAAATGTTTAGTACCCACTTTTTAATGGCCATGAGCATACTAACCTTGACCTTTTAATATGTAAAGAATTATTACATGGGCATAAAATACACATGGTTCATGTTGTGTACTAAAGGTATAGTTTTGACTAGGTAAAGACCTGTTGAAAATTTTGAGTTACAGCTGATTAAGGTGTAATACACTGGTTATATAAACCAAGTGATTGTATGTGTGATATGTCTTTTGCTTTTTATTTTGGTGCCAGGAGACACCACTAGTATACTAAAGCAATGGTGGCAGCAGCACTCTAAATGGCCATATCCCACTGTAAGTACAGAACCTTAATCCATTCAAGCTTAGCTTACCAGCATTGCTACGTAAAAAAATGATTATTGTGCTAATGGGATGTGTCTTGTCAAGATTCTTTTATTGACATAAGCAATAGTCATAGAAAATATTTTTCGGGTTATTTTCGAAAGTTTTAGAGTGATAATGACAAATTTCAGGAAAATGACAAAGCAAAGCTTGTTGAAGAAACAGGTCTGCAGCTTAAACAAATTAATAACTGGTTCATAAATCAACGGAAACGCAACTGGCATAACAATTCACAATCAAGCTTGAAATCGAAGGGCAAGAGGTATACATGCATGTCTTCTAGTTTATCTATTTTTTTTTTTTGTTTCGCAGATATTGGCTAATGTTCATTTGTTTGATTAAGGTGATTCTCCAGGTCACAAGACAATCTAATCTGACACAAGAGAAGCAAAAGTATATGTAACGATTACATAGTTCTAGAGGTAACCAGTGGAGTTACTCTGACCATTTCTGTACACTTGTAAGCTTACAAATTTAAATATTATTTTGATGTTCAGATTCTTTTTCATAAGATTGTACTTTATCTATGTTGATAAAATTGTGTAGCAGATGATATGCAAAACAATAATTCTAGATCATGTGGATAACAATAATATTCTTGTTCCAGATTTAGTACAATTTGTATCGCCTTTTAATAAGAACCGTTACTGATTTAGTACAATTTGTATCGCCTTTTAATAAGAACCGTTACTGATGTAGTACAATTTGTATCGCCTTTTAATAAGAACCGTTACTGATGTAGTACAATTTGTATCGCCTTTTAATAAGAACCGTTCTTGATTGTCAACAATTAGTATCGGCTGACGGTAACCGATCCTGATTGAGGAGTATTAGTATCGGTTATTTAGCCGACACTGATTAGTCCAACTATCTGTAACAGCTGGGTCAGTGTCGCCCTGTAGTCCGTTCCTGATGTGCGTTTTTAACCGACCCTGATGTGCGTTTTTCCACTAGTGTTTGGGAATATTGATTCATTAAAATGACAATCAGCAAATCTTGCTGTAAAAACATCTTCTGTTAATGGTTCTAAATATTTAATAATAGAAGGAGAGTTAAAACCAATATAAATTCCCAACCTTCTTTGAGGTCCCATTTTTGTGCGTTGTGGAGGAGAAATTGGAACATATACTGCACAACCAAATACCTTTAGATGGGACAAATTTGGTTCTCTTCTAGAGACCAATTGTAACGGGGAATACATATGATCTGCAGTTGGCCTTAACCTAATTAGTGCAGCAGCATGTAATATGGCATGTCCCCATGCAGCAGACGGTAAACTAGATTTCATAAGTAAAGGTCTAGCAATTAATTGCAACCTTTTAATCAACGATTCTGCTAGACCGTTTTGTGTATGAACATGGGCCACTGGATGTTCTACCGTAATTCCAATAGACATGCAATAATCATTAAAAGTTTGAGAAATAAACTCTCCTGCATTATCAAGCCGGATTCTTTTAATTTGATAATCCGGAAAATGAGCTCTCAATTGGATAATTTGTGCTAATAGTCTAGCAAACGCAACATTTCTTGTTGCTAACAAACTCACATGTGACCAGCGTGTTGATGCATCAATTAACACCATAAAATATCTAAATGGTCCACATGGAGGTGTAATAGGCCCACATATATCTCCTTGAATTCTTTCTAAAAATGAAGGAGCTTCAGGTCCAATTTTATTTGGAGATGGCCTAGTAATTAGTTTTCCAAGAGAGCATGCTTCGCATGTCAATTCTTTTGATAATAGGATCTTCAGGTCCTTTAGGGGATGCCCATTTGCACTTTCAATTATTCTCCTCATCATTATATTTCCTGGATGACCCAATCTGTCATGCCACAAAGTAAATAACTTTGGATCAACTAACTTCTGGTTAGTAATCATATTTGATTCTATTGTACTTATATAAGTACCATAGTCCAGAAGACAATGCTTGCATCTTTTCCATTATAATTTTCTGGCCATTTTTAATAGATATGATATGAAGATATTCACAATTTCTCTCATTCATAGTTTCAATATGATAATCATTCTTTCGAATATCTTTAAAACTTAGTAGATTTCTTCTGGATCTACTTGAATATAATGCATCATCTATTATTAATTTTGTTCCTTCAGGTAACAAAATACAAGCTCTTCCGGAGCCTTCAATTAAATTAGTTGTGCCAGATATAGTGTGGATATTAGTCTCACCAAGATGCAATTGTGAAAAATATTTCTTACTTTTCAATATGGTATTTGTTGTTCCGCTGTCTACTAAACATGGATCTTCTTTACTTACCATTGCGTCAGTCATTTTGCTTTAAAATAAAAGAATGCAAGAATAAATAAAAATAAAAATAAACTACCTTTATTCATTAATTTTATTTGCATACAATATAAAAATTAAAATGTAAACTAAACTTTTATAAACATAAACTTCTACATTATATTTTCTCCCTTAGTAAAGTGTCTATTTCTTTATCCACATTATGGAAGAAATCTGATACATCAAAATGTGCATCTATATGGCATTCATATTCGGGGTCATTTTAGTTTTCACATTTTCTCTTTTTTTTTCTTAATTGAGGCTTGATAAAGCCCTACAAAATGCTTGGGCGTACGACAGGTACGCAATCAATGATTTGTCATCCCACATCTGTAACAAACATCTTCAGGATGTTTTCCTTTCTCATTTTTCATTAATACGTATTTATAACAAAATACAACTTCAGGTTACTAATACCATAACTTCGAGTTATGATAAATGAAAAAGGAGATAAATTCAAACTTTGTGAGATTTGTCATATGTACTACAAAATAGATACGTATTAATAATTTCAGATTATTAATATCATAACTTCAGGTTATTAATGCCATAACTTCAGGTTATTAATATCATAACTTAAGGTTGTGAAAAGGGAGATGAATAAATATAAATAAAAGAATATGTAAATTGCATAAATAAATAAATTTAAATGTATTAATAACTTCAGGTTAATATTATATAACTTCAGGTTATAATAAAATACTTATTTAATAACTTCTGGTTATTAAATTGCTTGACTGCGCTATGTAAAATTTAATTTGAAATAACTTCGGGTTATATTTTCATCCAATGACCTATAATAACTTCTAGTTATTATATTGATTTTATATGAAAATTTCTAATAAAACTTCAGGTTTTAATTGGGAATAACTTCAGATTATTATTCATCCAGTGGCCTATAATAACTGTTGGTTATTATATTAATTTTATATTAAAATTTCAAATAGAACTTCAGGTTCTAAACAATTATAATAATAACTTCATGTTATTATTCTTATTATTATATTCGAGTAATACGAACTTCAGGTTCTTGATAAACAATTAGTTTTGATAATAACTTCAGGTTATTATTCCATCATTCACTTCAAAGAATGATTCTTATAAACTAAAACAAACATAATAAAATAATTCAAATAAAATTTAAATTAATGAAAGATATAATAATCAATCATATAAATTACTTACAGAATAACTTTGCAACTTCTTCCGAGCAATTCGTGCTGATAACGTGTTGTAAAATTAAAATGAAGTTGCAACAAAAGTAAAGTAAATGACAAGAGAGAAAGAGAGAGCAATAGTAAAATTTTATTCTCTTCTGATTGTATGTACTTTCTTGCTTTTACAAAGCCTCTATTTATAGGCTAGAAAGAGATGTTACAATAATAAAGAAGAAAATAAATGTCCATAGTAGTGGAGAGTGGAGAAGTGGGGCAATGAATTGAACATCCACATAAATCATATTAAATTTGATTTACAACAAGGAATTGGTTATCAGTCAATTCTTCTGGGCTCCTTTATTTTGTGATTTGACTCGCCATTTCAGAGCCACATGCATACCCAAATAAACTAAACTAAACTAAGGACTACACATTTTGGTGAGCATTTGAATAATGCTTTGTCAAATTTGAAGTGGAATAAGAAATGTTTTAGCAGCCTTCTCTATAATTATTGCAATTGAAGTGAAATATATATGAGAATACTGACTTTGCTATTTTTCGTAACTAATTTTTTTTGTTAATAATCCAACTTAATTGCTTCCAAACTTAATTAGAAGATCGATCGAACGAAATGCTACAAAGTACAAATCTAATTTCCAGCATATATTCTCCATTTAATCTGCTCAGAATTAATGATAACATCGATCACTCCTATTATATAATTATTCAACTTTTGATCTGAAGTCGAACTTTTATTTAAATATATTAATAATTAATTTAAATTTAAATCTTAAAAATTTGACAATATAATTTTAAGAAATAGGGATTAATGCAGGATTTATAATCTATTTTAGATCTACAGACAGATAACATTTATAGGGAAATATGTTTTCCGTTTCAGGTCTTCATGACATTAATTTAAGGGTCCGACTAATTGTACCCAACGAGTTGTATCCAGTTTTTACTCAAACCAACTGTCATTTGACTTGCGCGAATATTGTAAAACTCTACACTCAATATTGTATGTTCAAAGACAAATCATATATAATACGTAATTCAAAATTCTAACAACCAGTGACTCTTGCAAGTGGTCCCAAGTTTGTTGCTAACCATTTGCAACTTCCACGACTGCCAAACTACATGTACTTTATGTACTTCCTGTACTTCAACTGGTTGTACTTTCAGAGTGACAACGTTTAGAAGATTTCAAAACCGAACCACTTCTCAAACTTGCAATTATTTCCAAATAACACCTAAAATTATGCAAAATTAATTTATTTTTTTCGAAATTAAAAGTTTGAATTTTTTGAATTTTTTTGTTTTTTTTGAATTTTTTGAATTTTTTTTCATCATTTTTTTTCTTCAATTATTAATATTTATATATGCATCTATATCATGTAAAATAAGACTTCAATACTGTAAAACTCGCAGAAGTAAACTATAAAACTAACAGATGCAAACTATAAGACTTCAATACTATAAAATTGACACATGAAACTATAAAACTAACATATACAAACTATAAAACTTCAATACTCTAAAATTCGCAGATGTAAACTGTAAAACTAACATGCAAACTATAAGACTTTAATACTGTAAAATTAACACATGAAACTATAAAACTAACATATACAAACTATAATACTTTATTACTGTAAAACTCGCAGATGTAAAATGTAAAACTAACATACAAACTATAAGACTTCAATACTGTAAAGTTAACACCTGAAACTATAAAACTAACATATACAAACTGTAAAACTTCAATACTGTAAAACTCACGATGTAAACTGTAAAACTAACATGCAAACTATAAGACTTCAATATTATAAAATATTGTAAATAAAAAAAAATAATCTTGTAAATAACATTGTGAATAATCTTGTAAATAAAAAGAATAAGCAAAACCTTTTGTAACTTTCAAATCTTGACTGAGAACTTTTGCAGATGTACCCTTCCTTTCTTTTTTTTCTTCAGTTCATCTGAGAAACAAATTTATGCATTTCAACAAAATAATAATAATATTATGAAACCTGATAAAATTACACTGCATATTGTAAAAATAACAACTATAAAAAGCAAAATCTTATAGATCTGGTGAAAATAAAAAGAATAACCCTAACCTTGGGAATCTTTAGACTGCTTACTAGCAAATTTTGGTGAAGAACGAGTTCCTTTTTCCATTGTATCTGACAAATAAATTTACATCAAAACATTAGAAAAAAAATCAGTAAAATAAATATTGTAACTCTAACAAATCAATACTTTAACTTCCTTTTTACTGCTGCTACATGAAATCTTGAAGAATTTAAATGAAAGGTAATGTTTGGTAACTTCATATGCGTCTATTGTAAAAACAGAGCATAACCCCTAACCAGAAATAGACATCCACAATTAATTGAATCAACTTAAATTAAATTGTTAGGAATTGGTTATCAGTCAATTCTTCACGGCTCCATTATTTTGTGATTTGACTCGCCATTGCAGAGATTAGAGACACATGCATACCCCAAATAAATTAAACTAAACTAAGGACTTCACATTTTGGTGAGCATTTCAGTAACTAAGCATATATAATTCCCCAAGTATGTAATCTTCTCCTCCTGGCTGATGATTCAATTTCAGTGCACCCTGCAATTTAATTTAGACAAATAAATTAGAACTTATCTATTATGCTCTTTCTATAGCTAGTTCAATATATTAATGTTGTATATATTTTCCTGCTATATATTAATTGCTACTGCTGTTGTATGCAGTGAGTGTTTGTACGGATGCTATCAGATAATAATATGATGATATTGATATACATAAATCTCCATTTCAGCTTTAGTTTTCTTTTACTTTTGGATTATTTTGTTCCTTGATAACAGAAGAACTATTATCTCACTTTTCAATCAAAGCTAGCTATTGATGGGAACATATATGTGGATATATAATTTTAATTTGATAGACAACTAAAGCACCTAAATGACAATATATATAGACTTGCCCGAAGGAGAAACCTAAAAGTAAGCTTCTCCAAGAAAAGAGATTGCACTAAAAGGGAGAAAAAATTATAAAGACAGATTAAAAAATTGAAAAGCAAAGTAGAAAAGCTTAATTGCTAAGGTACAGAGCAGGATTAATCTGCCTACGGGCTTCATCTCATAAAAAAAAAAACAGGAATTATTGTTGAAGAGGTTACTTTGGATACATCAAGTAAAATTCAAAGTTAAAATTTACAAAAATATCCTACTTTTTCCTTTGTTTCATTTTCATAAATTCGTGATTTATGAATATTTTTGCAACAACTATATATATTGTCTTGTACATTTTACTTTCTATTTGTATTTCTTCTCTGTAACGACTATATACCCTGTGTCCATCGGGAACAGCTTGGGTCCGATGGGTTTAGGGACCGTCTGATCCACTTTAAGATTCGTGAACACGAATTTTAAAGCAGACGAGAAAGCTGGACGCAAATCTTAAAGCAGATCGGACTGGCATCGAACTCATTGAACTCACTTTGAGTCCGATGGGCATCGGACCCAAGCTGCTCCCTGTGTCCATCATATATAGATGCACTTTAATATTATTAAGTATGAGGAACTATTAATAGAATATTTTCTCTTCAACTTCTATCTCTTAAATAGATAAATTCAAGCTCTTGGGAAGGTGTGGCATGTAATGTGGGTTCGACAGTCTAATAAATAAAGGGAAATTGCTAATATGCTATGCATAGCATAGCATAGAGGCCTTCGTGTTACGGCTCAATACTTGAGTTTTCAAAATCCTAACGGTCGATCCGAACCGTTCAACATGATCTCCATATGAATATGTACTTGCAAACTAAATTTTATATTTTTTAGAATTTACTCTTTTTTAGATAGGTAGAAAATCAATTGATCTGAAAATTATGTACCATTCAGATCAAGTCACTAGTGGAAAAACACAAATCAGGATCGGGTATATTCGCACATCAAGATCGGACCTACAGCCGATCCTGTTCCAGCCGATACAAGTAGTCAATCTCAACTGTATCGGTTAAACAACCGATCCAGATAGAAACAATCTGGATCGGATAATTAATATAAACCCGATCCTAGTTTTAGTTATCGCGATCGGTTTTATTAAGTAACCGATCCCAATCATCCAGAATCTGCATTGGTTATTTATTCCAACCGCTCCCGACTTCATAGTATTTGGATCGGTTAAAAATAAAACCGATCCCGCCTTGTCCAGTATTTGCATCGGTTAAACATTAAACCGATCCCGGAATGTAAGTACCAGGATCGGTTTATTATCACGCGATCCTATATTTATTATCTGGGCAAATTAATTAAACAATTGGATCGGTTTTTAACAAACCGATCCAATATTCCGGCCAATATATAAAATATTTTTTAATATAACAACAGAGCAACTGGATCGGTTTTGTTAAAAACCAATTCAGATAACTAGCAGGTTCGGTTTATTTATACGAACCGATCCAGAAGGTTGTTATCACGATCGGTTGTGTATAAATAACCGATTCGGATAGTGATCCGAATCGGTTAATAAATTAATAACCGATACTGATTTTTTACAGTGTTTTAAAAAAAATTATTTTATATTTGGCCAGCTTCCAGTATATTTTGCTGGCCTATATAGGATATCACATGCATCAGGAATCACCACAAATCGATACACATCCTAAATTATTAGAAAAGTATCACATCCTAAATTATTAAGCTCCTAAATCCATACACCATATCTTAGAATTATTAAGCTCCTAAATTATTACAAATTATTACAAATTATCACATTCTAAATTGTTTTACTTTTTTGAATGATTACCTCCTTTAAGAAAAAGTTACACCACGAGTTGCGAATCTCGTCCATTCTGTAAACCGGGTACTTAGTGGGAAAGTCCTGCATTTTTTAAATGATATAAGAACACAATTAAATATGTACTTAATTATATTTGAAGCAACTATGCTTACTTTTGGAAAATATATAAATGTATATATACCTTCATTTTCGGAAAATCACGGAGGAAGCGATGTATTATGTCGTGCATGAACATCATGACATAATATCCACATTCCCAACCTCCATTTTGTTGTGGGCACTACATTACACATCAAGAGAGTTAAAAAAATTAAACAATTTTTGCACATATAGATTTTGACCAATTTTAATTTGCAGCTAGGTCCCTATAATCATATCATAACCAAATTTCACCATTTTTTATATCTAAGTCCCTCGTTTAACATTACCAACTTAGCAATTTACAAACAATAAGAGAAGTTAAAAAATAAGTACTTACCCTGCAATAATTAGTCTTGAAATTAGAGCATTTTCCAGTTCCTCCAATCATCTGGTCCAATTGGTAGGGCCTGTTGAAAAAAATACTACGAATTCTAAGAAAAATATTAATGAAAATCTATAGATTTGACAAATAAAAGCTTGAAAAGCATACATTTTGAGCGCATCGATGATCTTCGGGTGAAGTGGAGCCGATTTCTTACCAGCGGTCTTACTGAGAGAATCGAACACGTACGCCTGACTCTCGCTTGGCATAAGCACGACCAAGAGCCAATGTGTTCTGCAAATTAGGTTTTGTATCATCTCACATTCTATAATTTGGGTCCGGCTAATTTGCTGCCGGCAGCAAATTAGCCGGCCCCAATTTGATTTATACGAAATGAAAGAAACTTAATAAAATTAGAATGTATATATAGCACTAACTTCTGATGATACGGTATGAATATCAGTTTCTTCCTCCGGTTTTCTCTCAGTACATCCTTTAAGTATTTCTCAACGTATTCTATTGATTGGGCACCACCCTCCAACAAGTGTAAATTGGTTTTCATGGGGTCCATGAAACCAACACGCTCATCTTCTCGATGTTCCTCCTTGTTGTATTTCTGCAGATACCTGCAAAAAAAGGCATACAGGTGATCTCGATTTTTTCATTTTGGATTAAAAGTAGTACATTCTACCATTATTACGAATGTTAACTCACATCATGAAGATCTGAATAATCGGTCCGGTGAGCCACTCCTCTGGTTTAACCAACGTCAAAAAATCATCTGCATTGACTACCAGGGGTTCTTCATGATGGAAAAGGTCAGGTGGCTGGTTGACGTAAAATGCTTTGTTAGGTTGGCTCAAGAACCGATCACGCAGATGGGTACAAGACTGTGGAAAACGGACAAAATCGATACCACCAAACATGTTTGTTTCAGTTTGTACCACATCCCCACCAGTACGAACATTGGGTGGTTCCTGCAATTAAGATAATACCATCAACTAAAACTCTACCATATAGATACAAATTTATAACTATAAGAAGTTGTAATAATAATATGCATTTTTTACCTGATCAATATTTATCATAACTATCGGCCATGCGGTGGAGCTGCCAACGGCTGAGATGATGGTTGGCATGTCTTCATGTGGTACAGGTAGAGGGGTGTCTTCTTCACCCGGGACCACTGCATCCACCATTACCCTTGCATGGTCAGGTGGTAGAGGCCTCGTGTGAATGGTCTCTCCAGGATTTACTGGAACATTAATTGTCCCCGAAGCCACTTCAACCTTCTTCCCATCTCGATGCATGAGAAGTCTGCATACTCGTTGCGACGGCTGTACATGCTACAAAAATTCATTCGAAGGAATAATATGTATAAAACTAAGGCATGTACGTAATATAATTATTTTTTTTATTTGGATGGAAAAATATGTATTTATTTGCATTACCTCCATCGGGAAAAAGAGGGAAGTCCGTGGTCCAACTGACTGGCAGCTGCTCGCTACGGCTGTTGGGCTGTGAGTGGCTGTTGGGCTTTCCGCGAGTATTCCTCAGCCCATCAATGTTGCCATCTGCTCCGCTAACATTACCTTCATTTTCTCCGCCATATCTGCCTTTATTCTCGCCTCTGCAACTTCTACTCTCACCGCCACTTCTCTCTCTATCCGCTGTTCAATGTCCGCGCCAGACCCAGAAAGCACGTGTCTCCTCCTTTTTCCGCTTCCCTGATATGCCTTTTTAATACCCACCAGAGCTCCAAGGCCTCTCACCCTCCCAGCATGTTCCGGATTCGGCAGAGATTTTCCTAGAACATCGTCGTAACGATCGACGGGCAACAAGCCTTTGTTGAAAGCCTCCTGTTGTTCTTCCTGAAATGACAATGGCAACCTGTTATCACATAATAAATTAGAGTTGAATTTCAAGGAATGAAAATATCTAAATCCTCACAATAGTCTTGACGATTGCTTCTGTGTCCGGGTTAGGATGAAGAAGTTCCTCGCCATCGGCTGACTGCTTCGTGTGTCCTAGTGTCCACGAGACATGCCTATACTGAACAGACATATCAAGAAACTGCTCCTGTGACAGTATAGTAGTTGACCCCTGGGTAGACGGATCACTACTTACTGCTTTATCGTTTGCAATTTTCTGGAATGCTTCTTTGAGCCTATTCTGGAATTTCTCACCGCTGTACCCTCTGGATCCCAGGTAATGTTTATACTTGTTCTTGGACTGATTCTCCTTCCCCTTATTGCTTTTATTCTGCAATTTACCCAAAGAAACAATTACGAGTTATGAAAATCGTTGAACAATTAAACAATTAGGTTCATTGAACGTTTATAGTTAAAAAAAGTGACCTTGAATTCATCCGACCGGCGGGACTCGACAAAGGCATCCCAAGCTTCTTGTGTGATCGAGAGCTTCTTAAGGTCGGGCGTCGTACCTGCGTTGACGTGCTTAGTCAGAGCTACTCTGTACTTTCCTTGCATGGTTTGTGGTGGTTGTAGTAGAGATTGAAGGGCTAGGGTGGCGGAGAGAAGAAGAGAAAAGAAAAAGAGAGGAAGAGTCGGTTCGCAGGGGTCGAAGAGGCGCCGAAAACGTCTCGGACGATTATAAAACGTCTCACAACGATTTCTTCTGGACATTTGAAGATGAAAATTTTGGTTTTGAATTTTGATTTTAACATTAAATCGTTAGGACGTTTTAGAAATCGTCTAGGACGTTTTTGTACTTTTTGTCATAATTAAAAAGCTATTTTGAAGTCTGAGAATTTAATTAAATCGTCCAGACGTTTTGACAATCGTTCGGGACGTTTTAGAATGTTTTGTACCTGCGTTGACGTGCTTAGTCAGAGCTACTCTGAACTTTCGGTGCATTTCTGCCATTTTTTGTATTATCTTCTTCTTCAAATATTGATCATCACCATCAATATTCCAGTCCATCTGCCAAAGAAACAGAAATTAATCAAGGTTTACGTGAGTTAAATTCAACTTTGCTAGCTTGTGAGCTTAGGACCATGTTATTTACCTGGATTTGGTTCCATATCTTTTCCTTCACGTCGTCTTCTACCTGAGACCACTCTAGGCACGTTATAGGAACGTTCCTTCTTACCAATATCCCAAGGTGCGAGGGGTATTTAGTGGTTTGCCTATTAATAATAGGCCTCCCAAATGCATCAAATTCAACATGCTTGCCGGTCTGATTAACGACGGTAGCAAGTTGGGAAGGCCCTCTTACTCGCTTCTCACCCGAGGCGCGCTCGCTACCGCCACCACTAGCCTCACCAGCACCACTAGGCATGATAGGAGCAGCTCGATGACCAGCACCACTAGCCTCACCAGCACCACTAGCCATCTGAACGGTTAGATAGAGAATAAAAAAACAACCAATTTAGAGTGAAAATTTGATTTATTTGGATTTTTCTGCTATTTTTAGTGAATTTTCAAAACTGGAGCAGCATGTGTATTCGTGCTGTTTTTTTCAAAACTGGAGCAACATGTGAATTTTCTAAACTTGGGGAAGCATATTACTTTGAACAATGTAAACCTTGATCCCAATATAACTTTGAACAATACAACTTTGAACAATATAAACTATGAAAACCAAGTCCGGTACCAGCAACAGCAACACAGTGAAATTAGTGCGAAATTAGTCCAGTTAAATTAGTTAAAAGGTACCAGTTAAAAGGTGAACTCAAGGTACCAGTTAAAGGTACCAGTTGAAAGGTGTTTGAGCATTTACCCGAAATTAGTGCGAAATTAGTCCGAGAGAGATGGAAGCACCACCGATAGCACCGGCACTGGAGGTGCCGGGGAGAGAATGAGCGGCGAGAGAGGCGGCGGAGAGGCGGCGGCGTGAGCACCGTAAGAATACGAGAGAGGCGGTGTTAGCACCGAGAGAGGCGGAGTGCACCGAGGGAGGCGGAGTGCGCCCGAGAGAGAGAGATTAGCGAGAGAGAGAGGGATCAGTGAGCTCAGATCGAGTTTTGAAAATGAATTCAGGAGACCAATTTTCGCTAAGTAGCCAGAGAGGCGCCAAATTAAATCACCTCGAAAATATATCATCATGATCGGTTTTTTGTTAAAAAACCGATCCTGCGTACTGTGATCAAGTTCGGTTAACTTAATAACCGATCCTGATGCATACATATTTAATCCAGTACTTTGAAAAACTAAATCACTGTTTACATAATTTCAATGGATTTATGTAATGCATCAAATATACATTCACATAATTTACATTTACATGATTAGCATCACATTTGTATAATTCAAAATTTACTAAATAACACAATAATTTACTAAACAACACAATAATAACACAAAAAAGTCTAAATATTTATGACACCTTGCATGCAACCCCCATAGTCAAGTAATTATAATGCCTCCTGGAAAAAAATTAATAAACTCATTAAGTCAGGAACATTGAAGTTTTTTTTCAAGTCGGAAAAGATTAAAAAAGTCTAGATATGACATACCAATAAAACATTGAATATCAAATTTATTCAATCCATTCTCCTTCATTATGATCGTTGCGCATGTGACTTGTTTCATTATCCACGACAGTTGGTAAAGATGTCATGCCAGTGGAAAAAGGAGGTATATCATCAAAATGATCGTACGCTTCTTCGTCGTCTACATTATCAATCCCGACAATACGTCTTTTCCCGGAGAGGACACTAGTGGACGCACTAGTGGACGCACCACTAGAAGCACCATACAGGTTATACAAATTCATCATCATCATCTTCGGAAGGTATGTGAGGGGCACTAGTGGACGCACCACTAGAAGCACCATATTGCTTCACAAAGCGCCGAGCGAGTTCCGAAGTGGTGAGATCAATATCATAAATTGCTTCGGTGTTTTTGCGACCTTGAATATGGATTTTGCGTGATCTTGACTTCAAGATTTTAAGATCGTTGTTGATCGCGGTAAATTGGTTGTTATTGGCTATTTGGTATTCTTGCATGTGTTGAACAATCCAAGCCAATTGATTTTCCGCTCCTTGAGGAAGTTCATCTTGAGCCATTGGTGGTATTGGTGGTTGTTCAGGTTGAGCCGGCGATTCTTCTTCATACGGATCCCAATATTGGTTAGGTAGAGCATTTGGAGCATTTATCCAATCATTGATAGGTCTGATGTCAGGTTTTATCATTGGTAAACCCGAACCCGATACACTTTTGACCCAACCATGTTTGGGTAGAATATCAAGCAAATGATTAGGCTCATTTTGAATGAGATGACTTGGGACGGTTATGCCATGTAGGCGAATCATGCGATGAATTAAATGGCCATAGGGGAGATTGGCAACAGAGCTAGAATAGCAAGCAATCATGTGACGAAGAATGATAAAAGGGATGTTGAACCGTTTTTCATCCATGGAGATGAGGTGCCTCAAATAGTACATTGGACCTCTTTCAATGTTAGATTTGATCGTTGCTTTGGGTATGAGAATATTGTTAACGAAAAGAAATAGCAAACGATGTAAAGAGGGAAGAGATGAGGCATAGAGGGGTTTAACGCCAAAGTTACGGTGAGCAAACCAGGTTTTGTAGTGATCGGATGATTCTAAAGCAAGTTCGGGCCAATTCCGAAGAAGATAGGCTTCTTCACCTTCATTGACTAACCCAAGCCAATTGGCGACATTGTCTAAAGAGAGAATGATTTCTCGGCCACAAACATAGGACTTGACAAGAAATGAGTCTTCGGAGAAAGTGAGATTGCAATAAAAGGTTTTGGTAATCATCTCACTATAGGGTTCATCACACGTGATCAAATTTTCCCAAGGCCAATGACGGATAAACCCGATAATTTTGTCATCCTCGGGAAATGAGAAGGTAACCGAGGCCTTGTTGAAATAATAACAATTCGATAATTTTCGATCCGAAAATTGACCCGTGAAATTGGTGTGAGCAATTGGATTTCTAAATAAATAGGTGTTGGATCGATAAATATTGGTATCCTGTTCAATCTCAGTGGCACTAGATTGACCCGCATCGTTGCGAGACCTCTTCTTTCGAAGGATATTCAATTTGGAGAGTTTTGGTGCCATTGATAGAAGAGAGAAATTGAAAATTACCGATTGAATATTGAAGTACAAATCCGTGAAGAGAACGACTCAAGAAGTGCAATGATGAAGACGGATCGTCGATTGAACGGTCGGATTGCCGGATTTGAAAAGGTGGCGAGATTTAGGGTTTTGGTGGAGAGAGAGAAGGAGGGAGAAAATCTTGATTTTAAGAGGAGAAATGGAAGGAGGGTTGAGAGGAGAGGAGAAATCACTTTAAAATAAGTGATTTGGTGGTTTGTGGTGGTTGTAGTAGAGATTGAAGGGCTAGGGTGGCGGAGAGAAGAAGAGAAAAGAAGAAGAGAGGAAGAGTCGGTTCGCAGGGGGCGAAGAGGCGCCAAAAACGTCTCGGACGATTATAAAACGTCTCACAACGATTTCTTCTGGACATTTGAAGATGAAAATTTTGGTTTTGAATTTTGATTTTAACATTAAATCGTCAGGACGTTTTTTAAATCACTCTGAAAATTAAAAAAAAGACTTTATATTATTAAATATTAATGACACGAATCTCAAAGCACAAATCTTGAAAATAAAAAAAGACTTTATAACCGATCTTGACACGAATCTCAAAGCACAATTAATACTAGACTCTTTGAGAGTAAATCTGGACCGTCCCTTTCCATTGTCTTGAGACAAGAGCCTCATGTGATACGGATCCCAAAAATATCGGGTAGATGGATATTAAATGCAAAACTAATCTCAGGATCGGTTAATTATGGTGCACCGATCCCGATACTATCCCGATCGGTCTTTTATTTGAAACCGACGCCGGTAGTGCACACACAGGATCGGTGTATTATTAATAACCGATCTTGATACGTAAAGGTGGCACGTAAAATGAGGCGCATTCCCCTCTTCCCCTCTTCCCCTCTTCCCCTCTTCACACTCAAACCTTTCAACTTCAATTCAAAAATCTGCCATTTTCTCTCCTTCAACACTCGCCATTTCTTGCAGTAGGTTTTCATTGATCACTTTTTCAAGGTTTTAATGTCCTTCCTTTCTTTGATCACTTTGTTTTCATTATTTTTTACGTTGTACGTGTATTTTCTCGTATTAGAAATGCCTCCTCGCCGTCGGTTCATAACCAGCAAGGGCGATGACTTTGCACAGCACTTCACCAAGCGAGAGTTGAAGGAGTTCTTCCACAGTGATGACCCGGCCTTGGCACTCCTAGCTGAGTGCATTCTCGATTCAAATCCTTACCTCGATCCGGATAGTGACGGTGATGAGGACAGTGAGGGTGAAGAAGTTGAGCTCGAGGTGAATGCTCTTCCAACATTTGCTGAGATGGTGGAGTGCTTCGAGTGC